>JAEIGQ010000156.1:0-600000 GCA_018904275.1 Lordiphosa clarofinis | reverse complement strand
TAGCCATAACTAATCCTCGGTCTTTCCGTGAACAGCAATCTCGTTAAAATTGTATTATTATAGCTATATAGCCTCTTCTAAATATAAAACAAAGTCGCGTGCTTAAAGCTTAAATTTTCTGAAACATTTAGTAATTAGCAATTGTCGAGATGGTGAAGATGATGAACCACGAACCATGGATGACCATTATCCACCATTTTGTATGGCATAAGCGTTATTCAAAAATAGTTCCAATTGTAATGAGTGTTTATTTATTCAATGATTATGTTTGTTTGGCGATTAACGCTCTCCATTCGCTTCTGTTCTGTGCGAGCTGCCACCAGTTGGTCACGCCAAGCTCGGCAATGTCTTCCCGCACCTGGTCTTCCCATCTTAGTGGTGGTCTTCCCACCTTGCCGCCTCCAGAGTCTGCCGCCTTCGATTTATACGCCTTTTTTGCTGGAGCTTCTTCCTTCATCCTGGCGACATGTCCTAGCCATAGAGCTCATACAGTTCGTCGTTTCTTCGAATGCGGAAATCATCGCCGACTTTTAAAGGTCCATAAATCCTCCGAAGAATTTTTCGTTCAAACACGCCAATCGCCGCTTCATTCGCTGCAGCCATTGTCCATGCTTCTGCGCCATATTGCAGGACTGGGATGATAAGCGACTTGTACAGGGCTATTTTTGTTCTTCGCTTGAGGTCTTTGCTCTTGAACTCCCTACTTAGCCCATAGTAGCATCGGTTCGCAAGAGTGATTCTTCGTCGGATTTCAGACTGATGTTGTTCTTGCTGGTTATCATCGTTCCGAGGTAGACGAAATCCTCTACAACATTAAAGTTGTACCCCTCCATTGCAACAGATTGCCCAAGTCGCAATGACTTTTTGTCCGCGGATACTAGGTACTTCGTCTTGTCCTCATTTACCACTAAACTCATTAATCTAGACTCCTTCTCAATCTCTGAAAACGCCTTGCTTACTGCCCGTTTGGTTTTGCCGATAATGCCAATATCATCGGCATATGCAAGTAGCATTAGATTTTTATAAATAAATCCGCCGGTTCTGTTGGCATTTTGGCACTTGCGCAGTATATCTTCCATCAGTAGATTAAAGAAGTCACACGATAAGGTATCGCCTTGCCTAAAACCTCTTTTGGTATTAAATGGTTCTGAGAGGTTCTTTCCTATTTTGACGGAGCTTTGCGTACTTCTCAACGTCATCATGCAAAGTCGAACGTACTTTGCTGGAATACCTAAAGTAGACAGGGCTTTGAAGAAGCTTGTCAAAGGCTGATTTATAATCAACAAAAAGATGGTGTGTTTGGACGCCTCTTTCATAGGTTTTCTCCAGAATTTGTCGAAGTGTGAAAATCTGGTCTGTGGTGGATTTACCAGGTCTAAAGCCACACTGATAAGGTCCAATCAGAGTATCAATAAACGGCTTTGGACGTTCACAAATAATGCGGGACAGAACCTTATATGCGATGGGGAGGAGACTGATCCCGCGGTAGTTGGCGCAAACTGCAGGGTTAAATACCTCACCTATCACAAAGTCTGTAACTAAATTTGTTTTCCACTCCGTGTACTCCACTACTTTTTGTGTACCAAACATAAGTACGATACTTTAAGAACTCTTAAAAAAGTGATACGCATTTGTTTTGCGTATACGCACAGATTTAAGCGTAGTGTGCGTATGCCTCAAATTTAAATAAGTAGTGTACTTACTTTTGACCTATACGTAAACGTAGTACAAATAAGCATACGCATTGAAGCGATACGTATGCGTATACGTTTTTGATACGTTTTGCAGTTCTCTGCTCTGAATGCATTTCATTTGATATTATTAGGTGGATTAAAAAACTTCAATAGACCAAAAAATAAAAGTTTACCGCTGTTGATTTATTATTCAAATTACCTTCAGTTACTTCAATTTCTTTATTTTTCCACAACACACCTTCTCGTCTTCTCCCAGGGGATGCCTTTCCATAGTTTGAAAATGAATTAATACTTTTCATATTTGTGAGTCGGAGAGCTGTCAACAAGTTTAGCGGAAAGTTTCTTTGGCCAATTTTATGTTTTTCTAACACCCACTGCTTGGTCTGTCCCCCCAGGAGTTGCACAATATTCCCATTTTCCCCCCCTCTTGTGTTGCTTCATGTTCTTGCAGTGCGCACATCAAACCCAACTCAAAATGTTGGCTTTCTTTAGCTAGCTGTATTGTTTTCCCTGTTCCAGCAACAAAGTTGCGCCAAATTGCAGTTCGAGTTTGTTATGTGTCGATGGATGTATGTATGTATGTATATGCAAATGAATTGTTTGTTGTTGCTACATTTCGTTTATTTTTTTTTCCCAAAGTTTGGAAAAGCCCTCTGTAAATCAATTGTAAACTTTGTTATTTGATTTTTTTTATCTCTTGAGTGCGATTTGTACTTTTTTCGATTATTGGGCGGCTAAAACTGTTTGCTCGTAATAATTTAAAGATGGAATTTTGGTGGCCGAGACATTTAATTCAATTGCTGTTGTAAATATAGCTATTTAAAGTATTGAACAAATTTCATAAATCAAAAAAATGTAAAGAAATAAAAAACGCAACTAAAGTGTTCACTATAACTGTTAACGACCCGAAATAACCACATTTCATTTAAATGGTTTGGAAATACTAACAGCTGCAGCTGAAGCCGCCAACTCCACCAGAAGTTTGAATACTTAAAACTGTTTTCTTAGCGTCAAACAAAAAAACTTTGCTCAAGTTTCAACTCTGACACCGTCGAAAAAGCACAGCTGGGGTTCAATGTGCTATGCTTCTCCTCGCTTTTGCTTCTTTTTTTTTTTGAGGTGACACAGCAAAGGGCTCGGAACTTTAACAAACCTTCAGTTGAAATAATGGAATCTAGCGAAGCACCAAATGAAATAGCGGATACTACCCAACTTAATGTGGTTATGGCAATTTTCTGGAGCAGATGAGCATGAGTAATGCGCCGGCTAAGCTGCCAGTGGAGCGTGTACAATTACAATATATCGTAAAAGACGACAACAAAAACATGTATGAAGCGCTGGGTCTAGGCCCATTAGCATAGGCAGCCAAGCAATAAACAAGACAACAACAAAAAAACAGCCTAAGAATTATGAAAGTGAGGGCTTATAGGGCACATTCAGTCCGTTACTTTGCCCTGTATGGCCTGCAAGCAGGTTTGATAAAGTTTTTTGGAAACCTTAAAAAATTTTCAAGAAATTGGCGAATTTGCTCTGCGTTTAAGGCAAGCCACACTACAGTACAATCGGTAAACTTTTAATGAATAAATGGCATTTGAAAGAACAACTTAAGAGCTGAAAGCTATCTTGGATATGTGAACTTGCGTGAGGGCTTTTTGAGTACCTACTAAATGGCATTGATGGCTACTTCCTTATTTTTCAATCTTTTAAATCTTGGAGTAAGCCCGGCACAAGCTTGAAAATTCAATCTCGATTTCCAGGATATTCTACACAATTCAATCCTTTAAGGATTGGTCCATTGTATCATTCCAAATGTGCATACTAATATCCCTTTCGAGATCACATGTCCATAAATTAGAGAGCGAGAGCGAAGAAATATAAGTAGCCTTTCAGACCCGCTGCAGCAACCAATGGGTATGGTGGAGTGCGATGAGATGCCGTTCCATTCCTGTTCAATGCGAATCGTCGTGTGTTCGAATCCCCGTGCAGCCAACAATTTTTATATTTATTTCTTTGTTTTTCAGAAGTCTTAAATTAACCGAAACTGGTGTCAGTGGTCTTTGAACATGCATGAGGATGTCCTATGGCAAATGGCATTGCGGAGGAAAGGAAGAATAGTTATATCTATCATGAGATCAAATCAATATTACACATCGAGCTTAAGTTAATCTAGAATAGGCATAAAATGATCCAGCTTTGGGATTATATTGTGCTCAAATTTTTCGCACAATTCAATCTTTTATAGGATTACCCATGTTACATGTTATCCTTCTTAGGATTAAAAAAGTCGGATCAACTCAATCTTTTGTCAGATCGGGTCAAGCATATCCGGGACTACGTTGTTTACATTACAGCTTGGGATTGATTTGATCCCATATGGATTGATTTTTTTTTTGTGAGTGTACAGGGTTTGCCCGGAAAGTAATAGGACTGAGTCGATTTAAAAATTTAATGAGCCAGTCGTTACAGTTCTTTAAAAACTTTCAAAACAGGCTCCTTCTGCGTCGATGCAGCGCTGCCAGCGCGATTTCCAAGCATTGAAGGCGTCATGAAAGGCATTCTCCGGAATAGCCTTGAGAGCCGCTTGAATCCCCTCTGTGGTCTGAAAATGCTTGCCTTTTATCGGCCTTTTCAGGCGAGGAAACAAAAAAAGTCCAGGGGGCTACATGTGGACTGTAGGGCGGCTGCGAAAGCGTTGAGATGCCGGCCTTGGCACACTTCCACTCGCCGCATTTTCTGGTCGTCAGCGAGCACTTTTGGGACCATCTTAGCGTACACCTTGCGCGCAGATTTTGGTAAATTTAACATCTGGGCAATTAAACGAATACGAAGAATACACGAGTCACATTGTCGGTGTTTGTCAAAATCAAAGGTCTACCAGCACGGTCTTCATTGGAGACGTCTTCCCGGCCCTCCAAAAAGACCTGGCGCCACCGAAACACACCACTTCATGCTAAAGCAACATCTGGGTAAGCCTGCTTGATCATATCAAACGTCTCTGTCGCAGATTTTCCGAGTTTTACACAGAATTTATTCGGGCTGCATTTTCGGATGGCACTACTCACAGCAAAATATCGCGCGAAAATGTCTGTCCTGACTCTCCAGGTGCTCGGAGACAACTGACCAGCCGCTCGTTAGCTAGGAACGCCCTCTACCGAATCCAGTCGGTGTGCGCACGCTCCGAAGTACAGTTGCGGCGGAAGAAAATCTGTCCTATTACTTTCCACACAAACCCTGTATAAATATTTTATTAATGTCAATTGAAGAATTGGTTCACAAGTACAAATTATGTCCAATTGGAATGCCATAGCAACTTAGGCCTTAGGCTAAAGATAAGTTGGAACGAGCCTTGGAAAGCGCATTAAAACTTCTTCACAAATAGTTATAGTAAAATTGTTTTGCTCAAAGCTTTGGCTTACATTTAAGGCCTGAAAAACCTGAATTTAAATTGAAAAAAAAAATCACATGCTAAATTATTCTAGCGTTGTAAATTGTTCAATGACTAAACTTAATTAATAAATTCACATAAAATGTCGTGATAAATTTACAGGTCACTGATGTATAATTACACCGACCACGCAAAGCAGAACAAACTCAGCAACAGTTAAACAGAAATATGAATCAAAATGTTTGTTTTTTGAATAAAATACGAATTTTCTACATTACTTGGCTTTGTTACTAAACTCGAGTTGGTTTTCATGTAAAAGCTTGCGGGTAGAATTTAAACGTTATATGGAAGGTAACAATCAAATCTGTGGTTAATAGATTAGGTTTACGAAAATTCGGGATTTTAAAAGCAGTTTAAACCGAATTCTCAATTCCAAAGTGGATTCGATTCGTCAAAACGTGACTTTCTCATCTAGTAGCCACAGATATTCTTCTCCATTTCCATATAATTTTTATACCCGTTACTCGTAGAGTAAAAAGGGTATGCTAAAGTCGTGCAAATGTATGTAACAGGCAGAAGGAATCATTTCCGACCATATGAAGTATATATATTTTTCTTGATCAGCATCAACAGCCGAGTCGATATAGACATGTCCGTCTGTCTGTCTGTCCGTTCGTCCGTCCCTATGAACAAACAGATCTCAGAGATGGTAAGAGATAGAGGTTTGACATGTATGGGACAAATGCTAATTATAGTTGCAGGCAGTTCAAGTTTATTTTCAATTATTGCCACGCCCTCTCTCGCCCCCTCAATTTGGGAAAAGCTTTATATTTCCTACAGTTTTGAAGATATATTATTCGTACCTTCTAGAGATAGTTGGTAATTAGCAAAATGTATCGAAGAAATGATAACCACCAGCACTGCATTCAGCTTCTTCCCCAAGTACAGAGTATGTTATAGTCAGGCTTGACCGACATTTTCATTTGTTATATTCTTGCATATATTCAGATTGTCCAGTTGTTTGTAACGCATGGATTGAAGCATCTCCAGCCACATATAAAGTATATATATGTATATATTTATGATCAGCATAACGAGCTGAGTTGATATACTCATTTCCGTTAGTCCGTCCGTCGGTTTCTTTGCTAACTCCTCCGTCAGTTTTAAATACATCTAAACCAAACTTTGCACGAAGTCTTTAGATACCAGTTTGATAAAAATCGTACTCCTATATAGTATAGCTGCCATACACAAGATAGGTCTTCGCTTCCAAACTATAAGCTACCAAACAATTTTGCTAAGTTTATTCCAAATTCCGGACGACTATAGCATATAGCTCCCATAGGAACGATGGGGCGTAAAATTTTCTGAGAAAAATGGTAGCGTCTTTATGAATATTATTGGTTTCAACACAATTTAAAATCGGATAAATATATCGAATAGCTGCAATAGAACAAACTGACAAGCAAACGGTCAAAGTAGTGGCAGGTTCTGCACTATCAACAATAGTTATATTTTCTTTTTTATTGCCTAACTAACCATAACTGTAAGCCGCATCGAAAGCCCAAGCCAGCCAACCAACTGTAACTAAATGAGCTTTACTAACTCCAATAATTGCCATGGCAATCATACGTGCCCAACACTTTTTGGTCAACTCATGATGCTGTTCTGGCATCTTTTGTAACGCGTCATTAGCAAACACACAATTGCAAGTGTGGAGGTAGAGAGAAGGGAAGTGGACTTATCTGATGATTATATTGTGCGCCTCAGTTTATATGGTAAAGCGATATGATTGCATGATGACATGACATGCCGACAAAAAAAAAAGTAATATAAAAAAGTCTGCCACCGGGAAATTGACAGCACGCCACCAAAGGGGAGCCTGAAATTCGAGTATCAAGCAAAACGCGCCGCATAAAAGTGGCTTTGAGTGGGGTTAGGGTAACCCGGGCTAATTTTAGTCAAACGAAAAGAAAAATAATTCTGAAGGTAATCGATAGGTTTTCGGTGACCACACAACGAAAGAAGATTGGGACCAGTTCAAAGTTCAAAGGATTGATTGATCATAAATTTTATTACATACCCACAAAAATGTTGCACAACCACGACACTTCCGCCAGTCCTGGCACAAGGGACACATAAATCCACACAATGCAAGGTGCAAGTTGTTCGTACCGGAATTAATGAATAGAAACTAACTAAACAATACCACACACTCAAGCACTCTCTGACAGAGTTTCCTTTATTTGTCAAATGAATGAATACTGTGTAATTGCTGGGGCCAGGACACAAGTAATTAGAACCATCAACGATGCCCGCAGAGAACTGAAAGCCCCTTTAACTTTAATTTAAATGCATTTTTTTCTTCTGTATTTTTCCACTCGCGTTGTCCTTGCCAAGGCTGGGAAGGAGGATGAGGAGAACAGGAGTCTCAAATATAGGAACAAACTCGGACCGGCACTCGATGTGACCTGCTCCGTCACCGAATCACAACTGTGCCTGCACAGCGTTGAAGCGTCAAGCAGAAACAACGAGCTGCTCGTGGAGCAAAAGTTGTCGTTTGTCTACTTCGTTCGGCTTCGCCTCTTTTACTCACAAAGGGGGAGTCGGTTCTTGTGGGCTTTTGTTTTGATTCTTGTTGGCTTGGCTTTGCTTTGTCGGCGCCGTCAACGTCATCGACATCCAAGTCCATGTCCCGCCTTGCTGTGCGGAGGTGTTTGAGTGTTCCACTGTTTGTATTTGTTTTTCATTTTTGTATTTTTAGTGCACTGCTAGAATCTGTTAGTCGACGTCGTCGTCTGGCATTACTTTTTGTGTAACCATCTCGTGTTGGCTTGTAAATACTCAGGAGTGAAGGGTGAAGGAGGTAGCACTCTTTATGTCAAAGATGGTTAATTTGTTGTGTTTTTAAGTGGTTGATTGGGTTCAAGAGTGCAGCAGATGAAAAAGATGCTACCTGACCTTGGCTCACATAGTAGAGTGGAGATTGATCGGTCCCTCGGGTTGTAAATATCTGGCAAAGTGTAAAGTCCCCTTTATGGATTTTTAAAGAAGCTGTGTGTAGACTTTTGGGAAGTTTTTTTATACCCTTGCCGTTAAAAACAACTTCTCGAAATGTTACATATCATAGATACATCAACAGACACGAGAATTAACTATAAGGCGGACACCGAAAACTGCGCCCACATTTACAGACACCTACTGAACGAACAATAGCTTAGTACTGAACTCCACGTTAGGAGGTACAGACGTGGTAAATGTTGTATGTCAGAAAGTGTTCAAAGTTTTGATTTAAATATTTTGTTATAATTGGTGAATGGTTTGTGAATGGTATGTGTATCAGAAATGTCTTGGCAACAAACATAAACTGAGTTTTCTTCTAGCATCACATTCTACAATTAGAAAAGTCTCTAACCAACAACTTTATCATCATCATATATATATAAACTGCATTCGACCCGAAGTAAGCTTCCCTCTATTTTTATTGCACAAAATTTTAATTTTAATTCGAAGTCGGATGCTCTGATATTTTGCCAAGTTCGAACCGAATTACTATTTAGTCTTGGAATATGTTAGATTTTGATGGCTAGGATCAAGAAATCGATCCAGAAGTCGCAATTGACTTGCTTTAATATTACAACAACAAGTGCAGTGTCGTTTAAGCGGTGTTAAGCGATTGTCCGCATTGAGATTCTTATGGGAATCCACAGTGGATAGAGCGAGGCGGACATATTCCCAAATCCACTCAGAGAGCGTAAGTGAGAGCAATTAACTGACTCCGTCTAAATAATTAAAATTTATTTTTGTTCATAACTATTAAGACAAGACACACACACACTACAAAACAGGATGGTCGACTGTACAACTGTTTGAAGAACCTCCCCGATTTTATCATCAGCAGGCTTTGCCTACCTTTTGCAAGTCGGCAGATGACATCTGATGCCAGCATTTGTACGACTGTCTAAGAATTTCAAAGGTAACTCCAAATTGGAAGAAGACTTTGTGATGTGAACACCCATTTTGGACATTCTCCCCCTCAGTTAACACACTTGTTATAAGATAATCATTAGTGTGTCTTCTAATAATCTTTCATTATTACTGACTCTATCGATGGATAAAATTAAATAAATGAGTAGAAAAAGGGGCGCTATACCGATAATTGTGTTGCAGGAAAACCTAATACACAAATGCGACATTGTTAACTTCTTTACAATAATAGTTTTTCCAATACTTGATTTCTTAAAGAATGGATTTTAGGTTCTTCAGAATATAGAAATGGTGAAGAATCATAATTTCTGTTCTTAAAGCTTTTTCTCAATTTTTCCTTTCGAATATTACACAATAACGCAGTATGTTTCTTTGTAAGCTGCTTTTATTCCAAGACTTAAAAATATTGGTAAATGGCAAACTTGACACTTATAGCAGCCAGAAAAAATTTGGAAGAACCTAACGAGAAGGCTGAACTTGAGTTAAGGAATGCTAAAATTTAAAACAAAAAGGTTTTTCATACAAAGACCCATTTTCCGAACGATAATTCCTTTTGCAGCTGTTAGATATGGTCATACAATTGTGATTAAATCTGTATGAAAGCATAAAGTGTAAAAAGCAGGTAGTGCACAAAGACCCATTTAACTTGTTGCTTTGCTCTTCTTCTCATAGATTTATGTTATTTAATCTTCTAGGTTTATAGCTTTTCATTTGCGTATTCGTTGTTCTGTAGTTCAGTTCTTTAACATTACTATGTTTGCTTCCCCTGGGCCTTAATCTACGAATTTGGTGGCGCCTGCTCTATTTTACTACGTCTTAGCTCGCAACACTCGAGAGTGCGCTTTTGGTTCTCCTTGACTACTACAAGCATTTACCAGCTCAGTTGAGCAATTAACTTTTAAAAACGCCTACAAATAAAAATCACAAGTTGCAAAAGGGATAAACCAAAACATAAACGAGGTTGCAACTCAAGTGTCTGGAGAGCCGTTCTGCCCCTAAGTGGGATGCGGAGGAACACGGCGTGCACAAGACAAAGAAGTGAAGCATAAAGTAAATGTTAGTCGTTCCACTGAGTAGCAAAAGAAGGGGAAGGAGAAGGTCGTTGTTTATTGATTGCGAAGGAAGACAAAAGGCAAAATACAAAAAAGCGCAAAAGAAAAGAGCATTCGAGAATTGGCACAGGCCCTTGAAAAAGTTGTTAAGCCCACGCAAATGCGACTGCGACGCCGACTACGATGATGATGATGATGGCGGTGAAGGCGACCCCAAAGTGCAAGTGAAGGCATTAACAAAAAACAAAAAGAAAAAGCTAATTTGCTTTGAAAGAATGTAAAATGCACTATCTGTTGGTGGGATGACGGATTGCGCTTAATTGTTAAAACTTTGTTAAGCCTTAATAAAAGATGGTAATTATTTAGAGTTCAACTTTTGACTAACGTAGGGTAGCAAGAGTTGGGTCAATATAAGTAGCGTCTCATAGCATTAATGTCCTGGAGTAGAATTGAAAGGATCATGGGTTACTAACGCTTATTTCACTTTTTTCCTTATTTAATATAAGACCTATATTTAAACCAGAGAAAGGATATTCTTGAATAGCAAATTCTAGTACCAGAACAAAGAACTTTTTTTAAAAACATTGATACGTTCACAAAAACCAAAGAAGTTTTGATTTTTGTCTTAATAAATTTTGCATATAAATAGTTGGTAGGGCTTTGTTTCTTCTTATTCAATTTTTTTTCAGTTTTCGCTTTCTTTGAGATTTGAAAAAGTTTCGTCCACATTGTCCAACAACCGGGAAAAAATTTTGTAGTCTTTTTACTTTTTTAACAATATTAAGATTTGAAATGTCTATAAATTTTCACAAATCGATCCTCTAACTCATTTTGCAATATCCATTCTTTGAGTTGTAAACATAACTACCGCTGTTATTTTCAGGCTACAAGGAATTGTGGACCTAGGGAAAAAGTCAAAAATAGGCGAAAATTTGTATAGTTTTTGGGCTATCACTTCTGAAAGCGCATTGAGATCGGACAACTGAAAATATGTAAATCAAGAAAAACAAAGGACTACCAACTATTTTTTTCTAAGATTTTCATAATATTAGCGGAAAATTTTCAGATCATTTTTTAAACTCTGCGAAAAATCTTTTTTCAAAAAATATCTACGTTTTTAACCCGTTCACCGAATCGAAAATTTGTCGACCTTATCAGCAAAATCTTTTAAAAGTTGTCAAATTTGAATTTAATCGAACAACAAATCAAAATGGAGCAGGAATCGAATCGTATTTTTGGTTGGTAGACTAGGACCAACTTTTGAAAGCGAGCCCATTTCAACGAAGAGATGCGTTTTTTCAACGCTTTTATATGGGACTAAACTCTTAAGACGTTGTTGCAAATTCTCGTCAGCATGGTCTACGAGCTGGGTTTCAGCAAACGGCCAATTTACGCATGAACGTACAGCCGAGCCAGATACTACAGACATAACAGGAAAACCATTTTGGCTACTATGGGCATTCTGGTAAACTCAAGAGTTCGCTCCGTGGACACCGATTTGAATCGAACAAGAGAAAGAGCCCCAAACGAAGATGAAATTGCAAATCCTAGTACCAGAACAAAGAACTTTGATTTCTTAAAAATTTCGAACAAACACAACCAAGATTGTAAAACACGTTGGCACAAGTGTTATGCATCAGGGAGTTACTCATACCGTAAATGAAATGACAATATTTAATAAAGATTTATTTATTACTTCTTTTTAATACCGATTATTTTTCGATTATGAAGAAGCTGTATTTATAACAGCCCAGTGAAAAAGTAAAACTTCGTCCACATAGTTCAACAACCGGGAAAATAGTAGAAGTTTTGCCGTAGTATAAATATGAATGTTTTTAGTTTCACATATGTATAACCACTATACTATGACTCCTCCTGCTATATGATTCTTTGAGAAGTTGTAAACATAAGAAACACCGAACTATAATTCATATATTTACAGGCTTCAAGGAATGTGGACCTAGGTTAAAAATTTGGGTATGATATGGGACATCAATAGCACGTTTAAGCGGGTATCCGAATGACGTTACTTTCTATGTCCGACTATTCCATACCTATGGAAGCCCGGCTGTGTTAAGGGAAATTTCGAAATGGAATCTTTAAATAAGGTCTTATTGGAATAATTTTGCATTTGTTGCAAGTGTTGATATTGTTCTATTAATATAGGACATTATATTTATAAATTGAATTGACATACACAGTCCCCATACCCTTCTTTTCGTTGCACTATCTCTATTCAATGGGAGGCGAATGCGCGTGACTTCTGGTTAAGTAAACGATGCAAAACGTTGTTCAAGTATCTTAAGACGGCAGATGTGCCCCAAATGTGCTGCACTTGCTGCTGCTGGAAAGACTCATTGAATCGAGAATCACAATGCTGCCAAATCAACTTGGCCATGTTTCAGCATCATCAACATTTCCCTTTCCCCCCCCGCTCCCTCTCTTTCAGGTCAATTGCTTGCGAATCCTACTTTGAATTGGCACTCAAACGAAGGTAACGGTAGAAAAGTCAGTTGTCCGTTGAGTGCGTGCCGAGTTTGTCAAATTGCCAGACCCAGGTTCCAGGTTCCAGCAGTGGCCGTTCGCCAGTTCCCAGCCACATCCAATCGTTGACAAAAGCCATCCAAAGCAGGCCGCAGACAACAACCAGCGCCGCATTTGTAATGAAAATTCCTGCATTGAAATCTCGTTTGTTTCGTTTAGTTTCAGTTTTCATTTTGTTGGTGGGTTTTTTAGTTTTTGCGGTTTCGTTTTTCCTACTGCAAGTGACATTGTTGCTGTTGTTTGTTGTTGTAACTGTTGCGGTTCCGTCGGCATCATCATCATCAGCAAGCGACAGCTCCTCCATACACGAGTCAATGAACCGCTTTGCCAAGCATTTTGCAGCTCTATTGGCCATTTTATGCACTTGACCAGCGGTTACCCCCAAGCATAGAATGGGGGAGTGTAAACATTAGCATATCACAATTTTAAGCCCCCACAGTTTTGGGTTTTGGCAAAAAATGAAAATAAACTTGATCTGCCTGCAATTATAAGAAGCATTTGTCCCATACATGACAAACCTCTATCTCTTACCATCTCTGAGATCTGTTTGTTCATACTGTAAATATATATAAATTATAGGGTCGGTAATGGGCGTATTCAGCAGAAGATTTGTGACTTATGATTGCCGATTTTACCTGCTGAATACAGTGATTGCCGATTGGGATTTGAAAATTTGACAATCATGTTTACTGAATAGAAATCGAACAAAACGTGCAATTGTTTATCGATTGCACTGTTTAGATATTCATATGAAGGTTTCAATTTAACGCATTCACAAATATTGGAGTTTTTTTGTGAGTGATTTCCATTGATAAAAAAGTGTGAGTGTCGCTAGCACTCACGAGTCTTTGATGTGAAACATGATCCTAAGTTTAAAAGCTTATTTTTAAATCACAAGCTCTCTCAATGGTATATAAATCAGCAAGGGCACTCTTTTGAAAGAAGAAGTTTAACGGGGAGTAGAAATACCAGAAACAAGATAACTTGCTGCTGTGTTCTCTCATTTTTTCAGGAAGTTTATTGTGGGAATCCATAGATAAATGATGATTTTTCAAGATACCACCAAGGTGAGATCCAAGATCCCACTCATATCCCTCCCAGATCCAACCCCGGATGCTACCCAGATCCCTTCCAGATCCCACACAGATCCCATCCAGATCCCTTCCAGATCCCTTCCAGATCCCTTTTAAGATTCCATCCAGATCCCACCCAGATCCCGCCCAGATCCCTTCCAGATCCCACCAAGATCCCACCCAGATCCCTTCCAAATACCGCTCAGATCCCATCCAGATCCCACACAGATTCCGCCCAGATCCCACCCAGAATCCTTCCAAATACCGCCCAGATCCCTTCCAGATTCCTTCCAGATTCCGGCCAGATCCCTTCCAGATCCCACCAAGATCCCACCCAGATCCCATCCAGATCCCTTTTTAGATTCTATCCAGATCCCTTCCAAATACCGCTCAGATCCCTTCCAGATTTCATTCAGATCCCGCCCAGATCCCTTCCAGATCCTACCCAGACCTCACCCAGATCTCGCCCAGCTCCCACCCAGATCCTTATCCATATCCCACACAGATCCCACCCAGATCCCACCCTTATCCCATACAGATCCCACCCAAAACTCTGCCAGATCTCGGCCAGCTCCCACCCAGATCCTCATCTAAATCCCAAACAGATCCCACCCATATCGCTCCTAAATTCTACCCAGATCCCGCCCAGATAAAATTCCACCTAAATCCCTCCCACATACCACCAAATCCCACCAAGATCACACCCAGATCTTTCCCAGAACCCACCCAGTTGCTCCTCTTCAGCATCTTTCCTACCTCTTCGCTTCCCCTCTCTGCCCATCCTCTTGATCAAAACAAAATATGAATGACGTCAGCGTCACGTGACACTGAAATCAAATTTTACTCCTACTAAAATCGTCCGTACCGAAATTAAAGATGTTTCACATCAAAAAGTACTAAAGCCACCAAACATCTTAAAGTCTGAAACCAAACCTGTTCAGCAAAAACTCATCAGCAATCGCAAATCGGTAATCGCTAATCGGAACTATCTGCTGAATACGCCCAATGATTCCTTCTCCCTGTTACATACTTTGGCTCTTAAACTTAATATACTCGATGTACTTTTGGTACAGAGTATGATAAAAAGGGAGCAAAATAAAAATAATAAATATATAATTAATGATGGATCTAACCTCCAGACTTAGTTATGAGTTCAAAAATGCGGTTGGGCATCGACCTAATTATGATTTCAAACTCTAAACCCGGTATTTTGCACCATTCCTCGGTTTCAATGGTATTCATGTCCGGAAAACGCGCTGGCCATTCAAAAAACTTGGTTTTCTTCTCACTAAAGCAGAAAAAACAACCGTTATGGACGAGTCACACACTTTTGTTGTTGCACGCTTCGAAGCGAGGTACTTGCGACACAATGTCTTATGCGTCTTATAAACCTCGGGGCAATAGGAGCAAGAGCGAGCCCACAGTTGTTTTTTTATATTCGAAGTGCTTTCTACTTTTGAGGTGGATTTTCAATTTCGAAAAGTAAAAACTGTTCCCAGTTTTTTAATTTTCAAAAACAATTCCAAACACTAACACATTCATTAATTTTAGACAATGTGCAAAAAACATACATATGAACATCATCAGCGTACATCTGAACTTCACAAGTAACCAAAAATGAACCAAGAACTGATCCCTGAGGGACTCCACGATTCAAAATTTGACTTTGTGTGACAGTTTTTTGGTCATATTCTGCGATTATCTGGTCACAACTAAATTAAAATCAGCATCAAATTCACTATTAATTGTGCTCATTTTTAAAAACTACCCACAAAAAAAGGATCAATTTTGGGGTTCAAAATAACAAAAAAAAAAAAAAACCAAAAAAAAAAAGAATATTTAGTTTAAAAATATTTTTTAAATTTTTTTATATTTTTTTTTTATTTTTCAAAAAAAAAAAAATATGTTGAAAATAATATTTAAAAAAAAAAAAAAAAAAACAAAAAAAAACAAACAAAAAAACAAACAAAAAAAAAAAAAAAAAAAGAGAATAAAAAACAAATTAAAACGATTTTCCCAAAAATACTATTTTTAACCATTTTCACCAAAAAACAATTAAAACCCACCCAACCAATTATTACAAATTTACAATATATATTTTTTTCTTAAAAAACCCCCTCCAATTAGTTAAAATTTTTTTTTTTAAAATAATGGGTGTTTCACCCAAAAAAAGGGGGAAATTTTAGTAGAAAATAACGGTTCACACTTTAGAAGGCCACCAAAAATTTTTAAATTAAAAAAAAATAATCAGAGAACGTTGGGGGAAGATTTGTTTATAATTTAACTAAATTTTTATGGTTTTTCATTTTTCGGATAATTTCCGGCCGAGTTACAGTGAACACCGCAAATTGTTTTTTTTTTCAAGACGTCCTGGGAGAAGCTCTGTCACGGGCTAACGGTTTAATATTTTTGCATGAAAAATTTACAGAACATAGTCAAAACTATGCTCAATAACACAGCCCAACAGTGATTTTGGTGCAGGTCTATTTTTAACAGATTATGTTAATATAGACTTCACTGAACAAAACTGTATCATTGGTTTTGTTCAATCAGCTCTTGTTTCCAAGATATCGCGAAAAAACCAAAAAGTCGACTTTTTTGCACTCTAGGATTTATGGAGGCCACACTAGGCATATTTATCTGAATTTATGAACTAATTGCGATAAAGTACATATCAATGCAAATTTAAAAAATCATAGCCGTATGTTAGACGTGGAAAGTGTCTAAATTGGCCTCTAAAGACAGACATTTTTCGATTTATAGCATTTTTATAGCCCGTTACTAGCGCAGTTATTGAATTAATATTTTCGCCATCTGGCTATAGACAAACTTGATCTAATTTTGTGATTTTTATGGCGATTAAATCAATTTATTTGGCAAAGTTATAGCCTATTAAACACGAATTACATATTTAAATTTATGGGAGGAAAATAGATTTGTAACTCAAATTTTATAGGAACTGTGAAAAGGCTACTTGTTTCCAAATATAATTTATCATCTACATGTAAACATTTAACAATTTATGCCGAACGAAGTAGCCTCTTTACAGTTCCTATACAGATTTAGAGTAACAATCTAGTTTTCCTCCCATAAATTTAAATATGTATTTTCGTCTTAAACACGCCATATCTTTGCCAAATAAACTTATTTAAATGCCATAAAAATCACAAAATTAGATCATATGTTTGGCTATAAGCTCAGATGGCAAAATTAATTATTCAATAACTGCGCTAGCTTAAACGGGATGGTTTATATTGCTAAAAATGCTATAAATCGAAAAATGTCTGTCTTTAGGAGGCCAATTTAGACCCTTTCCGCTGTACTTATATAGCGCATATGATTTTTTAAATTTGCATTGATATGTCCTTTGCCGTTATTAGCTCATAAACTCAGACATTTATTCCTAGTGTGGCCTCCATAAATCCTAGAGTGCCAAAAATTCAAGATTTTCGTTTTTCCGCTATATCTTGGAAACAAGAGCTGATTGAACATAACCGAAACCTGTTTTGGAATCAGTGAACATAAACTTATCATATTTTTAAGGCCACAGGGCTGCACCTCACAAAGATGGTCATTTTGTTGGCCTGTGTAATGTATAGAAGGGTTGAATAAAACTGCTCAATCGGTATTTGAGATAAAAAATCACAAAAAAAGTGTTTTTTTTTACGCTGAAAACCCTACCCCCCCCTTAAAGATTTGCCAGCAGCTAAACAAAAATGCTTCGCCCCTTAAATGATTAGCATTTTGATAAACATCCAATTGTGAAAATTCGTTGGTTGGCAACTGTAGAGAACAACTTATAGTATAAATTTTGGGTGGCTACAAGTTACACAGATAAAAAGCCCATCGGCAACTGGACCGTGCTGGTGGAGCCACAAATTCTAATGCTGTGGATTTCGGTAAGCATCACCTCATTTCCAGTTTTCCGAATGAAGGAAAAGGATATTTTGTACTATCAACAAACATCAACAACAACTTTAATTTATTTGTAATTGGTTCTAGA
The DNA here is from genome assembly GCA_018904275.1 of Lordiphosa clarofinis. Taxonomy (NCBI): domain Eukaryota; kingdom Metazoa; phylum Arthropoda; class Insecta; order Diptera; family Drosophilidae; genus Lordiphosa; species Lordiphosa clarofinis. The sequence goes on along the minus strand of JAEIGQ010000156.1, from coordinate 582,262 downwards.
TAGAATTTTGCAACCTCTAAAATTATTTTTTTTTTATTTATTTGATTTTAACATCCCAGTGTTACAAGCATAAAACTTAAAGATTTTAAGACTAGTCACAATTTATGATTTATAACTGGAACTAACATGTGCTAATGCCACTATACACAGAAGACAACCCAATCCAATTAGGCCTCGATAACATATTCAGAATCCCGAAACTAATCGCAATTAGCAGCAAAACTACTGCAAAAAAAAACTTGTGTGGCGCTCAGAATAAGCTCTGCCTTTTTTAAACATGTTGTGACCCGATAAATAAGGATTATAACAGTTCATGCTCACTTTTTGAGTGCTTAATTTTTTGTTCGCGGTGCTTATTACTCTTTATCACCCCTAAACCCCCTTTGGTTGGCAAGAACATGGTATAATTAACAAGGTAGTGTCGTCAGAAATTCACCATGCGAGAGAGGTACCAGTTGATATGCATATGTGAGAGCACGTTGACATCCCCATTGCTACTAAGTGTTTTCACCAGACCCGGCCAACTACGGCTCGCACGAGCCGAAGTCTGTCGTATTTTTAAGCAAACGCGAGCCGAAGTTATGGTTGTGTGAAACGGTGAGCACTGCATTGCAAGTAAAACGCGTGTTGTCTGGAGAGAGCTCTCTCGTTCACCAACACAAGCGCACTTTTTTATCCTCTACATTTGGCCGCCTCTGGTTTTCACCATTCAACTGGTACCCCAAAAAAGAGGCAGCCTACTTTAATGACTTCAGCTGGTATAATTTCACCATGGGCCAGAAAGTCAAGTCGAATTTTTAAAATGTTTTCATCATGATCCAACTATTACAGGTAAGATGCTCTCTGAGTGTGCTCCCTTTTCGGGACTCCAAAGTTTCATTGTGTTGCTGTCATTTGATTGAAAAGGTTGTGTGCGCACAAATTTTTTTTGATTTGCCGACTGGATTTTTATTTATTTTTGGAGCTTGTAAAAATGACAAGTTGCGTATGTCGATGCTACTAGGAATTGATGTCAGTCCTGGATTTATGCAAACGCCTGTGGACTGGAGCAGAGGCGGCCAAATGGAGAGGACAGAAAAGTGCGCTTGTGTTGGTGAACAAGAGAACTCCCTCCAGACTACAGTAATTTAACTTGCAATGAAATCTTCACCGCTTCACACAACCATAAGTTCGGCACGCATTTGCTTAAAAACACGACTAACATCGGCTCGTGTGAGCTGTGGATCGCCGCCTCTGGTCTGAAGAGAGCTCTCATGTCCGGCAATGAAGGAAAACAGGGTTCCCCAAGAAGAGAGCGCGAATTTGTGGCTGAGTCTTTTTCTAGTCATATTGTTTGTAATTCTGAGGGTGCTTTGCTTTTTGTTTTATTCTCTCTCTCTCTCTCTCTCTCTCGCGATATTAGCAAAAGCTGTCCGTACTCGATAAACTCTGAATGCCATACCTTGTATAGTTGTATCATGGTTTTCATTTTCACTTCCACACAAACTTATTGAAAGTAAAACTAGTTCCTTTTCTTGCAGTCCAAATCCGACCAAGTTTGTCGGATTAAAAAATTTAATGTTTCTTAATTCTATTCTTAACTTAAAAATTTATCGTGAAATCGTACTTGCGTCTTTTTTGTTTGTTTATTGTGTTAAGAATTAAGCAATGAGCTGGGAGCTGCGGCGAATTTCAGCGGCGGCAAATACTTACAAAATATGTATAGATTATTCTCTTAAATAAATATGTAGTATTATTCCTAAAAGTGATTTCGACTCTGCTTCATTTCATTATGGAGAACGATACAAAATTCTGCACTTCAAGATCTAGTAATAAAATAACTATTTATTGATTGCATTTTAAATAGCTCTGTATAAAGATATGAAAGATCACTGGTCTACAACGTACAAAGTAAAAGTGGTCCAGCTTTTACACCATGTGTTTGACTTAATCAAAGATATTAAGATGTTACATTAATTTGGGATTCCATATGTTCCACTATTTCACAATGTATTTGCTTCCTATCAAGCCCTACCAAGATATTGATTATGTTATCAAGGGCGTACGCAGGAGGGTGCAGGCTTCATAGTATGCTTTGAAAATATTTTATGAAACAAAAGTTCTTCAGTCGGCCGCAGCATCCTTTTCTTCCAGGCGCAGCCCGATGGTATAAATAAAACCTAAAAACCCTTACCAGTGACTAAATGATCTTTATTGGATCCGCCTCGGGCGGCATAATCACATGCTAAGCGACTAAATGCAAGTAACGAGTAGTGAAAAGATAAAAAGAGGCTCTCGCAATTCCGACTGTTCCATTATACTAGTTTACAGACAAAAATATTCATTTCTACTGAAACTATTTTTATACCCTTGGAGAGGGTATATTAAAATTGTCCGGATGTTTGTAACGCAGAGAAGGAAGCATCTCCGACCACATAAAGTATATATATTCTTGATCAGCATGACGAGCTGAATTGATATAGCCATGTTCGTCTGTCCGTCCGTCTGTTTCTATGCTATCTCCTCCGTCAGTTTTAAAACTATCTTAACCAAACTTTGCACGAAGTCTTTTAGAACAAATACGCTGCACATTTGTCGGAACCGGCCGGATCGGATGACTATAGCATATAGCTGCCATAGGAACGATCGGTCGAAAAACTAGTTTTAGTGAGAAAAACTTTTTTGTTTTCAGTGCTATCGCTCCTAACGCTCGTATTTATAAGTTTTTAATGATTTTACATAATTTCACCAAGCCTTGTCAAAATCGGACAACTATATAGTATAGCTGCCATACATACTGTCAGGCATATATCAAGCTCCAAGGGTATATAAACTTCGGTCGAGCCGAAGTTAGCTGGCCTCTATTTTTTTATCCTATAATTGCAATTCGAAAGTAGAAAAAATAAAAATAATTTTTTTGCATTCTTTAATACTTTTCTTATTCGTTAAGAAAATTTAATTTCTTACGTTTACAATCAAAAAATTAAAATTGTTCTATATTCCTGACTTAATCTGACGTTTCTGAATTGAGAGTTGAGAAGTCGAATTTGGAGTTCAGCATGTGGTTTCTATGCCTTTGATTTTCTAAGTAAAGACTCGATCAAAGAAGATTTCACATAGAAACACAGTTTGCTGCGTCGACAACTTTTCCCTCGGATCAGCTGTTCGCTGTCATTTTGGTATTCTGAGTTAATTTTTCACTATGTAGTTTCTTTTTGATAGATTTGTAGCTGCTGCCACTGGATAAAAAAAGAAAACGTTCTGGGATTAAAAAGGATATCAAAAGTACTTGTCAGGCTATTAACAAAACACAAGGAATACGTACTAAACTCTTTTTTAACGAAAAATACCGAACTGGAGAAGAGGCCAATTCTTAAAGTTGGTGTTAAATCAAATATCGAAATAAATTAGCAACTTCCAAGGATAGACCTTACGCTTATGAGTGAGGCCGGGTGATTTTTTTGGGTACCATTTCAATTATGCCCATCAGACAAGAGGTTGGAAAAGCATTCTTATAACTAGACAGCAAGAAGGAATTCTGAGACAATACTGGCGTTCGTCAAGCGTGTAGGGATTATGATTTCCCAGTTCCAAAAATTAAGAGAGAGACTTCTTTAGGTAGAAATATACAGAAAGACGGACGGTCAAAGCTCAATCCACTGGGCTCGTCGCCTGATCAATATTGTATACATATGCATGGGTTTAGAAAAGAATTTGTCTATATTAGGATTTCGCCAGGGGACTGCGCTTTTAGGCCTCGCAGACCATACCCAAGAGCATACAACAAGCTAAGCTAACACAGCTTTTGATTATTTTTGGCATAGAAAGAAATTGCAAAGTAAGAAACGACTCAAAAAACAGAACAGCAAAAAACTAATATTTACTCATGTGAGATTATAAATTGGGGTTCAAGAGCAAACAGACGATGACCCCAAGAGCGAAAACATACAAAGATGCCGAAAGAAAAGTGAAACAAAAGGCGACGCAACACAAAACACGCAAAAGAAGAAAATCAATTTAAATTGAATTATACAATACAAACAACAAATAACAAACAAAATACACACGAAACTGGCGAATTGCATGCGATGAATTGGAGGCAAAGCCAAACGGGTTTTTGCACTTGTGAGACGAAGATGTGGAGGGTGGGAAGCAATCAGAATCTTCTGAATGGCAAGTAGGAGAGGGCTAAATTAAGATGAGCTGCTGCTGCTGCTGCATAAATTAAACACACAACTTCGTCGATCTTGCGGGGAAGGTAAGGGAAATTTACAGATCTGCAACAAATTTGTCTGCATTTCTGGTATTTTTGGCAAAGAGATTGAACACAAAGTTGCCCCGCATTTATGGATTGACAGTCTCAGGCGGACGGCGTTTTCTTCGTGTTTTACGAGTCGCTAGTCTGTTTTTGGGCCTGATTAGCAGCAGCCGACACACACGTCTTTGGCCGTGCTGCCTGCAACAAGAACAACAAAAACTAAGCGGGGGATGATTCCATTTCCATTCTATTGATTGTTACACTCGCCTTGTCTTGTGTTGGCATCTCCTTGGTTTTACCTACCTTTTGGTTATGGGTCCTGTTGGTTTGGTTAATAACGACCAGGCAGCACTCAACTTGCACGTACACTTGAACTTGTTCCGAATTTCAGCTTTGAGATTGCTCGGGCCACCCACCACTCACTTAATTCTTGAACCAAGCGTAGACTATATTTGTTTTCATATAAAAACTATGCATTTAAAACACCCAATTTCGAGAATTATTATTTGAGTTGTTTGCAGCTCAATCAATTTGAATAATTATGCACTTTACGAATCAATAAAAAAAATTACAAGCGCGCTCGACGCGACGTTGTTGTTGGTTCGCTCAAACTAACACTATGCTGCATCGCCACTTTTTCAATCAAAGAGTGAACAGCTGGTCAGGGGCTCGTCAGGGGCGCGCGATTTGAATTTTCGAACTAAGTTCGAATTTTTAGCGGCCATAAGGCGCACGTGTGCTAGAAGAGTCAAGCTAGTGAGGGCACAAAAACTGCATTCAATCACTTGATTTGGATGTTTTGAGTTGCAGTTGGTTACTTTAAGTCGTTTCAACAATTAATATTGATAAAAATATATTCAATTTATAGGTTCTAATCGTTACAAATGCTAAAAAATGCTTAAAAAACGGTAGAAAACCGAACAAATGTTTTTTATTTTAGAAATGAATTTCGCATAGATATTTAGTAAGCGCTGATATTATCTGTTGAGGTATTCAATAAATCTGCCACTACATTCATAACAAAAAAGATTCAAAATCAGTTCAGCCAACTCTGATATATTAACAAAGCCCGAGAGAACGCTTTCTCGCTCTTACACTCAAGCTGTTCTCCCAGTATTCCACCCTACTTTCTGCTACTTAAAATAGTAGACTAACAGTCAAAATGTCGTTGCGATTTAAAAAATTTTTACACATAACATTACCTACTTACACAATTTAATTTTCAAATATTTACAACAAGCCGACACAGTTATTTAAAAAAGAAAAACTAAATGAATACAACAATATTCGTTATTTTTATAGCTACAAATTGAAGTACAAGCAGATCTTTTTCCAATAATAATTTGTTTCACTTATTTTCTTCCATCGAAAACGCTAAAAGAACTCCATATAAATTTTTTATTAAAAATTTTTTTTTCTGACCCCAATACAAATTCTTATTTTCCTTTAGCCTGGCGCCGGTAACTTGACAAGTTGCGCTGTGATGGAAGTGAGGAAGGAACAATTTTTATTCAATTTTGACTCTTGAAAAGTTGGTTTGTGGACACTTCTGTTACCATAACATTTTTGAAGAGCGCGATGCCACGATCAAAAACAAGCATTCCCCGTAAATTGTTTTCTTTCACCCTTCTGTAATCCTAAAATTAAAAATGCCTGTATTTTAGGTGTATACACTAGGTGGCAGACCATTTTCAGTTGTAAATGACGATGGCTTTCGGAAAATCTTAAGCCCGATTACCAAAGCCATGGGATGCGATAATTGTATCAAACTGAAAAATGTTGGAGATGGTATAGAATTCGCCAATTTGGCCAAACGAGATCACGAGGAATATAATTTTCCTTAAAATGTATGGCTTGACACACATGGATCGGTTATTAAGTAGTAAGAATGTGATAAACTTGTCTTAAGAACTTTACAATAAGATCCGATCAATCTTGAGTAATCTTGACTGCACCTCCCCCTTAGCTAATTCCTAGATCCGCCACTGTCCAGTCCATATGGTTTTCCTACCTATACACATTGCGGAAGTTCAATGCCATCAGTGGGGTGGGGGGCTGTAAATCATAATCGAATCACTACCATATCATCGAGAAAAAAACCCTCCATTGACAATGGTTAATTACACAGACAGAAGCAGCTTCACACTTCTAAAGAAATAAGATAACGAAACGCTTTGATAACTAGCAAAGGCCAAGTGCAATTCACCTCGATACGGGGCAGAATATATCGAGTCTGATGTCAAGTATTGAGTTTAGTCTGAAAGGGTCGGCATGATGATGCAGAAGCTTCTTCTACTCCAACATCTTCTCCTAGTTCTATGTCCACTGGCTTTCGCGGGATCGGTGGTGAAACGTCAACCGGATAGTCGCATTGTCAATGGACGTGACGCCAGCGAGGGTGAATTCCCCTATCAGCTCTCGCTGCGCCGTCAAACCATTCACATTTGTGGAGCTTCCATTTTGAGCGATAACTGGGCCATAACGGCTGCTCATTGCATTGATGGACACGAGCATTCACCTCAGGAGTTTACCCTGCGTCTGGGCAGCATTCTGCGTTCGGTCGGCGGGAATGTGCAACAGGTCCTGGCCATTTACAAGCATCCTTCGTACGAGGCCAAGGACATGAATTTCGATGTGGCCTTGCTGCGAACTGCAGCTGGAGCCCTCACCGCCAGAAATAGCAACGGCAAGGTGGCACCCATACGTTTGCCCGAAGTGGGTGAAGCCATCGCAGAAAACCTAATGGCTATTGTTTCCGGTTGGGGTCATATGAGCACAACCACACCAGTTCTTTCTTCGGTATTGAAGAGTACCACGGTTTTAACGGTTAATCAGGAGAAATGTCACAACGCCCTGCGATATCACGGAGGAGTCACCGAAGCGTAAGTGAAGCCCCTAGTGAGATAAATTGACAAAAAGTAACTAATTAAATATCCGCACGGTTGTTGTGTTAGCATGTTCTGTGCGGCAGCACGCAATACGGATGCTTGTCAGGGTGAGTAACGTACGCTGAAGTGGAGAGAGTATACATAATTATTTGGCATATTTTATAGGGGACAGTGGAGGACCCATTAGTGCACAGAATAAGCTCATTGGCATCGTTTCTTGGGGCGTGGGCTGTGCAGATCCTTATTATCCAGGTGTCTATACCAGACTGGCTCATCCCACAATACGACGTTGGATACGTTTGCTAACCAAAGTGTGAAATGAGCGAATAAATGAAGTATTATTTGGTAGTTTAAATAACTCAGTTTAGGAAAAAAATCAAAACTACAACAAATAGTCTACGATTTAAGTTTAGATTTTTTTTTTTTTTTTTTAAAAAAAAAAGGAAAAAAAAAAAAAAAAATAAAGAGACTGAGGAGGTGGATGGGACAGGAAGAGCGCATCTTAATAAGTAGTGTCTTTTTGTATAAAAGATATATGTAATTTTGCGGCATAAAATCGTTTTATTTTTCCAAATTATGAGTTGTACAGCAGGCCGTTCCTGCCTTATATGAAAAGTAATATTTTTTCCAGTTCTTTCATTGCAAACAGAATTTTTCAAAAATCCGATATCATATATATGTTGATAAATATAAAACAGATAAGGCTAGGTTTACATTGGGTCACAGTGTTGTCTGTGTCGCTCTGTGACCAAAGTACTCAGAAGTCCAAAGTGTTTACATTGGCTTCATACTGAGACAGAATGTACTTGTGGCGCTTGGACAAGGAATAGGAGAGGTTCCACTTATCCTCAAAGTCTTTAGCAATATTTAATGTATAAATGTGCTTTAAGACTCAGTCCGACACCAAATCGGCGGAAACCAAACCTACAGAAACAGGTGTTAAAAAGATTTCATCCCTTAATCCGTTAGCTGTCAAGTAGAGGGCGCCAAATTCGACAGATGGAGCTAGTGAGAAAAGAGGTTTGCTAAGTCTTCTTACAATACACGGGAGGTTTGAAACCAACCAAAAGAAATTTCTGTGGCACCTAAGAATTGGAATTTGTTTGGAAGAGTTTTCAGTGACACTCCCGTTCAGCTGTTCAATTGTTGTCACAAACGTGCCACCCTCTGTCTCAGAAACACTGACGCCAAATGAGTACTGGTGTTCACATTAAAATGTACTCATTCCTGTGACAAGCCATTTACCGTTCAAATTGCTTGGGACACTGAAATGTGACGGTCTGTGCCCCAATGTAAAACTATACGAACATTTATAAATATGTCATGGCGCTGTGAAGTTGTTAATAGTGTAGGCTTTCTTGGCCTACCTTTTTTGCTTTCAGAAAGGCCTGAACGAGTGAGATGGACCGAGCTGTTGCTCTACGTAGTCCCTAGAGTGTGAGTGCTTGGTCATTATGTTTAATAGTCTAAATAAACAAGTTTAACCGCAGCAAAGACAGCACTTCTCTCGGGAATTCGTAAAACGCGCACAGCTCGTAAAAAAAGCTAACCAAAATTAATAAAAACTAAAAAATTATTATGGAAAACTTTTCGGAATCCGGCGCTAACCCGACAAATATTTTAACAGCGATTGTACATTTTGACCACAGTAACGTGGTGAATAGCTTCGGTGAAAATGCCCACAGATGTTTGAAAAATTTTACGCTTGCAATGCGAGTCTACTGGCGCGCCAATGTATTCAAAGTAAGAAAATGAATTTTAATATGCAAATTTAAACAATAAACATTAATTTTGAACTATTTTTATCTTTGCAGATCGTCTGCGCAAATTATAGCGGACGCGTCTTCCTGTGCGCCAGTCTTTACCATTGACTTCCATGGCATCAAGGAACAGCTGTGTGTTGATTGTCCAGTGGACGGGGCAGCGGGCCAGTGAGCAAAAATACAAGTAGCTGCTGCTGGATTTGCTGGGGCCGTACCAAAGTGCGCTGCTTGGATGTGCACCTATTTTTAGGGGCCTTATTTGTCTGACAGACATCCTTACGCCTGCCGTCTCGGCGTGGCTATAGCAGAGGTCGCGCTCTGTGGATTAGTTGGGCGCTGCTTCTGCTGTTGTACGGAGTCCGTCAGCATGTGACAACTGGCAGGGCCTGTGGATACAAAATACTGCGATTTCCCAGCCGACCAGATGAACTGAAGGGCACATGCCGTGTATATGACAGTCGTTGCTGCGGTTGCTGATTAGTGCATGCATCTGGAATTTAGGGCAGAGTGACGTGACAGTGGGTAGACCAATCGTCAATTTGTTGCTGATCGGGGACCCCGTCCAGTTCCTCATCAAGATCCGTTGCTAGTTGCTGCTGGAGCAGCTCCAGACAGTCCGATAGTCCGTGGCGTATGCATTAATCGATAGATTGTCGCTCAGTCGGCAGTGTTGCCAACATTTGACGAGAAAAAAGCTGTTTTTGGCGGGACAAAGGGGAAAGAAAACATTTCTTCTGTTTTGCATTTGTTTTAACAGTAGAGGTCGGAAGTAGTGTCGTCAAATGACTGACAGAGGTGTCAAACGGTAAATTTGATCCAAAATAAAATAAAGCTGAAAAAAGCCTGAAATCCCGCTGCTTCTAACTTTTTCCCGCAGTAAGGTTTAAAAAACAGCTGGAAATTACGATGAAAAAGCTGAATTGCCAACACTGCACGGATGTTTAGCAAACCAAACAAAAAAGTTCATTAAATTCGACCGTCCGTTACAATTACGAAATTTTTTACTTTTAAAAATTGCACAATTTTCAACCCATTCGCACATCCACATCAAAGTCAGTCAACGGCAAATCTGCACTTGCGGTTAAACAAAAGCACTCGTGCTGTGGGAGTGGTTAGGTAAAAGGTGAGGGCGACAGAGGGGTGGGAGGCGGCACGGCACGCATTCTAAATTCTATTTGGGGTAAGTGCAAATGTAAAACTTACAAATACGAATAGTTGGTGTAAAAATAGACACCACAACAGACACTGTTGGGCTCATCTTCTTGGATTTCTTCCCTCCCCCCTTCCGGCAGTTCTTTGCTGAATGTACTGGCGCTGGTTGTGGCTCTGCTTGAAGATGATTTACCAGCTACTGTGCTTTTCGGTGAGCTTAATCTTCTTCTGCCTGAACGTCTTCTGGTTGTTCTGCAATTTGGCCATACCCTGGTGCACCCTTACATTGATCATTATGTGTGTGGTCGCTAAGTTCGTGAAACTCCAGCGCAGTCCCAACGAGAAGCGATTGCTGAGCCTGCTAAGTACGCCGGAAGATTGGCCCAGCTATTGGGCCATAGCGAACCGTGCAGCTGGCTATGATGCGCCGGAGAACTCCAAGGCAGCTATCAAAAAGGTGACGTCAGCCGGCATTAGTCAATCGGTGGTTGCAAAGCAACAAAATCAATAACCTACCCCCTTTTGTACTCCACCTATCACTCCCAGTGCCTGACACGTGGTTATCGCAATGTTTTATTGGATGCCGGTCTAACGTCTTGCGGTGAAATTGTCATAGCCCATCCTCTACGCTTGAATGTAGCTCAACGAACGCTTGGTGAACTGCAGCAAGTAAATATCTCAGAGCACCATCCAATGGGGTAAGCAGCAGCCAATTTGTTGTGAATTTCCATTAATACATGTGAGTCTTTCCAGTTCTCAATACGAGGCCGAATCTGTGGCCACTCTTAAGCAGCTCTCCGAGTTTCTGGATGTGGAGGCATCGGAATCTACACTGTTTCTGCGTCTACATGACAACAGCCCACGAATGCTTGGCGAATTGAACAAATTTATGACAACCCACGAGACGTTCATACGGCGCACCATTGTCATCAGTCGCTCTCCCCTAGCAATTTACCAGTTGCGAAAACTGCAGCCGGATATAATCTGTGGACTTTGGCATGAAACCTATCTCTCGCTAGCAGTACTCAAATCCTCGACACTGATTACCTCAATCTATGGTGCAATCTTTCGTAATATTATTGCCCCCGTTATAGGCATAAGTGTGGTTTTTCTCAGCAAGGACGAGTTCAATTTGTGAGTATAACTTGGTTGGGGACCAATTTCATTAAAAAAAACAGAACCGCTGATTCGTGATGGTCAACCGAACAGGTGCCTTTTTAAAAATACAGCACCCAATCGGAAACAGCAAAAGATATCCGGTCGGTACATTTTAAAACAAATGTTTGATGAAACGGACATCTTGGGATAAAGATATATGCCAATTTTAGAATTTCGCGTCCGTTCAGAAATCTGACCTACTGCCTACCGACTATTTCTGTTTACTGGTCGGTAAACCAAAGACACTACATATATAGATACCGCATCTTATACAAACTTTTTTTTGGGATCCAATGTCAGATCCCAACAAAAATCGTTTTTTGCGTCACATGTGACATCTAAAAAATGTATAATTTTTTGCTCCTAGCCGTATAGCTAAACTAGCTAAAACGTATAGCTAAATTTCAGTATATGTATCCCCGTTATACCCTCTCCAAAGGTATCCAGAAACAGTAGTTTTTTGTTTCACATGGGTCATCCATAATATCTATAAATCTTTGGTAATACCGTCTCGGTATTGTGCTACAGAGTCTCAAGATAGCCAGGCAAGTATAAAGACGTTCAGAACTTCTTATACAATCGTCAATTCAATCGTTTAATTCACAAGATTATTAAAGGATTTACAAAATATTTTTTTAGTAACAATTTTTTATACACAATTTTTTGTCTATGAAGAAGTCGTTGGTATAACGGAGTCAGAATTTAAAGAGACGAGATGATACACAAAAGCGACTTTTGTCCATTGCGACAAAAGTTGTCCTTAAAAAAGTAAAGTGTCTTTCCGGCATTAACAACACATGTGGTTATATTTTTCAAAGACTACAAAATGGAATTTTCCATCGAAATATAACTTTGATTTATCAACAAACTAGATGCTTTTCCATTAATATTGTGAATAGGATTTGCTGAACCAAGGTTCGAAACGAAACCTTTGGCCCAAAAACACCAAACCCCAATATTTCCAACTATCGCACAGTGTAAGATTTTGCCCATTTAGGGGGACTTAAATCAATTGCGACCGTAGTTTAAGAGATATTGACTTGAAATTTGAAAAGGAAGAGTTTTTTGGCCATACTAAGATTAACAACATCGGACAAAAACTACACCTCCCTCCCATACAATACTGCACTGTTCAGTTTTAGCCAGAACACGATTTTTATATGATAGAGTAACCCGATTTTGATGAAAATTTGCAGAATTGTGTGAAAACATGCTTAATTAATAATTGCTAAGTTTTGTGACGTTATCACTGAAAACCAAAAAGGTTTTTCTCACTAGAACTAGTTTTTGTCCCGATCGTTCCTATGGCAGGTGTATCATATAGTCGTATAATTTTGATAAAACTTTGTAGAATAACGTGAGAGCATATCATCTTAATAAATACTAAGGTAAGAGACGTCACAAACAAAAAAGTTTTTCTCACAAAAACTAGTTTTCCGACCGAGCGTATATGGTATAGTCATCCGATCTGGCCGGTACTTACCTATATGTATTTTAAGACTTTGTGCAAAATTTGGTAACAATAGCTTTAAAACTGACGGAGTAGATAGCGAAAAACATGCGAATTACACGTGATTTTGTTCAAAAAATGGTCTTACAATAAAACGAAAAACTCAAAATGGCGGAAACATGCGGACGGTTTTTTTTTTTTGTAAATATGTTCTGGAAATCCACCCGCTTGTTCTCCATTAGGAGGCATCGCCGAACTCGATGGAACTTACAAGTTGTAGTCCATAAAAGCAAAAAGCAGAACTGCTAGACTATCATGTGTCATGTGTCGAACAGTGTGAAGGCAGCCTAACACTATCTGAGTAACTCATATGAGAACTCTATGAGATGTTAGAAAAGTGTAAATAATAAAATTTGTCCGCGGGCGATGTTGAATAATTGTAATGTATTGAATGTTCGAAAAGAATGCTTTACTACTGCTTCCTTAAGCGGGTACGTAGTTCATTAAGGATCAAGCAAACACCCCGTTCCCATTTTCCGACCTTGTCGGTTGATTTTGAATATATCGCATACGTAGCAAACAAACAAATTTTTGAATAAAAATTTACATAATTAAAGCCTGCGATGGTACTAATACAGAAACGCCAAAATCAAACATTTTAAAGATTTTAATCTTGTCAAATCAACTGTCTTATCAGTTTCATCGAATGAAGTCTCAGTTGATTTGAATCAAAAGTACAGAAATTTTGAATATCATTTTAAATATTAATCACGTCAACTTTGAGTAAAACTTGGGCTGAACCAAGGTTCGATACAAAACCTTCTCATAAAAACCTCGAACCTAAAAATTTCCGAACATTAGGCATTAGCAAATTTCGGTTCAAACCCGTGAATCGGAGTTTCCAAAACATTTATTGGGCTTTCGCCGTAATTTTAGATTCTTTCTCTTTCATGTTTTCACCTCTTTGAGCATATGTGATAGCTCCGTCCGGCGAAAGTGAGCAATCTGCCGCAATCCCTTACCTTAGCAAGATCAAGAGCTTTAATGTTATTTTGTTTCTACATTTCTACATTTTTCTATTCCAGGCACATAGCCGATCTGTGGCGCAATGTGGGTGTACGACCCATTGTGTACATGGTCAATTCACCCAACGAAAAGCGTTATTTTCAGAAAACAATGAAAACTCAATATCTGACCGATTCGCTACGCTCCGAACCGCATCTGCTAATGAAGGCCTAAGTAAACGATAAACCATTGGAAACAATTGAACAAAACTCACAATCAGCTGCGCACACACACGACCCTTACACAAACCGATGGCATTTTATTTCCTAGTTTTTAAGAGTATTCACATTTGATATGTCCAATTTTTTTGTAGAAGCTTTACAAAGTATTACCCCATTGTAAGAACGAAGCTATCATTTTTATGTATTTGTATTTATTTATTTACCTGTATGTACTGCGATTGTATGTAAGCTGTATGCTTTATGATATTAGTTTTTTGTGTTATTTATTGATCTATTTTTTGCATAACAGCATCTTTTGTATACCCCTTAGATGAGCTACATTATATGGTACTGCTAGATATATGTATGTTTACACTGCTTTTATATAATGAACAACGTGACTTTAATCCCTTGTTATGTATGTAGAAACTCCAGTAAATACAGCATAAGCTATACGATATTATACCAAAAGAAAAGTGAAAATACACACACAAATATACAGATGTATGTATAAGAGATGACGATATGAGTTTAAGACAAAATACCAGTAATTAAATTCCAATCACAAAATATGCCGAAATTTTTGATCTATGTATCTAAGGGTATTTGGACTCTGCCAAAATAAACAAAATAATATCGAAGGTACGCAAGGTTAACCAAGCGGAATACCTCAAAGTAACAGCCATCATGGGACGGATCAACGAGTTATCCGCAAGGATCCTTAATGTTGGTCCTTTAAGGTCATATATACGATGGGTATTGAGTCGCAAATCATGAATGTTTTTAAATTTTGGCAATACGGTACGCGGTGATACCGTCTTCACAGTGCACCCTTTTGCCAAAACTTAATATACCCTACAGAGTAAAACAAGTAAGAGTGTTGCGGTCGAGTGCCCCGACAGCAAATACAAAATACCCTGTCCCAAGTAATGTGGTTCCTAATAGGAACTTCCTATGGCTTTGAATTCCATTTATTTTCAAATTAATTTCAATAAATGGGCAGGCGCACTTGCATATCTTCGGTGTTTTTGCTCGGATCTCATTCGATGTTTTCCTCACTGAATATTTATTAAGTCACTAGGTTCAAACTTAAAACTCGCACAACTTCATGATCCCCTTTAGTCCATTTTTAAGGGCAACAGGGTATAAAAAACGATTTGAAATAAAATCATCCCCGACTATTTATAAATGAATAAAAATATATGTTAATTGGCAACACTGCGTATGAGTTATATAAAAAAATTGAGAGGCTATACGCTCCCGTTAAAACTAGACTTTTTTTATTTTTTATACCCTTGGAGAGGGTATATTAAAATTGTCCGGATGTTTGTAACGCAGAGAAGGAAGCATCTCCGACCACATAAAGGTATCAATATTAAAGTTGATCAGCATGACGAGCTGAGTTGATATAGCCATGTCCGTCTGTCCGTCCGTCTGTCCGTCCGTCTGTTTCTATGCTATCTCCTCCGTCAGTTTTAAAGCTATCGTAACCAAACTTTGCACGAAGTCTTTTGGTACAAATACGCTGCACATTTGTCGGAACCGGCCGGATCGGATGACTATAGCATATAGCTGCCATAGGAACGATCGGTTGAAAAACTAGTTTTTTGTGAGAAAAACTTTTTGTTTTCAATGGTATCGCTCCCAACGCTCGTATTTATAAGTTTTTAATGATTTCACATAATTTCAATAAGCCTTGTTGAAATCGGACTACTATATAGTATAGCTGCCATATCAAAAGTTATGTCTGAAAAATAGTCCGAGTGAGAAAAACTTTTTTGTTTTCAATGTTATCGCTCCCAACGCTCGTATTTATAAGTTTTCAACGATTTTACATAATTTCAACAAGATTTGTCGAAATTGGACCACTATAGCTGCCATACAAACTGTCAGGCATATATCAAGCTCCAAGGGTATATAAACTTCGGTCGAGCCGAAGTTAGCTTCTTTACTTTATTTTTTTTTTTTATTTAATTATACGTCAAAAAGTACTTATCAGATGGGGGGTGAGAGCATGACCTTACAAATTTGATACTCATAATGTCCAACCTAGTGTACAGTGTGTTTACCTACTGTTAACATGGTTCAATGTGCGCTCGTGCAGGGCTCTATTATACTTTGGTTCAGCGATGGCCAGCGAGAGCGAGTGTATTGGAGTGCGAAAATAAAGCTCCGTGAATTTGCTTCGACCCAATCGCTTCGAACTCTGGCGAGCGACTGACGCTTTCTTGCTCTCTCGGCAAGCGTTTGGGTCATGTACGTGTGAATGGCGAAATGTTTTCGCCCCCGGGATAGAACCAGTGGCCATCGCTGAGTTAATGTCCTTTCTCTACCAACTATGCTTCCATCCGTAGAGGTAACCTCATATTCCGTTCAAGAAAAAATCTCTTAGGTCACTATCTTTAGATTATATATAGCAACGACACCAGATTGGGCAAGAGTGTCTATTCTCGATCTTATGCAAGGATTTCCCTATTTTTATCCCAAAAACCTAGCATTTTTAATGATTTTCGACTTTACAAATATATAGAAAAATGGTAAATATCATTGCGTGTGCGAAGTAAGTTTCTAGTTACATATCGAAGCTCCAACAGCAACTGGAACCTCGGTTTACCTAACAGGAGGAAAATCAATTTTTCAGATATGTGGGTTTATTTTTTTTTATTAATGAGAATAATATTTGATAGAAAGCCTTACAAAGTAAACTATATTTATATATATAATCCACAAAGGTAGAAATTGTGCTTAAATAGCGACTTGTTTTTGTTCCATATTGTGTAACGATATTTCTATATTCTGACCATCCGGCATCGCTTCAACTGAGATAATTACTAAATAAAGGGCATACAACTATATAATTACCATTCCTCTTCTTAGTTTTTATACAGAATTAAAAATGGAACTTAAATCAAAACACAAAAACTTAAACAAACATTCGGATACAAATCAGAGTTAAATTTATAATTTTAAATGTGTAAAAAGAAAATGGGTAACTGAAAACTCTTATTTACGTCGCGAGCGAGTGGAACGTTGCGCTGGCGTCGTTTCTGCTTCAAAGTGAACTTTGCGTGATCGAGCGCCGCGTCCTGTGGGAGAGGTGGTAGCAGGTTCAGCCTGTTTGGATGCCGCTCGCCCACCACGACCACGCGCAGGTGTTTTCTTAATCTCCGGCTCCGGCTCCACATCTGTATCGGACTCTACAACCAGCACTGCTGGTGTTTTCGCACGTCCGCCTCGTGCTTTTTTAATGGCCGGTTGTTCCTCCGGTTCAGTCTCCTCCACTTTGGCTTTGCGCGACGGACCACGCACATTTCTTTTGGAAGCCGTCTTTGGTTCCTCTTCCGCCTCAGTTGCCTTGCGGCGTGTGCTCCGTCCTTTGGACGACTGCTCCACCGGGGAGTTGACTGTTATTTCTGTGGCCGCCTTCTTCTCGGGAGGTTCTTGTGTCTCATCAGCCTTGCCCTTACGTCTCCTGGGCGTGCCTGGTCTGGGACTGGCATCTACAATGAGCTCCAATGCCTTGGCAGTGGGATTCCGCACACGACGCGCACGTGAGCTGGCTGGTTTATCGTCATCAGAGTTTTCTTCGTAGTTCTTGCGCGTAATGTTGCGTGCCTCACGTTTCTGAGATGTGGTGGGCTCTCGCAAAGTCCCCGGATTGACTGCTGGAGATGCAGGCAGCTCTATTGTTGGGATTTTCGGTTGAGGTGTTTTTACCTGTGACACTGGCTCACTCCTCTCAGGAGATTTGATCAATATCTTGCTGGCCGCTGCTTTGCGCATCCGTCGGGATCCACTGCCGGGCTTGTCCTCATCCGAAGTCTCATCGTAGTTCTTGCGCGGAACATTTCGCCCCTCGCGTCGACGTGGCGACAGTTCGTCCTCTGTGTGGGCGGGGGAGGAGTGAATCCGTGATTTCCCAGGTGATCCGGCCACAATCACAATAGCGTGCTCAATGGGCTCTGTGGGCAGATCATGTAAATTCAAAGTTGGCGACTCTGGCTCCTCCACATGAGTAGAAGCAATGCGGCCTCGTCGCGTGGCTGTCTTTTTCTGAGTAGGGGTTTGGATTGGTTCCTCTTCAACATTTGCCGAAGGTTTACGACCACGACGCGTGGGCACTTTTTTCTCAACTTCCACCTCTGCGCTGGGCTTTCGTCCACGTCGTGTAGGCTTCTCTTGAATCTGTGGTAGAGGTTCGACTGGGTTGGCTTCTGAATGGGCTTCCTCGGCGGAAGCCTTGCGGCCCCGACAATTCGGTTTTGCAGCATCTGCAGTCTGATCCTCATCAGCTGTGGCCTTGCGTCCGCGTCTTCTGGAGCTTGTAGCCGGCTCAACGGTCTCGACTGGCTTTTCTAATGTCTCTGCTGTTGGTTTACGAGCCCGTCGGCGAGTTTTGTGCTCTTCTTCCTCTGCTTCCGGTTCGGGTTTCACTGGTTTGCTCTTTGGCTCAGGCTCAATTTCATCGAGTGGCTCGGCGGAAGCTTTTTGATCGAGTTGGCGAGTTGACTTTTCTTGAGCTGATGGTTCGCCTTTCACTTCAGCTGAAGGTTTGCGTCCACGTCTCGATTTAGGCCTCTCGAGAGATTCTGATGGTTCTTCGTTAATCTGTTGCATGGCTTGTGTTTCCAGCACTTTCTGTTTCTCACCTTCGACGACCTCTGCTGATGGTTTGCGTCCTCGTCGACCTGCTTTCGGCTTCTCTGCTTCCTTTTTCTCCGGGAACTCTAGATCATCAATTGTAGCCGTTTTGGCATCAACAGATTTAGTAACCGTATCTTCCTCGCTGGGTTCGTTTGCTGTTGACACTCTTCGTACTTTTCGCAGGGGTTTCTTTAGCTCTACTTCGTCAGCAACCACATCTTCCGATAGTTTCCGTGCTCGACTCTTGGGTTTCTCTACCTGTGCCGCTGGAATGATTTCTGTATCTTCTCCGATGACGTCATCCAAGGGTTTACTTGTTTCCGGCTTCTCAGACTCTAAGTCCAGGACCTCTTGTTTTTTAATTTTAACGTCTGCTTGTTTTTCATCAAGAGATTCCGGGGCAGCTTCTTGTTTGGGTTTGTTCAAATCTTCTTCCACTTTTGTTGGGGGTTTCTTTTCTGCAACTGGCGCTTCAGGTATTTCCATATCGACTCGTGATTCTGGATTTAGAAGACATACAGCTGCTTCTTCCTGAATCCCTGGCAAAGCTTGGACCTCCTTCTGTTGGTCAGTTTCCACCACTTCTTTCGAAGGCTGTCGTCCTCTTCTCCGGGGTTTTTCTTCCTGGTCTTTTGAAGCAACTGACGCAGACTCTTCCTGAACTTTGGGCATTGCAACAATCGCCTCCGATTTCTCAGTCTCCGCCACTTCAGCAGAAGGTTTTCTGCCACGTCTTTTGGGCTTGTTCTCATGCTCCTCAGCTAGTACTGAAACAGTCGCCTCCTGAATTTCTGGCATTGCCGAGTCTTTTTTCTGCTGCACAGCTTCTACCACTTCAGCTGAAGGCTTTCTGCCTCGTCTTTGGGGCTTTTCTTGATGTTCTTTGGGTGATGTTGAGGCTTGCTCTTCCCGAATTTCTGGCAATGAATGGACCTCTCCCTCTTGATCATTTTCCACAACTTCTTTTGAAGGCTTTCTTCCACGTCTTCTAGGCTTCTCTTTATGATCTTTTGATGGTTCTTCCTGTGTATTTTGAAGGGCATGGACTTCCTTCGGTTTCTCGGGTTCCACGTCCTCTGTTGAAGTCTTTTCTCGAGATTTGGTTGAATCAGATTCTTCTTGAATCTCTGGCAAGACATGAACTTCCATCTGTGGATCTGATTCCAAGACTTCAGCTGAAGGCTTCCTGCCACGTCTCTTTGTTTTTTCTTTATGCTCATTTTGTGGTATTGAATGAATTTCTGGCGTGTCAGGAATTTCCTCCGGTTTCGCAGATTCCACCACTTCAGCAGAAGGCTTTCTGCCACGTCTTTTGAGTTTTTGCTCAACTTCCTTGGATAATGTTGATGCAGGTTCTTCCTGAATTTCTGGCATGGCTAAGTCTTCTTTCTGCGTTTCAGCTTCCACCACTTCAGCAGAAGGCTTTCTGCCACGTCTTTTGGCTTTTTGTTCAACTTCCTTGGGTAATGTTGAAGCAGGTTCTTTCTCAATTTCTCTTTTGGCAGGGACCTCCTCTTGCGGCTCTGTTGCACTTCTCTTGGGCTGTTCTTCTTCGCTTTTAAGTGATGTGGAATCTGCTTCTTCCTGAATTTGTGGCATGAGATGGTCGCCCTCTTGTGGTTCTGCATCGATTACTTCTCTTGAAGTCTTTCTGTCACGTCTCTTGGGTTTTTCTTCAGCTGAAGGTTTTCTTTCACGTCTCTTGGGCTTCTTTTCATGCTCTTTTGGTGGGATTGTAGTAGCTTCTTCTTGTATGTCTGGTATGGGTTGAATGTTTTCCTGTTTAGCTGCTGATTCCTCGGCTGAAGGCTCTGTAGGGGGTCTTTCTTCTTCAGTGGTTGAAGATTTTCGGATCATAAGTTTTGTCTCATCAGATACCATATTCAGTTCCACATTTTCCGATGAATTGCGCGCATGTCGCATTGTCTTTTGGGATTCGGTCTGAAGCTGTTTCGTTGACATGCCTGGTGAATCTTGAACTATTTGATTAACTGACAGTATTTTCGTATCGTCAACGATTTCTGATACAGAATGATTTGACTCTGCACCCTGAATTTCCTCAGTAGTAGGCAACATTTCAGATTTTGATTCTAGTCTATTTTTATTTTGCATCGGATGAACATCAGTTGATGACGAGTTTTCGGCAGATGATGAGGACTCCACTGAGAGTTCTATCACCACGTCCATTGCCTCTTGTGACACCTGAGTTTTTTCTCCCTGACCATTAAGAGTTTGTTCCACAGCTGCAACTTCTTTCTCCTCGACATCGACGTCAGATGAATCGATTATGGATTTGTCATCAGATACAGGGTTTACCTCCTGTTTGGAAGTAATTAAATCATAATTTGCTGCTTCCTTTGTGAGAACTTTATCTTTTGTGAACAATTCTTCGTCTATTTGTCTCGTGGGGGTCATTTCACGTTCAGTTAAAACTTCTCCTTTACTAGGAGATTCTGAAACCTTATCATCTTCGTTAAGAGTTTTATTCTTAACTTTTTGCTTATCTGACATAGTTGGAGTTTGTGAAGGGCTTGAAGCAGTCGATTCTTTATTACATAGTGATTCATCTGGCTCTGCAGAGGCAGTTGTAGTTTCATCTTGAGTTTCCTTTTCAGCTCTGCTTGAATCAGTTAATTTTTCTGCGCATTTGATAGCTGAATTATCATGAATTGGATCACTTGAAGCATTTAATTGAATCACCAACTCATCTTCTTGCTGTTCCATGGACACATCCTTATGCAAATTATTAGATTCATCATTTTCTGTGGCTGCAATGGAAGAATCTTCTATTTTTTCATCTTCGTTAGAGGCAAGTTCTGTCACACTTAGACTGGATGCATCCAAATCAATTACATCTGTCAACTCTGGTCGTTTAACAGACATGGATGTGTCCTTTTCGAATACTTCTGCTGTGTCAGTAGCTGTATTACTTAACGATTTGTCAACGATCTCTGGGTCCTCTTTCTGAATGTCTTCACTTGAAGTTTCCTTTGTATTATTATGTGCCAGTTCAATCTCTGTATCGCTGGAACTATCCAATTCAATTATCTCATCCACAGATTTGGAAGATTTCGTTTCCAGTTTCTGTTCTCCGGAACAGACACCTTCTTTTACTGAAGAATCATTCTCAGTTTCAGATTTGTTTTGTTCTAAGGATGTAGACAAAATTTCAACTTCTGTAGTCTGTTCACTGACCGTCGAGACCTTGTTGTGGTGTACTTCTTGAATGCTTTCTTCTTCAGATTTTTCAGTAGGTCCTGGGCTACTTGAAGCATCCAATGCTGTTGCATGTTCGATCTCGTCATCTAGAGACGAACTTATAGGTGTTTTTGCTTCTGATTGAACTTTCTCTGACGTATCCTCAACAGTTGATGTCTGACTAGTGGAAGTTATTTTCTCAACAGATTTATCTTTAGAATTTGATCCATTGAATCCTGAAGCGTTCAATTGAATAACCTCATTTTCACTTAAACTTTCCGCACGCATGGTCTCTGTAGACGGAGTTTCTTCTGCTGTAACATCCAGGACATCAGGTTTATCAGCTGGCGATGTTGAGTCTACGCAGGCAGATAAATCTGTTGACTTTTTCCCATTATTCTGTTGATCAGTAGACGTTGACTCTTCTGGTATTACTTCCCCAGAGCTTGTGGGTTCAAGGGAAATTTCTTCTACTTGGTCAGACTCTGTAGGTTTCTGCTTGCTGTCTGCGACCTTTATTTCTTTAACTGCATCATCCGCACCTTCTGCTTCGTACAATTCAAGAGAAGATTTCTCTGCAGAAGGAGTTTCAGGTTCACTGTTGTCTGAAACAACTTCAATTGAAGACTTTTCGGTTATATTCAGTTGATCGGTAGATGTTTCTTCTTGCACTGGGACATCCTTCTCGGTTTCGGCTTCTAGAGAAGATTTATCAACATTTAATACTTCAATTTCAAGTTCCAAGTTAGCTGAATTATTTTGACTTGAAGGTTCTTCGGCTTTATTTTGTTGATCTGAAGTCAGTAGCTCTTGCACATTTTCGGCTTCCTTCAATTCATCGGATTCTTTGCCTATTGTACTATTCTGATGATCTTCAACTGGAACTTCCACATCGGGCTTAGCTTCTAGGGAACATTTATCCACTTGCAGTTTTTCAATTTCAGATTCTAGCTTGGAAGCAGAAACGTCTTGATTTAAATAATCTTCGACTTCATTTTTCTGATTTGTAACCTTGGTCTCTTCTGCTAAAACATCTTGAGCATGTTCTGCTTCAGTCGATTCCAGAGCAGATTTATCTTTATCCTCTGTTCCTGATTCTTTTACTTCCATAGTATTCTTATCCTCAAGAGCAGTCGATATTTCAGTTTCTTGAATAAATGTCTCAGACGGGACAAGCGAAGATTTTTCTGCAGACAATGGTACACAATCCTTGCTTCCTGAAGCATCCCGACTTGGCGTCTGTTTTGTCTTGTTTTGTTGATCTGTAGTTGATTCTTCAACTGTAACGTCGAAAACGCTTGTAGAAACATCTTGACCTAATGCCTCTTTGAGCTTACTTTGATCTGAAGGCGTTGCTTCTTCTGATTCTGATTCCACTGATTCTTCATTTACTTCTTGAGTATTTAATGATTCTACTTCAGTATAGCTGGACGCATCCAATTCAATAACCTCCTCTGGGATACAGTTCTCGATTGAAGACTTTTCGCTAACATCGCGTTGACTTTGATCTTCAGCATCGCTTGAATTATCCAATTCAATAATATCCTCATCGGTAGTGGTATCCGCTGGATGTTTAGACAAACTTTTATCTGTTTTGGTGTCATCGAGGCAATCTTCTATTGTGGCATCCAAATCAATTACTGAAGTTTCAATTAGTGATACATCAGCGCTTTCTTCAACTTCAAGGTCTTGCTGAGTCTTTGATTCATCAAGCTGATAGATAACACAGGCCTCTTCAACTTTAATTGATTCATCAACTTGAGCGTCTTGCTGCATATTTGATTTTTCAAGCTCTGGGACACTTGAGGAATCTTCATTCTTAATTGATTCTTCTAATTTAACATCTTGCTGTCCAATGGAATCTTCAAGCTCTGGGACATCTGAGGGCTCTGGAACTTTTAGGGATACTTCTAGTTCATCATTTTGCTGTATCTTCGATTTTAATGAGACATCAGCTATTTCTTCTACTTTAAGGTCTTGCTGAGTTTTGGTTTCTTCAAGCTGGTAGACAACAGATGGCTCTTCAGCTTTAATTGATTCCTCAACTTGATCAGCTTTCTGTACATTGGATTCTTCAAGCTCTGGGACAACTGATGGCTCTTCATTTTTAACTGATTCTTCTAAATCAATGCCTTTCTGTATATTGGACTCTTCAAGCTCTGGGACAACTGAGGGCTCTTCATTTTTAACTGATTCTTCTAAATCAACGTCTTGACTTATATTGGATTCTTCCAGTTCTGGGACAACTGATGGCTCTTCAATTTTTACTGATTCATCTAAATCAATGCCTTGCTGAATGTTGGACTCTTCAAGCTCTGGTACAACTGACGGCTTTTCATTTTTAATTGATTCCTCTAATGTAACATCTTGCTGTGCAATGGATTCTTCAAGCTCTGGGACAACTGAGGGCTCTTCAGCTTTGAATGATTCTTCTAATTCATCATCTTGCTGTATCTTCGTTTCTTCAAGTTTGGGGACAACTGAAGGGACTTCAACTTTAAGTGATTCCACAACTTGGCCGTCTTGCTGTATCTTTGATTCTTCAAGCTCAACTCCATCATCTTGCTCTTTATCTGTATCATCCAGCTCGGGGACAACCGAGGGTTCTTCAACTTTAGTTAAATCATCAGCTTGTTCTTCCTGCTGTATCCTCGATTCTTCAATTCTGTAGATAGCTGATGGCTCCTCGATCTTAGATCTAGAAGTTGATTTATTTGGTTCTTCCCTTTCCTCATCATCACTTAATATAAGAGGTTCGGTCAATCCCGCTGTGGAGTCAGTATCGGAGACTTCCAGGGTGCATTCCTCGTTATCTGGTTTGGCCTTGGTCTCCTCCACTGTGATGTCACACTTGGAATCCACTCCAGACACCAACAAATGCTCAGAAAACATTGAATCTGTGCTTTGATCAAGCAATTGTATTCCACTCATATCGGGTGACTCAGGTCTGGAGTTGCCGCCCTCCTCGGTGAGAGTGCTGAGATCTAGATTGGTGGATAATTCAGCGCCGCCGCCTTTGGTGGCTTTATAGGTGGTGCTGGTAAGGGGATCCTTCATAGAAATGCTAGCTGCTGGTGCACTTATGCTTATGAGCGCCTCCGAAGAGATCGTATCATTATTCTTTCGAGATGCAGCCAGGGGGTCTACTCCAGTCGCTGTACTTAATCCTGAAACATTAAACGCTTGCTCACTTTCCTCCTCTAGCTGGATTTGTGATGTTCCTGGCACATCTTCAAAGATTTTATCCAGATGTAAGGTTGTGCTTGATACATTTAAATCATATTCAGTGGCTGTGGCGAGAGTATCCGTGCGGGATTTAAGTACAGCACTGGCTGGTTCGTTGGGAATCATGATATTTCTGGCACTAGGCGTTTTAAGTATCCTTTCCAACGCTTTGCCCACCTCGCTGACTTCCAATTGAGCATGTCCCACAGTGGTGGAGCTCTTCTCGTCCATGAACTCTTCAATGTGACTCAAATTGGGTGAAACGGGCATCTTGGGTGTTTTCATCATTTCCCTCAAGCCCTTAAAGCGGGGGGTACTGCAATTTTTGGGCGTCTTGAGCAAGTCCTTAAGACCTTGGTAATCAATTTGGTCGGGTTCATCATGACTCGCTGGGGCGAGCTCTGTGCCATAGTCCTCATCGTCGGCTATAATGGCAGGAATAGCATCTGAAAGATTGGTTAATTTGATGATAACAGAATGTATTACAAATCCCAGCTTACCTTCTTTTTGTACGGGCTCCTCGACAATAACGCCCATATCTTCAACAGCTTCATCCACGGCCATACCGCGCTTGGGTGTGTGTAGCAGTCGTTTTGATTGCCGTGTGGGCGTGGACAACTCCTCAGTGAGGCGACGCTTGCGTTTGGGCGTGGCCAACATTAAACTCTCTTTGGGTACCAAAACACCAGCCGACGAACAGGAGGCGCGACGAGTGGGTTTACTGGCTGGCTGTGGCAATAGATTCAGCTTGTTGTTGGCCTCTATCGATGAACGTCGTGTGCTGCGTCTGGGTGTCAGGGTGGTGTTGGTTTGCTCCACTGAAAATCGCCGAGAGCTGCGTCTAGGCATGGGAGTTTCACCAGGTGGTGCTGGTACTTCCTCCTGTTCCTCTAGTACCTCTATTTCTTCTGGTTCGGTTATGGTGGCTGGACAAACACATCAAGTTGGTTGATTACGTTATGGAAATATTGCTTCAGACTTACCTTTAACTGGGGACAAATGTTCTATTTCCTCATCACAAATGGTCTCATCAATAATATCCACAGGGGCATCTGTTAAAAAAGACATGGATTTAAGTAAAGGTTGAAAAGAAACTACGCTTTGGTGACTCACCTGTGTGCTCCTGATCTGGTGTACTTATGGAAACCTCTTCAGCCAAGTTATCATCAATGATGGTTTCCTTGCTTGGGGTTAATTCGGCTTGAGGAGTTTGACTGGCTGTCTCAACTGTTTCTTCCTCCAGTTCATCAGCATTGAAGGTTTTATTGAGTTTCGAAGTTACTTCCTCCGATCCTTTATTAGTTTCCTGTGCAACTTCGTCGTTGGCTTCGAATGTCCTGTTAAGGTCCTTATTTTCCTCATCGGCTTCAAAGGTTACATTTAGTTTCGGGGTTGGGATGTCTTTGCTTTCATTTTGCTCCCTGGCCAATCCCTGCTCGTAGGCCTTACTTATATTAGCCATTTGATTGCTCGACTCTTTGTTGGATTCACCATCATCGATGAAGGAAGAAGGCTTTGGTGAACCACTTTTTGGCGAGTTAAGCGAACGCCTCGCCTTGGCCACCAGTTTGTTACTCATGCTCACAACAGGACTACGCTTGGAGATAGCCAAAGATTTTCTCAACTGCGAGAGTTTATTCTCTCGCGGAATAGTCATGGACGCGCGAGATTTACGCGGCGAGGTCTGTGGAGTTTGGACCTTGTCAAGATCCTTGCTACGCTGGGCTGGAGTTCGTCTATGGGGATGAAAGGGCAGACGGCGGGGTGTGGTTAAGCATTGACGTCGTGCCTCCAATAAGGATGTACGCTTAGGTGTGGGATCAGAGGGGGTTCGTTCAGTGATCTGTTTTTTGGCACTCGTGAGCAGAGCTCGCTTCATTAGCGACTGGGGTGTTCGCTTGGGTGTGCCACCAGAGCTGGCGGCAGCCATAAATTGCTTCGGAGTCTTGGCCAATCTTGGTTTAACTGAAGCAGGCGTTGCTGAACTGACTATATCAATGGATCCAGAGGATTCAGAAGAAATGGTATCCACACTGGCAGGCGTATGCTTGTGCGTGGCTCGGAACTTTTGTGGGGTTGTTAGATCAATCAAATACATAGATGATTCTCGCCGGGCAACAGCCAGAGTTTTCTTAGAGGTGGATGGTGTAGAAAAGTCTAACAAATCTCGACTGCAGCTGTCCTCGTTGCACTCGGAGAGCACACTCTTTGGAGTGCTATACACACTCTTGGGCGTATGAGGTCTCAACACACACGTGAATGATTTCTCAATTTTAACTCCCGTTTCACGTGGCGAAAATGAAGTGATAACCACATCAGAGCGTCCGCAAAGCTGCAGCAGTTTCTTATGGCTGGCCGGTGGGCTAGTTGTGTTCTCCTTATTTTGAGTGGCATCCAAAAGATTCACTTTCGGTGTATCAACAATGGCTGGAACAGAATTATCGTCATTTGTTGGTGTGATGCAACGTGGCGTTTCCGATTGTGATTCATCCAAATCACGTGATTCAATTGAAGTGTTACCCTCATCATCGGAGTTGATGCAGTAGTGAAAGCTGCAAAGAATTAAAACTTAGCATTGGTACGGACTAGAGATTTACAAAAGCTGGTGAAACTTTTACTGGTGTGAAAAAACGGAGAAACAAGGTTTAGAATTTTATGGTGGGTGTATCTTGTACGAAATCTACAAGCTGTCGCGTGGGGAGATCTTAAAAACATTCTACCACAACCATTGGCCTGGAAAAAGAAACAATGGTAAGCCTGAAAACAAAGGAAGTGAGAAGGCAGAAACTACTTTAGAGACAGAAGAAGGTTTGGGAAGAAAATCCCTTTACACCTTTAACTCAAACACGAAATGGTTGCAAAGTTTCACTTAGACAAGTTCCTCGTGTCGAGGTTTAAGTCAAAGAGAGAATTTACAAGCATATTGAAATATATGAAACTGCTAGCTGTTCCGACGCGCTGTGCTACGCTCATTTTAATATTTTAAACACAAAACAAAGAGGTAAAGCTTAAAATTCAAATCTTCAATATTATCTAAACTCAGTTTCAATTCTACATTAACATCGCTCACTTACTTCAATACTGGCATAACTCAAAATTATCTATTTTGAGAAAAACACGTTTAAAGTTCTCAATGGATTTAACCCAGAAAAAATTGTTATTTTTGTTTTGAGTTAATCAAGTAAAATATAATAAATTTAAAATGCTTATTAATAAATCTACAAAATATGATGGTTTAACCGAAAGCCGAAGTATGTTTGCGCAATATGGACTGCAGGACAACTGAGATATGACGCTCTTGCATTATCATGAAAATTAACCTGTAAAATGATATTTCGACATATTTTGATCTTGTGTGAAAAATATAAGAGATACCAATATGAAAATATTACACGAAATATTACTCAATACAGCAAATATTTGAGCATCATTAAGTCAAAAATCGTCTTTTTTGAGCTATGCCAGTATTGAAGTATTTCACCCGTGTTCATAATAGTATAAACTAACTACAACGAAAATATACGGGGGTGTCACAGAAATCTCTAGAGATTTTGGCCTTGGTTGGTTTGCAAGTCGCTCGAAAAATCCGTCGGTGTCCCAGAACTTCAAGAGATTTCATTTTCTTATTTGAAAGTCGAGTTGGAAGGTTTGTGTGGTATTTTTCTCTCAAATCTATAAACAGGGTTGTCATTTCTTGCAAAAAAAATTTCCCTTCTTCTAGTTTTGAGTTAATTTGATGTTTAAATGGAATTATTTGATTGTGTTACATGTTTTTCGATGCATTTTTAAATTACAATTCAAATTTAAGTCATATTCCTCAAAAATAAAATGCAAAATTAAAAAATATTTTTGCGCCAATCATTGTAAATGTGACTAGGCAACCCTTAGCGCTTGTTGGTACTCAGAGAGAGCCACCATGTGTAGAGAGCGCCCGCTGAGGTTGAGAGCGATTTAATTTGACACCGTTCGGTTGGTTTTGCGAACAATTATTGAAACACAAATTTTAATATTAAAACAATTGAAATATTTAATTCATTTGATGCAACCTATGTAGAAAAATAACGTTATTTACATTTCCAATACCAATTTTACTTATCAAAATTGTTTTAGTGGTGAATTTCGCCAAATCTCCCAACAAAACGCGATAGATTTAAAACCAACCGAAAGAGATTCCTGTGACACCGAGAATTGGTTTTGGGTTGGAATTTGGTTGGAAGAGATTTCTACATTTTTTGGAACTTTCTATCTCATTCATTCGTCATTTACACGTCTTTATAGTAATAAACGAGAGCGTAGGTTAAAGTCGGCTCTAACCGACTTCGATATACCCGTTACTCATGAAAAAACATGTTTAACAGTGTTTCTGCGTTCCTTAGGGCGACCATCCAAAAAAGTATGCAACATTTTTTTTGGGTGGGTAGCGGGGGGTGGCTTGGTTCGCTTTTTTGCTCATACCTTGAGAACCGTTCATCCGATCTTTATCATTTCTTAGGCAAATCGATTGATTTTGCTATTTACTAACTATCTCTAGAAGGTACGAATTGTCTAACTGTAGGAGATATAACGTTTTTTCCAAATTGCGGGGGCGGGAGGGGGCGTGGCCAAAATTTGAAACAATCTTCATCTGCGTGCAGATAAAAGAAGCATTTGTCACATACGTGTCAAACCTCTATCTCTTACCATCTCTGAGATCTAGGTGTTCATACAGACAGACGTACAGACGGACATGTCTATATCGACTCGGCTGTTGATGCCGATCAAGAATATATATACTTTATATGGTCGGAAATGATTCCTTCTGCCTGTTATATACATTTGCACGACTTTAGTATACCCTTTTTACTCTACGAGTAACGGGTATAAAATGGAGAAAGCCCATAATAAGAAGTAACTCAGCGGATGAACATATATATATGCCACAATAAGCAACCTTATCCGACGAGATCCTTGAACCATCATTCTCGGCTGGGTAGATGGAACCGGAGGCATACCAGTATATATGGGAACGGACGAACGGGCGCAAGGACATTCTGCAAAAATTCTGAATAATCTCCTGTTTGCATTTTTTTGAATGTCCCAATATTTTTGATGTGAAACATCTTTAATTTCGGTACGGACGATTTTAGGAGGAGTAAAATTTGATTTCAGTGTCACGTGACGCTGGCGGACGATTTTAGTAGGAGTAAAATTTGATTTGAGCGTCACGTGACTCTGGAAAAGATCTGGGTGTGATCTTGGTGCGATCTTGTGGTATGTGGGGAGAGATTTGGGTGGAATCTTATCTGGGCGGGATCTGGGAGCGATATGGATGGGATCTGTGTGTGATTTGGGTGGAATGTGGGCGGGATCTGAGTAAGATCCGGGTGGGATGTGGATCTGGGCGGAATCTAGATGGGATCTGGGTGGGATCAGGATGGAATCTGAATGGGATCTGGAAGGGATCGGGGCAAGACATGGGCGAGATCTGGGTGGGTTCTGGAAGGGATCTGGTGGTATCTTGGGGGGTGAAACATCATCATTTATCTTTCGATCAGCGCATTAGGCTTAAATTAAAGAACTGCAGCAAGGGATCCTGTTTTTAGTATATCTACTCCCCGTTATTTGTCTTCTTTCGAAAGAGCAACCTTGCTGATTTATATATCATTGAGAGAACTTGTGATTTAAAAATAAGCTCTTAAACTTATCATCATGTTTCACATCAAAGACTCGTGAGTGCTTGCGACACTCACATCTTTTTTATTTTTGATTTTTGTTATCTTCGATGCTGCAGGTAAATTAATAAAATTAATTTGTCTTCACGATTGATAAATTCGTCGTTTGCGGATCAAGACTCGTCTCGTTATTTGAAGATGACGCTACGAGACTACTGAAAAAAGACCCGCGGCAAAGGTAGACATAGTCATAAGTGCTACAGTTCTTGGAGCTTGACGTGGTCAAAGATGTTCAGGGTTACATATCTGCACAGCTCTCATTTACATTTACTCAGTTACGAATTCTTCCACAATTTTATCCTGCCTCTTCCTCTTTGAATCTGTCAAATTGTATAAGTCACTTTCTGTGGCCATAAACAAATACATTATTAATTGAATTTACCTTAGTAAAGTTGCAAACTTCTTGAAGCTACAGATTCTGCCCATATACTTTTATTAAAAAAGATTAGAAAAATTGATTTCACAATTTCATCCGTCATTTTTTGCTTTCGCGCCATGGTTTAAATTTTGCGCCAATTGAAAGCAAATCAAAATGAAATCAGGGTCGTTCTGCCAACTGCTTCTCTTTTGCTTTCCCGAAAGCAAATCAACTTTCAGGAATACCACTACTATTTCTTTGATGTATTCACATCTTAAACAATCACGAGGAATAGCACAAATTATTGCGCATCATGCCCGTTCACCAGCACAATCTAACAAAAATAGTTGAATAGTTTTTAATAAGTACGACGGTCACGTTCGCAGGAAATGCCCATATGTAAAAGGAGAGATGAGAAAGGTAAAGATTTTGGTTATCTGCACTCTCTTTTTTTTCTTGAGGATCAGTGTATGTATGAAAAATGGTTATGTTATGTTTAAAACATAACATATGGGTGATTCCATGAAAAATCGCCCACTGGGAATTTTTTTCGGATCAAAATAAATTTATTCGTATTCGTTGTTGGAAAATAGTATATACCTACATATGTTAGGAAAATAGTATATACGTACATATGTTAGGGCGGGTCAATTTTTTGATGCGATAAGCGTATAGCAGATTCGGAATCTGCGATGAATTATAAGAAAATTTAACGAAGAAACCTCATGTCTAAAATTAATTCATAGCCCCCGGTGTTCAACAGCTCGCGTAAAAGCGTAAAGCAAAAAGCGTAAATTCCAAAAGATTACGCCACAACAACAAATCACAAAAGAAAAAAATTACGCGCTTTTTGCTGCCCTGGGGTATGTTTAAAAAATCAGCGTAAAAGTGTAAAAAGAGTAAAGTGTTGCAGTGTTGTAAAATTATTCAAAGTATCGACCAAAAATACTCTGTTTCCACTTATTTTGGGATTTTTTTCTTTAAAATATGCGGTCACACCTAAAATAATTAAATTTTTTTTTGTCAGTTTAACTGCATCTGGCCAGTAAATCCATTGAGACATCTTCTAGGTACCCAGACACTCGAAATTTTTGCGAAGCCCATCTAATTACATAGCTCAGGAAATCCGCTCGAGAAAATTGTCAGAGCGCATTTCCTGAGCGAGTACCGAGACACTCGAAATTAGCTTCGATAATTAACATGGACCTGCCAACTCGTTTTCTTAAAAACAGCTGATAAATTGTCTGCTCACGCAGGCCAATACAATAACAAGGGACACTGTTTATACCTTCAGCCACACAAAAGATGCATCCATGAAATTGACCATGGCATTGTCTATGACCTTTGAATTTCTCCCAGTGACTTCCTTTATCAATAATCTTAACTCTTTAATTTTATTTGAATTAGCCCGCCAATTTCTTAAATAAGCAACAGCTGAATTTTTTGCGGCTCGACCGAAGTTTATATACCCTTGAAGCTTGATATTTGCCTGGCAGTTTGTATGGTAGCTATACTATATAGTGGTCTGATTTCGACAAATCTTGTTGAAATTATGTGAAATCATTAAAAACTTATAAATACGAGCATTGGGAGCGATAGCACTGAAAAAAAAAAAAGTTTTTCTCACTAAGTTTTTCAGACTAACTGTATGGTAGCTATATATTTGTCCGACGGCAAAAAAACACTAAAACTAGTTTTTTGACCGATCGTTCTTATGACAGCTATATGCTATAGTCATCCGATCCGGCCGGTTCCGACAAATGTGCAGCGTATTTATACCAAAAGACTTCGTGCAAAGTTTGGTTTTGCGATAGCTTTAATACTGACGGAGGAGATAGCATAGAAACAGACGGACGGACAGACGGACATGACAATATCAACTCAGCTCGTCATGCTGATCAAGAATATATATACTTTATGTGGTCGGAGATGTTTCCTTCTATGCGTTACAAACATCCGGACAATTTTAATATACCCTCTCCAAGGGTATAAAAAGAATGGCTAGACGAGCAAGCCTTCAAATGATTACCGATAAACAGATTATAACTGCCATGGAACTCTATGAATGGGCCAACGAATTTTAACCAAACATCACAGTAGGATACAGAAACTCAAATCACTAAACTACGACCACGGGAATTATTAAAATTACGATTTTCGAAATGCAAAACTATACAAGGGACACATACTCTCTACTCTATTCAAGCACAAAAAACTATCTTCTTAAAACGAAAATTTAAAAAAACGAGAAAGGCAAAGCTAACTTCGTCTGTGCCGAAGTTTTGATACACTTGAAAACGCTTGTCTCAACGGTTAGCGACTTCGACCAAACTTCGCAGATCAGCTTAAAAACATTTAATATTTCCCATGACCGTGATTGAGAGCGGTAATATTGAGAAAAAAAACAATTTTTCTCATTAAAACCCATTTTTCGACCGATCATTTGTATGGCAGCTACAAGAAGTAGTTATCCGATCCATATTAGCAGCGGGCAGAAAAAAGAAGACTCTGTGCAAAATTTCAGCTCGATAGCTTCAAAACTGAGAGACTAGTTCGCGTAGAAACAGACAGACGGACGGGCAAAGCTTAATCGACTCAGCTCGTCCTGCCATTCATGCCATTCAGGAAGCTAACACCCGCCTGACACTGATGTTCAAATAAGAAACCGTCTATATATATTCAAGCCCCCTTTAATGCACTTTACTCACATATCAACAATGCTAAAACGCTTACTGAATGTCGCTTATCTCTGAATGGGATCACTTCAGTATACACCTTATAAGCGTGCCTGGATATCCCAACATAAATCTTTAAAAACAAGTGAACAGAATAGATACCAACATCGATCTCCTTTCAGAGAACAGCACGACGGCGATGCCTATGGCAATATATGCCAAGCTTCTCTCAATCTCTTTGCGTGTGTGCTTTAAATTTTTCGCACAAGAGATAGGCAATATATAAGCTTTACACAAAAGCTACGGATCGGTGTAAAACCATTTTCCTCTTATGCATTAGCGAGGCTTACGTGGTTAACATTGAACAAAGAACGATCTATACTTCACAAGGGAAAACATTATGGGCAGACAAGCACCACGACCAGGCGTCACCAAACACTACTGCAGAAGTTGCAGTTATGAAGACAAGAAGGAAACTGTACAACAGATTCTCTGCTATTGCCCAGCCTTATATTTTTACCATCTAGAGGATTGATTGATGGTAAGTGGGATTTTTAAGTTAAAACCCGAATACAACTGTTGGATTTTGAAAGCGAAAACATTTAAAATTTCGATTCCGCATGATAAGATCGAAAACGGGAACACGCCTGAATAAAATAAGAAGCCAAATTTTTCTTTAACCCTCAGACCAAATCAATGTGTATTGGGACATGTTGATTAGAAGATAATGCTTGCATTTTATGTAAGCATTTAATAAGGGTTGATTCTTAACAGCAACTACCTGGCTATGACTTACTTGTGCACGGTAAAACGCTTATCAATGGGCGAACGGAGAGTCTGTAAATAAAAATAAAACAAAGAAGAAGTTAGTCAACTGTACCCAGGGATCTGTGTCTCCTTTTTGACAACTCACATTTAATGACGGACACGAGTTGGAAGGTTGCTCGGCAGGCGGTATTCGTTCTGGTGTGCTGGGTTCTGGACTATTGACATGCTCCGCCTCCGATACTCTGGGAAATTCCCATGTATATGCCGTGTTCAATATGGTTAAGCGTGCGCCATGCAAAAGCGGACGTTTGCCTTGGATAACTTTGTCGTTGAGCTGCACTGGATTGAGCTGGGAATGATTTCTGATGGTCACCTACACAGGGCGGGGGAGCAGCATTATCAATCATTGGGCTAATCGATAAACATTTTCCATACTCACCCTGCCAAAGGCGTCGCATTTTATCTCACAGTGCAGTCCCTCCACCTGGCCGCCAGTGGGCAGTATTAGGTCAGAGTGCAAATTGGAACCTATTTGAAAGGCGCTTCCCTTGGCCGCCACCACAATGGTATCACCCTTCTCATCCACATATCGTAATTGGGCGCCATCCAGAGACATTTTTACGTGTAAAAGAGGAGTGAAGTGTGTGGAGAGGCGCAAAAAAGTTCGCTTGGGTGCGAGCGAGAGGCCAACACACAAAAAAGGAAGCGAAGCCGGAAAGCAAAAGAAAAACAAGCCCGACTTGGCTAGCCAAAAAAAAACAATAAACACAAGCACTCTTCACAAAATTGCACTTGCACTGGATTTCACTTTTTGTTTCTTACTTTAAAATCAATTAATTGACTTTGTTAATGTTGAAGTTTTAGTTTTAACTTTACTTTTAATTGTACAGGCATTTTTTTTTTGCAATGGACGCGCAAACTTGGAGTGCCAACCTTTTGCATTTATGGATTTTCTAGGCGTTAGATTCAAAATCGAAGAAAAATGGACTGCCGTTTGCTGAGCAGGGCTTACGTCATTTTATCGATATATCGGTAGCTGCGGGAAAAGGCGGACCGGTGTTGATCGGATTAGCTGGAAAATAGCTAAGCACAGTAGAGAAGACATAACAAAGTGCCGCCTTGCTTTTTTCAAACCTTTATCTATTAACATCTCTGAATTCATTAGAATATACGGACATAGCTAAATCGACTCGGCGTTGATGCTGATTCAAGAATATATACATATATTGTTTGAATTACCACGTTTATAATGGCCGCAAACTTACGAATTTGATGGGATTGCAATGTTCACAGTCTTCAGACAGTCGAATATGTCAAAGAAGTCTTCGTTTTCGGAAACGTCCTCCAATTCTATTCCATGGTCTATGCTTATGATAATAATAATCCTTCTCCCGTATTTAATTAAATTACTAGCTTCTTGTTTGCATGCGTGTTTTGATTCTTTCTTTCATTCAGTTTAATCGCAACAGTAAAAGATAGAGATAACAACGTGCTTAGTAAGGACGCGACTATTTAGTTATCGTCCAAAGGCATCATTTTTGAAAAACCGGGAGTGCAACCGGGAACTTAGAACCAAAGCAGTGACTTTTTCAGGATTTTCTGATTCTGTTGGTAAGGTCACACTAGGAAAAAGAGTCGGCAGAGTCGGCATCGGACATTATCAAAAATATTTATAATTTATAACAAAATGGACGCTGAGTCTGCACAAAAGACCTGGGAGTTGGAGAACAACATACAGACTCTACCCAGTTGCGATGAGATCTTTCGTTATGATGCCGAACAACAGCGACAAATTATTGATGCCAAGCCCTGGGAGAAGGACCCTCATTTCTTTAAAGACATCAAAATCTCGGCTCTAGCCTTGCTCAAGATGGTCATGCATGCCCGTTCGGGCGGGACTCTAGAAGTGATGGGCCTTATGCTGGGCAAAGTGGAAGATAACACCATGGTGAGTGCTGAGAAGAAACTTAAACAAAGGACTGACCAACATCCACCCTTTAGATAGTTATGGACGCCTTTGCCTTGCC
The DNA here is from genome assembly GCA_018904275.1 of Lordiphosa clarofinis. NCBI lineage: Eukaryota > Metazoa > Arthropoda > Insecta > Diptera > Drosophilidae > Lordiphosa > Lordiphosa clarofinis. The sequence continues at coordinate 545,782 of JAEIGQ010000156.1, read as the reverse complement.
CGTGGAGGGCACTGAGACCCGTGTAAATGCCCAAGCTCAGGCATATGAGTACATGACTGCCTATATGGAGGCCGCCAAGGAGGTGGGACGCATGGAACATGCGGTGGGCTGGTATCACAGCCATCCCGGATATGGTTGCTGGCTATCCGGCATTGATGTTTCCACCCAAATGCTCAATCAAACCTATCAAGAGCCCTTCGTGGCCATTGTGGTGGATCCGGTGCGCACTGTGTCGGCGGGCAAAGTTTGCCTTGGTGCCTTCCGCACCTATCCCAAAGGCTATAAGCCACCCAATGAAGAACCCTCCGAGTATCAGACTATACCTTTGAATAAGATCGAAGACTTTGGAGTGCATTGCAAGCAATATTATCCTTTGGAGATTAGTTATTTCAAATCAGCTTTGGATCGCAAATTGCTAGATTCCCTGTGGAACAAGTACTGGGTGAATACACTAGGCAGTTCCGGACTGCTAACCAACACGGAGTACACCACCGGTCAGATAATGGACTTGTCCGAGAAGTTGGAGCAAAGTGAAAACTTTTTGGGACGTGGTAAGTGGTGAAGCCCAGCGAATTCAGAGACGTACGAGTCATAAATATTCACTAATAAATATTATCAACAGGTACCGATGTCAATGAGAAACGCTCGGAGGATAAGCTCTCCAAGGCCACACGTGACTGCAGTCGCTCCACCATTGAGCTTATACATGGCTTGATGGCACAGATTGTAAAGGATAAACTTTTCAATAAGGTGGGCCTGGGCAAATAGGCCAATAAGGCTAGATTTTAGATGATATTTACTTGTGAATTCTAATCTATAAAATACACAAAGTGCATTTGGCTAAAACAAAAAACTATTGAAAGAACTCAAAAGGAAAATCAACTTTTCGACATATCCTTCCTACAGCAGTTAGGGTCATCCGATCATGAGCAGACTTTTATGTGTTTCAGGAAATCGTGCAAAGTTCGGACAAGCGGGACCACTAAATTTGACAAGATGAGTCTGGTTAGTATTTATTATAAATTAACAAAAAATTGGATTTTTAAGTTTTTTATCTATTTATTTGGAGATAAACATGATTTTAAAATTGCGGTGGCGGGGGGCGTAAATAAACTTGAATTGCCTGCAAGTATAAGAACCATTTGTCCCATACATGTCACACCTCTATCTATTACCATCTCTGAGATCTGTTTGTGCATACGGACGGACGGACGGACAGACAGACAGATGGACAGAAGGACATGGCTATATCGACTCTGCTGTTGATGCTGTTCAAGAATATATACACTTTAAAGCTCCAGTTTAACAATAGGCTCTACTTGAGTTTAAAAAGCAAAGTTTTCAAAGCTGAGAATTATTCTTTTAAGTTATTTCTCCCTAATGGCAGATGTATTAATGTCTTTCTGGCGTTACTTTAGCATGTATTGTTGTCTTCCAGGGCTTGACTCTGTACACGGGAGATTTCACGTAGCCCCACAAAAAATAATTCTATTCGGTCAAATCACATGATCTTGGCGTCCAATGGACTGGACAAAACGACGGATTAATTGTTCACCAAACTCGCTTCTCAATTGGTCCATGGTTTCGCGTGCCGTATGGCACGTTGCACCGTCTTGTTCAAGCCACATGTCAGCCGGGTCCAATTCTTCCATTTTGTGCAAAAAAAGTCGGTAATTATCGGATGGTACTTTGCTCCATTGCTCTGGCATTTCTACACCAGCCTAGCTAGGAAAGACTAAAAGCAACAAAAACATTTTATTAACGGATATCCTGATAATTCAAATTAAAGTCGAAAAATATTATAACTTGTAATTAAATTTGACCCAATTCTTACATAGAATTATATATAAGAACGAAAATTGACTGCCCTCCTCGTCGAGGATTTTTTACCCCCTCTTTAGATTCAATACTTAAAACAAAAAACTAAAAATGTAATTAATTTAAAATCTAGTATTTTTAATATAGCACAATTTACCTTCAGTTCTTGTTACATATTTTAACACGTTCGAATTGAATTTGTAGGAAAATAGTTTATCTCCTTGGAGCATGATATATGCCTGCCAGTTTGTTATATGGCACCTATACGATATATTAATCCAATTTTGAGAAAATTTTTAAAAAAGTAAAAAGTAAAGTTTTTCTCACTAGAACTACTTTTTCGACCGATTGTTTGATGATTGATGGCAGCTATGTGCTATAGTCGTCCGACTTGAATCAAAGTTGGCAGAATTGTGTGGTAGCATATATTATTGATAAGTAACAAGTTTAGGCGATAGCATTGAAAACAAAAAAGGTTTTCCTATTAAAACCTTTTTTCAAACTATCTTTTGTACGGCAGCTATACTATATAGTTGTCTGATTTTTATAACACTTGGTGAAATTATGTGAAGGCATAGAAAACTTATAAATATCCGATCCGGCCGATTCCGACAAATGTGCTGCGTATATGTACCAAAAGACTTCGTGCAAAGTTTGGTTAAGATAGCTATCAAACTGACGGAGGAGATAGCATAGAAACAGACGGACAGACTGACATGGTTATATCAACTCGGCTCGTCATGCTGATCAAGAATATATATACTTTATGTGGTCGGAGATGGTTCCTTCTATGCGTTGCAAACATCTGAACAATTTCAATATACCCTCTCCAAGGGAATACAAATTATTTTATACCAATTTATTACACAGTGTTACAGCCAAAATATACTTTCGAAATGACCTAGCACACGCTGTAGAGCAGGTCGAGTATAGCATTTCCTCATACTTGGTTTTTTCCTAACACCCCCAAAATCTGAAGTTATATCCCAAAAACCGCTTTTTGCTTTTTTACCTCACTTAAATAGATACAACTCGCGAATGGACCGTCTGATTGCTCATAACCTTATCAATTCCGATAGCCACGAGAGGGATCTAAAACATTATAATCAATGGTTTGACTAATTTAACGTGATGGCTGAGAAATGCGGCTTACAGATCAGGCATTTTCAACTTTTTTGAGAAATTTGTACTTTGACCATCACTGGTTTAACTATTTTATTCTATGCGATTTTTCCTTAAAGTTTGTAATAAAAGCCCATTTAATTCTCCGTCGAACGGTTGTTGTCCTAATGAATTTGGATACCGTTTAACGAAGTTATGCGCAATTTTCTGAGTACACATCGACAATCTAGTATTTTTTTTTTAGTGTGCTAACATATTTATTTTTGCTTTCACATAATTGCCCCTAAAGGCCCGTACGGACATCCGAAGTGCGTAATTTAGCTAACTTCACCTCTTGTTTCGTCGCCGTGGAACGTAAGAGCAGTGTAACCAGACTTAAGAAAAAATTACGCCAAAAAATATGTTTTTAATATTTTTAATTTATTTGGCGGTGGGTCACACTGCTCGATCATTTGTATTTTGTTTTGATGCCAAGTTGATTTTTAGTAAAAGCCAGACCACTTCTACCCAAGCCTTGTTTACAAAATTAAAGCCCGAATGGTTGGGGCGGAAAAGATCAAAAATTACAACTCGCTCTTTCACCGCAAAATTAAAAACATTTTTATGTCATGCAAAAAACACTTTCAAACGATTCTTTCGCTTTTGTTTTTCTTCCATGTTCTTTTTTATTTTCTTTTTAAATCATTTTAGCTAAAAGCAGTCCAGCTGATCGAGGCAGGTAGAAGAAGAGTGACTTGACATAGTGCATTTTCAATGCTGCTTCAGCTGGTCAAAGCACAATAAGGCCCACAGCCATCTTACATAGTATCCACAAATGTGCTGCTAAGTGCAACATTGTCTGTTAAGTGTAACTTTCAACTTCGCACCTCCGTACATGCACAAAGTTCAAGAGGCGAAGTTGTAACTTCTGCTTCTTCTTCCCTCAATTTTTGTATGTAACTTCTCGCAACTTCTGATGTCCGTATGGGGCTTAAAAGTAAACTCAGTTTTGATTTGGCGCCAGATTCAAATAATATTTTTAAGTACTTAAAATGCAAATATATATAAGCTTCCATGTATCTACATTTTTTTCGCAAATATTAACGGTCTCTGAATACTGTTATCTAGCTTAAAAATAAATTGAGCTATACTGAGTAGATGTGGGCTGCAAGTGGTTGTTATTATTTTTTAATGAGCTGAAATTGGCATATTAAACAAAAGAGCCATGCACAGCAAGAATCGTATACTGGTAGGCACGGTTAAGGCTTGTGAAAAGCAGATTGCTCTTGTGGCGCAAGCCTTTGCCACGCCTGGACATATCCGGTCTAATGCAGAGAATTTAGCTGCGGGTTCTATTTAATGATAAACCCCATTGGTACCTAAGAAATTACTTTGCAAGTCTACAAACAAGGCCCAATGATAACTGTCTAACCACGATTGTAGAGAACCGCGATAAAATACCATGGATGACCGATAATGAAGAATATAAAAACCACTATAACAGGATGGACGAACCATTAAATACCAAATAAAAACCAAAGTGGACCGCGCCAAGTAAAAATGAAAAGAAAGTGACATCAGCTTGCACTTAACAGCGATGGGTAATGCATAGCTCGCTTCGGCCGCGACGCCCGGCCCATTATCCTGTCTAAAAACTCAGCGCATAATAAATTGTGTAATTGGCTCGATTTGAAGTGAGTTAAAACAAATAAATCCAAGAGTGTCAGCCCGCATAAGCACACAGTGCAGCAAGTGCAGTATGGGCGACTTTAACTCGCTTATAAGTATATAGTATTTATTTTCAATGGTTAACAAAATGTATTCAACAGTTTTCTTTTTAAAAGTAAAGATGTTAATAATATTTCGCCAGTCTTCAGCAATTTAGCAGAAATTTTAGCAGCACCAGCTTTTTTGGCCCGAAACTTATACCACATATGCCTGACGATCTCGGCCACTGCTATTACTGCCGACAGTCGCTTCTGTTCCGTGCGAGCTGGCGACAGTGGTTCGTCCATCCTGTTATAGTGATTTTTATATTCTTCATCATCGGTAATCCATGGTATTTTATCGCGGTTCTCTACAATCGTGGTTAGACAGTTATCATTGGGCCTTGTTTGTAGACTTGCAAAGTAATTTCTTAGGTACCAAAGGGGTTTATTATTAAATAGAACCCGCAGCTAAATTCTCTGCATTAGACCAGATATGTCCAAGCGTGGGCAAGGCTTGCGCCATGAGAGCAGTCTGCTTTTCACAAGCCTTAACCGTGCCTACCTGTATACGATTCTTGCTGTGCACGGCTCTTTTGTTTAATATGCCAATTTCAGCTCATTAAAAAATAATAACAACCACTTGCAGCCCACATCTACTCAGTATAGCTCAATTTATCTTTAAGCTAGATAACAGTATTCAGAGACCGTTAATATTTGCGAAAAAATGTTGATACATGGAAGTTTATATATATTTGCATTATAAGTATTTAAAAATATTATTTGAATCTGGCGCCAAATCAAAACTAAGTTTACTTTTAGGGGCAATTATGTGAAAGCAAACATAAATATGTTAGCACACTAAAAAAAAATACTAGATTGTCGATGTGTACTCAGAAAATCGCGCATAACTTCGTAAAACGGTATCCAAATTCATTGGGACAACAACCGTTCGACGGAGAATTAAATGGGCTTTTATTACAAACTTTAAGGAAAAATCGCATAGAATAAAATAGTTAAACCAGTGATGGTCAAAGTACAAATTTCTCAAAAAAAGTTAAAAATGCCAGATCTGTAAGCCGCATTTCTCAGCCATCGCGTTAAATTAGTCAAACCATTGATTATAATGTTTTAGATTCCTCTCGTGGCTATCGGAATTGATAAGGTTATGAGCAATCCGATGGTCCATTCGCGAGTTATATCTATTTAAGTGAGGTAAAAAAGCAAAAAGCGGTTTTTGGGCCATAACTTCAGATTTTGGGGGTGTTAGGAAAAAACCAAGTATGAGGAAACGCTATACTCGACCTGCCCAACAATATGTACTGGGTCTCGTGAAAAGTATGTGCAGATTTTTTTTTTTTGTAACACTGTGTTATTAATTTTTACTATATATCAAAATTTTAAATTAATAGTTATTTTAAATTGTTTGTAATAGCCACCAGAGGGGATGCAAACCGCTCGGATATAGGGACTGTTTCGGTTCAGTGGTTCACACAGTTTTTGAACTGACGGTTCGGTTCATTGCATGTTTTGTATCTTACTAAACCGCGGTTTCCGTTCGGTTTATGCTGTATTCATTTAGCAAAGAAAAGAATTATATTTAGAAACGCGTAATGTTTTACTCTAAATGCTCCCGGGAAACATGATTTTTATGAAAACCTTTGCAATAATGACACCATTTTTTGGTTGTGCTACCAGTCTAGCCAAATACAGCTAGGAAATTACTCAGTTCGGGTAGCACTTTCGATTCCGCTTGGCCCTGTGGCCACATTAAGTGTCCTATATCAACCAACATTTTTTTAATGTGAGCTGCATTGCAAAACATTACAGAAAAAGCAAACAGGAAGTTTTGATTTTCCTGATAAGGTACAAATTTTTGGATTTTATTATGGAAAATGTGGTTTTTTTTCGATAAAATTGATTTTTTCCCATGCTAAAATAATTCTGAAAAATTTTTATCTGATAGCGTTTCCGTATGATATGTACATATTTTGCAGTGTCGTGAACATGTGAATGGCAAATTGATAATCTGAATTTACATTAACTGTGTATTATAGCCTATTTCCACTGGCTTCATTTCTTGTCATTTTCATTTCTAAAAATTTTGCCGTTTCCATTGACAAATTGTCATTTTTTTAACATTCACAACGACACGTTGTGAAAAACAGCTGAACAGTTTGATTTAAATAACAGGCGCCACTTTCAAAACCCACGTGAAATATTTAGCAAAAAATAACATACCCGTCGTGACAGCCATTTTCAGGGGCAAACGCATTGTTATCATCCTGAATTATCAACAGAAAGCTAAATACACAACTTTTATTGACTAATTTATATTTTAAACAAAATTGCGCCTACTATTTAAATTCAAATTAACAAATTATTGGTGATGACACTTTCCGTTTCCAGAGAGTAGCGAGTAATGCCAGAGAGTAGCTAGTATTTTTTTAAAAAATACCAGATTCCTTCGTGGGGAATGTCATAATTTTTCATCATTTTTCAGAAATGAAAGGCAAAATGAAGTGACAATTCGTATGGATGAAATGATATCATTTTCTTCATTTCTTGTCATTTCATGAAATGAAGCTTCATTTGTTCAGTGGAAATAGGCTATTACATCTTTGAACAAAGTTCTACAGAGCTTAGATCAATTAAATCAACTTACATATTGCGAGACATTATTATTATTATGACACTATGAATACTTCTCAAATTGACAAAACACAATTTCAAGCTTGACATTGTTTCACGCATTTTTTGTTTTGCTTTTATTTGTGTTTGCTAACTAAAGATAAGGACAAGTTTATTAAATTCTTGGCTTTCTCCAAGCGCACCATGATTCCAGTAGCGGATCCAGGGGGGGGGCTATAGGGGCTGAAGCCCCCCCCCCTTAGAGCCCAAATATCTTAATTCACCCAAAATATGCAAAGAGCAAAATAAGAAATTAAGAATTTCAGAAAAAGATGCAAATACTTAGATTGTTTTAAAAAGGCATGAGCAGTAGTGATTTCGAAATATCGATATCTAATACTTGTAGAATATATTTTTGGTGTGTATTTTTGTTATTTTCGGCCACAAAAAGGGAGTTTTTCTGAAGGCATTCTCTTGAATAGTTAGGTGGCGGAGTGGCCCAGCGGTTAGCGTGCTGGACTGCTGGGTGGGAGGTCGTGTGTTCGTCGGAAGATCTAATAATAAAAGTTTTTACTTTCCTTAGCTTTTACACATCCGGTCACCTTCACCACCTATTGGCGCCAGCTGTGATGAAACTAGCCATGAAATAGCCAGGGATGCAAACCGGTTCTGAACCGAACCGGTTTTTAACCGAACCGAACCACTTTTTTCACTCGTGAACCGAACCGTAAACCGAACCGGTGTGTTTTAAAAAATACTGAACCGAACCCAAAACCGAAAAATAAAATGGTTCGGTTCGGTTCATCTACATATTAAGTTACTGGCGAATTACCTCCGAATTTTTAATCAAGATTGGTTTGAAATAGAAAATGAGTATGAAATTCTATGGCTGGCAGGCATGCAAAATTAAGGTTAAAAAAAGGAGTTCCGTAATTGTCAACTGTTTGAAAACAAGAGCTCCGCCTGCATTTGAATGCAATTTTTTAGATTCTAGGAATCAAAAGGAAAAAATGTAGCTAAATCTCATTTAATTTTAATATACAACAAAATTCAAAACGTTAATGAAAACATAACCGATAATTCTTTGAACTCGATAAGTAAAGACGAGTTGGAAATGCTTGCCAAACAACTCAATAATAGGGATTCAATTTCAAGAATCTAGATCTCATATTAATAGTTTTGTTCAGTGAAGTCTATATTAACATAATCTGTTAAAAATAGACCTGCACCAAAATCACTGTTGGGCTGTGTAATTCATGGAACTCGATAAGTAACAACGAGTTGAAAATGCTTGCCAAACAACTCAATAATTCCTTAAAAGATTATTAAATGTTGGAATATTTATCAGGAAAATCAATTTAAGCATAGCTCGAATAGTTTTTAGATGTTCCACTAACACAAGTGTCAGTAGAATGAAAATTTTCCAATAATTAATATTATTATTAAGTCAACTAAAATTCCATCATATTGAAGTTAATTTAATTTTCTTAAATCTATATTATTCCTTGTTGTTTTGAATACCACATATACAAGAATAATAAAACTAATCAACTGGATACTAATTAAATGAAACAGTCTTAAAGATGTAGGATTTAAAAACGAAATGATAACGCTCATACGGAAATTGCCGTCGAAATTTTGAACATACCCGTATAACTGAAAACGTAGGTCTTTGTTAATGAATAATCAGAATACTTTTATCAAAAATATGTTTCTTTAGTTAATTAAATGAATAAAGAGCGAACCGAACCGAACCGAACCGTAACCGCGGTTCAGTAAGCCCCAAAAACCATGCAATGAACCGAACCGGCGGTTCAAAAACTTGGTGAACCACTGAACCGAACCAGTCCTTATTTCCGAGTGGTTTGCATCCCTGGAAATAGCAAATTGACACTCAGTAGGACTCCTGTGCTCACGTCGCCCTTGTGATTGAATTGTTTCTTGAAACAAGAAATAATTAATCATCTTTTGTTGTAACTTTAAAAAAAAATCAACAAAATTGCAGACGAAATGTCACTTGAGTTAAAAATTCCTCGATTATATGGTAGTCAAAAACCCAACAGCTTACGCACGAGTATACGACGCTTTTTTACCCCCATGTTAAATATTTTTATGCAAAATACTATTCTAAGAATGAAGCATCTAAAAAGAAATTAGTAAATATTTAGTATACCACCGTTCTAAACAACAATTTTGTAAGAAATCTCATCGATCGGCCGCTAACTATAAAGAATTATTATACAACAGTCGAGGAGGTCATTCACGGGTTCCTTTTAAATGAAGTTTTTAAATTTGCAGGTTTGTACTAAGAATATGTGAATTTTATTCGGCAATTGTAAAAAAAATCAGGAAACGTTCAAACTTAACCACGTAGCTTAAATGCAATAGCACTTCCAAATTTATAAAACTAACCAAAGTAATGTATGTACAAATATAGTCTTAGAGACGTGTACGACGTTTTTTGATTTAAAATATGTTTTACTTGAAGGTAAAATTTTAAAATATGCTCTACACATCCTGCGAAGTTTTTTAATGTTTATTGTTCGAGCAGTTTGTGGATACTTACTTAAAAATCCTTCTTCACTCGCGACTTCAAAAAAAAAATCGCCTGTGGCGCTATTTATTTATCTACCTTCACCTTTAAACTAGGGATTAAGACCGAAACATATTTCGGTTTCGCTCAGGGCATATACATATATTGGCCAAAAACTTTTTATACTCTGTGCCAATGGTACACAGAGTGAATGATAATGCAGTTGCACTCTAGAGGTAAGACAAAAATTGTTCAAAAAAATGACCAAAAAACAAGTTGTTTATTTTTACCTTGGGAAACTTATTACCTTCAGAGCATATCGACTTTTTGTATGAGATGATGTATCTATTCTGAGAAGCACAATAAGATCCGAACAATGTTGAGTGATTTTGAGTGCCCTTAGCCCCCCCCTTAGACAATTCCTAGATCCGCCACTGCATGATTCCCATAAAAGTAGTCGATTGTAGATCTAGTTCATCCGTTCGCTCTCTCTTATGGCGGACACCATCACCAGAGCCTTCTCAAACAAATAATGCCTTCTATAATTTATGAGTATTTTGCTGGGCGTACCTTGCCGCGACCAAGTTCTCCTCCCGCATGTCTGAGCACGAGTTCATATTAGTCCTACCAAGTCACAGATTTGCTTTTTAGGAACTTCTTAAAACAAATGCTTTAGTTTAAAAGAAAAACATACACATTTAAAATTAGAGCCTATCTGCGATCGCATCAGGGTTGATGTTTTGTGTTATCGATAACAAAATAGCTTGTGTTGATTTTTACAACACTGAAAACATTCCGGGTGAATGGATACATATTTTAAATATGTACATATTTTTCCTATGGGAAATATGTTAAATATTTTTTGATATGTGATTATATGTGAAAATATGTACATATTTGCTATAGTGGAAATAGGCTATGATACTAAAAATTTCAGAAAAAAATAGTTGGTAGCTCATTGCTTTTTCTTATTTTACATCTTTCCAGTTTTTCGATATCATTGCGCTTTTAAAGGTTATATCGCGCGATGATATCGAAAACCGGAACATATCGCTCACTTACTTTAACACTGGCGTAACAATAATAAATTTTTAGATAAACGCGTTTAAAGTTCTCAATGGGCTTAACCCAGAAAAAAATGGTTCTTTTAGTTTCAAGATAATCTAGTAAAATATAATAAACTTAAGATACTGATTAATAAAATTTTAAAATATGATGTTTTAACTGAAAGCCGAAGTATGATTGTGTCATATCGACAGCAGAACAACTGAGATATGACGCTCTTGCATTAACATGAAAATGAACCTGTAAAATAATATTTCGACATATCTCACGTGAGAAGTGTAAGGATATCAATATGAAAATTGTACACAAAATAGTACACAATAAAGCGTATTTATCAGCATCATTAACTCAAAAAATACGATATGCCAGTATTGAAGTAAGTGAGCGATATGTTAAATAAGAAGAAACAAAGGACTTTATTCTAGTTTTTTTAAAGATTGGAAAAAAATGTATTTTAACAAAAAATTATCACATTTTCTATATTAAATCTAAAAACTTTTACCTTATCAGCAAAATCTAAACTTCCTGTTTGGTTTTTCTGTAACGTCATTCAATGCAGCTGATATTAAAACAGGTTTGGTTGAAATAGGACCCTTTATGCGGCCACAGCACCAACAAATGTAAAGAAACCTCGCTAAACACAAGTTTAATCAAATATCTCGAAAACCTGACGTGCTGGGGACAAACGGACAGTTTATTTGAATTCAGCGACAAAAAATACATGTGGAAAGCTGCTTTCCGAAAGCATTCTATCTTCTCTGTTGCAAAAGTTGGCCTTCTTTCGAAAACTTGTGTCATTTGTTTTCGAGGATGCACTTGTGACTGAGAATTCAATTTTCAATTTGTATACATCGTTTAGTTGCCATGAGCACACTGCCTTACTGCCTTCATTGCTAGACGTAGTTCTTTTCATGTAGGATCACTTCACCCATCACGTGGGTGTTGAGTCAGTCAAGCGGATTTAAAAAAAAAAATTCCAGATGTCATCTGAGAGCCAAAAGGATTTATGGAGAAACACACACACTCACAACACACAGCCACATTGTTGACATTTAAAATGTTATTTGCATTTGGTTGAAATATAAACGTGACAGCGCACTTAATAAGAGCTTCCCTCGCCCCACCTACCCCATGCGATTGATTGGCCCACAAGCTAAGAGCGTTGACATTTCACTTGCGGCTTATGCTGGCAAATAAAAGATAGACGTAGAAAGGTATGTATGAATGTTAAGGGATGTACGGGATGCCGGAATTGACAAAGTCACGCAATCGGTACATAATAAAAGTTAGAAAAACACGTTAAATATTATTAACGATGAAAGGTTGCCTCTTGATTGATGAACTGAGCTGAGACGGGGGAAATATCCAGTTGAAACGCATTTTGCTCGTATTATAGACCCACTCAATGTGAAATTATTAGTAACTTACAGGCTCGATTTTAATATCCTGTACAAAAGTAGGCAACCGGAAGCAGGAGATTTACATTTAAGCTTACTGCAATTGCTCTCCCCACCGAGTAAGCCATCTATAAATCGAAACCACAATTCAAATATCTAATCAGTTAGCCCCCTACCTTCCCCCCCTGTAATCTCTTACACAAATGGACAATAAATTCACACGGAATGCCAAAGGAAAGAAGGCTTTGTGTGCGTGTGAATTATGGTTGTAAACCCCATAAAAAAGAATTGGGAAAAAACTTTATTTTTTGATACTTTATCGAAAAGTAACCGTCAATTGGCATCAACAAGGAGCAATGACATGAACTAAAATATGCTTCGCATTGGAAGGAGAAGGAGCCAAACTAAAGCTTAGGGGAGGAATTCTTCGACTATAAAAGACCAGGCCGTCAACGTCAAATACTTCATTCGCATAACGAAGCCGAAAGCTGGCACACACACTTAAACACACGGGAAAATCATGGATACCAATCTCCGTGCAGCCTCAGGCAGCAGTGTGGCTACAACAAAATTGGTGTAATAATTCAGTAAATTACGGAAAAACGTTTGCCGATGTGCGAAAACTGCAATGAGCAAGGGATATGTTTTCGCTGCTTTTCTCTGCGGGGTTCATAAATTGAATTAAAAATTAACAAGGCACAAATGCCGACCCACTGGGACGCATTATATAACTAAAGCCAGAAACCGAAGTGTAGGATTTATTAAAAGAGTTTTCTTTAAATTGAAGTCCGGGTCAGTATAAGTGGATAGATATCTGTTGCATCATCGTGAATATTAAGGTAAGTATTTGGTATAACAATTTCCAGATAATAGAAGTCCTAAACTGAATAAAAACCGAGTCCACAATTCAATTTAGACACTTGGAGATCTTGATGTAATTGTTCAAAAAGTGGACAAATTACACAGGTTTACAAGCTCTTGCACCAGAAAGGATAGCACATTTTTGAACCCTGAGTTCGAATTAATTCTCCGTTTTTCCCCCAAGAAAGGTTTAAGGGATATTTTTATAATCGTTTGTTCACCGAGGTCCCGTGACCACATTAAGCAAGCTTTTCAAACCACATTTGTTTTAAATTAAAATGAACGATTTTTTCATTTTCTTTACAAGATACACATTTTTTGCTTTTTAATATGGAATATTATGATTAAAGTTTTGCATTTGGCTGGCTTGAGGTCGGTGGAGAGTTACAATTCAATGTAATGTAACACAAATCAACAGAGATTAATTACAACAATTTGGAATAGCAATTGGTATGACCGTACAACGATCGTTGTTTCAAAGATAACCACATCTTATCATCAGCGGACTTTTGTATTGCATATTCACATTCAAACGACCACACAGACTTTCTTATAAATCTTGATTTCGCCAAATAACGAGTTGGGGACTCCAATTTGCTATGGGACGAGACCACGATTCAGCCTAGAATTCTGCAATATTTAGGGTTATTTTAAACAATTTTTAGTACAATTAACTTCCAATTGGACTTTTGTTTACAATAACAGCTTTCCTATTATTTAAGTACAAAAAAATTGTACAATAGTGGACAAAAGTATTTTGACTAAAAAAATTTCATAAATAATCCGTTATATCTTTTAAACAAAAAATCCCAAAATTTTGAAATTTGTATCGAATACTGGTATAAAAGTAAGCTTTCAATAAATCATAAGTAGTACACAATCGGTTGCTTAGGTTAGAAAATATAAATCAAAATGTGAAAATGGGGGAGGACATAAGTATTTTGGGGAATACCGCTAGACGGAGGATTTAAAAAAAATTTTTTCTAGCACGTCAAGTTTTTAAGATATCAAATGCCTAAAAAGCCAACTTTCAAAAACATTTTAAGCAGCCACCTTTAACGAATAATCATTTTTCCACGGGTTGTCTAACTCCTTAAGAAAATTTATGACTTTCTCCACTTAGTTTTGTAGAAAATATGTCTATGGCTTATCCTACGGAATTTTTTTTTAAAATAGGCAATTTCGCTGTTCTACCCTGATAAAATAAAATTGTTCTTTAATATAATCTTATTAATACATTTATTTATTTGCAATTAAACCCTAAATATTAAATTTTTTATCATAAAACTTTTTTAAAGGCCACTAAAACAATCACAATTTTTTATTTTTCTATCATCCGAAGTTTGGTAGCGATGTTGCCAGCCTCCGCATCGAAAAGTAGAAAAAACGTTCTTCTGTAAAAAGAAAGGGCAACCCTGTTTAGAGATTTGATAGACTAGATTTTCAAATAAGAAAATGAAATCTTTTGAAGTTCTGGGACACCGACGGACTTTCAAGTGTTTTGCAAACTAACCGAAGCCAAAATCTCTAGAGATCTCGATTATGTCGAAAAAAATATGATAAATATGCCACGCACGTGACAACCGCGAATATTCACGAAAATTGTAAAAAAAAATTCCGCATAGTTCGGGTTATTTAACACATCTAATTTTAATACGATCTGCAATTAAGTAACTAAATAATTAAAGCTGATTCATCAAAAAAAAAAATAATAAAATATTTTACTCATTATGATACGTTAGGTGACAAGACTTTCCCTTAAGACGTACTTCCAGAAAAGCAAATCGGAACTAGAAGCGATATTTTAAATTTCTTGTATACCGCTCCCAAGAACCGACATTTTTGGAACCGAAAAAAGCAAAAAGAACCTAAACATTGTTCCTATGGACTAGTTCGCGTAGAAACAGACAGACGGACAAAAAATACTCAATTGACTCAGATCGTCATGCTGATCAAAAATATATATACTTTATGTAATCGGAGATGATTCATTCTATGCGTTTCAAACTTCTGGGCAAAATTATAATACGCTTTTCAAGCGTAAGAAAATGAAAATCGAATACAGGGTTTGTCCTAAACGTAATAGGACTGATTTTCTTCCACCGCGACTGTACTTCGGAGCGTGCGCGCAACGACTGGATTCGATAGAGGACGTGCCTAGCTAACGAACGAGCATCTGGTCAGTTGTATCAGAGCACCTGGAGAGTCAGGACAGGCATTTTCGCGCGACGTGTTTCTGTGAGTGTCTGTGAAGAAAATCAGTCCTATTACCTTTAGGACAAACCCTGTACATTAGGGCGGGTTAATTTTGTATGGAGCTAAAAAAACGTGGTAAGCGTATAGCAGATTCGGAATCTGCGATGAATTCTAAGAAAATTTCACGAAGAAACCTCATGTCTAAAATGAATTCCTAGCCCCCGCTGCGAAGCATGAAAATATACCAATGTACCAAAATATACCGAACCCTAAATTTTCATGCTTCGCAGCGAAATTTTCTTAGAATTCATCGCATCGCAGATTCCGAATCTGCTATACGCTTATCGCATAAAAAAATAGACCCGCCCTAATGTACATCCTTATTTGTGTGTGTCTAGGTTGCTTGCACAATTTGTCTGGTTTCTTTTTTTCAAATTTTACCAGTACATACCGGTACTTGCCAAAAGAAGCTTTGGAATTATTAAAGCCGTCAAAAGTTTGTCAGTCGATAGAGAATCCAGCTACAGTGATCCGAGAATGATGTTAGCTCTTATAATGTCAGTAGCAAAAAAAGCTCTGATGAATAATGCAGCAACGTCTCTCAAATAATAAAAATTGTTTTAAATAATGTACATTTCTTAAAAACGTTTATTATATTTTAAAACTCAGAGCCAAAACCATAACCAATATTTTTATTTTTTTTTGCGTACCTGTACTTATACTTATACAGGTACAATTTCGTTACATGTACAGGTTGTGAGTGCAACAACTAGACTGCAAAGCAGTCACTTGGTTCTAGCGAACTCTTACGCAATTATCGTAAATCGTAAACTTTAACAAAAGACTGACTCAACAAAACGTGTGTAAGTCGGAAAATTGCAGACCAGGCTTTTGAAATACTTCATTCTATATTCTTAGACACTCAATTTAATGCCATGATAACCTTTAAAAAGAAAAGTAAAGTAATCCATTTCTGTTCAAGTGAAACTTAATGAGGAAAGCAGATCTGACACAAATACTTTAACTGAATGTGGAGGTGAAGTCGATTTTTACTTGAATCTGTAGGTATGTTACACAAAGAGGGCAGTATTGTTACAAAACAGTTTAATGGCATCAATCAATATAAAATTTCCTATGCTTACAACGTTTTCAAAATAAAGAAGATGAACTTAAATGGTGGTCAGAAAAGTGGACATAGTTTCCGAAAATGTTTGTGTGCCTTAGAGAAGGGTAAGTAAACGTAGAACGTATATTTGTGGAGGTGTAACTCATTGTGTCTTTGCTAAGAAATCGGATGGACGCAAACCCCATGACAGATCTTCGTTATATTTTACCGATACATACTGGTATACCGAAATAAAATTTTAGGTACCAATACGAAACTGAATAATGTTAGAAACATAAGTTTCGGTACGTTCCAGAACCGGATCCAGATCGGTTTGATCCTCGGTAAAAAATCAACAAAAATGTTGATTCGGATTGCTATTTGAATAAAAATCAACTCTGTAACACTTCATGTGGCTCAATTAGCTATAGAGGCAAACTTGACAGTTATCGCCCCAGCCAAATCACCATTTGTTGTTATCAAATGTATTTTGGTAAAAAATGGTTCAAGACAAGACTATTCCAAATTGCATTAAAGAGTCCTCAAAAACAATCTAAGATAGACAAGGAATTTTTAAAATTAATTGGGTTATATAGAGGATGTTTCCATCTCTAGCTACATATTCCATTTGATTTCATTTCATTAATTCATACGTAGCCGGCTTGAATTCAACGAAATTTGGCCGTTAGTCATATGCTTTAGCATAATTTGGCCGAGTTTGATTATAATCGAATGAATATATCATATAGCTCCCAGTTAATGTGTTGTATGAAACTCAGTTATAAACTCTATTATAAGCTTTTTACACCGAGCACATCTAACATCCACTATCCTAAGTCATAAACATTTACCACGGCGGAGTTCGCTATTTCCCCCCCTTAAAATTTTTACAAAACAAAAGCTTAAAAATCTTGGCAAAGCAAATGGTTATTAAGCATTTAAACTCAGGATGTTAGATGTGCTCCGTGTAAAAAGTCTACTACAATTATACTTGCTTTGAGGGTATATCAACCTTTCATATTTTTTTGTGTAATTAATATTCGATTAGTTTGGTCTTTCTTTCAAATGATGCTTTATAATGCTTCATTTAACATTTCTCTCGTTACAGCTTTGACCACCCATCCTTCCATCATGTACGGAATGCTCTATGAGAGTGTTCAGCACTATGTGCAAGAGGAGTACGGTGCCGAGGTATGGAAAAGGGTTTGTCAAATTGTCGACTGCAAACACAGTAGCTTCAAGACACATCAAATCTATCCGGATAAGCTGATGCCGGATATAGCGGCCGCCTTGTCTGCCTGCACGGGTGAATCCTTTGACTTTTGCATGAATTTCTTTGGACGATGTTTTGTGCGTTTCTTTAGTAACTTTGGTTACGACAAGATGATACGTTCGACGGGTCGTTACTTTTGTGACTTCTTGCAGTCCATTGATAATATCCATTTGATTATGCGTTTTACTTATCCCAAAATGAAATCACCGAGCATGCAGCTGACCAGTATGGATGACAATGGTGCAGTTATCTTGTATCGCAGTGGTCGTACGGGCATGTCCAAGTATTTGATTGGCCAGATGACAGAGGTGGCGAGAGAGTTCTATGGTCTGGAGATCAAAGCCTATGTGATTGAAAGTCAGAATGATATAAGTGGTGGCACTGCGGGTCCCATTATGTTGATTGACGGTCCTCTGACGGTGATTGTAAAGTATCGACTGGACTTTAATAATACCGAGTACATGGCCAAGCGTGTGAACACAGAGGCTCATCCGTCGCAGTTGAGAATGCCCACCATAAATTTGAATGTCTTTCTAGAGCTGTTCCCCTTCACCGTGGTGCTAAATCATGACATGAAGATAACCCATGCGGGCGAAAAGATTATAGAGACCTGGATCTTGCATAATCCAGGAGCCAATCCCATGGGTTTCATAGGGGCTAATTTGATGGATTTGTTTCATTGTCGCCGACCCAAGGATACAACATTGGACTGGGATACTTTGATACAGATGCGAGCGGTGCTGTTTGAGTTCGAACTGATCAGAACGGGAAATAACCGTGCGGCCTATGACGCGGTACTCAATATGGACTTTGAGAACTATGATGAGATGATGTTGAATGAAGCCCAGACCATGGCAGTGACCAAGGCTAAGGAGTTTGCCGATGAGCATGCCAATGATGGGGATGCAGCAGCCGGCGAAGATGAAATCGATCCGGCCACAGGAGAACGCCGTTTCTCACAAGGCTTGCGTTCCATATTGTTAAAGGGACAGATGTTCTATATTAAGGATGTGGATTCGCTGATATTTCTGTGTAGTCCCTTGATTGAGAATCTGGATGAGTTGCATGGCATAGGTTTGTATCTAAACGATCTCAATCCGCATGGCCTAAGTCGTGAGCTGGTGATGGCCGGCTGGCAGCATTGCTCTAAGCTGGAGATGATGTTCGAGAAGGAAGAACAGCGTTCCGATGAGCTAGAAAAATCATTGGAGTTGGCCGATTCGTGGAAACGCCAGGGCGATGAGCTGCTTTACTCCATGATACCCAGACCCATAGCCGAGCGTATGCGTAAGAGCCAGGATCATGTGTGCCAGAGCTTTGAGGAGGTATCGGTCATCTTCATAGAGGTGCTGAATGTCTATAATAGTGGCTCGAATAATATACAAGATGCCATGCAGGCGGTGACCACTTTGAACAAGGTGTTCTCCGCTTTGGACGAGCAAATCATTTCCCCATTTGTCTACAAAGTGGAAACCGTGGGTATGGTCTATATGGCAGTGTCGGGAGCTCCTGATATCAATCCTCTACACGCCGAACATGCCTGCGACTTGGCTTTGCGTGTGATGAAACTAAAAGTTCAAGAGCTGATGACCGATGTGGCTATACGGGTGGGTATACATTCTGGTCCGGTGGTGGCTGGTGTGGTCGGACTTAAGGTACCCAGATATTGTCTATTCGGGGATACGGTAAACGTAGCCTCACGTATGGAGAGCAGCTGTGATCCCTGGAGGATACAATTGTCACGGTACACCGCTCATAAGGTACGCGAAGTGGGCTATGAGATTGAGTCTCGTGGTACGGTTAAGGTCAAGGGCAAGGGTGAAATGGAAACCTATTGGCTGCTTGAAGGACCAAAGAAATAGTTGGAATAGTACAAATAAGTGTTGATGTTTAAGCACACTGCACACTGAATTTTTGTAATTCACTTTTTAGGCAAAAAAATAAAAAAAAGTTTTTAGTCAACTTTGTTTTTTGGATTTTCTTGAGTTGATTCAGTTGAGCCGTTGGATAAGGCAAAATCTGACGGTGTCTCTTTGGAGCTCACCACATTTCTCCTTATAAATTAAAGAGTCGACTGCATTTCAACCTTAGCTGAACCCTCATCTAAAAATCCAACTTGAGCTTCTTCTTGTGTTTCTTTAACGAGTTGATAGCGTGTCACGTCATAAAGGACAGTGTCCTTACGTTCATTAAATTAAGCAATTGTGCGCGCTATACTCAAGGGAAGGATCAAATAACCGCACTTAATTGCCCAGACATTGGCAATTAATTTTCGAACCCCTAAAAAAACTTATTAGGCACTGGACACCACTTAAACCCCATTACAAGAGCGCCCACGTGGGCTTCATAGATTTTATTGATGAAATTTTGGGTGCCTGCACACAACAATTCGGGGTATGCTTTTTTGTTACAGCTTCAGTCCATAAAATTGTCAACGTTTACTTAAAAAGCTCACCGAAAATCCTTTACGACCTAAAGGACACACTTTGGCGTGGTTTGGTTTTTGTCAAATTTGGAAATCCTGCTCAAATTGCTTTTAAAACAGCACATAAAGTATAAAAGCTGGAGGGAGCGGGGAAAGGGGTGAGCAAAGGAATACATATTGTGCATACCCACTTACTTACATAGATACAAAAAATGTTCGTGAAAATGGAATGGCATTAAAATACAGACAAGCAACCAGCAATGCCATCCACCCCACATAAGCGAAAGGCTACGACAATGATACATCTGATGAGCGGTTATAAAAGTGCTAGAGATGTGAGGGATAGTTCATGGAACTGGTACAGGAGTTAGTTCGTACAAAGAAATCATTCCCGATACTATAAAGTATATATACTCCTGGTCAGCATCAACAGCCGAGTCGATATAGCCCTGTCTGCCTGTCTGTCCGTATGAACGAAGAGATATCAGAGATGGTAACATATAGAGGTTTGCCTTGTATGGGTCATGAAGTTCTTGTAAGGATATTTAGAATCAAGATTATTTATCGATTTGAAGGGGGAATGATAAAAATCGAATGAGCAATTGTCAAGTTATGAGCAAAAGAAAGTTCGCTGCCGCAGATCAGCAGCATCGCTACATTCAGCTACAACTGCAGATACACACATTAACGTCGAGCTTGACCGAGTTCCTTATAAGTTTCACTGCTCTCTGCTTTGTCTGCTCGGTCAAAATGTATACACCCTAGCAGATAGTAAAATTTTTATAAATAAAAGATTAAAATGATTTTTATTCCAAAGCTATACAGAGTATATCAAAATCGTGTAAAATATGTATCAGCCAGAAAGAAGCATCTCCAAGCCTATAAAATACACATTTATTCTTCATTAGTATTGTATTGCCTTGTAAAACTTCAGATAATAAGTGAGAAAGTCGGTCAAGCCCGATTATAACATACTCTGTACCTGGAGTAGAAGCTGAATGCAATGCTGGTGCTGCGCTCATCTCTAAGTCTCCCTCTCTCTCTCTTCTTTTTTCTCTCTCACTCTCTCCCTCTCTCTAAGATTGTGCGGTGTTAGTTGTAAAAGGGTGGGAGGCGGTGGGGGAAGGGTGATTTACTTTTTTGCTCATAACTTGAGAACCGCTTATCCGATCTTTATCATTTCTTCGGCAAATCGATACATTTTACTAATTACTAACTATCTCCAGAAGGTACAAATAGTCTATCTTCAAAACTGTAGGAGATGTAACGTTTTTTCCAAACTGCGGGGGCGGGTAGGGTCGTGGCAAAAATTGAAAATAAACTTGATCTGCCTGCAAGTATAAGAAGCATTTGTCCCATACATGTCAAACCTCTATCTCTTACCATCTCTGAGATCTGTTTGTTCATACGGACGGACGGACTGACAGATGGACAGACGGACATGGCTATATCGACTCGGCTGTTGATGCTGATCAAGAATGTATAATATATTATATAATCGGAAATTATTCCTTCTCCCTGTTAGATACTTTTGCACAAAACTTATTATACTTTATGTACCTTTGGTACAGAGTATAAAAATAGAGGGAAGATAGCTTCGGCTCGACCGAAGTGTATATACCATTGTAGCATATATGAATGCCAGTTTTATATATGGCGGCTATACGATATATTCATCCGACTTTGATCAAAATGTACAAAATATTCATAACTGCAATGTATAAAGACGCCACTTGGAAAAACAAAAAAGTTTTTCTCATTAGAACTACTTTTTCGACCGATCGTTTCTATGGCAGCTATTTGCTATAATCATATGATTTGGATTAAACTTGACAGAATTGTGTGGTAACATATAAAATTGATCAGTAACAAGCAGGGAGTCAAACCGTAACCGGAACCGTATACCGAAAAGAACCGATGGAAACTCAGAACCGGAAGCGATTTTTTAATTTTTTGTATACCGGTATCCGAGAACCTATATTTTTAGAACCGAAAAGAACCCAAACATTGTACCGATACCGTTTCGGTTCTGAGCGCAATAACAAGACTGCAAGCGAGCAGTTAGTTTTGGGGGATTTTACATGATTTGGCTTAATATTAAGCTTTAAATTATAAAAAACTAGCAAAACCCGCCCCGACTTCGTCCGCGTGTCAGTTTTAATAGACAACCATGGAAGAATACTTTTGTTTCATTAGCAAATAGCCCGTCACGCTTCGCCGCGCCTTCAACAGTATAGAACCAACCACACCACTTCAGGCCCATCCCACCCACTCCCTCCCACTACCGCCATCACCCACTTTCCGCCCCTTCGCACCTACATGCCCCCATTCCACAATTCCCACTCTTCCCGTCCACTTCCGCAAAACCACCCACTTCCCTTAAACATTCCACCCAATCCCTCCCACATACCTCATCCACCATCCTCCTTACCGACATTCCACCACTTCCATTTCTATCACCCACTTCCCTACATACCAACCACTTCCCGCCCACATCCCACCACTTTCCGCCCACTTCCACCTAC
Source organism: Lordiphosa clarofinis (assembly GCA_018904275.1). Classification (NCBI taxonomy): domain Eukaryota; kingdom Metazoa; phylum Arthropoda; class Insecta; order Diptera; family Drosophilidae; genus Lordiphosa; species Lordiphosa clarofinis. Next base: position 523,146 of record JAEIGQ010000156.1, on the reverse strand, counting down.
ATCCCACCCACCTCCACCACTTGCCACCACATCCACCTCCATCCCATCCCAAGACCATCGTTATGCTTCAACTTATTTTTGTTATTGTAATTTTGAAAAGAGTTTGACGCTAACCTGGCACTATAGTTTCGCCATACAACTTACCCACTTCCACCCAAGGGTGTGAATTTTCCGGAAGATGGTATGGTTGTTGATTTTTAGATCTTTGAAAAGAGTTGAGCTGTCGAATGAAAAACAAAAACCGCGAATGTTCCAATGAACGCGGTCGACGGGATAAAAAGTATCTTATGTGTCTCCTGCTAACTCTTCCCACCAATTTTCACCCAAATCTGTTCGTTTTGAGTTTTGGTGTATAGATTTCTTTTATATATTTCTGGCTTAGCAACACTATTGTTCGGTGAAATAGAAAAATGGTAGACCAGTCTCTTTGAAAATAGTGCATTCCTATGTGGCATTTTTATACCCGTTACTCGTAGAGTAAAAAGTATACCCTAAAGTCGTGCAAATGTATGTAACAGAGGATAAACAAAGTATTTGTATTGTCCTGTTTCTTTAGAAAGAAATTAATATATACTTACATCGACTTTAGCTCCACTTTCAGACAAGTAGTTTGCAATTGCACAGAAGTGGATAAAATTCTTGAACATATATCAGTCAAAGCAGTTACATATGTACTTTTCTGTCTAAGTCGAGAGCGTTACTCATAAAAAAACATGATTAACAGTGTTCCTACGTTCCTTAGGGTGAAAATCAGAAAAGTATGCAACATTTTTTTAACTCGGCTATTTATTATCCGATCTTGCTGTAAATTTCAGGGATTATAGTTATTGCTAATATAAATTTAAGTTATAAGTCTGAACTCAATATCTTAGAAAATGTGGGAGTTATTCAACATTTTTTATTGTGGGGGCGGGGGTGGGCGTGGCCAAAATGTGAAACAAACTTGATCAGCGTGCTGATAAAAGAAGACTACATGTCAATTTTGGTAGCTCTAGCTCTTATAGTCTCCGAGATCTAGGTGTTCATACAGACAGACGGATGGACGAACGGACGGACAGACGGACATGGCTATATCGACTCGGCTGTTGATGCACAAGAAATATCAAGACTGAATCCTCCCCCTTTTCAAATATGTACCTTTGGTATCTTATATACAGGAAAGTCGGTCAGCTATGATTCCTCTGTACCTGGAGTAGAAGCTGAATGCAATGCTGGTGCTCGCTCATACTCCCCCCCCCCCCCCCCCCCCCCGGGGGGGGGGGGGGGTTTTTTTTACCCACCATCTTTACATTTCTTCGCAATGATACCTTTTGCTAATTATAATATCTCTATAATATAAATCGTTTACTTCAAAATGGTTAGTTTTCCAAAGCGGGGGGAGGGGGCGTGGCAAAGAAATAAATTGATTCGTGTGTTTTCATACGGGGCGGGCGGCGCGGGGGCGGCGCGGTGGCTTTGTTGATGTGTCGTTTTTTTATAGGGTCGGAGTGTTCTTCCTGTTACATACTTTCGGTGAGTAAGTTCAACCTGACTGACTGACTGACTGACTGACAGACTGGTGACCGTCGCACAGCCTAAACCATAAAAGATAGGAAGATAAGATTTTCACAATAGTTTTATCTTATGCTGAAAGTGAGTACTAAGAACGGATTTTGGAAAATTCTGTAGGCAAATGTGGAAAATTCGCGGAAAACGATTGTATGAAACTTTTTTGTTTTTCATCCAATCAAGTTCAAACTAATTTTCAAAGATCTATATAAAAATTCGACAACAACTGCATACCAATCTTCCGGAAAATTCACCCCGCTGGGTGGAAAGTGGGAGGTCAAGGTTGTATGGGCGAAACTTTAGTTGCCAGGGATTAGCGCCAAAATCATTTTCAAAATTACACATAACAAAACAAAAGTTGTAAGCATAGTACGCGAAATAATTTGACACGTGTTTTCCCGATTTTGGAAAATCCGCACACGAGGAAAATGGCCGGAAAATTCTGAATCCAAAAAAGTATTTATCATACAATTGGCTTGAAACTCGGTATGTAACTATAGAATACGAAATAGTTTAAAATGTTATATTCCGAAGTTGGAAAATTTGACCTGACGGTCAAAAAAATCCCGGAAAATTCTGCATAAAAAAAACTATTTTCCATCCGACTGGCTTGAAACTCGGTTTGTAAGGACAAAATACGAAATAATTTGAAATGTGATTTTTCAATGTCGGAAAAACCGCCCACGAGGAAAATGGCCGGAAAATTCTGCATGCAAAAACAATTTTTCATACGATTGGCTTGAAACTCGGATTGTAAGGTCAAAATGAGAATTTTTTTTGTTTTTAATTTTCCGATGTTGGAAATACCGCCAGGATGTTCACTGGGAAGTGAATGGGATGTGGGTGGGATGTGGGTGGAAAGTTGTTTTGGAAGTAGGTGGTAAGTGGATGTAAAGTGGGTGAAATGTGGCAGGAAGTGGGAAATATGTGGGTGGGATGTTAATGGGAAGTGGGCGGGAAGTGGGCGGGAAGTGGACGGGAAGATGGCGGAAAGTGTGTGGTATGTGGGTGGCAAGTGGGTGGAATGTGGGTGGGATGTAGGTGGGAAGTGGGCGGGAAGTGGGATGTGGGCAAGTGGTGGGATGTAGGTGGGAAGTGGGTGGGATGTATATGGGAAGTGGGTGCGATGTGGGTGGAATGTGGCGGTAAGTGGGAGGGATGTGGGTGGGATGTGGGACGGATGTGGGTGGCAAGTGGGTGGAATGTGGGTGGGATGTAGGTGCAAAGTGGGTGGAATGTGGGTGGGATGTAGGTGCAAAGTGGGCGGAAAGTGGGTGGGATGTGGGCGGGGAGTGGGTGGGATGTGGGTGGGAAATGGGTGGGATGGAAATGGGAAGTGGATGGGATGTGGGTGGAATGTGGCGGTAAGTGGGAGGGATGTGTGTGGATTTGGGCGGGAAGAGGGCGGGAAGTGTGTGGTATGTTGGTGGCAAGTGGGAGGAATGTGGGTAGGATGTAGGTGCGAAGTTGGCGGAAAGTGGGTGGGATGTGTGCGGGATGTGGGCGGGAAGTGGGTGGGATTCGAGCCTGAAGTGGGTGGTAAGTGGGTGTGCGTTGGTTATATACTGTTGAAGGAGCAGCGAAGCGTGACGGGCCATTTGCTAGTAGGTTATAAAAAGTTTAGAACATGTCTGAAACATTTTTTACTGAACAAAATATAGGTGGCTTTAATTAAATTTCGATGAGCAAATAAGGTCCGATTATAAATGTAAATGTAAAATTGGCTTACAGCTCCTCGAACGGGGCCAAGCTCCTCGATCGGTTATTCCGATTATAAATAGCCGAGTTAAAAATGTTGCATACTTTTCGGCGTCCCGCCTACAAGATCTCAGGAAGACGAAATCGCGCAGGGCCGACTTTAACTTAAGCCTTCGCACATTTTTAGCCAAGCTTGGTAGCCACACTCGACGACTTCAACCAAAAGTTCACCATCTCTGCCCCAATATTTAACAGTAACTTTACGCAGTAAAGTACACAGGACAATATTTCTCAAGGAATGCTAAGAACGCAAACATGTCCAAATGCTGGTTTATATGTTTGTATGTATGTATACAATTTGTGTTGTGCGCACACAATAAAAGCAATGAAAAGAGAGAAAAATTACTCCTTTTCTTTTTCGGTTGATACTTTATTGGAAAAGAAAGGACCCATTGAAGGAAGCATTGACTGACGTCTGATGATGATGATAATGATGTCCTGGTCAAACAGTAGTGCGTGTCGAAGCTCAAACACGGAAGGCATAAGTATCACCGGAAATGTTCTCTGATAGCCGGAGCTGGGAGGACTATAAAAGACCTGACCGCCAACGATGCACGCCTCATTCGCACGACAACTGCCTGCCTGAGTTGAAGGGAAAAGCTTTTTACACACGACACAAACTCCGCGTCGACAGCAACACACGAAGTTCCATCTGATGAAAATCATGGCACAAATCACACCGTCAGAAGCTAAAGAAGCGGAGTAAGGCGGCGAAACCAAATTAGTGTAACAATAGCCACAGACGACGAAGCATCGGCATCGGAGTAGAGACGGTATGCAGCAGAAAAACTAAGTGTTAACGGAAAACGAAAATACTCAGACTATAAATGTGTGTTTGCGTGTGTGAGAGAGAAAGAGAGTGTGTGTGTGAGGCTGGGAACTTTTCGTAAATTATAAATAAATAAAGCGCGTGGATAAAATTTAAACATTAAAGCAAGTGCAAATGCTGAAGAGAAATAATGCTTCCAGGAGTGCACCAGCTGTGAATTCGTATTAGGCATTCGCTGCCATCAAATACGATAATTTTTAAAACATCCTTTGGATAGTTTTGCATAATGAAGTAGATAAGGTGACCTATGTATACGGTGTCCTAGGAACTCATTTACTAACAACCCTGTTTTAATTTCTTAGCAGTCAATTGTACATATGACTGAATTTACCCTTTGAATAAATCAGCCTTAGTTTTCGTTTTTTTACATTCAATATTTTCCATATGGAAACCCTACATTACTTCAGTATTGCAATAGGAACGGCTTTAATACATCATTTTGATACTGATTCAGAACTACCCAAAAAGAGTTGAATCGAACATCACAAAGTTCATGGTACTGGTAAGGGATCATCCCATGTGTTTAGTACTAGGCTTTCTAAGTCAAGGTATGATTTAAGGACTGACCCGATCCTAAGGAAATCGGAACGATCGGTCGAAAGCAATTTATTTTAAAGATACCACACAGACGTTACCAAAAATAAAAGGTTTTTTTCATTTATAGTACCATGTTCTCACTTCAAGAACCATTTTTCGGGAACGCAAAAACTAGGATTGAGTTCATATTGTACCGATTTCTTTTATTTTTAAGAACAATTCAACTGGAAAAAAAATTTGATTGATTTTGGTTAAAAGTTACAAGCAGATCCTCATATTTTGGGGCAAAGGAATAAGGAACGGTCGGATATGTTTCTTTCTATGCATTATAAACATCTGTACTATTTTAATATTCCCTCTGTATGTATGTTTGTTGTACATGTTTTTATTGGAACTATATTAGATATTCTTAAGCAAAAAAGTTTTCCATACAAACACTTCATTTTAAGCCGACAGGTTCCTATGTAATCTGATCTAATTTGTTTAGGATATATTAGAAGTAAGAATACTTGGATCTACTCAGAGACAAAGACCTGTTCAAAAAACACAAATGTTTTAAAACACACAAGATTTAAGTAAGTTAAAATTACCAAACTTTGCATGACCAATAAATCACTCACAAGCATCTTTCAGTGAGTAAGAGCATTATATTGATTCAAAAGCAATGAATTGTTTTTCCACTATTCCGATCTTTATATGCTCTGTACCACAGACCCTATAAAGCTTACACATTCTTAATCAGTATCAACAGTCGAGTCGATCTTTCTTTCCAAACGTCCGTCTACCTGTCGTTATAAACGAACAGAACTCAGGGATGGCAGAAGCTAATACATATGTGAAGGCAGATAAAGTTTGTTTCCTATTTTTGCCACAAACCTCCGCCGAACTTTGAGAAAAGCCTTAAATTAGACCATTCTAAGGTACATTGTTTGGACTTTAGATATAAATAGAAAGGATTACGATTGAATGTTACTCAAGTTATAAGGAAATCCAAATCTGGATCAGGGCAGTAACGACCACAAAAGCTGCACTTCACACAGTTCATTTGGCACCACATTGGCAGTTATACAAATAAAGACGTTGGGAGGTACATGTATATTACAGTCTGGTGCAAATTCAGTTCTCGTAACTGCGAACTCTTCTATTCGATTTGAGCAATCTGGTTCATTTTCATACACTTGAAAAGTGTATTATAATTTTGCCCACTGGACACAGGACAGGATTTTTTAAGTATATCAAAGCTTCAGCACAGGCGAAGTTAGCTTTTATTTCTAGTTATTTAGTAGATTGATCTTTAGATTTAACAAAAATTTATAACTGGGACACTGAAAAAATTATTTTCGTTTGTCCGCCGCTATTACGCACTGAAGTTCGTAGTTTCTGCTCAAAGAGAGTATAGGCGTACGTCTGTCGGCAATACTTCGAGCAAATGGATCAAAATGAACAATATTGGCGAGCATGGGACAGACGTGAGAAGACCTTACCATCGAATCAGTTCAGTTCGGACGAAGAAAACTATCGATGGAGTTCCTACTACAAAACAATCACAGAGTTTCGACACGGAGCTTATCTGCTCAAATGGGTAACAGCAGAGAGTCATTGCAGACGATTATACACAAAGATTTGAACTTATTCCCATATAAAGTTAAAATCGCTTAGCGGACTTTGCCGATCCGCTTTTAATTTAGCCAGAAGATCCTTCATATCGTGGAACAGGGTGAAAGCATGTTAAACTGCCTTTTATGTCTGACGGGGCCAATCTTAATCTAAACTGTAACGTAAAGAAACAAAATCCTCGAATATGGAGTGTTTCTAACCCATAGATCACACCTTTTCAGTTACTGGAGACCGTTGCTCGAGCGGCTGTTCCTGTCTCCTCACTCCAGGCAGTAATAAACAACTTTTTGATACGATGTTGTATATGCAACTAAGAGCAGAGGGCATTTAAATAAAATAAAACTAAATAAGCTTTAACATGAATAAAACACAAGTGATTTCCATACACTACAAATAAAGTTTTTTGAGTCTCTTAATGTAGCAATATTCATCAGCCACCCTGCATTTGAAGTCCTTCAAAACCAAGTAAAATTTACCTACTTAATTACAAAATGCATAGCTAGCGTTCAACTTCGCTTAGCAAGCAAATTTAAGGCCATCTCCATATCCCCTCACAAGAAGTAATGTGTTTTGATTTATTGCCCCAACAGCTGGCCAAGCTTATTAAATTGCCAAACAATGTCTGAGACCGTTTGTGGGAGAACACCGAGCAAGTGAACCATCTCGCATTGCCGTTTACTTTTCCAAATCAATTAAATATTTCTCTGCATTTATTTGCCATTTGAGGGTCATCTTTAATTAATTATAATGGATGACATATTAAGAAATTATTTTAAATACTTTTATTAAATTTTGTCCCTATAAAAACACTGCAAGCTTCGTCAAATTTAAAATAAATATAACCATTTATACAAAAGCTCCAAAGGTCACTTTGGCGGGTCATTTACCCTAAGAGGGATTCCACCTTTTAGTATTCTTATAACTATTATTGAAACGACAAACATTAATCATCATTTTCTTACATCTAATTGACTACTTTATATGTATTCTTTGTCAATTTGTATACCACATTTCGTGGTTACTTAACGACTTGACAAAATTTGCATGTTCTGGCTTGTTTTGGTCAAAAGTGAATAAGTATTTCTCCGCCCTCCTCTCCGCCTCAACCAAAAGAGGACATATTAAATTTGTACGAAATTTATGGGGCTACAGTTGGTTGCCAACTTGAGGGAAATTGAAAAAATTAACCACCCGCAAACTCTGACTGCAACATGGGGAATTAGCGAGAGAAAAAACGGAAATTCGAATAAGTCAGGAACACAACGAGCGACTGTTATTTTGTGGACGTGACAGACTCCTCCTTAAAAAGAGGCGCGTGCCTAGCTCGTGAAGTCAAATTAAACTGTTGAGGCAATAAATCAAAGGACATGGGGTTTTGTGAGAGGGGAAGGAGGTGGGGTTAAGTCACTTTTTGTGGGAACGTTGAAAGCTTGAGTAAATAAAAACGTCTGTGGCAGCACTGATATACATATATGCGCATTGACTGTAAACATTGCGATTCAAGTCATATCTTACTTAATTTTACGCTTCGCGAATTGATTTTATGATTTGAACATAATAAAGGAGTAGACTGTAATCAGTTTTGGATAGTACCTAGATAGTTTTACCAAGATACAAATATTTTGAACCTTTATCCTTACATACGTACCTCAAGAGATAGTATTGGTTAACTACAATTAAACAAGTAACTGACTTAGGGCAGATTTCACATCTTCTACATAGAGCTATTTGTCACATAAACTAACAAATAACAGTGTAAAATCGATGACTATTTGACACATAGCAGCTATTTGGGAGAACAGACTGTCAAAAAGCCTTTTCTCACAGGCACACTGTCCAGAACCGAATCTCACTGATTTTGACCCTTTTAAGGAGGGATTTGTGGGGAACTCACCTATATTTATTTATAGTTCATCAAAGTGGTGTTAAACTGTTCAATGATGGGGAAAGAAAGAGAATAACCCGTAGAATGGATATTCAAATACTTACTTAAAGATATCCACCACTTAAAGATCCATTTTTTTTAATATACTTATCACATTTTTCAGCTCCTTTTGATAAAGAATAAATATCACTGAAATATTTTTTTTCTGATAATTCCTTTTTAAGGGAAAAGAAACCGACTTCGAAAATTTTCAATGGATCACAAAAAATGATAGTTAACAATCCAGTCCAAATGGATATCGAAAACATCCTGAGGTTCATCAAAAAATATCCATTTTTTTCTCAGTGTAGACCACGGATTTTATGCAAATTCATATTTTAAACGGGTGGACCGAAATAAGTTTTGATTGCACTGAAATAATGATAAAATGGGATCTTAGTTATTTATGCATATTTCACATATTTTGCATGTTCAGAATTTTGCCGACATATGGGTAATTATTTCTGAAGTGGGCAACTTTTTTTTTTCATAGTCTCCAAAAATTTTAATTTTTTTTACAGGCCTTAACCGCAGTTTTCCACGATTTTTAATAGCTTTTTCAGAATTTTACCATTGTGGGATGCAAAGATATAGCGACTGTTTATATTTGTTAAAGTTGGTTATAACTAAATATTTAATGGGCCTAGAAATAAATAAAAATTTTCAAAAAATATTGCTTTTCCTTTACTTTGTGGCAAAAATATTTGCGATGGGTGAACTGGAGGAAGAAACCGCCGAAACTTAAGAAAAAAAATTTAAATCGCGGTTGGTGAAAAAACGGCCATTTTGGGATTTTTCAAAAAAATTGGGAGTAATCTATAATTTTTTTTTTAATAAAAAATTTTTTGAGGGGGGACCCACAAAAATCTACAAAAAAAAATTCAAAAGAATCAAATTTTACTGAAATCATAGTAGGCTACAAATTAAAATTATAATTGAGTGTGATGAGTGTATGAACTATGAACTATGAAAGAATATGCCCAATAAAAATGCTAAATTTTATATTACAATTGTTTCATTTAACAACATTGTATAAGACTGAATTCACTGAGTTCATACACTCATCACACTCAATTATAATTTTAATTTGTAGCCTACTATGATTTCAGTAAAATTTGATTCTTTGGAAGTGAATTTCGCGGAAAGTTATGGCTGTCCCATCATGAAACCTTTTTTAGAGAACTAAGAATGTCAAGAGGATTACTCCCAATTTTTTTGAAAAATCCCAAAATGGCCGTTTTTTCACCAACCGCGATTTAAATTTTTTTTCTTAAGTTTCGGCGGTTTCTTCCTCCAGTTCACCCATCGCAAATATTTTTGCCACAAAGTAAAGGAAAAGCAATATTTTTTGAAAATTTTTATTTATTTTTAGGCCCATTAAATATTTAGTTATAACCAACTTTAACAAATATAAACAGTCGCTATATCTTTGCATCCCACAATGGTAAAATTCTGAAAAATCTATTAAAAATCGTGGAAAACTGCGCTTAAGGCCTGTAAAAAAAATTAAAATTTTTGGAGACTATGACAAAAAAAAATTTCCCACTTCAGAAATAATTACCCATATGTATTATTAAATAAATATTTTTAAATCGCTTTTTTTTTGTGCACAATGTAAGAAAATGTTAAATATTGAACTACCACCGGAGCCAATTGTAACCAAAGGGGGCACCTGGATTGAAACTGCATGCTACAAATTTCGAAGGCATTTAAACTTTACGAGACTTGTTGTTTTTCTTCATTCTTCCAAGCAATTATATCGGTCTAACTGAAAGCATAATTCCAGAATGTAGTACTTAATGTCTCCGACTTACTTTATATGTGTTCCACAAAAACAAATTTTTGACATATTTAACATATTGTTCGAGATATGTTTGCATCCAAAGTGCATATTTCTGAAATGTCGTTTTAATTCGATCCGCAATTTAATTTCACGACTAAATGCAAAATTTGGATTTTTTCGTGCAGAAATAAAGAAAAACTTAAAATCCGGGGTCTATTTATTAAGCTGGATTCAATCTAACTTGTACCGCCGGACCTACAGAGTCAGAATAATCAACTCGCTCTCTACTCCATATGTGGCTACATACTTTTCCTTTTCCTTTCCTTATTTTTATACCTGTTACTCGTAGAGTAAAAAGGGTATACTAAAGTCGTGCAAATGTATGTAACAGGCAGAAGGATTCATTTCCGACCATATAAAGTATATATATTCTTGATCAGCATCAACAGCCAAGTCGATATAGACATGTCCGTCTGTCCGTCCGTCCGTCTGTCCGTCCGTCTGTATGAACACCTGGATCTCAGAGATGGTAAGAGATAGAGGTTTGACATGTATGGAACAAATGCTTCTTTTATCTGCACGCAGATCAAGTTTGTTTCAAATTTTGGCCACGCCCCCTGCCGCCCCCGCAATTTGGAAAAAAACGTTATATCTCCTACAGTTCTGAAGATAGACGATTCATATCTTCTAAAGATAGTTAGTAATTAGCAAAATGAATCAAATTGCCAAAGAAATGATAAAGACCGGATTTGTAGTCCTTCAAAACCAAGTAAAATTTACCTATTTAAATAAAAAATGCATAGCTAGTGTTCAACTTCGCTTAGCAAGCAATTTAAGGCCATCTCCATATCCCCTCATTCGGATGGTCACCCTAAGGAACGCAGGAACACTGTAAACCATGTTTTTTCATGAGTAACTGGTATATCGAAGTCGGTTAGAACCGACTTTAACTTACGCTCTCGTTATTAATGACATTAGCATGCATTTTCGTAATTCAAAGTTTCCGCTAAATGCTGATGATCTTAAAACTTTCCAAACAATTAAATCCATGAGGGAAAACGGCTTTTTGATATCTGAATTACATGTGGGAAGGGTTCATGGTTTGCTCTTAACTTACTCCCTCTTAATCTCCACAAATGCTATAGCACATGCTTCTACAATATTACGGACGATTATTCCATTGAAAGGGTGCAGAAAAGAATTATAAATTTAGCGATTCCTTCCGCTCAATTTGTTGATCCCTTACCGCCACATCATGTGCCCTGGTCGATCTTTCAACTTTAGAAAATAGAAGAACTATAGCGTCTTTACATTCCAACCCTTTTTAATCCAATTTTCCCAGATCAATTATACCCTTTATAAGCCTATATTTAGGGCCCTTCAAAATTGAAACGCCTTGCTCCTTTGACTCCAATATATCAGCAATCCAAAATTTGCTAGCTGAGAACTTTACCTCTTTAAGACCTAAACTTTATAGAATTTCACAGTGACACATTTTCGAACTCAAAAAAGTTGATACTGTCGAGACCAAAAAATTCTGAAAGGGTATAAAACCCTGCCTGGGTTTGATCTGATTAAGCTGCCGTTTTCTTTTTATACCCTGTAAAAGGGGATCATGAAGTTGTGCAAATGTATGTAACAGGTAGAAGGAAGCATTTTCGACCCTATAAAGTATATATTCTTGATCAGCATCAACAGCCGAGTCGATTTAGCCATGTCCGTCTGTCCGTCCGTCCGTCTGTCCGTCTGTCTGTATGAACGCGTAGATCTCAGAGACTATAAGAGATAGAGATACAAATTTTTGCATGTACATAGGTATAGGCCGTACGCAGATCAAGTTTGTTTCAGATTTGCAAAATTCCCCCCCCCCCCCTTAAACCGCAAAAAACTGTCAGACCCACAATTTTAAAGTTACAACATCGTCGCTTAATATATATTATCTTAGGCCCTTAATCTATCTATTCTGAAACGCACAATGAGATCTGAGCAAAAACACAGAAGTTATTGACGAAAAAATTTTTGCACCCCCCTCCCCACACGCTTTGCGTATTACGCATTGCTTGCAGCTTCCGCCCGCGTGTGCGTGTGTGTGTGTGTGTGTGAGTGCGTGTTTTTAAATGCGTTTATGTGTATGTGTACGTGTGTGTTTTTGTTTGTGTATGTGTGTGTTTGTCAATTGTACAGGGTATTATGAAGTCGGGCAACTCGACTGCAACGATCTTACTTGTTTGACCTTGAACTTTTCAGCTTCAGAGTAGGATTAACGATACCAGATTTCGTAAGCTATTTTGAATTTTGCTTTTATGTCTTTAGCAAAGTTGTTGCTCTTGGCTTGGCCTACATTTCTTTGTAGCAAATCAAAAAAATTACATCTTGGTACTTAAAATTACAAAAGATGTCCAAAAAAACCAAGTTTTCACAGCTTTGTTCAGTTTTTCAACTTTTTTCTAAAAACCCGTTACATATTTGGACAAGTAATATAGGTTGTTGATTAGACCAAAATAAACAAACCGTATGTACGAACAAACTTTATTTAAGTACTCTTTCATATAGTTAAAAGCCCAAAAGCATAAAAAACTGTAATAAATATGCGAAAAAACGAATATTATCGACAAAAAAACAAAAAAATAAATTTCTTTAGTTACAATTTTTAAGTTATATTTTTCCACAATTTTATTGATTCAATACAAAACAATCGAAATTTTTGATTTTGTCTGCCAATTTCTACCAAAAACTGTTATCTTTCGAGTTTTAGTTGGTTATACATACTTTAGGGCTCTTAACTATATGAAGGACCACTTGAATGAAACTACTTTTTCGTCTTTAATTAAGAAAACGTTGAAAAACAGTACAAAATGAGGGGAAAACATTATGATTATACGACATTTTTGCAATTTTGAGTTTAAGATGTGACTATTTTGGCTTGTTACCTAGAAATGTTTTGTAAACCAAGTCAAGAGCCACAACTTCCTTTAATACGTCAAAGCGAAATTCCTAATAGCTTACGAGATATGGAGTTACAAGTCCTAATCATCAGACCGAACTCAGCGAAGGTTTTAGTACTAACTTCATACCCTTTCAAAATTTTTTGGTCTCAACCGTATCAACTTTTTAGTGTTGCACAGTGCACAGTAAGTTGAAATTAGGGTAGCCGGTGAAGAACATTGTTCGTTTGGCAAATAAATAAATAAATAAAAGAAGCCCAAAAAAATAGAATTTTGGCCCACTGTCTAAAGTTCAGTCACTTAATCCTGCATCGCCTACCGATAAATGTAGTTAAGTCCTGACCTTCGCTAACCTAATTACCAGCTGTCCATAATGGAAAAAGTTTGTTAAGTGCCTCGAGGCTAATTATGTTCCTGTCAACTTTTTGTTTCCCTCGTTTCAGATAAACTTTGGCCAAAGTATTTTGACCTGTCCACCCACCGCCCTCTGGGATCTTTCTGTTCAACATGTATGGCATGCTGTACGAGAGTGTCCAGCACTATGTGCAGACCGAGTATGGTGCGGACACTTGGAAGAAGATATGCCAAATTGTTGATTGCAAACATAATAGCTTCAAGACACATCAAATCTACCCGGATAAGCTTATGCCAGACATAGCAGCCGCCTTGGCTGCCTGCACGGGTGAATCCTTTGACTTTTGCATGCACTTCTTCGGGCGCTGTTTTGTGCGCTTCTTTAGCAATTTCGGGTATGACAAGATGATACGCTCCTCTGGCCGTTACTACTGCGATTTTGTACAATCTCTGGACAATATTCATCTGCAGATGAAATTTACCTATCCGAAAATGAAATCGCCCAGCATGCAGCTAACCAATGTGGATGAAAAGGGTGCTGTAATCCTATATCGCAGTGGTCGTACCGGCATGTCCAAGTATTTGATTGGCCAGATGACCCAGGTGGCCAAACAGTTCTATGGCCTGGAGATGCATGCTTATGTGCTGGAAAGTCAGAATGATATATGTGGCGGTACAGCGGGTCCCATCAAGCTGTCGGAGGGTCCTTCGACGGTAATCGTAAAGTATCGACTGGATTTTGATAATCGCGATTATATGAACAAGCGGGTGAATGTTATAGCGCATCCCTCGCAGCTCAAAATGCCTTCGGTGGACTTGAATATATTCATGGAACTCTTCCCCTTTACCATAGTGCTCGACCATGATTTGCGCATCACTTTAGCTGGCGAGAAGATTATAGAGACGTGGATCTTGCATAATCCCGGAGTGAATCCCAAAGGATTTATAGGAAGCTTCATAATGGATCGCTTCAAGTGTCGACGACCCAAGGACACGAAAATTGATTGGGAAACTATAATACAAATGCGCACAGTACTTTTTGAGTTTGAACTGATCCGAACGGGACACAATCGGGCAGCCTATGATGCGGCCTTGAATCTGGACTTTGAGAACTATGATGATGATGCGGATCTGAACGAGGCTCAGTCTATGGCCCTGGCCAAGGCTCAGCAGTTCAGTGCCGACCATGCCCAGGATGAGGAAAATGCGGCAGCGGCTAAAGAGGAAATAGATCCGGCAACTGGACAACGACGAGCCTCAGTTGGTCTACGATCCATACTGCTCAAGGGTCAGATGTTCTATATCAAGGATGTGGATTCTCTGATATTTCTGTGTAGTCCCTTGATAGAGAATCTGGATGAGTTGCATGGCATTGGTTTGTATCTAAACGATCTCAATCCGCATGGTCTGAGTCGTGAGCTGGTAATGGCCGGATGGCAGCATTGCTCTAAGCTGGAGTTGATGTTCGAGAAAGAGGAACTACGTTCTGATGAGCTGGAAAAATCATTGGAGTTGGCCGATTCGTGGAAACGTCAGGGCGATGAGCTGCTGTACTCCATGATCCCCAGACCCATAGCCGAGCGCATGCGCAAAAGTGAAGAGCATGTATGCCAGAGTTTCGAGGAGGTGTCGGTCATTTTCATCGAGGTAATGAATATCTACGACAGTGGCTCGAATAACATACAAGATGCCATGCAGGCGGTGACCACTTTGAACAAGGTATTCTCCGCTTTGGATGAGGAAATCATCTCGCCATTTGTCTACAAAGTGGAAACTGTGGGCATGGTCTATATGGCAGTATCCGGGGCACCCGATGAGAATCCCCTGCATGCGGAACATGCCTGCGACCTGGCTTTGCGTGTAACGAAAAAGGTTAAGGCTCACGGCCTACCCGATGTGTCTATACGGGTGGGCATTAACTCTGGTCCAGTAGTGGCCGGTGTGGTGGGTCTTAAGGTACCCAGGTACTGTCTTTTTGGGGATACCGTGAATACAGCTTCTCGCATGGAGAGCAGCTGTGATCCCTGGAAAATACAGCTCTCAAACTATACCGCCATGAAGGTGCAGAAAGTGGGCTATAAGGTGGAACTGCGCGGTTTTGTTACAGTCAAGGGCAAGGGCGAAATGGAAACGTATTGGCTGCTCGAAGGACCAGAATAGGATTAATGTAGTTGGTTTTAGAATGTGGTTAATGTACACTTCGTAAGGCTACTATTTGAGCACTTAAAGAAATTCATTGTACAAATTTTGGGAATAAATACATAAATATAAATGGAACACTCAAAGGATCGTTTTCTCTTCCGACCATATAAAGTATATATATTAGGCGGGTCGATTTTTTTCGCCCAAAGCGTACAGCAAAAACGATATCTGCGGTCAATTCTAAGAAAATTTCACCAAGAAACCATTTGTCTAAAATGAATTCGTAGTGCTCTCAAATCGACTTTTAATGTTTATGTTACATTTTCCCAAAAAAACAAGTTAGAAAGTCGGTGAAGCCCGACTATAACATAGTCTGTATCCCCCAGAGTTTGCATTTATCTGATCAATTTTATAAAGAAGTCACACAATATGATAAAGTCATAAAGTGAGTCCAGTGCTGCCCATCAACGTTGAACCGGTGCTACCCATCAAAATTTTTTTTTTTTCTTTATAACTCCACTATCGTCCATCCGATCTTTATAATTCCTTTAGCGAATCGATAAATAATCATAATTACAGAAAATCTGTGGGAGATATGAGGTTTTTTCAAAATTGCTGGGGGCGTGGCAACCTGTGACATAAAAATTTATCCGTGTGCGACTTCAAGAAGTATTTGTCCCATACAAGTCAAAACTCTATCTTTTACCATATCAGAGATCTGTACTTTTACAAGTATATGGACAGTGAAACAATTTAGTGAAACAATTTTTCATCGACCTTCGCATTTTTTAAAATCCAAGTTTTGTATTTAAAAAGTCCTTTCTAAATATGTACGAACATTCAAACCTAAAAACAACAACACATAAGCCTGAATGTTTGCAATAACGTTTTTGTATTCAAAAATAGCACAATGACAATTTATAGCAGGGCGAAAAAAAGGAATACATATATAGTCTTCGAATGCGGGGCAGTTCGATTCCGAGCCGGTTTGCTGCGCTGATAAAATGTTCTCTATTTTCCAAATAGTGGCATTTCATAAAAAAGGTTTTACTTGGAAATTTTTTGAGATTTTTGTGACCGCGACCGAAATTTCTTAAGCACTATTTAACCGATTTTGATAATTTCTTTTCGCTGAAAGCTAACACCCCAATGCTTTAAATCCAGGTATAAAATCAATCAAAAATAATTTTTCTTTCATCGAAAACATTTGTCGAAATTTAAATGCCATTATCTCAGAACCACTTTTCAAAAATGGTTGCAAAAATTCAAAGAGTTAACCGATTTTCAAATTTTTTTAAATTATTCCTAATACCCACTATTCTGGTGCGAATTATGATACTTTTGACCGGTCAAAAAACAGCGAAGCTAGGACCAATAAAGTGGGATAAAGGTCGATTTTCGAAATTTTGACTTTTAAACCTCATAACTCCGCTATTTATTGACCGATCCAAATTATCCCAGAATCACATAGTTTCTTCACAAACCCTCGTTTTTATTTTCACTTTCAGACAATCCGTTCTAAAAAATATTTTGCAACCGTGGGAAAATATTATTTTAATTACAGGAAAATTGGAAAGCAAAAGCAACACATTCAAAAAAGCATAGCAGAACTCCGGGCCGAAATGTAGGTTTCGACGTTGACACAATGGGAATTCCCAAGGTGTTATTCGACGAACCTAAACTACTTCAAGGAAAACTGTGTGCTTGTTTGAATGTGAATAATGCAATTACAAAAGTCCGCTGACGAGGAGATGTGGTTATCTCTGAAACAGCGATCGTTGTACGGACATACCAATTGCTATTCCAAAATGTTGTAATTAATCTTTGTTGATTTGTGTTGATTACATTGAATTGTAACTCCACCGACCTCGAGCCAGCCAAATGCAAAAACATTTCTATTTTTTATTTAAAGCCTAGTACGGAGGGCGTTCGAATCTTCCTTCAGCTGTCAAACTCCATACAAAATAAATTGCTGAAGGAATTTTTCCCTTGCCTCATTCTGATGTTTGGTACGCAGAAAGCCAAGGAATACGCACAAGGTATTTTAAGAGTTGCCATAGCGATGAACCGTGTGGACTGTATCGAATAGCTGATATTTCTTCAAGAGATAATGTGCAGTCAGTTTTTCCTTGAGTCATTTGTCAAAAGGCAAGGCAAAAGTAAACAAATGGAGTGCAAGACTAAAAATCGTCTGCAAAATTTTAGATATGACGACAAAAATGCATTTATTGATGCAGTACAAAAGAATGCATGTTTGTAGGACATCACAGATGGCAAGCAACTGGACACCCCACTTACAAAAGTGTTTGGGAAGCAGTTGGTGGCCAGTTGAGATAAGGATTGCACATAATCACTTTATGTGGCAGTCTCATAATCCCGCACCAGACAATCAGGATTAAATCTTGCTCCATTCTTTCCTAACTTGTCATGGTGTTTCAGGGCACGCCCCAAGGCATTAATTGAGCCATCTTGCGTTGCAGCAATATGTGCACCTGAATGGGGTCCTTCTCGCCTTGAATGATGTTCCAAATGGAAAAAAAAACAATTATGATTGGACCGACCCCGTGTAGACCATTAATATTCTTGGCAACAGGCGAATCGAATTCTAAAGTCTTGCTCTCATTCTTCATTTTAAACAGCTTCCACTGCAATTGCAACTTCCTTCATGTTGTGCATTGTGCCTCATTTTAATTAAATCTTCAAAACACAAATCAGCTGGCCAATTTATTTCTTTTCCGTTTTTGGCATTTTTTATGGTTATCTGGTCACACTGCGTCTTATATTCCAAAAAGAGGAATGTATTAGGCAAATTTCTTTTTCCTTGTAGTTTAAGTATTTAATACATTTATGGAGAAGTATAAAGGTAGTTTAAACTGACTCAGTCCTGTTTCGGAACGATCCGAATCGTCTTATGTTCTATTCCTCGTTCTTGTCGCGGAACCTTAAAATGCCGGTGCAATACAATTTTTCTTTTGGGACACCCTAACATCCACTCATCGTAATTAAATTTAAGCCACCTATATTTTGTTCAGTAAAGGGCCAGTCGTGGGTAGTTCACTGAGAAGACTATCCAGCTTTTAGTATGGCCTGCGCGTTCTCCGGGCATGAATCCAATTGAAAACATGTGTGGTAACCTTGCACCTAGTGTTTATGAAAGGCGGTTACTGAGGAATTGAACACACACCAAAAACATGTTTCAAACATTTTTTACTGAACAAAATATAGGTGGCTTTAATTAAATTTCGATGAGATTTTTTTAATATAGAATTGGGTTTGGTGGGGGGAAGGTATATTATATAAGAGAAGGGAAACATTTCAGCTCATTTATGCTCTCGTTTTGTTATACTTTCGAGCCACTCTTTTAAATTGCGATATGTCATAACGGAAATATCGAAAGCTTTCATCGTCCGCAACTCTGCTTAAATAAACCGGATAATATTCAGCAGCTGTTCAAGCTTACAGTGACACATTGTTTTTGAATCTAATTCCGGGTCAAACAAGATAAGAGCATCTTTTGCATTCCAGAGAATTGCACAAAGATGCTTCGCTTTAATTTAATTGTGGCCGTTTGCGAAAACTTTGGCATTGGCTTTAAAGGAGATTTGCCCTGGACCATCAGGTAAGTACATGGATACATACAAGATCAGTTGAAGTTGACATTTCCTACATCTTCAGATCCGAGTTAAAATATTTTAGTAGCACCACCAAACGTAAAAGTGATGCGACCAAACGCAATGTGGTCATCATGGGCAAACGAACATATTTTGGTGTACCTCCCAGCAAGCGGCCTCTTCCCGAACGTTTGAATATTGTGTTGAGCACAACCTTAAAACCGGAAGAACTGCCCGCGGATGTGCTACTCTTCCCCAACCTAGAAGCGGCCATGACTAAACTAGAGGAGGAGAGTTCTGAAATTGAGAATGTTTGGATAGTGGGGGGCAGTGGCGTCTATGCGGAGGCCATGGCTTCATCGCGCTGCCATCGCTTGTATCTAACGAAAATCTATCAGAACTTCGAGTGTGACACCTACTTTCCCCGTATACCAGAGAGTTTTCGCGAGGTAGCAACCGATGAAGACACACCTCAAGGGCTCCAAGAGGAGAATGGCATAAAATTTGAGTATAAAGTATTGGAAAAACAAGAATAAAATAAATAAAACTAACTAAACAATTTAATTTATTTGCCTCGCACATCGTCTGCTGTTATGGTATCACCATCTAGTCCCTTGGCCGCCAGCATAAGCTCGTACAGCTGCACGACCTGGTCATCTTTAAGCATTTCCACAGCCTGAACATCGAGTTGTTCGCCCAGTTCCCCCTTGGGCTTGCCTCGCAGACCCAACTGTTGTGTAATGGTAGAGGCATAACGCTGCAAACGAATACAATGTATTTACATTAATAATGGTCAGACGAGCTGGTGCTGGCGGAGACACTCACCGCCCATTCGGTCATAAAAAGTTGGGCCTCCATGGGATTGCATTTGAGATGCCGCCGAAACTCATCACGTACATAATTATCACCCAGAGTTCTCAGTTCGGTGGGCAGGCCTAAGAAATGCAGGAAAATCGCTTAGAGTAGCTCAACAACTCCCGGTTTGGAATCGACTCACCTCGATGCAATCGCAGTATGGTCTTGTACAGCAAACGTACCCGATGTGGATGTGTTAGTTGATTCATTATAAGGTTTGACATCTTTTGTAAGCAAATTTGAAATATTGAGTCAGGTTAAAGGAATTAAAAAATACACAAAATAACAAATGACATCGAGCCAGAACAGCTGATGAAAGCTTTTCAAAGCTCAGGGCCGGTTGCTTTCGCATTGAGGGTAGTAGGGCCTGTTAAGAACTACGCTAATTGTAATTGCTGCATTGTTTGTGTTGTTTTAACAAAATTTATTTTTGAAATTTGATTTAACAAAAATTAATATAAAAGAACATGGCAATGGCAGAAAAACAAAAGCGAAAGAGTCGTTTGGAATTGTTTTCCCTTGGCGAAAAATGACTTTAATTTTGGCGGGGAAAGAGCGGGATGTTATTTGGTATCTTTCTCCACCCCACACAAGTAATAAAGTCGATTCAGCCAGCCGGTTAAAACTCGGTTTCACAAGATTTGATCAACAGCGACAAAGAGAAAAGCCCAGAATATCTCCTAGCCGAATTAGATCAAACGTGTTGAGGTGTATGTTAAATACTTTTTAGCTTTTCTCTGGACTAATATCAAATGTTATCCGTTGAAGAGACCCTCAAAAGCTGTAATTGACTCAAGAAAAGCATATTTAATAGTCCATTCTTCTGCACCATATTTGTCTGAAACCCACAAAATTTCAATTCCCTTGAATGCGGTGCAATTTTTAAGAGTTTCCAGTGAAGCCTAACGCTTAGATAATCACGATATCGATAATCACCCAAACCCATATTACCTCCGTTAGTTTTACATATCCACAACTCGTTTATTTTATAGCATGTCTGTATACATTTACATAAATATTTATATAATCACATGTGCATTGCCATATTGAATCTAACTTGAATGCATATTTTTTAAGTTCTCTCCTCCTTAATCTTTGTGGGTGTGGCAAATTGGACTTGGGGGAAATAAAATTAAAACCAATAATAAATTACAAACACTTTGGCTAACTATTGCACGCCTCGCGCTCTGTCTCTCTATATCTCTCACGCTATCTCTCATTGAATACTATGATAAGCTTAAATTCAAGAACCAAGCACCAAATGGGAGCTGGAGGTGGCGGAGGGGTCGTCAAAAGTTGAAAACAATTTGTTGCTTTTAACAATTCTTAAGATTTGGGGTTTTGTTATTGCGCTGGCTCTTCAGCTGCGGCGGGCTCTTCTAATAAAGGTTGACCCTCGTTGCCCCAGAGAAAGCCACCCGGACGATCCTCAGCGGGAGCCTGATAATTCCGCTCAATGTGCTCGTTGAAAAGGCGTTTGCTAAAAGTAATTTTAAAGTGTCAGAAAGTGAACTTGGAATTTAAAATGGTTGACTTACAGGAAATATGGCGTTCTGATTAGTTTATAGCCATTGGATAACTGAGGATACACATCCTCCAGTACATAGTAGATATGCCCCACTGCCATGCCTATGATATCTACCCATACGGTATTGCCCAATATCATGGAGCAGCATAGCAACACCCAAGGTAAATAGGGAGCCTACAGAGAAAATTTAATGAAATAATTTATACTGGATTTTTCCCACTCACTTGAAAGTTTATAACTCCAAAAAAGTTCATGGGCACCAATGGATTACGCCTGGACCACACATACACCAACATCAAGGTGAAGGCTTGACCCAGAAAAAGCAGATTTACAAATATGCCAAAGAAGGTCATCAAAACGCCGCCAAAGATAAACATCATGACGAAATCAGAGCTGCGGCCGCGAAATGAGCCATCCTCCAGCATGCGACAATAGCGGTAGGTGAAGACCATGTTAAAGAAGAAGCTGATGCCTATAGTGCCGAAGTAGAGGAATGTGGTGGCCAGGCGCCAGACTTGGTATTTGCGAACAATCAATGTGGGATTGAAATACAACTGCAGCGGTGAGACCAGGTCCAAGTGCTACGAATAGAGATTAAACAGATTACAAAGGGTACACGTCAGCTAACAGTACGCCGGGACTCGAGTGGGAAAACGGGACTTACCACAGCCAATGTGGTCATGACACAAACTGTGGTATAGGCTCTGGTCACCACAGGTATCTCCAAATAGAACTGCCTGAGTGCATTCATCGTGTATGTGTTTGTGGCCGTGGGTGGACTGTGGAATGGAGGACTTGGACTTGTCGAATGAACTTTAGCTGATTTTTGTTGTTGCTGCGCCCGTTTGCTTGCCTTGCTGGAGTTCACATTTGCTGGGCGTGGCAACTGCTTTCCTGCGGCTTTTGCTGATATTACCTGTGTCTAGCTTAGCTTGACAAACGGTATTGATTAAAATTTAAACGATAAAATGATCAAAACAAATATGTTTTTATATTTATATGAAGGCAAGTGTGACCGGAAGCTACTAATAAAAAAATCATGAATCATGTATGGCCATCCTAATTTTGAGATTTTCAGAGCTAGCAGTCACGACATAAAAAAACATAAATTTAGAAATCCAGAAAACGCCCCAATTCGTCAAACAGTTTGTTCAAACGAGAACTCATTTACCCTCTAATCAGGCGAACATTTTCCACAAACATAATTTTCTTAAAATCTCAACGAGTTTACATGAAAGTATGACGGAAATTAACACAAACATGGCAATTTTTAATCAGTTTGGGGGCATTTAATGAATTTCAGCAACAATTCCCTGCTTATTTGGTCACTGTACAAATATTTTTGAGAATCCATTGACAATATGTTTGCTCGAACACTCGCAAGATAGAAACATTCTATTCTTTGCGAACCAAACGTCGAACACAAAAATCTGTCACGAACATTTCGTCGAACGGAACAAATTCGTTTGGATGGCCTAACTAAGACACATTAATGCTTACCCTTTCAGTATCCATTTCTAAAAGATTCTAAAAGTGAAATATCAAGAAAAATCCAAAGACGTTCCAAACTATTACCTTTACTAAAAAGTTTTAAAAGAATGGCCTTCAGCTGCATTTTTCTTTTAATTAAAACTTAAAAACCGCAAATTATGTTTTAATGGAACAAATGTGGACAGATTCGGAGCATACAAAAATTATGCCAAACGTCAAACGTACTTAAAAAGAAAGCCTAGTGATGAGGCTTCAAAATGTAATGGAACATTGTCCGATTCGATTTAGTACAAGGTGACGCCATTATTTAAAAATTCTTTTGTACCCTTTTTTTTGCTGGCTATAATTATTTCAGTCTTTAAAAATAACATGTTAAAAATTTATTTTAATAAATAACTTTGGGTTGATCTCGGAGATAGCTTCGATTTTCACCTTAACGAGTGTGTACTGTGCACCTCAAAGTGGGTATTTTGTCAGCATACGGCCACACTAATTAGTTGTTATCGGCCCTGCCTTCTACATATTTGTTTTCGTTTTCATTGTTTGTCTTTAACGCCAATTAATAACAAATTAGTCACATAATGAAGAAGAAGGCAAGTTATTGCATACTTCAAACGAAAAATAATCCTAGTCTCACCCAAGTCCTGCCCCAACCTCTCCTCCGCAGGTACTACTGATGGGTAAGAGCGGCTCGGGCAAGACCAGCATGCGTTCCATTATCTTTGCTAACTACATAGCCCGTGATACCACTCGACTGGGGGCAACAAGTGAGCCAATTCCACATTATCCATACAGATTAACCGCAATCCTACTCCCTCTTTCGGTTTGTAGTTGATGTGGAGCACTCTCATGTACGGTTTCTGGGAAATTTGGTACTCAATCTCTGGGATTGTGGCGGACAGGAGGGTTTCATGAAGCAGTACTTTGTCCAGCAGCGTGATAACATCTTCCGAAATGTTGAGGTGCTTATCTATGTGTTTGATGTGGAAAGCCAGGAGATGGAACGCGATGTGCATTACTATCAAAGCTGCCTGGAGGCTCTGCTGCAAAACTCTCCAGATGCGAAAATCTTTTGTCTGGTGCACAAAATGGATCTGGTGCCAGAAGAGCAACGTGAGGGTGTGTTCAAAGTGCGCGAGGAGGATCTAATACGCCTGTCTAAGCCCGGAATTGTGACCTGCTTTCGCACAAGCATCTGGGATGAGACACTGTACAAGTAAGTGGAGGGCTTCAATATGCAAAATGCTTCAATTAACCTCTCCTTTACACATTGCCAGAGCCTGGTCTTCCATAGTCACCATGCTGATACCAAATGTAGCCGCTCTGGAGAATTCGGTGACACACTTTGCCAATGTCATTGAAGCCGATGAGGTTTTGCTATTCGAGAAGGCCACTTTTCTGGTTATCTCGCATTGCCAGAGCAAAAAGAATCGCGATTCACATCGCTTCGAAAAGGTTTCCAACATTATAAAGCAATTCAAACTGAGCTGTTCGAAACTGGGAGCTAAATTTCAATCCATGGCGGTGCGAAATAATGCCTTTGCCGCTTTTATAGACACCTTTACCAGTAATACCTATGTAATGGTGGTCATGTCGGATCCCACGCTACCCTCAGAGGCCACCCTGGTGAATATACGAAATGCACGCAAATACTTTGAGGAATTGGAGAATCCAAATAATAATGCCATGAATCATCATAACCATAAATACCATTAGAATCGTAAAAGAATCGATCGTTGGTTAAGTTTGAAATGATTTTGAAGTTTTATTTGTTTTTTTTTTATCTGTTTTCTGTTACAAAAGACACAAACGGTTACCAAAAAAAGAAAAACTAAAACATAAAGAACAAAAGTCTTAATGCTTCCCCTCCTCAATGGATGTGGCTTCCTTTGTTGATTTTCTGCTTAGATGTGTAAGATTCGAAGAAAAAAAACACGTAATAAAAACCTTATTAGGTCTTAAGTTTATATACAAAAACAACAACAATTAAACACTTATAAAATGTATACAAAAACAATATTTTAAAGATTAACTAATGAAAAAGTGACCAAAGATGGAGTGCCAGCTTAGATATTAAGGTGGGTGGCTAGTAATTATACATAGGGAGTAGATCTAAATGAACACAAAAAAGCATATACAGATATGGCCATGCAAATAGCACAAATGGGAAAAAGAAATGTTTTTTAAAAACTCTGAGCAAATCTTAGAGTAAACGTAAGAGTGGGTTAAGATTCGACGTAGCAAACTTGTATTTAAACTTCAAACCGTTCACTTAGCAAAACAGGACAAGATTAGTTGGTATGGTGTCATTAATTTACAAGGTTAAACTGAATCGGACAGCTTTAATCAAGCACAATCGATAGGAACCTCATCGTAAATTAGAACTGTGGATTTTGTTGAAAGCTTGTAGTATTTCAGATCTGATTAGTGATCTGATTCAGATCAGAGGATTAGTGGACTAAAAAAGAATCGAGCTATTCATGGTTTTATCTATTTTATTGTGCTTTTTGGCATGTCCGGGCTATATATTCTATTGTACTGCCTTATCCATCGTTTCATTCGTGATCACTTATTGTAGTTTAATCTATTTAACCATAAGGCCTTACATATCACAGATATTCCAATTTGAAGAACCTTCCTTTCAGGAGTAGAAACGCCGTATTTCTGCTGACAGTTCCTCTACGCTGTTCTCATCCACAGCCACAAAACGCTTGGCTCCTCGACTAAAGTAATAAATGTCTCCTGTATAAATATCGAACCACAGTGCATGTATATGCAGATCATGTGATTCCAGTCTTGCTTTCAAGAAGCCATATGAGGCTATATTGGACATCTGTTCGAGCGTATTAATTTGTGATAATTTGTCTTCTATGGCAAATTTGTTTTCCGCATCAATATAGGCCACGAAACGACGTAGCGGTGTTTCCGAGGAGAAGAGCAGAGGATCCTTCATGCCCGCTTTACGCCATTCTTGGAATTTTTCCAAACTAGTGTTGGCATGAGTGCAGAGCCAGGAACGCAGTGGCGACAGACGACGATTAAGCTGGAGGAGCATAAGGAATTCGATTAAAAGTTTTTCCTAAAAGGGTTTTAAATCTTACCTTGGAAGCAAAATCCGGATCCCTGAGTTGATAAAGCAGATTCATGGCCTTGCAGTCACTGTGTCCACAAACAATTATATGCCGTATATCATTCACCACACAGCCCAGTTCCAGAGCCGCTGGCTCGCAGCTGAAATACTCATCCTGAAAGTGTTGGGCATGTGGTATAAGGTTACCCGCATTACGCACTTGGGGATGGGAAAGAATATCAGTATACACATCCATGATAGGGCTAAAGTCCAACTTACCCACAAACATATCGCCTACATGTGTGTCCGTATATCGGGTGGGAATCATTCGACTGTCCATGCAGGTGAAGAACACGGCCTTGGGCTGATAAGCGGAAGTGGGAAAAATGATAAAATATATTAAATATTATTGAAAGTGGTCAAGTTATGCCATAGTTGGCATTTAGCCAAACTGCTTCGGCTCTCATTATTTCAAGGGTTGAAGGTCGTTCATTGTATGAATATTATGGACAGAGGGTAGCACAGCTTTGTGATGGGAAATGCTGCATGTGTTTTCATTTTATAAATAGTAACGAATAGACAAATTGTTCTTTATATGTGCTTAAATAAATATTTCAATCAAAGGAAGATAAAATACCAAATAAAGAACAAACAGTTTTGAATAGTTTAGACGAAAGGTGAGGGAGTCTGAACCTAGCCTGAACCGCAGAAAATTATTTTAACTGCCGGAGCCAGGAAAACTAAGAAGTGTTCGGATGAAATTATATTTTTCCGGCTACTTTTCAGCATTTTCTTTGTCTTAGAACAAATAGATCGTTTTTCACCTCTTTCATTCATTTATTGACAATATTTACCACCTCTAAGTGTCATATAAAGAAGCCATGCATTTAAGAAAAATGTTGAAAGTTTTCAACCAAAAATATCGTGATGTTTGGTTTAGGAAGTGTGAATCTGAGGTTATATTTCAGGTAATTGTGCTTAGCGCCACGAACTTTAAAAATTAAAAAATAAACACAAAGTTAAATGTAATTACTAATTATTTAGTCAGATCGGAAAATCTGGGGTCTAAGTCAAGCCTTTTATTTTAGTCTACTCACTTTTCCATCTACTCGCTCAGAGTCAAAACATTTTTTCTGCTAGCCATAGCGCACCGGGTAAGGACTGCTGATATCAGCTACCAGCTTAAATACTTTGAAAGTTTTAAAGCAGAAGTCGGAAGGTATAACTTAGGGACAGAGGGAATCTAAAAAAGAAATTTCAAAATAAAAAGAGCCCAATGGGTAAGAAGAGAAGAACTAACAATTAACTGATTAACTGAAGTCCTGACTTATCGAAAATCGGTGGCAAATATGAATGGGCTTCAAAGAAGAGATAACAATTTGGAAATATAGAAATATAGAAAGCTACGCCAGCTTTAGAATTTTAAACACAAAACAAAGAAGTGAAGCTTACTCGGCAATTGACATCACTTCAATCTTCATACGATTTCTAAACTCATTAAAACTTTTTGAAAACTACGCAATTTTTTGGTACGTTTAATCTACATCTTCTATTTGTCCGTCTTCAAATTAATCTAACTTCATATAAGAATATTGCAAATGTTAAAACTTCTTTAAGCCGATTGACCGACACCTCGTATTTACCCGATAATCTGAACTAATCATAATATGAGTATTTCCGTATTTTTTGGAGACAGAGAAGAGAGACAATATGATGTTGTTGTTGCACGTCTGTACCCGACGACAACAAAACTTTTGCTAGGAAAGAAAGAGAGGAGAGCACGTATATGAATTTTTTGTTGATTTATGAAGTCTTTTGGCTTCCTTCGGCCGTATACACGCCAGCTATTCCGTTGCGTCAAGCAACAACAAATTCGGGGCTTGCGGAATGTGCAGGAAAACAAAAGGTTTAAATCATACAAAACTTTTATAAAACTTTGCGACATTTTCTACCGTGTGATCTACTAACTAACTAACTATTTACGCGTCTACAATTGTTTCTATCAAATCTTAATGATTCCCAAAACTATCGGGAAAAATCTAAGCTTAAATGCCAATTTAGAAAATTTGGCAATTTTTATGTCAGTTCGGTCAATGATTACCCGTCTACTACTGCAGCGCATTATGTCTTTAAAATACTATGAAAAACTTGCAAGTTTCGCGATTCTTTATCTGTCTACATTGTCATCAATCAAATCTATTTAATAATCTTAGGACTGTTCGGATTTTATTGATTGTTCAATAGAAAGGAGAACATGTGAAAAATTCGAATTCACTTTACTGAAAACCGAAATATGGCAGTATACCTTCTTTTTGCCAAATCCTCTATTGTCATCTAGTCATAAAGACAAATACTCTTAAAATAGTTTGGCAAATTTGGCGGTTTTTATTGAACCATTTATCTGAGTGCCGAAGTCCATCCGAAACCATTAAGCCATAAGGATTCCAACTTTTACACACAACTAAGAACGACAATTTGTTTCCAAAAGTGCATAGATCAATGTGGAACTAATCTTTTCTGCCCGTTTTTGCCCTTTTAAAAATAATTTCAAGTTAATATCGCATCAAAAGCTTAGAAAGACTAGGGTTTGAGTTCCGATTTAGATGGTGTAATATGATTATCGGGTTTATTCGTAAATTAAATGCTTAAGTTAAAGATAAAATATATTCTGTGTTACAAGATTTTTTTCAAAAAGCTGAATGGAACCGATTTTATAATATTATATATTATTATTTGAATCTAAATAATAGATATTTCATATTTGAAGCTCTAAAGCTTGAAAAAGTATATATACTAAGAATGGGCTCATATCGAAATTTAAGTCCGATGTCTCAATTTTTAAACTTAATGCCACACTTTCGGGATTTCGCAAAACGATTTTTAATCTTTAGGATACGAAACGATAATGCGATGCTGGTATGGATGTGAACTATATATGATCATATTTTTTCAGAGTACAGTTTAAAAATAAAGATTATAAACTTTTTGTTGCTGCGCATATTTATAAATAATGGTGAAAAGAGGAATTTTTATATTTAATTTTATATATTGTGAGAGGGTATTACTGCTTCGGTGCTTTCAGATACAAATTTTTTTTATTTTACTTTGCAGTTAGAAGCAAAGAATTTTAAAGTAATTAGCACAAAAAATAAATAACCGAACCTCGACCAACAAATTAAAAAGCAATCACTGCAAGTTATTGTAGTATATATAAAGACACAAAATTGTAATCATTAAAAAGCTCGTACTTTTTCGGCTTCGGACAACAACCGGTTCGTCTCTGTTGGTGTGTTTACCAAATATCAAAAATAAACAACAACAAACACGGAGAGCGAAGTCTAGAAAAGCCTCAAATGTGACTTTGACTCGTCGTCTGCTTATGACGCGCCTTTTTCAGTGAGCAAAGTACATACAACAAATGATGCACTAGCTTAGAGAACAAACGAGAGAGATACAAGCACAACAACAGCTGCATTGAATAGAGAGACAGAGAAACGTCTGGCTCGGTGATAGTGATAATGATAACAACAAAAGCAATGTTATATCAATGCCAGAGCGCAACGTTCTCAGTACAAATCTTACTCAATCTTTCACTGTCCTTGACCTATTCACACACATATGTTTGTACGTTTGCATGCTTCCACTCACCTCTGGATTATCTCGCACTTTTTGGAACTCTTTGACCATTTGTTCCCTGGTGGTATTTCGATAACGCATTATTCCTCTGAGAATGCGCTCCATTTTTTTGGGACAGTTTTAGATGATGAGCTGACGAATATTTAAGGCGCTTAATTTGACACTTTAATGGAGTACACTTTCGAGTCAGAATTGAAAGTGGTTTTATTTACAGAAATTGCGTACTCGCGCCGCCGGCCAGCTTCAACAAAAAACTGAAGGCATTTGAAATTGTTGATTCCAAAACATGCGACGACAATGACGTCCGCGTCGCTGCCAACAGCAATCGCAACAGCAGCAGCTGTTGCTCTCGAAAAGCAGCATGTTGGAGAGAGAACATGTGGGAGAGCGAAAAATTGTGGTAAAAAGATTGAGTCAATTTATGAGAACAATTGTTGATAAATTTCTGAATGCTCTTTAATTTTATAAATATAATATCGGTTCGAGTTTTAGTTTAGTTCTATAAATTGTATTAAAAAACTAGAATAAAACCGTGAAATAATATTCGATCGAGTACCCTAAGAAAGAAACAAGTGGCCTGAAAATCGCTGGTAAGATTGTTCGAAAAAATTTTAAAATTGGGAAAGTATTAGACTCTATATTTTTCAGACTACAACAAAATATTCAGTTTTCAGCTCTATTTTTTTGTTGATATATGGCTTTGAACAACTTTTTTAAACTGTCTACGGTTTTCGATTAATGGCTTGGATCAATCGCACCATTCTTGGTTCAATGCAATGGTTTCGTTTGGAGCGAGCTCATATTACATAATGACAAAAAGATCCTACAAAATAATTGTCGTAGACGTTCCTTGTCGTCATCGTCAAAAATTACATTTCGTCGTTCGACTTCTTCCAGAAATTGAAAGTATGAAATTTAAAGTTGCAAAGCTTTTTTTTGGATTTTTTGTTTCAGATAAGGTTCTGTTTCGGATCTAACATTATTTATGTATTTGGCAGTGGCGTAGATAGGGGGGTGATTACGATGATCAATCCCCCCCCCATTGAATTTACAAATCTGAATTACAGGGGACGAAATCGAAGATGAACAAAGCAAAATATCTAAAAACTTGACTTAACTTGGTAAAAAAAATAATTAAATAAATCAGATAAGGTTATATTAACGAATACTAGTTCCTATCTTTTCTCAAAAACTTGTTAAAAATTTCAGGGTAGATCTTTGGTACATATGTACATTAGACTGAACATAATCGTATGGGAATTTTTTTTTTGAAATGTTCTGTTCCTCTGGGCGCAAAAATTCGGAAAAATTTCTAGTTACCGTAATAAAAAACCAAACTTCGAAATTTTAAGGTTTAATACTGGCGCCGTGGGTTTAAAGTTGCGAAATTAAATTTCAGTTTCCCCTTTTTAATTTTACTTTTTCGTAGAAGTAACCTTTGAGATGCCAAACGTTTTTTGAATTAAAAATATATTTTTAAAAATATTTTACTTAAAGCATAATGCTGGATATAGAGAATTCGAGCATTTATTTGATTGGCGCGTTGCGGGTAGTGCTGGATTCAGCAAGCTACCATTTAAAAAAGCGTTTCTTCTGCGTACTATAAGAGGATTCAAATACACATTAAGGGAGAGCCTAACCGCACTGTCCATCAAATTGATGGTGTATTGAAATCCCTTGGGCATACCATGAAACTAGGAAGAGCTTGAGGAAACTTTATGATCAATATGTGTTCCTCAGAAAGAATGCTGGTAGAGATAAAGAGTTGTACCGCAACAGAGAAAAGAGTTTTATGGACCATTTAGAAGAACTTTTTGATGCTGCTTTATAAAGTTCGATTGAATTAAGTCCTGATGCTGCTTTTAAAAGACAGAGGTACGATGACGAGGAGACCCTATCTAGTAGCATCCACATCCATATCAAATGGATTTTGAAGAAGCGGAAAAAGTACGCTTATCAAAATAGCAAAAAAAATATTCTTATGAATAAATTTGAATAACTACTTTTAATTGCATTTTGCATTTTCGCTTTGAACCCTTACCATCATTAGAGTTCATTTTTCTAGCAGCGAAATAAATAAAAACTGAATATCTATGTTTCATTTGTTCTCTTTGTTGCCAGCCATTTTGTAAATTGTTCAGATGCATATGATGAAGCAACACAATGAGGACTGGAATCTGCATTTTTATAAATGATCTTTTGAAAATTTGCTTCAGTGAGGAAGCCATTTTAGTTTTGGAATGGCGTTCGGCTCATATGCATATCCATGATTAGAACAAAACCTTTAAAGCACAGCGCTGAAATTTGCTCAACACTTTATTTCATTCTTGGACAATGGTCAAATTATGAAGAATTCTACGCGAACAAAGCGGAACATGGTAACGTAGCGGAACATCTAACGGTATGCCGATCCTGCAGTTTTAATTCAGTCACAGCTTCGATTGTTTCTGGCACAACCGTTTTTAAGTTGAACCAAAACGTTTGGCATCCCAGGTTGCTTTAATGAAAACGTAAAATGAAAAAGGGGAAATCAAAATTTGATGTAGCAACTTTAAACCCACGGCGCCAGCACTAAACCTAAGAATTTCCAAGTTTTGTTTTTCATAACGTTAACTAGAAAATATTACGAATTTTTTGCGCATTGAGGAACAGAACATTTCCAAAAAATTTTTTTTCATATAAGGGACGTTCAGTCTAATGTACATGGTTTCTTTTTAAATAAAATTGGAAAAAATCAGGTTTTATAGAAAAATTAGTTTACGCTATTCATCCGATGTCAAATAAATAATAAAAATAACAATTTTGTAATGACTTAAGCCTAGTACTCAGAACGACAGGAAACTCCTTTCGTCACTGTGCATAGATAGAAACCCTTTCTAACAGCACATGAGCATCAAAGCAAAGCGAAGGTGTTTCCAATTATTTGAATTACTGGACCAAGAAACAGTTGATAATATAAGCCAATCTTTTATTAAAATATGGGGAAATCATTTGCCTGTTGGAACTTAACACGAGTTCAATGTTAATTGTTTTTGCTGACTATGTATAAATACTTTTTAAGTCTGTCGATTTAAAAAAACAAACAATCAAACATGACCGCGTCGCATTTTTTCCCATACCTCATTTAATTTTTTTTTTACCTCATTGACAACATTCGTTGAAAAATTTTTGGCAAAATTTGTGGAAAAGGAATTTGCAGATGTTTTTTAAATATTGCTCTTTTCTGCGGTCAAATGAGGCAGTTCGCTCTTTACATCACGCGAGATCCTTTATATGTTTTGTGTGGGTGTGAGTTTTTGAAAAGCTCTTCGTCACCAAAGAACTCAGCCTGTGCCACACTTCAAACATTTTTTGGACTGTAAAAAGCATTGGAGCTAAAAATAAAATTTTCTAATCTTAATTTAAAAATAAACAGGCCTGATCCCGTTTTCGATTTCGATCAAATCATGCGGAATCAGAATTGTTTAATGATCTCGCTTCCAAAGATCGTTTAAATATTTATTTTTCATTATTTATTTGACTTTTGGCAATTAAAAAAGTTCTTTTAAAAAGAAACCATAGATGAAACCCGAAATTTTTTTTTTAATGAAAATTTTTTATAATTCGCAGTCTATCGAAAGACGCTTGATTTTGAAATTTTCTGATAGAACAATAAATCCGATAACAATAAATAAAACTGAAACGAAACAAAAAAAATTGAAATTTGAAATTCATCACCCCCCATTGCAAAAAGCTATCTACGTTACTGGTATTTGGTTTCGTATTGGTAACTGGATTTTTATCCATCCGATTTCTTAGCGAAGACACATTAGCTACAACCCGGAAAATGATCGATCTACGCTTTCTTCCCTTCTCAAAGTCATACATATAATTGTGGAAACACTGTCGAGTTTTCTGACTTCTTGTTTACTTCTTGTTGTCTGGTACATCCTGTTTATTTTCTAATCGTCTTAACCGCTGAAATATTGATCATGATTGATGCCATTAAACTGTTTTTTGAAATACTGAACTATTTGTACTGTTCTGTTTGTTTTCATGCAAATGAATCGACTTAACCTACAATTTTTGCTAAAGGATTTGTGTCAGAGCTGCTTTCGTCAGTAAGTTTAACTTGAACAGGAATATATAACACAAGTAATTTGTTTTTTAAAGGTTATTATGACATTTGAAAAAGGGTCTTAGAACATAGGATCCAATATTTTTAAAGATACTGGTCTCGCGTTTTTCTATTTAATTATTTAATTAATTTAATTCTACTTAATTATATTAATAGTTTGTCTACACCGTACTCTTTTATTTGAAAGCTTACGATTCAACCAAATTGCGTAGAAGTACCCTGAAATAAATTTGCATTCAAGTGAAAACCACAAATGCATGGGGGTGCAGAGAATTTTATAGTCGGTGCACTCTACTGCGAACCTCTCACTTGTTTCTTATACCTTCTCTGAGAGCAACTCAACTCTCTCTGGTCACCGCGGAGCGAGCAAACTAGCCCCAATGCACGTAATCGCAAGAGAAGGGGCTCGCATGTGTTTGACATAGATACAAAAAAAAGTCGACCTTCCAACCCCACTTAGAAATGGGACACTCCTTGGTGTAATATTTGTTTAGTAAATTATAAATATTAACCAAAGACCGCTTAAATTAATTGCTTGGTACAAATTTCTTGATGAACTCTAAACAGTTACAGACAGACATCAGGCATTCGCAATCACGTCAGACAGTCGCTTATCAGTTGGCCAAAAGTTGACTAGGGGTGTGGCTGAAATGTGGACAAACAGATGATGTTACTGATTGTACTATGGCTTCCATGTACCTTAATGACGTCAATGGAACATTTATACATTTATTTGGTACACCGAGAATGGGTTCGAATGAAATCGGGAGGGTTTCTGGTTCAACCGGTGCACACTGGTCCAAATGCCAAAAATGTTGCAAAAATTAGAAAACTGTAGATACAGACCTGAGACTTGGTTCATTTTATGCTCATAGCATATGAAAAGCTTGAGCAAAAATTTAGAAGTTAGCAACCGTTCCTTATATATTTTGGCCGCTGAACCCAGATAAATTGTCCGTTTTCTCCCAGCACGTCAGGCTTACGAGATATTTGCATAAACGTTTGTATAGCGAGGTATCTTTACATTTGTTGGTGCTGTGAAAATATTAAGTGTCCTATTTCCACCAAATTTGTTTAAATGTAAGCTGCATTGAATGACGTTACAGAAAAACCAAATAAAAAGTTTTGATTCTTCAGAGGTATATTTTCTGATACTCCACGTTTGTTGCATGCACATTAGCAGCTACTGCTGCTGCATGGACAAAATGATTTTGAGAACTTACGTCCTACATTTTCAAAGCATTCTTTAGCAACGTCACCTGGTTGAATTTGTGTTGGCAAACGAGATGCAAGCCATCTTTGATGCTGCATTTTAAATCTTAAGACCATCCGATAGTAGTTGTTTAAATCAGCAGTGGGTAGCCTTGTAAACCTTCTTACCAAAGCAACATGGCCAGTAATTTGTCTAAACCCACGACGCAATAGATATTACTACAATCACGCGCTGCGTCGCACAGAGGCCGGATTCGCTGATTAAGCGTTGCAAAAACCGTAACTTTTGAACGAAACGAGAAATTTCTTTTCTATCTTTCAAACAGGTTTAAAATCATCATTCTAGGTTTTCAGGGTCGACTGTCAAAGTGCCAAGTTTGATATGCTGAAAATGTTGCAAAAGAAAAGTGAAAAATGTAACTTAATTAAATCGATTTAATAAAAATGTAATTGTTGAACTACTTAAAATAAACAAAATTTAAAAAAATCTAACTTTTGATTAGTTACATAATTTAGTTTATTAAAATTATTTATTGGTTCAAGGTCATCCGTCCCATCCAAGGAATAAAAAGACGGTAGTTTTTCGATTTTAGTTTCCCAATATATTTCGGGCCTACGTAGTGGTTCAGAGGGATATACACGGGGAAAAACGAGTGGATGCCACGGAGTTTGATATTCAACTGTTGAATCGTAAAATCGAAAAACTACTGTCTTTTCATTCCTTGGATGAGACGGATGACCTTGAGCCAGCAAAACCAAACATTTAGACTTAAAGAGACCAGGAGGCTAAAACCAACACAAAATTATTTATTACTAAAAATATTTTAATTTTCATAAAAAAACAAATATTTTTACTACTCATAAGTTAGCTTTATATTAAATTTAGTTAGTTTTTTTTATTGCTATACCTTATCCCAAACAATTTCAGATTTCGTTCAAAATGAACAGCGGGTTGTTTGTGTGCCTGCTGTGCGAGGGGTCGTGGGTTTAGAAAGAAAGAAAAGTTATTCTTTCAAAAAAATGTACATAACCGTACACCTTCACCAGCTATTTGCGCCAGCTGTAAAGTAGCTATTAAATGCTTCTCAAAGTTTGCCGTTCGGATTCCGCGTTAAATTGTTGGTCCCTTTCTCTTTCGTGAAAATTAGAAATAATTACGCCAAGAGATCTGATTTTTTTTTGTGATCTAGAGCCCAGAATTTATCCGGAAAAGCTCATTTTAGTACATTTTAACAAACCAAAGAAAACTCTGAATTGTTTGACACGGTGTTATGCGAATTGTCTAAGATTGTGGATGAGATCACACATTGGTCAATTTTAAATGTTCAATTTTTCTTAACTTTTCTCAACAATTAGCAATAAAAAGCTATTAAAAAAGTTCCTTCAATAATCATTGCCTACTTTTGGTCGTAAGCAAACCAAAAAGCTTTCTCAAAGCTTTCTACTTCAGAGCAATGGGCCGTTTGCGCTAATGGATATTATTATTAAGCCAAGATGTAACAATGTCGCTTCTGAGAAATGAGCAGCGCCATCATTCATGAAATATTTTTAAGAATTTCTCAGGCATCTTTTGGGAGTGGACAGGCAAAACTGGGTCATGCACACCTGCAAGATACTCACACACCAGTGCAAATATTATGAAATCCCCAGAAGAAGAAAGTACCCAGACTGGAGTCTAACCACAAAGATTGTATGTGTAATGAATGCCCACAACAACAATAATTTCACCAGCAGATTCACTCTTGATGATTATAAGCTTTTGTTGCTTGACTGGGGACCACTCTGTTTTGCTTTCCTTTCATTATCGAGGCGGCAAAAAATATTGGTTAAGCAAGCAAAAACAATGAAAACGAAAGAAAGATGAAGAAGAAGAGGGGGAAAAAACCGCAGCGTGACCAACAAATGACGAAGACGATGCGCCCAGCAGCATCTTTAACTTAAGCCCAAAAAAATAAGCAAATACTATATAAGCATCAAGGCCTATAGATACCCTGCATTGCACTGATAATGTTACTGATAGCATCAAAGTTTTTAAAGGAACGTGGTCTAAACAAACTGAGCAAAGGTAAAAACCGAACCGATTAGCTTTACAAATCTTGTTGTCATCTGATAGGTATTATCGGTGGTGTCACGGAAATATCATCCATTGACTGTTACAAAACTTTCCACAAAATTATAATACTCTCACATTGAAAATGTTGGGTATGCAAAAATCATGAGTTGATGATTACTATGAAGAAGAGAACCTTTAAGGCAAAGCTGATTACGTTGGCCATCAAGTGGAAGTCGCAAAGGAGAGTCAAGCGTGGGTACAACTCAGGCAAAATAATGAAACAGAATCGCCTGCATGACAATGATTACAACCGAAACTTAAAGCAAACCCGCAGCATTTGCCATTTCGCTCACACAATTGGAGGGGGATTGGCAGAATTGGGAATTCGTAACTTCTCTTTTTGGACTGTCAGGTTTTTTCAAGAATTTGGGCCAAAGCAGCGAACGTAAACAATCAGAAAACTAAAAAAAAAAACTGTGGATGATGGTTACTTAACAAGGTTGAGCGGCTGCGTGTGTGTGTGCGTGTGTTGGGTGGGAGTTGTGAATTTATAATCAGAGGCGAGTGGGAAAGAGAAAGAGAGGGAGATGTGAATGCAGGTGCCTAGGGTCTTACACTTCTGACTCATCAAGTTCAAGAGATTGAGATATAAAATGAATCATTTTTAAAAAATTGAAAATTTTCCTATGTTTCGAATTTAAATGGAAAAAAACTAAACTTATCCAATTATAAATGAAGTCAGGAAACGAATTTGGGGGATACCCCGGATAATGCATTTATTTTACTTTATTTGTATGAAACAAAGTTTTTGTAGGGGAACAGCCGTTTTGTTGCACCCTTTTTGATCAAAGAGTCCGGTCCAGTTTGGTGAACTGATTACAAAGCTGCGCGGTTTAGCTCCATCAACTTTTGTTTTAATGATATTTTTTTGCTTTGAGAAAATTATGGAGGTCACACTGGTCAAAAATTACTGGGTTTATCAGTGTTGTGCGACAGAACACATATTAATGCACCCCAAAAAAAACTATAAGCAGGCGGTTTCAAATCGCTCAACTTTTGTCATCTAATCTAGTGGCCGGGCATATTTGAGCCCTTAAGCTGCCATAGGAACGATCGGTCGAAATAAGTAGTCTTAGTGAGAAAAACTTGTTTGTCTTCAACGCAATCCTCTTAACCCTTTTATTTATAAGTTTTTTATGCTATCACTTAAATCGGACAACTATATATTACAGGTGACATTCAAAAGAAAGGTCTGAAATAATGTCTTAGTAGGATTAACTTTCTACCATACAATTCTGTCAAGACTATAGCATATAGCTGCCATATGAACGATCGGTCGAAAAAGTAGTTTTATACTTTCCAGTTATAAATATTATCTGTTTTAAAACAATTTTGGAGTTTGATCAAATCGGATGAATATATCGTATAGCTGCCATATAACAAACTGACAGACATATATCATGCTCCAAGGGTATATAAACTTCGGTCGAGCCGAAGTTAGCTTTCCTTTACTCGTTACTCGTAGAATAAAAAGGGTATACTAAAGTCGTGCAGGTGAATGTAACAGGCAGAAGGAATCATTTCCGCCATATAAAGTATATATATTCTTGATCAGCATCAACAGCCGAGTCGATATAGACTTGTCCGTCTGTCCATCCGTCCGTCCGTATGAATAAACAGATCTCAGAGATGGTAAGAGATAGAGGTTTGACATGTATGGGACAAATGCTTCTTATACTTGCAGGCGGATCAAGTTTATTTCAATGTTAGAAAATGTTGAATAACTCCCACATTTTTTAAGATATCGAGTTCAAATTTATAACTTAAATTTATATTAGCAATAACTATAATCCCTGTTTACAGCAAGATCGGATAATAAATAGCCGATTTAAAAAAATTTTGTATACTTATCGGATTTTCAACCTAAGGAACGCAGGAATAAATTTTCCGAATTTTAAAATATTTTTTAAATTTATCTCCAAAAATCGAAACATACATGCATCGTCTTGAAATCAACGTTTTACTACTTTGCCTTTTCTCTGTTACGTCCTTGCTGTTGGTCTTTCCCTTGAACTTCTACTCATTAGAGTTGTGCCGATTTTGATGAACTAGTTCAATTGAACTAGTCTTTAAAATGAACTAATGAACTAGGTCTTGGTTTTGAACTATAGTTCATATTTTGAACTATAGTTCATATTTTGAACTATACAGGCCTGTTCCGAATTCCGAACGTTTTCAAAAAGTAAAAACGAAACGAAAACGAACGTTTTACTATTTGCTGTTCCCAATTCCGATCGATTTGGCTACGTTTTGACTTTTCGAACTCGGTTTCGAAGTCGCTTTTATAAACAGCTGGCTGACTGACCTGCGCGCGTGTTTGTGTATCATCGCTTTAATTTTAATTTACAAAGCTCTTATTTACACTTTAAGTCAATTTATTTTTATTTAAAACAGTTTTTAATTGTTACTTTGAATATGTGATGTAAAATTGGTTAAATATAGCTAAATAAAATAGAAAAAGTGCCAACCGATAAATTAATTTAAATGAAGCAACCTAGCGCTATCGTTGACGATTGATCGACTAAAACGTAAAGTGGAATTCAGAACAGCTCGGTTATAAAACGACCGCTCGGTTTTGCTTTTCACGCAATATTTTATAGATGTTTATAAAAAAATGATTTTAAAATACACTTAAACTGTAAACATTTTAAGTAGTGATGCTAATCGATTTAATAAATGTTCAATATTATTAAATTCATAAGTTTATAATTTTTGCGATTTATTTTAATGCTTTTAATAGCAATTACTTTTCATTCTGCTGTCTCTGCAGCACAACTTTTGAAAACGACAATTCTGGTCGATTTGCGGAATTCGGAACAGCAATCAACTCGATTTGCGACAATTCCACTCGTTTTCGGAATTCGGAACAGGCCTGATAGTTCATATTTTGAACTATAGTTCATTTTTTTTACCACTGAAGCAAATTTAGAGGCGTTTACTCATTGTCTGATACATGAGATATGAAAATCTAGTGGGCCTGCATTTAATAATGATTTTCTATAAATTTAACAAACTATTTACATTTAAAAAATTACATACAGTAAGTCAAGAAAGTGTTTTGACACAGGAAAAAATTCACATTTTGCACTTTTATTGCAAAAAAGGGGCTTTCTATAGATAGTAAAATGTTGTTCTTATTTTATTCAGATTCTGTACCGTCCCTAGACCAAGTATGCAAAAAGAAGTAGCCAAATCCATCTAGTTTTAACATTAAAAAAAATAAAAAACAAATAAAAGCTAAATTTTAAAGTGTCAAGAAAGTGTTTTGACAAAAGTCAAAACACTTATATCTTCAGTATCGGAGCTCAAATGGAAATATAAATTAATGATTCTGGACAAGATTGACACTCTGAACATGAATCTGGTTATATAAACTCAAAATCTTTAGTGGATTAGCTCTAAATTTTAATTAAAATGCAGAAAATTCATATTTTTACCCCTTTTTGGTACATTTGAATCTCGTAGAAATCCGACTATTTTGAAAATGATTTTTTCTTGATAGTTAAGCATCAAATCTAGAGTACACAAGGAATAAACAAAATCTGTTTCATCGGCCACAATATAAGGAGTTTTTCGATTTAATAATAGTGTTGTTGTAAATCTTCACTAATAAAAAATATGAAAAAAGGCGGGACACGCCCTCAAATTTGAAAAAAATATATTTGTTTTCATCTGAGTTTTGGATTATAAGGCGTTTTTCTTAATAATCCAACCGATTCTGCTGAATTTTCTCACTCATTTACAAAATTGCATACCAATCAGCCATTTTTTGCGGATTGATCATGAACCTATAACCTTATAAATGATTAAAGTGTTTATTATATTGTATACATATTGGTACGTACTACTGAATGTTAAGATCGAAAATTTCAAAATCAGCTGATTTTTACGAGATTCGAATGTGCTAAAATAGGGTTAAATTAGCCGTTTTCTGCATTTTAATATAAGTTTGCTGCTAATCCATGGAAGATATGGAGTTTATATAACCAGAATCATTAATTTATATTTCCATTTGAGCTCCGATACTGAAGATATAAGTGTTTTGACTTTTGTCAAAACACTTTCTTGACACTTTAAAATTTAGCTTTTATTTGTTTTTTATTTTTTTTAATGTTAAAACTAGATGGATTTGGCTACTTCTTTTTGCATACTTGGTCTAGGGACGGTACAGAATCTGAATAAAATAAGAACAACATTTTACTATCTATAGAAAGCCCCTTTTTGCAATAAAAGTGCAAAATATGAATTTTTTCCTGTGTCAAAACACTTTCTTGACTTACTGTATAGCAGGACTTCGAGACTATCATTTCTCAAAGCCAAAGTATGAGATTTTCGAGCCAACCCAGCAGCAGGTGCTAAGTGTTGCCTCCTCCTCGGCTCAGATTCTTCCATATGCTGTGGCCGCTTTGCTTCGCAATGTGTCCTTTACCCAAGAGTCCTGCAAAAGTTTCATTGATCCGCAGGATAAGCTGCTCCAAAATATATACCCTGGTGGCTATGGGCACCCACGACATTGACACATTACAGGGAGCCTTCAGCTGCGAGGATTTGGCGTCAGATGGAATCAAATTCAAACCGCATAACCAAACTCAGGAGATGATAGGTCTGCAGTTGATGCACTTATATGCCCAGCTTAAGCCACATCATTCGTGGCTCTTCCGTCTATCCAGTGATCTATGGTGCCAATCGTGTAGGTTTCTCACTGCTGCCCATCATTAATGGTGAACGATTGAAGAACTTGCCTAAAGTGGTCCAACCAAATGGTAACACTCTCTTATTTAGAGGTAGTCGTACGCGAGGAGAAAATTTCGGTAAAGCGTGCCAACGCTATTGGTATTAATGAGCCGGCTTCCCAACTGGCTGACATGTTAACTTGAATTTACTAAGAGGAACGGGTTAAGGGTGACTCGCTGATTGTGTAAAGATTCCCCCAGCGCGACATGTGTGATCCATGGCTGCGACATCTATGAAGATGTAGCTTTTCATTTTGCCTATAACAACATTAAGAAATTGCTGCTAACTTGTATGTAGATAGTAAAACAGTTTAATCTCAACAAACTGACCGAGCAACTGCGCGAGCAAGCACCGAAGCACTGATTTTACGCGCACGCAAACTCAACAAATCCATCGAAACCAAGCCGACTGTGTATCATGTATCAAACAGTATTAAAATTTTCCTCAGTAGTTAAAATAATGAACAATAGTTAAGAAAACCAGCAATAGTTAAAAAATGAACTATAGTTCAAAAAATGAACTATAGTTCATGAAAGAATGAACTAATGAACTAGGTCATTAAAATGAACTAAAATTTCCAACTCTACTACCCATTTACCAACCACTTCCTAACCACTTCCCACCCACTTTCCTCCCCACGCCAACCCACTTACCACCAAATCCCCACTTACTAACACCCACTCGCCACTTACTCACTTCCCACTTCCCCCCCCATCCCACATATCCCACACATCCCACATACTTTCCACCTACTTTCCATCCACATCCCACCCACTTCCCTCTCACTTCCCATTGGGCATCCCGGCGGTATTTCCAATCTTGTCCACCCACTTTCCACCCTGGGAAGGTAAGTTTTCCGGAAGATTAGTATACAGTTGTTTTTAAATTTTCATATAGATTTATATTACTCAAAAAATAATGATTATTTCCTGAGTTTTATATATAAAAATCAAGTTTAATCATTATTTTTTGAGGAATAAAATAAAAATCCAAAATTAATCATTAAAAATAGATTTTTATAATACAACTCATAATCGTTACGGTCCCTGGTTTAAACCTGATTAGATGATAACCCAAAAAATTTCATACAACAATTTTCCACGAATTTTCCGACTTTGGGAGTAGATTTTCCAAAATTTGAGAGTCGCGCATTTTATATTTTATAATATGTAACTTTTAAAATTAGTTTCGAGCTAATCGCTGGGAACTGAACTTTCGGCCATGTAACCTTGGCCACCCACGTTCCACCTTGGGGGGTAAATTTTCCAGAAGATTGGTATGCAGCAATTGTTGAGTTTTCATATACATCTTTGAAAATAACTTTGAACTTGATCGGATGAAAAACAAAAAGGTTTATACAACAGTTTTACGCGAATTTTCCACATTTCCCGGCAGAATTTTCCAAAATCCGTTCTTAGTACTCACTTTGACCATAAGGTAAAACTACTGTGAAAAGTTTTGTTTCAATGCTGACGTTCGTAAACTCTGATGTATTAAAACATTTGCAAGGGTATAAAAACTTCGGCAAAGACGAAGTTAGCTTGGCCTTCTCGTTTTAATCAAATTTAGGATATTGCAATTTTTGTCTCGTTTCGTATCCCTAAGTTTGGCACTCTAAGATTTCTTAATTAAATTTCCCAATTAATATATTTAACTTTTGAACTCTTTTTTTGGGTTTGATGTTTAATTGTTACCTTGAATATTACATTTGTTGTGTTTTTCTTTAATTTCACTTCGATAACAAGTAAAATTCTGAAAAATCACTTTATTCTTTTCTTAGATTTGTCAAAATTATCTCTTTCTCCAACAACAAACAAAAGTAGTTCAAATGATGTCATTTCTGAGCTTTGCTGACCAACTTTTGTCTATATGTACATATTTATTTTTTGGGGTTTCCTAAGCATAATTTAAAGGTATTTTATATGGGTGTTACTTCTTCTTTGGCCGCTTGCTGCTTCGCCAGCACCCGCTGCCCCATCTTTGAATGCATCTGTCTCTTTCTGTCAGACACAATTTGCAAATGAGTTTGGCTGATTCTTTTTTTGGCTTTGGCTTTGGGTTAATTAGTGAGTATCTTTCCTCTGCACGCACCAGCACGTGTGTGTTTGTATGGGTAATGGCGGCAGCATTGCTGTTCTTATTAGCGGTTGTAGCTTTTAAAGCTTACCTCGGCCTACAAAACTGGGTCAGTAGCGTCGTTAAAGCTTTGTAGTGTGTGTGTGTAAGAGTGCGCAAATTAAATATTCACAGTATTGTTGGTTAAGCACACAAAATCTCCATCAGCGAGTCAGAGTTTTGTTGTCTTGTTGTTGTTGCATTTCCTTCTTTTGAATATTTTTTTGCTGCTTAGCTTGAACAATCGGAGATTGTTCGACGCATGAAAGTGAATCAGAATGTTAGTTGTCATTGTTGTAGCTGCTGCTGCTTTTGCTGCTGTTGGTTGATTCTTTGCACAGCAAATGAGATCAAAAGTGGGCTTAAGTCGCATCTCTTTAACCTGAATATGTCAAGCGCTTTTTATTTTTTGGCTAAAACGCATTGAAGAAGGCGACTTAAAGGCTAAGTTATTTTTTTGGGTATTGTGTTTGAGATGTACAAAAGAAGGAAAAGATACAATCCATGAATGTAGTTGAGCAGAGTCAATGCGACAACCACACACAAAAGAAAAAACAGATT
The DNA here is from genome assembly GCA_018904275.1 of Lordiphosa clarofinis. Lineage (NCBI taxonomy): Eukaryota > Metazoa > Arthropoda > Insecta > Diptera > Drosophilidae > Lordiphosa > Lordiphosa clarofinis. The sequence goes on along the minus strand of JAEIGQ010000156.1, from coordinate 478,666 downwards.
CATTAAGATACATTTGGAATGGATTGTTTAGCATATCCTTAATAATCTGTATCAAAGGTACATAGAGTATTTTTGAAAAATTATGTAACAGGGAGAAGGAATAGGGTAGAAAACCCTATAAAATACATATACTATTCTCGTCTGTCTGCCCGTATGATCGAAGAGTTCTCAGAGAGGGTAAGAGATAGAGGTTTGACATGAATGATAGGCATTTCAGGTTTATTTTCAATTTCAATAGTAAACAAGATTATTTATCAATTTGCTGGAAAAACGATAAGGATCGGATGAACGATAGTTAAGTTATGACCAAAAAAAAAGATTTCTGCCGCAGCGCAGCAACAACGCTGCATTCAGTAGCTATTGCAGGTACAGTGTATGTTACACACTGGCATGACCTGTTCTCTTACTTGTTTTGATAGTATTATATCCATTTTTAATACTCTAAGATCAATTTAACATTTAATAAATGTTCATTATATTCTTTTTACGATAATAACAGTATCAACTCCAAATGCCTTCAACTTTGATATTCTAGTACAAACGACGAAACGATGAATTTTCCTAGTAGGAAGGAAAATACGGAAACAATACTGAGAGGAAAGATAAAGAGGTTCAGACGTAGGAAAAAATCCATGGTATACTTTTAGACGATCGAACTGAGAGAGAAAATCAAGAAATTTAAGCATAAAAATTCCAAAGCTTTTGTTATATTTAAAAATTTTTGATTTCAAGAACTCTTGGATATGTTAAGCACGATTCGGGATTGTTTTTAAAACTTGTAGAACTCAACATAAAAAAGTCTTAGATTAAATATTTCCTGTACGATAGTGACCATCTTCTGCAATTGTTGTCCCTATTCGAATTATTCAAGCATTCTTTTTGATTATTTTTAAGATGGTAGAGCTTCTACATCTTAATATAACTTAAGCAATTGCCCTATTAGGCGTTTGCAAAAATATTTGTAGGTGTTCTTCTCGGTTGATTATTTCTGTAAATTTTGTCAAGTCACCTACTTTGAATAGACGCCGTTCTCAAAGTGCTTACTATATCTACTATCTTCCCGCTTCCAAAGTAAACCAATACTAATGCAGTGTATCAAACATACTAAGCCTATGAAATTCTGAATTTATTCCTCCGAACCGAACTTAACCGAACTTACCGAACTTAGTTCTATCCTGTTGTTTTCTCTCAGATCATTCCCTGCTTATACTTAAGATTATTCCCGAATCTATCTCGAGTTATTTTTGAATCTAGAAGTTCCGTTTGAAATTGCACTTTGTACTAAAGTAAGAGCTTGTTTTTAATTTAAGAATAAAATGATCTTGTCGTAATTTGTATCCTAATTAAAGAATTTTATCTAAAAAAACGAAACGTAAAACGTTTGAATTAAAAGAAGGTTTCGTGACATGGTTCAAGATTATTTGCCTCAAGGTCAACCAACATTTCACATGTGCTGGACGTGTGTCCTAACAAAACGATAATGACGCGTATACAATTTATATTTTTTATATGACATAACAGGAAAAATTCCTTGAAGGTCATGGAGACCACATCAATGAAAGGGTCGTTTTGTCGATTCCAGAAGGGTTTTCTAGCTGCATTTTGCATAATTCTTTTAAACTGCAATATTTGACACGCAGCGGGGTTATTTTGAAAATTGGGCCAACCTTTGTTCACTCTCTCTCTATGACTGTCGCTTGCGTCTGTCTGGCTGTCTGTGTCACATGCAAAAACATTGCCACATGATTTACGACTGCAAAGCAGAAACGGATGCAACAGTTTTGTTGATGCTGTTGTTGTTGCCGTCGTTGTGTTTTGTCATGAGGCCATAAAATGTCATCTCTGAGGCGTGCTCTCTGATGATGCTGACTGTCTTCTGTTTCTGTTTCCACTTAAAGTCGTCATAAAAACCTCGCATTTCACCGTGCTGCAGTCCTTTAGAAATTTGTTTCTCTTTACCTGCACCCGATGCAAAAAATGCTTTTACTATTATTTAATGACATTCTCGCTCCTCCTGCGCGAAAGGGTTCTTATGTGGGCGTTATGTGTGTGAGTGTCTCTTCGACATTTACTATTTAACTGTAAAATTTATTCTCGATGTGTATCATGCCTAAATAAATATCAAGACGCACAACAACAAAAATTGGGTCAGGGCACACCTTTCTTTATGGCCAACGGGCTTGACTGAGGAACTCAACAAATTTTGTTGTCCAATCTCACATAACTCATATAATAAGGAACGCCCACAAAATAAGAAACAGAATCTCTGACCAGAGTCTGCCGCGCTTCATAACTTTTTCACAAATCAACACGAAAAATGATTGAAAATGAAAACAATAAATAACCAAGAATAATTGGCACCAGAATTCTTAAATCAAAATGGCAATCAGGTCTGCAAGTTTGTGTTCTAAGTCTTTGGAAAAACAAAAGACTTAACACACAAACGCGGTTTTGATTTGTGTTTAACTAAAAAACAAAGTCTAACCAAATGCTTTTATTTGTAACAAATTTTTCTTACATTTTTATCCCAACCCTCGTATTTATAAGCTTTCCATGATTTCACATTATTAGAGCGAAGCTCTTTTACGGACGTCAGACTGGGGGGATAAATCTTGAAAAATTTTGTCTTTGCGACAGATTCTTTTGGGGTATGTCTTTGATTTTGTATTTTGTATTTGCAAAATCAGCTGCTTTTTCCATTAAGGCGTAGTAGCAGGTGGGTTTTGTGTGGAGTGGGATAATGTGAGGTGGAAGTGGGGGGGAGGTGATGAGTATTTGGTGGATATCTGGTGGGGATCTGGTGAGAATCTGGTGGGGATCAGGTACGGATCTGGTGGAGAACTGGTGGGGATCAGGTGGAGATCTGGTGGGGATCTAGTGCGGATCTTGTGGGAATCTGGTGGGGATCAGGTGGGGATCTAGGGTTAGTCGGGTGTGGATCTGGTGGGTATGAAGTGCAAGTTGTGAATTCTGTACTATAAGCTATAATGTTCTTTGTTTCACAGTGCCTTAACTGTGCCTTGACAGTGACTTGACAGAGACTTGAATTAACAGTGTTTTGACAGACAGTGACTAAACAGTGTCTTAACAGTGACTTAACAGTTCCTTAACAGTGACTTATCGGGGACCCAACAGTGATTTAACAGTGACTTGACAGTGACCTAATATTTTATTATTTAACATTTATTTATACAGAATCCAAATGTGTATTTTGCCATTACTTAAATCGGATTCATCGTAAAGAGCTTCGCTCGTACCGTGCGTCTCATGATACACACTCTTTTTTTTTTACTAAGATTTGTCGAAATCGGACAACTATATAGTAGGCCATACGAAAGATGGGTCTGAATAGAAGTCTTAGTGAGAAAATTTTTTTTGTTCTCAATGCTATCGCTCCCAAACTTGTTAGTTATCAATGTGATAAAACCGGATGACTAAAGCATATAGCTGCTATAGGAAAACAAAGCCCAAAAGCAGAGCGGGCAAACAAACGAAACGTTTAACGAACCGTTCGCGAAAGCCAAGGAACGATTCATTTGTTTTGTAGCTGTTACCTCTAGTGAGGGAAAACGAAAACACTAACTTTATATTGCCGAAGAACGCAAACGAAACGATTGGAATATTGTTCTTCCGAAAGCTGCACTGCCTTGAAACGTTTCGGAACGACAACAACAAAGCTGAGCGAAACAAAGAAGTAAGCAACAGAAAAAACAACAACAATACAAATACAAATACAAATAGAGCAGCAAACGTTTCCGAACTATTCGCGCTCGTTGCTATCGTTCCGTTCCCTTGTCCGCAAATCAAGATGAGGCATTTCGCTTTACGTTTAGTTTGCGTTCACGAACGCAAACTGAACAGAACTCATTTTGTGTTACAGTTACTTTTGTCGGGTTTTGTTTGTGTTTCGCTCTGTGAAGAACGAAACGAAACGATCAGAAACGTTTCGTTTTTGTGCCGCCAAAAGTAGTTCTAGTGAGAACAACTTTTTTTTTTAACACTACACTTTTAGTTATGAAAATATTGATAAATTTATTGTATAGCTACCATATAACAAATTGGCAGGCATATATGATGATCCAAGGGTATATAAACTTCGATCGAGCCGAAGTAAGCTTCCCTCTATTTTTATACCCGTTACTCGTAGAGTAAAAAGGGTATACTAAAGTCGTGCAAAAGTATGTAACAGGCAGAAGGAATCATTTCCGACCCTATAAGGTATATATATTCTTGATCAGCATCAACAGCCGAGTCGATATAGCCATGTCCGTCTGTCTGTCTGTCCGTCCGTCCGTATGAACAAACCGATCTCAGAGATGGTAAGAGATAGAGGTTTGACATGTATGGGACAAATGTTTCTAATACTTCCAGACAGATCAAGTTTATTTTCAATTTTTGCCACGCCCCCCTCCCGCCACCACAATTTTAAAACGCCATATCTCTCACAGTTTTGTAGATAGATGATTTGTTTCTTCTAGAGATTAGTTAGTCATTCGTAAAATTCATAAATTGCCGAAGAAATGATAAAGATCGGATGAGCGGTTCTCAAGTTATGACCAATAAATGAAATCCCCTCGCCGACCCCCTCCCACGCATTCACAACCAACACGGCATTTCATTTAACAGCGTGTGCGTGAGAGAGAGAGGGAGAGAGGTATGACATAGTCGGCTTGATTGACTTTCTCACTTGTTTTAAAATGAAAAGAGAAGACACAAATAAATGATATTAAGCATTTTTACGGCCAACAGCACAGGGAGCTAAGTGGCCATGCCAAAGGCTTCATTAAAACGAAAAGGTTGTGGTTTGAATCCCAGGAGGGGCGGGTTTTTTTTTATTTTTTATCAAAATAAATCTAAAAATATATAATAAAGTTTTAACTGAAACTTAACAGAAAACTGTAGGATGGTAGATAAATTGAGAGATTAAATATTTGGATTTTAAGATTTGTAAGCTCTTTTCAAGGTTTTTCAATCTTGTTTTTAAAATCTTTTGATTGATTGATTTTTTTTATCAGTGTAGTTAGTAGTCTCTGAGATCTAGGTGATCATTCAGACGGAAGCTATTTCGACTTGGCTGTTGATGCTGATATGAATATATATTCTTTATATGGTCGGTACTGATTCCTTTAGCCTGTTACATACATTTCGAACTTTAGTATTCCCTTTTTATCCTCGAGTAACGTGTATAAAATGTGTATGATTGCCTGCCAATTGTTTTCGATCAACGCTGGGCAGTACAATTCGTTGATGTCAATCGCTGTTAAAGATCGATTGCTATTTCAACTTCTAGTTCGGCCATTAAAACTATTAGTCGTCTCAGAATTTCAAAACAGAATTTCTAATATTAATGTAAGCATTTTTTTAACTCTCTTGTTTTCATGTTTATTGGTTAATGATCACATTTGATTCTTTACTCATGACTTCTATGCATTTAATCTTGCTTATTTTGAAACATTCCACTTAAAATAAATATAAATATCAGAATCCATTAGTTGTAATAATAACCCAATGAGTGTCTTAAAATGTGTAGAAAATTACTGTTACTTTCACATCAGATAAAAGCCCAGATTAGTGTGGAATAATAACAAAAGAAGCGTAATAGTTGCTAATTTTGTGCATTGCTTGAGAGTAAAAACAACAATAACAGCAACAACAAATAGGGCTAATTGTGAGTACACTTTCAGTTCCAAAGCATTTTATTTCCACTATTACTACTTTTTTTTTTGCCATTCTATTTGAACAGATACAAAACATAAAATGTGAAGGCTCCAGCACACAAAGCCAAAGAATCACGTCGTTATAATATTTTTATGACTGGCTGCCGTTTGGCCCATTGAAATTGGGGTTTGTTGTTTTTGTTTTTGTTGTTGCTGTTGTTGGACGAAAAGGTGAGCACTTAAATGAAAGTTGTGCGACTTGGCTTTGGTAGCCAATTTGTGTTGTAAGTATGTGACGAGTGGAACTATACAGTAGCAGTAGGCATTTTGGAAGGGGGTCAGCATTCTTTCTAAGAGATACAAATATTTTTTATGAATTTCGGAATCCATAAAAATTGCTGGGGCGTGCTCAAAAACCTTTACAAAAAGAAGATAATACTTAAATGGTGCTCAGAAAATTCGACAAAGTGTTCTGAACTGTACTGTCAAAAGTTCTTCTTGCTGTGCCAGCTAACCACGTGATCGTAGAACGTTTATTTTCCGGGATGAAGCTTACAATATACAAATACTAAAATAAAAATCCAAATACCAGCACGGAACCGTATACCGAAATAAGTTAGCCCCATACATAAGTTGCGGTACGTACTAAATAGGTCTGGAATCGAGTCCGAAATACCCTGATCATAATACAAATCTAGTTCAACTGATAGCATAATTAGTAAAAGTAAAAAAAATTCTTTCACCAGTGCATGACTTGCCGTAGATCACCCGTAATTGAACCAAAGTCTGTGCATATCTGAGAGCATGTCATGCTTATTAAACTTTTGGTTCTGTTCCAAAAACTACTCGCATTTTGGGCGTAGCATACTTTATGATTGGTAATTAAAAAAAAAATGTTGTGTCTGTCTTAAGACACGCTTGGTTTGACTTGCCAAAAAGTGCGTAAGTCGAAAAAAACCCGACAAAATGTTGCACTACATTTTAGTTGAAGTTGATGTCGCTGGCTCCTGCACCCGGATTTCAAACCGGAATTGCTAAACTTGTTGCACATGTTTGTAGAGTCGTGTTCCTAGTTTTTCTTCTTCGTTTTTAATTTTTTTTGTTGCTTTTTAATCAAAACACTTAACAACTTGTAAAATTCTCTGGCTACAGTTGACACACATCTGTCAAAGAGGCGAGGTCCCCCCAAGTGGGTCAGAGGAGTCAGTCGTCGTGAAGCGATCTTGTTAATCGTTTTTGATTGCCGCGTTGATGTTCCACCACCTGAAGCCAAATGATGATTGTCGTTTAGAGCAGCGAGCCGCCTGTCACCGATTCTGCTGCTGTTTTTCTTTCTTGATAATTATTGTGGTTGCTGCTTCCATTTAGCTCCACTCGGCTTATTATATGCATTATTAGTCGGAGTTAATTGTTTCGTATTGGTTTGGTTTGTAAGATTTGTTTTCTTTTGCAGCTGCTTGGGATTGGGGTTATTTTATGGCCCCATAGAGGTCAGTTCTTTCCATTGTAGTCCTAAGAAGGATGTCATTGATGTAGTCCTTAATAAAACATGTTGATAGCAACCATTTGAATGACCAACTGCTTCTACATTTATATCAATTCTATATGGAACATGTGAGATCTAGTTGTCTTTTTAAAAACAAGCGTTTCTGATCATATATGGCCTTAGGGTCTGCTGTTCCTGGAATGATACTTTTAAAATTTATATACCTTAACTAAAAATCATAGGAACTTTATTTCGTTCGAGAATGATAACCCTGGCTTACAAAATAATACAAATTTTGCTAGCCCGAACAGTTGGTAGCAATTTCTTATGTAAATACCCCTGCTAAGTCCAAAAATCCATTTCAAAATTTTTTTAATGGGGCAATTTTCGATCGCTGAAGTGCTAGTTTTTTGCTTGAGAAAAGAAGTACCTTTAGAAAAATAGGTATATCTTCAGTATCGTTTCATTCATTATGAAAAAGAAATGCTCTGTTGAGAGGTAATTGAACGCCCTATCATTTATTCAAACACCACTTCTTAATCCGGTGCTCGACTTCGGACTTATAAAGACTTTTATCTGCAACTTTGCATTAAATTGATCAATTTTGAAAAAAAGCTAGATTTAAAGTGCGAAAAATTGTGTAAAATTTATTTTATTGCTGGTCGCTAAAAATTTATCTATTAAAAATACAACACCTATTAAAATCATTAAAATCCTTTCAAGAATAAAGAAGTTATTGTCATTTAAGTAAACAAAATAAGCAAGCAAATTGATTTAGTTTGACTGTTTTATGTTCGTCGTAGGAGGCATAGTTAACATTCAATCTATTCTATTTAAGGTCTACTAAGACCTGCCAAATGTATTTTGTACCTGCTTAAGTTCTTTTGTGATTGACAACAATTGAAAATGAGTGCAAGACGTTAAATTGAATGCAAGAAGTAAACAAATAAATGGAGTAAAAATGTAAGACCATACTGATACCCCCTTAAACGATGCATATTTGTGTAAAAAAGGCATAGCAAAAAAAAAATTTGGGGAAAAAATTTAATCTTTGGGTCTGCGACTTGAATTTAAAGTTTATCACTCATACGTACTGTTGCCCTTGCCTACATTTTTAATTTTTAAGTAGTTGGCGTAGACTTGGTTTGAAGTCATAACGTTTGACAAAAAGGTACCATGACCATTGAAAAATAAGTATTTTATATAACCAACACTAATAAATAATAAATAAAAACGAGAGCGCAAGTTAAAGTCGGCTCTAACCGACTTCGATATACCCGTTACTCATGAAAAAACATGTTTAAAAGTGTTCCTGCGTTCCTTAGGGTGAACATCTGAAAAGTATGCAACACTTTTTAACTCGGCTATATATCACTTTTTTAAGAAATAGTGGTATTTCTGAAAGTGATTTAGACTTTGCTGTCATTTCAATATGGAGAACGTTGCAAGATTCTGCACTTCAAGATCTAGTAATATAAGAAATATTCATTGAATGCATTTTTGAAAGCTTACGAATCAGTATAAAGGGATTAAAGAGCAGTGGTCTACCATAGACAGAGTCAAACATGCTGCTATATTGATTATGTTCTCAAGGGAGTATGCAGGAGGGTGCAGATTTGTAGTATGCCTTGAAAAGTTCTTATGAAACAAAAGTTGTGTCAACTGAACAGTAATTATTATTATAAAATTTTATATGAAACCATGATTGTAACTCAAAAAAGTAATGATGCAGTTCGATTCGTAGGACCCGAAATAGGGGGAAACCGTCGAGTTTGGTCTTGTTTTTTTTTTGACTATCACAGTGTAATTAAAAAAAATTGTTTTTATCAAAAAAATAACCACAATTTCCATATTAAAGTCCAAAAATTTCATTCCAATGAGCAAAATCAGAAAGTTGTTTTCAAATATACTTTGTAATCAATACAGAATGAGTTCTTTAACAGTTTGTTACATGGACTAAAAAAAAAACAATGTATAGTGTTAATTATAAAAGAATAATTATCAAACAAGAATATATATTTTCACATTAATTCATCATAGTTCGCGTCCATCTATTTCGTCTGCCATTGAGATCGAACGGATTATGTTATGTTATGTTTCCAAAACACGTAGTCCAACTCGTCCAATTATATCAGCCTCCAGTAAAAACCTCTGCAGGCACCCTACAAGGAACGTTTTTTTGGAGTAAAAAACTAATTTCGAAACGCATTTGCCATCAAACTAGAAAACCATGTTCGACCTCAAAACAATTTTTTTTCGGCCAATCGAAGTCAATTTGTATTTAAATTTTGATTAAGAAGATATGTAAAATACGTTTCCGCGGATTTTGCGAAACAATTTTCGCCTGCTGCGCACCTTTATTATACATCCCCAAAAATTTTTTTCAATAATGATAACAACTTATGCAAAATAATACTCCCCTCACAATTAAGGCCTTCGTCATTCCTAATCAAAATCCAGCGTACGTCCCTTTATGTTACAGAAAAGTTTTTGATGGAAAGAGTTAGAAAAACTTAATCTCTATAAATATAAAAGAGAGTGTCCTGACTGACTGACTGACTGACTGACTGACTGATTGGCAATCATCGCAGAGCCCAAACGGTAAGAGATAGAGGGCTGTAATTTTCACAGGACTTTCTGTTGGTGGTGAAAGTGCGTACTAAGACGGGGTTTTGGAAAATTCCGCCCGGAAAAGTCGGAAAAGCGTAGGAAAAGTTTGTATGGGAAAAATGTTATTTTTCATCCGATTGACTTGAAACTTGGTTTGTAAGCTTAGTACGCGAAATAATTCGACACGTGTTTTCCCGATTTTGGAAAATCCGCCCACGAGGAAAATGGCGGGAAAATTCTGCATAAAATAAATTATTTTTCATCCGATTGGCTTGAAACTCGGTTTGAAAGGAAAGTAGGTGAAATGAATTGAAATGTGATATTCCGAAGTTGGAAAATTTGACCCAACGGTCGGAAAATTCCCGGAAAATTCTGCATGAAAAAACTATTTTCATCCGATTGGCTTGAAACTCGGTTTGTAAGGACAAAACACGAAATAATTTGAAATGTGATTTTTCAATGTCGGAAAATCCGCCCACGAGGAAAATGGTCGGAAAATTCTGCATGAAAAAAACTATTTTCCATCCGATTGGCTTGAAATTTGGTTTGAAATTAAAGTAGGTGAATTAAATTGAAATGTGATTTTCCGAAGTTGAAAATTCTGCATGAAAAAAACTATTTTTCATCCGATTGGCTTGAAACTCGGTTTGTAAGGACAAAATACGAAATAATTTGAAATGTGATTTTTCAATGTCGAAAAGTTCGCCCCCGAGGAAAATTCTTCATGCAAAACACTATTTTCCATCCGATTGGCTTGAAATTCGGTTTGAAAGGAAAGTAGGTGAAATTAATTGAAATGCGATTTTCCGTGGTTGGAAAATTTGACCCAACGGTCGGAAAATTCCCGGAAAATTCTGCAAGAATAAAACTATCTTTCGTCAGATTGGCTTGAAACTCGGTTTGTTAGGACTAAATACGAAATAAATTGAAATGTGATTTATAAATGTCGGAAAATCCACCCACGAGGAAAATGCCCGGAAAATTCAGCATGCAAAATAGCTATTTTTCATCCGCTTGACTTGAAACTCCGTTTGTAAGGTCGAAATCGGAATTAATTTTTGTTTTTATTTTCCGATGTTGGAAATACCGCCGGGATGCCCACTGGGAAGTGGTTGGGAAGTGAATGGGATGTGGGTGGTAAGTTGTTTTGGAAGTGGGTGGAAAGTGGGTGGTAAGTGGATGTAAAGTGTGTGGAAGTCGGCGGGAAGTTGGAGGGATGTGGGTGGAAAGTGGATGGGATGTGGGCGCGAAGTGTGTCGGAAGTGGGCGGGAAGTGCGTGGGATGTGGGCAGGAAGTAGGTGGAATGTGGGTGGGAAGTGGGTGGAATATGGTTGGAAAATGGGTGGGAAGTTGGTGGGATGTGGGCGTTTAGTGGGAGGGATGTGGGTGGGATGTGGATGGGAAGTTCGCGGAAAATGGGTGGGAAGTCGGCGGGAAGTGGGTGGAATGTGGCGGGAAGTGGTGGGATGTGGGCGGGAAGTGGGTGGAATGTAGGTGGGAAGTGGGTGGAATGTGGTTGGTATGTAGGTGAATTGTGGGTGGGAAATGGGTGGAAAATGGATGGGATGTGTGCGCGAAGTGTGTCTGATTTGGGTGGAATGTGGGTGCCATGAACGTGGATTGTGGGCGGAATATAGCCGGAAAGTGGGTGGGAAGTGGGTGGGATGTGGATGGGATGTGTGCGGGAAGTGGGTGGGATTAGGGTGGGATGTGGGCGGGAAATGGGCGGGAAGTGGAAGGGAAGAGGGCGGGAGGTGGATGGTATGTGGGTGGTATGTGTGCGGAAAGTGGGTGGGATGTGGGTGGTATGTGGGCGGGAAGTGGGTGAGATGTGGGTGGGATGTGGGCGGCAAGAGGGTGGGAAGTGGGTGGTATGTGGGCGGGAAGTGGGTGGGATGTGGGTGGGATGTGGGCGGGATGTGTGTGGGATGTGGGCGGGAAATTGGCGGCAGTGGAAGGGAAGTGGGTGGGATGTGGGCGGGAAATAGGCGGGAATTGGGTGGGACGTGGGCGGGAAATGGGTGGTAAGTGAGTGTGCGTTGTTGTACTATTAAAGGCGCAGCGAAGCGCGACGGGTTATTTGCTAGTCTCTCTATATATAAAAGAAAGTGTCCTGACTGATTCACTGATTCACTGACTGATTCACTGATTGGCAATCATCGCACAGCCCAAACGGTAAGAGATAGAGGGCTGTAATTTTCACAGGAGTTTCTGTTGGTGGTGAAAGTGCGTACTAAGACGGGGTTTTGGAAAATTCCACCCGGAAAAGTCGGAAAAGCGTCGGAAAAGTTTGTATGGGAAAAATTTTATTTTTCATCCGATTGACTTGAAACTTGATTTGTAAGCTTAGTACGCGAAATAATTCGACACGTGTTTCCCCGATTTTGAAAAATCCGACCACGAGGAAAATTCCCGGAAAATTCTGCATGAAAACAACTATTTTTCATCCGATTGGCTTAAAACTCGGTTTGAAAGGAAAGTAGGTGAAATGAATTGAAATGTGATTTTCCGAAGTTGTAAAATTTGACCCAACGGTCGGAAAATTCCCCAGAGGAAAATGAAATCTGCATGAAAAAAACTATTTTTCATCCGATTGGCTTGAAGCTCGGTTTGTAAGGACAAAATACGAAATAATTTGAAATGTGATAATCCGAAGTTGGAAAATTTGACCCAACGGTCGGAAAATTCGCGGAAAATTCTGCATGAAAACAACTATGTTTCATCCGATTGGCTTGAAACTCGGTTTGTAAGGACAAAATACGAAATAATTTTAATGTGATTTTCAATATCGGAAAATCCGCCCGTGAGGAAAATGGCCGGGAAATCCTGCATGCAAAAAACTATTTTTCATCCGATTGGCTTGAAATTTGGTTTGTAAAGTCAAAATCGGAATTAATTTTTGTTTTTATTTTCCGATGTTGGAAATACCGCCGGGATGCCCACTGGGAAGTGGTTGGGGAGTGAATGGGTTGTGGGTGGTAAGTTGTTTTGGAAGTGGGTGGAAAGTGGGTGGTAAGTGAATGTAAAGTGTGTGGAATGTGGCGGGAAGTTGGAGGGATGTGGGTGGGATGTAGATGGGAAGTGGGTGGGATGTGGGCGGGAAGTGGGTGGTATGTGGGTGGGATGTTGGACGGATGTGGGTGGAAAATTGGTGGGATTACGCTGTGCATTGGTTCTATACTGTTGAAGGCGCAGCGAAGCGCGACGGTATATTTTCTAGTCTCTATATATATAAAAGAGAGTGTCCTGACTGATTCACTGACTGATTCACTGATTGGCAATCATAGCACAGCCCAAACGGTAAGAGATAGAGGGCTGTAATTTTCACAGAAGTTTCTGTTGGTGGTGAAAGTGCGTACTAAGACGGGGTTTTGGAAAATTCCACCCGGAAAAGTCGGAAAAGCGTCTGAAAAGTTTGTATGGGAAAAATGTTATTTTTCATCCGATTGACTTGAAACTTGGTTTGTAAGCTTAGTACGCGAAATAATTCGACACGTGTTTTCCCGATTTTGGAAAATCCGACCACGAGGAAAATTCCCGGAAAATTCTGCATGAAAACAGCTATTTTTCATCCTATTGGCTTGAAATTCGGTTTGAAAGGAGAGTAGGTGAAATGAATTGAAATGTAATATTTCGAAGTAGGAAAATTTGACCCAACGGTCGGAAAATTCCCGGAAAATTTTGCATGAAAAAACTATTTTTCATCCGATTGGCTTGAAACTCGGTTTGTAAGGACAAAATACGAAATAATTTGAAATGTGATTTTTCAATGTCGGAAAATTCGCCCACGAGGAAAGTGGCTGGAAAACTCTGCATGAAAAAATCTATTTTTCATCCGATTGGCTTGAAACTCGGTTTGAAAGGACAAAATACGAAATAATTTGAAATGTAATATTTCGAAGTAGGAAAATTTGACCCAACGGTCGGAAAATTTCCGGAAAATTTTGCATTAAAAAACTATTTTTTATCCGATTGGCTTGAAACTCGGTTTGTAAGGACAAAATACGAAATAATTTGAAATGTGATTTTTCAATGTCGGAAAATTCGCCCACGAGGAAAATGGCCGGAAAATTCTGCATGCAAAACACTATTTTTCATCCGATTGGCTTGAAATTCGGTTTGAAAGGACAAAATACGAAATAGTTTGAAATGTGATAATCCGAAGTTGGAAAATTTGACCCAACGGTCGGAAAATTCGCGGAAAATTCTGCATGAAAAAACTATTTTTCATCCGATTGGCTTGAAACTCGGTTTGTAAGGACAAAATACGAAATAATTTGAAATGTGATTTTTCAATGTCGGAAAATTCGCCCACGAGGAAAATGGCCGGAAAATTCTGCATGCAAAACACTATTTTTCATCCGATTGGCTTGAAATTCGGTTTAAAAGGACAAAATACGAAATAGTTTGAAATGTGATATTCCGAAGTTGGAAAATTTGACCCAACGGTCGGAAAATTCCCGGAAAATTTTGCATGCAAAAAACTATTTTTCATCCGATTGGCTTGAAATTTGGTTTGTAAAGTCAAAATCGGAATTAATTTTTGTTTTTATTTTCCGATGTTGGAAATACCGCCGGGATGCCCACTGGGAAGTGGTTGGGGAGTGAATGGGTTGTGGGTGGTAAGTTGTTTTGGAAGTGGGTGGAAAGTGGGTGGTAAGTGAATGTAAAGTGTGTGGAATGTGGCGGGAAGTTGGAGGGATGTGGGTGGGATGTAGATGGGAAGTGGGTGGGATGTGGGCGGGAAGTGGGTGGTATGTGGGTGGGATGTTGGACGGATGTGGGTGAAAAATTGGTGGGATTACGCTGTGCATTGGTTCTATACTGTTGAAGGCGCAGCGAAGCGCGACGGGATATTTGCTAGTCTATATATATAAAAAACTGTTCAACCTGACTGACTGGTGACCGTCGTACAGCCTAAGCCATAAAAGATAGGAAGATGAGATTTTCACAGTAGTTTTATCTTATGCTGAAAGTGAGTACTAAGAACGGATTTTGGAAAACTCTGTCGGGAAATGTGGAAAATTCGCGGAAAACTGTTGTATGATACTTTTTTACTTTTTATCCGATCAAGTTTAAACTCATTTTCAAAGATCTATATGAAAATTCAACAACAACTGCATACCAATCTTCCGGAAAATTCACCCCGCTGGGTGGAAAGTGGGTGGTCAAGGTTGTATGGGCGAAACTTTAGTTACCAGCGATTAGCGCCAAATTCATTTTCAAAATTACACATAACAAAACATAAGTTGTAAGCATAGTACGCGAATTAATTTGACACGTGTTTTCCCGATTTTGGAAAATCCGCACACGAGGAAAATGGCCGGAAAATTCTGAAAAAGTATTTATCACACGATTGGCTTGAAACTCGGTTTGTAAGTGTAGAATACGAAATAGTTTAAAATGTTATATTCCGAAGTTGGAAAATTTGACCTGACGGTCGACAAATTCCCGGAAAATTCTGCATGAAAAAAACAATGTTTAATCCGATTGGCTTGAAACTCGGTTTGTAGTGACAAAATACGAAATAATTTGAAATGTGATTTTTCAATGACGGAAAAGCCGCCCACGAGGAAAATGGCCGGGAAATTCTGCATTCAAAAACTATTTTTCATACGATTGGCTTGAAACTCGGATTGTAAGGTAAAAATGAGGGATGTGGGTGGGATGTTAATGGGATGTGGGCGGGAAGTGGGTGGGATGGGAATGGGAAGTGGGTGGGATTTGGGTGTGTTGGTGGCAAGTGGTTGGAATGTGGGTGGGATGCAGGTGCGAAGTGGGCGGAAAGTGGGTGGGATGTGGGCGGTAAGAGGGTGGGATGTGGGCGGGAAGTGGGTGGGATGAAAATGGGAAGTGGATGGGATGTGGGTGGAATGTGGGTGGCAAGAGGGTGGAATGTAGGTGGGAAGTGGGTGGGATTTGGGCGGCAAGTGGACGGGAAGAGGGCGGGAAGTGTGTGGTATGTGGGTAGCAAGTGGGTAGCAAGTGGGTGTGCGTTGGTTCTATACTGTCGAAGGCGCAGCGAAGCGTGACGGGCTATTTGCTAGTTGTAATTATAGAAAAAAGGTTAAAATTTAGGACTATTCAAGGGGGAAGGGGGGCGGCAAAGTCGAGTTCCGCCCCAGGCGGCATAACTACACGGTACGCCACTGCGAATCGTCTATCTTTAAAACTGTAGGAGATATAATGTTATTTTCGAATTGCGGGGGCGGGAGGGGGCGTGACCAAAATTTGAAATAAACTTGATCTGCGTGCAGATAAAAGAAGCATTTGTCCCATACATGTCAAACCTCTATCTCTTACCATCTCTGAGATCTAGGTGTTCATACAGACGGACGGACGGACGGACGGACGGACGGACGGACGGACGGACAGACGGACAGACGGACATGTCTATATCGACTCGGCTTTTGATGCTGATCTAGAATATATATACTTTATATATCGGAAATGATTCCTTCTGCCTGTTACATACATTTGCACGACTTTAGTATACCCTTTTTACTCTACGAGTAACGGGTATAATTACTAAATATATATTTAGTAAAAATCGTACATTGCGGCAAAATTTCTACTATTTTGCGCTGTTCACGTCTAGATGATAGCAAGAGGCTATCAGGATATCTTTGAAGTCAGGTTTCACACTGAACTGAAGTGTTGCGCATCACGGTTGCAGCCGTTCCTGCGAATAGATTATTTTTACTGTGCTGTTTATAAATAGACTTCTTTAGGATCAAAAAATAATGCGGATTACTAACTACAAATCTTTATTTGTTATTGTCAATTCATTTCATTCCCTTGAAAGTAACCTACCCCTACTGCATTACAATTGTGCCAACGTTTTTTTACAATTTTGTTTGTGTTTGTAGGACAATTTTAAAAACATGCTGCAAAGTCTTCTTCTGGTAAAGTCTTCAGTTCCTTCTTCGTTTCGGGCTTTATCTCTTTTATCGATTCAAAACGGTATCCACGGAGCGGTCTCTAAATGGACACTCAAAATGGTTTTCACTGTTGTTTTTCTAGTATCTGACTAGAAGGACAGTGCGTTTATGCAGACATGGCCCTTGTTGAAACCCCGCTCGTGGACCATACTGACTCCAACTTGCGAGCCACACTAGTCGCACTATATGACAGCCTTAAACATTTAGTCCCATCGGATCTCTTCGTTGGAAATGGGCTTGCTTAGACAAAATAAGATATTAATTTACCGACCAAAAATACATTTGATTCCTGCTCCATTTTTATTTGTCTCTCGATTAAATTGTTCCGAATTTATTTTACCCACAGCTCCATTATCGATTATCTGATCGTAAACTAACTTGATTGAACGATTGTGGTTTTATTCAAAGTTAATGCTTACCAAGAATTTCTAGATTTATTCAGAGAATCTTCTTTCTGGCCGTTACATACATAAATTTTACACTTGGGCTGGCGTAATTAAAACTCGAAATCAGCCCTAAACTCACATATAATTGATTCTGTAATATTGTTGCTTCAATGATGTCACTACAACATTGCTGCATCAATCATATCTCTGCAGCATTGCAAGAGCGAATTGCTTTTTCTAATTACAATATCACAGATTTTGTTTTTATTTTAAACTTGCTTTTGCAAGAAGTTTGCTGCAATATTTTAGTTTTTGTTGCAGCATTGTTGCTGCAACGTTGTTCAGCTCTGCTTAATAAGCAAATAAAATTTATTAATAATTATAAACAAACTGGTTCCATCCATCTCCAATACCCTATCAATTCACATACTATGCTTTCACTAGAGGCATATTAACAATCGCAACATCAGCATTTTCCCACAAAAAATACCCACAGAAACATTCAAGACGCCCGCACTTAGACTTTAACCTGCTAGACACAGACGCTGACAGAGACATAGAGACCCAAAAATGTCATTACCTAACGCTAGCCCCCAAACCCGCCGACGTCGACGTCGACAGCCGAAACAAATTGCCTTGGTGCTGGCTGGAGTGGCCCAACTTCAACTTCCTTGTGCAATTTGGTCAAGTTTAGTGATGCAGTCAGGTCCGGCTTGGCCAAGTTAGGCCGCCAGGCAACAAGTTAGTCAGGCCTACCCACCTATCACTCCCCTCCATGTGCCTCTGCCATGGTCTTTCTATGTGTGTTTGCCAATTATGGTGTCCTCTTTTATTTTCGCTTCGACTTGGACTCCGACACTGGCTCTGGCTCTAGCTCCGCCTTGTCATATTTGTCTGCCATCGCGTTCGTTGCTTAAGTCTTTCGTTTGTGCCCGTCTGCCAAGTGGGTCACTTGCGATTTCATGACCGACTTTTTTTGTTTGCAGCTACTTCTTATTTTCTTCTTTCTCTCTTTTTCTTTGTGCTTAGTTGTTTATGAAGCGCTGTAAGGCAACAGAAAGAAAACAAATGCTTTTAAAAGAATAAATTAAGAACTGCTAACTTGAATTGACCACAAAATTCTACTCGAAAAGCGACAGTATATGCATCATGATCTTTTCAGCTTGACCCTACGTGGTCATGCTTCAATTGCCCATCGGACAACGAAAGAGCAGCCCAGACATGAAATAAATATATCAAGCAACCAATTAGGTTCCCCTTTGGGCCATGACCAATAAAATACCTGGTTATTATTATACTCAACTCCAGCAATTTATACGTGATTTACCGTACGAACAATTGAAATATAACAAACAATCAAAATGGAAGAAAAAAAACCCATTTTCTGTACGAGCCCCTCTCCTCCTCTCCCCATCAGTCCTTTCTTTACACTGATGGCCATTTCTTTTTACAAATTGAATTTAATTGCCATGTCTTCCAGCAATTTATCTTTTGTTTACGACTCTTGCTGAAATTGTTGCTTAATTCTATAATTATTTATGCATTCTTTGTGGACTGCAAAAAGCTGTTAACAAGTCTCGTTAAATCTTTATTGAATATTAAAAGTGGGCATGACCCATGGAAGAAGATTAAAGCCGCTCTGCGGGACTTGTGGTAAGTGTGCCAGAATATTATTATTTTTTATGCTTTTTTTTGTTTTTGTAAGCAATGCTAATTGCTGAGACACGTATCCGGAGAAAGAGAGGAAAGGATGAGTGAATGAATGGATGGGGTAGAAATGTTGCAGTAATCTGTTGAGACATGTGGAGAGAGATCAAAAACGTGCCAGTTAAATGTCATAAGTAACATTTTACATCCAAACTGAAGTCGGAAAGTTTTTCGATGTTTTAAGACGGAAGAGATTATAAACTTATGATCAAGCCCGTTACCCGTTTATTCTACAACATTTAGTCGGGATTTAAGCGGTGAAGTTTTTCGAAAAGTGTAAGTAAAAGATTAATGTAAAACCTACATGAATCACTTTTGAATACGCTAGAATCCAATAATTTCTTTGTTTTTTAGTATTTCTTCAAGTTGTTTCAACGGATCAGTCTGATTTTATTGATATTAATAAACCATAAAAAATATTAAAATTCTGAATATGCATTTGTTATTTATTTTTTTAAATTTCTGAATTGTGGTAAAAAGAAGAATTGTATTCATAATAAAAAGGCAAATTCGCTTAGTACAGGCTCGGCAGCAAAATCAGTTTTAAGATGCCTCGAAACGGCGAGCAAACATTCTTCTGAAAATGGTATATCGAAATAAAAATGAAGATGGATGCTCGATATCTACGCACTAAAGTTTTTTAAAGAATATTCTTGGGTGTAACATTCACACAAAACATGAATTTAAAACACATCTAAACCATAAACTGAAGAATGCTAAATACAATGACGCTAAACAGTACATGGAAAAGCTTCGTGGGAAATAAAGGGTTGGCGAATTCGGCCAAATATTATCTTCTCTAGACTACTGCAAGAGCGAAATTGTTGTATGTGACGCAACTATGGGGACATAAAGATTACGATGACGTGGAGAAACTGATAAAACACTTCCCTAAAAAGTTATTTCGACTGCCAGTGAATACCCCAAACTATGCACTTTATCTAGCGAAAGGTCTATCGCAATGCTTTAAGAATTGGCAGCAGCTCTTTATTGCACACAATATTAAGTGCAATGTTTTAAATACTGTAGAATAAATTGCAGCGCAGGAGGCTGTACTGGTTGCTATAGACAAGAATCATAAATTTCAGTGTGAAGCTCAAGCTAGAAGAAGCAAATCAAGAGTAGGGTACAGTCAGCTCAATTTCAACATTGAAATAAACAATTACACTAGTTTACAAAATAATACAAATTTTGCGATCCCGAATATTCGGTAGCAATTGCAAAAATGAAAGGGCGTTCAATTACCTTCAAAGAAAACATTACCTTTTCATAATGAAGATATACCCATTTTTCTGAAGGTACTTTTTCCCCCAATCGAAAAATTAGCTTTTCCTCGATTTCTCGAAAACGGCACCACTAAAAATTATTTGAACTGCATTTTTGGACTCAGCAATAGAATTTACATATGAAATGACTTTCAAATGGTCGGGTTCGGAAATGTTGTAAACTAGTGTTATTTTAGTATTGCACGAAAACTATTGGAACTATTTTCAAAACTAGATGAGAATTGGGATCCTGACCCCACTACACCGATAGTATTTGCTATACGCGATCAATTGAGTACATAATTGACATTATAGTGTTACGGTCCTGAAGCATTAGCATTATTTTTGAATTAGCATTAATTTCATTTTTATTTTATACATTCCAAACCCAGCACAGTGGGTGAATTCATAAAGCAGTGGTCAAAGGATTGTAGGAAGTCTGGCGAAACGATCTTTTAATCCCCAAACCCTCTCTATTCAACTCCAAAGATGTATATTTGCCTCCTTGTTGTAGGAGAGAGCATTGACATCCCCACCCCTCTTGTTCAAAGTGGGATTCTGCATCCCCCTATCCATTTCTGATATAAAAAAATGTTTATTTACCAGATCATGGTCACTTTAAGCATACAACTATTTCTGCAATATGCTGTTTGCTTTCAACACGAAAAATAAACTTAAACTAATTCCTGCGTGCCTACTCATGCTGGTTACAAGTTGGTATGTCAAAGCTATATCTTAGTTTCCGTTTCCAAGATATTTGCGAAAAACTAGCTTCCCAACTTCTTACCGTTCTAGAATTTTTGTAGGCCACACTAAGCATTAATTGTTGATTTTATGAAGCCTCTAGGATAGTACACATATCAATGAAATTGAGAAAAATCAAACCCATCAACCGAAAGTAATTTATCGATTTTATTTTGTACTTCTAGTAACAACTCTGATTTTAACAGCTATTTGTTTCATTATAACCACAACCCTTTTTCTTAAACTCAAAGCCGTTACCTACAAAGTTCCGCAAAATTTTTGACACCACTTATTTAAGACTTTTAGTTGAGGTTCCACTTTTGTTAATGAGAAACATCTTTAATTTTGATACGGAAGATTTTAGTAGGGTTAAAATTTGAATTCAGCGTCACTTGACGCAGGGGGTGGGCGTGGCGTAAGAGGAAGAAGGAAAGGGAAAGAGGTGGATTAAAGTGGGGGCTTGCGAAAAAGAGTGACTAAACAGTGACTTGACAGTATCTTAATAGTGAATTAACAGTGACTAATCAGTCACTTAAGAGTGACTTGACAGTGACTTAACTGTGACTAAACAGTGGCTTGAAAGTGACTTATCACTGACAAAACAAAGAGCAAACAGTGACTAGATTAAACAGTGACCGCGCAGGACTAAAATGTGACTTAACAGTGGGCTAACAGAGACTAAACCGTGACTAGTGACAGATGAGCAGATGAGATGGGTGACAAAACAATGACTAGACGGTGACTAAAAAGTGGCATGACTTAACAGTGACTATACAGTAACTTTACAGTGACTGCACAGTAACAGTGATTTGCGACTGTTGTTTAAATTTATCTATGGGCCCTTAAATTTAGCATCATGTTTCACATCAAAGCCTCGTGAGTGTTAACGACACTTGCATTTTTTCTGTACATTTTTAATTATCGTTCCTAGATACAATTTCTGTAATTTTTTCAGAGTTTAAAGAGTTGTGGAAGGTGGTTAAAATTGATAAACCATTCTATTTGCACACTCACAGCGATAGCGCAGTATTACTGTACGGACCTTAAATAGAAGTAGAAGAATCGAATGGACTGGATTATGCCTTGAAGTGTTGCCAAGTGAAGTGAACATATCTTGTAGTTCTAAAATATTTTTCCAATCCAGTAAATAGTTTAATAGTAAATGCAGCGTTCATGAGAGCAGAGGTACAGGGTTTGCCCGGAAAGTAATAGTTGTGGATGGGATGTGGGCGGGATGTGAGTGATAGTTGGGTGGGACTTGGGTGGGATTACGGTGGGATGCTGGTGGCAGTTCAAGGAATATAACTAGAATTAGGTGTCATTTAGTTTTACTTTACCATAGTTTAGCATTTTATATTCTGTGCTAGCCAATTTTGCCTCTTTATTTTGTATCGTCGCATGGCCATGGCGGCCATAATTCGCCACACACTTTTATCAGAATCGCTCATTACTTTCCACATTTCAGCCCCTTTACTGGCAATCTGAGTTACTGTAAATTCTGGATTATCCGTTTTAATCTGTTGGCGGCCCGATATATTTAGCCACATTAAGAAACTGGATTCCGGACGTTTCGGTTTCGCTGTGATGTTCATTTTTATATTTGTAACTTAAAAATTTCGAATTGCGTGTATTATTGAAAGATACTAAGGTTTTTTATAATTATTTTGCTTGTTTTTTTATTTAACGGAAATTTTGTTACTACGTATGTTAATGTTGTTAATCAAACTAGGAACTGAGAAAAACTACAAGCAGTTGACATTTTTCTAAAAGTCAAGAATTTGAGGGCTTACTTTGCTATAAGAAAAATTTGTTAACTGCCATGGCGGGCGAACTCCTTAGAACCGGTTCGGTTCGGGTTTTTTTGAACCATGAACCAAACCCCCAATAATTTTGCCCCCTCGAACCTGAACCCGAACCGGACCACTTTTTCGAAAAATTAGGTTCGGTTCACAAAATAAAGTAGTTTTTCTTAACAGAGACAAACAGAGATTACACAGTGTTACAGCCAAAATATACTTTCGAAATGACCTAGGGGCAATTATGTGAAAGCAAACATAAATATGTTAGCACACTAAAAAAAAATACTAGATTGTCGATGTGTATTTAGAAAATCGCGCCTAACTTCGTCAAACGGTATCCAAATTCATTGGGACAACAACCGTTCGACGGAGAATTAAATGGGCTTTTATTACAAACTCTAAGGGAAAATAGCTTAGAATAAAATAGTTAAACCAGTGATGGTCAAAGTACAAATTTCTCAGAAAAAGTTGAAAATGCCAGATCTGTAAGCCGCATTTCTCAGCCATCGCGTTAAATTAGTCAAACCATTGATTATAATGTTTTAGATCCCTCTCGTGGCTATCGGAATTGATAAGGTTATGAGCAATCAGACGGTCCATTCGCGAGTTATATCTATTTAAGTGAGGTAAAAAAGCAAAAAGCGATTTTGGGCCATAACTTCAGATTTTGGGGGTGTTAGGAAAAAACCAAGTATGAGGAAATGCTATACTCGATCTGCCCAACAATATGTACTGGGTCTCGTGAAAAGTATGTGCAGATTTTTTTTTTTTCGTAACACTGTGTTATTTGTAATCTAACTGGTATCATTCAAGAAGTTCTCCAATCCTATGTCAGATTTATACGATCACTATTTAGATGCTGCACACACTCTAAAATAACACAGATCTACAAATTGTGACCTTTTGTGGCGGAGACCGTTAAGAGGATATTCTTCATGTTCACCGTTTTTTTTTTTTAATTTTTTTTTTTGCATTTTTTTATAGTTTTTTTTATTTGAGAATATCGCCCCAAAAGGATTTTTCGGAATTGGAAATACTTTAGAAGATATACTGCCATGTTCCGGTTTTCACTAAAGTGAACTCGAATGTTTTACATTTTCTCATCTCTATTTAACAATCAAGGGAGTCCGTATCAAACCTACTGCTTCTACTTACTCTTTACACGACTGATTCAAGTAAAAACGTTTAAATCTGATTAGCCAAATCAATTTTATGCAACAGCATATTTAACGAATTCGAATTCGACAATTTTTGTCTAAAGTGAAAACCGGAACAGGCCTGATAGCCTTTTTTGTCGACCAATGTCTTCGATAAAACAAGCAATTTTCTAATTACTTGAAACTTTAAACGCATTTACCTCGAAACCACTTTTTGATTCCAATTGCTCGCGCTCATTAGTGAACTAATCATAATTTCAAAAAATTTTTATTATTATTTTTGTTAATAAATAAAAAAAGTAAAAAATTTATTTTTTTTCAAATAAAATCAAAAATTTCGAGGTAGAAGAGACATTATTATTATTTATCCACAATGAGACGACCTTATATTTTGGACTAAATTAAAACCTTACGAAATAAATTTTTATCTATATCGGGGTTTTTATACCGTCTCGTCAGTAGGTTAACATAAATATAAATATATTAATGTATAGTCTCGTCGATCTGTGCGTCTCGGCAGCCCTAATTCGGAAATCGTTATTTCTCCTACAGTTTTGAAGATAGACGTTTGGTTAGTCTAGAGATAGTTAGTAAATAGCAAAATGTATCGATTTGCCGAAGAAATGATAAAGATCGGATCAGCGGTTCTCAAGTTATGAGCAAAAAAGTACATCTCCCTCGCCCCACCCCCTCCCACCCATTCACAACTAACACCACACAATCTTAGAGAGAGAGAGAGAGCGAGAGAGAGCGTGAGAGAGAGAGAAAAAGAGAGTGAGACTTTGAGATGAGCGCAGCACCAGCATTGCATTCAGCTTCTACTCCGGGTACAGAGTATGTTATAGTCGGACTTGACCGACTTTCTCACTTGTTTTCTCTGCCCTCTTGGCCCGTACTAATACTACATGCTTTCCAACAGTTCGGCATATTTTAGATCAAATCGGATAACTATATCTTATACATAGCTGCCATAGGAACCATCGGTGGTAAAATGGGTCTTTCAGAGAAAAACTTTTTTGTTTTTAATGTTAGGGTCCACAAACTCGGCCTATACTAATATTTTTTGCTTTGGATCTATCAGTCGGAAAATGGGTTTTAGTCAAAAAACTATTCTTAACTCTGAGATTTCAGGACATTTACTTCGGCACAAAGGAAGTTAGCTTGGCTTTCTCGTTTTTATGTATTGATGTGTTCGCTGTCTAATAGACTTCTGGGCACTGTTGATTTAGACGCCCAAACATTGGTTAAACTTGGTTCGTGAGAAGTTTTTTTGTTTTAATTTCTTCCTATGGGAAGAAAGTGCTAAATCGATCTCAGCCAGAATCGTAATATGTAATTGCTCACTTAAATTCAAATGAAACTAAATTTCGGAATAATTTTTACCTTAATTTTATGATGTTTCCATCTCAGCCTCTGGCCCAATCTTGGTTAATCATCTGCCTATTTTTATCTTTCCATTTCCATTCCTCGAGTAGTGTGTACCACTTAAGGCTCATTTCAAGCATGCAGCTCTAGACTTTTGTCGACTTCAGACACGGCATGGCATGGCTTACACTTACCGATCGTAGCATAATAGACTTGGCCTACATACAATAACAGACACATAGACACTTGAGGCATTCTTAACACACACTCACAATGCGAACACTTTTACTCTCATAAACATAATCATGCTTACTCATGATAATCAGACTCTGGCTCTGGCTGGAAGCTCTTGCCTGCTCATTACCATGCCAACAAACAGCCACAACAACAACAACAATAACAATTATTATACCCAACTTTAACTAGTTTCCACACTTGGCCTGGTCTAGTCTCTAGACACTAAGTCGGCTTTCAACTTGCCCGCACAATTTTCCATTTCCATTTTCTTTGCGAATGCGGTCGCCGCCTGCTCCTCCCAAAACATACATAATTAAAAACTAAAAGAAAAGAAAAATAAGAAATAAAACCACGGAAGATGGGGCGCCTACTTGGTCGAATATGTGAAAGAATCGCCCTCGAGTGCAATTTCCAATGTGCCAATAATTTGGTAAATTAAAATTATTGCCCGCGATCATCAAGCAGGCATTCAAAAAATCGACACCAAAATGCAGTGAGAACAGTGGGAAGAAGTTTATAAATTATTGTATATTAAATTTTTTATTTGGTACCTCAGAAAAAGTGTACGTAAAGCAAAAGGGATATAACCGGATGTTAGTTTTAGGGTAAAATTCGTCTAGAAAAACCTCGTATATATCACAAGTCTATATTTATTTTGTATTTGATTTAAGTAAAAAACGTATAAAGCCCAAATGTTCCATTCTTGAGCGCCGACAAACGATTTTTCAGAGCGTATGTGCAAGTCTAAAATAACTTTCTATCAAAGTCTTACAAATTTTACAGATCAAAAAGATTTAATGTTAATTTCAACCACGGTAACTGCAATTGCAAGTTGAAAGCGGCACGCACTCACTTACACACACACATACTTACAGCTTAAAACGTTTTTCGAATTTTTTGAATAACGGTGCTTGGAATACCAAAATCAAATCATGTGGAATCGCTGACTGGGTCTCCACTTGAAACCCACAAAACGACAAACATCGAAGGCGACGCATATGAATTTTTGTATTTTTCGGGCGCGAAGGCAACAAGTGCGCCGGGAAACCAAAAAAAGAGAAGAAAAACAAAACTGAAACCTGTTGGCCCATATCACGTACCTCCTCCTTCTCCTCCTACTTCTTCTTCTCAGCCACATAAAAAAGTTGGGTCGCCGTTGCCGCCGCTTGGCGGAATTAATTATGTAGCCCAAAGCTGAATTATATGCGAAAGCAGCGACGTCTCCCTACCCACTCTCCTCCTGCCCCCTTTTCACTTTATCTTACCCCAGCGATGCGAAACTCGTTTGTGCATTTAATTTATGGGTGCGACTCCAAGAAGAACGCATTGCACTTGTCGGGTGCGAACCTGAGACTGCAGCGAAGGGAACTCTCAGCCTCTGGCATTCGTATCATAAAATTGTCAGATTCAAGCACGTGACCCAATTCGAGCTGGTGGCATCCTCCCAGCCGTGGGTCCATCTTCCTTGTCCATGTTGATTATGTTGCGCCTGGCCATAATTGGGTTAATTTTGTGTGGCAAGCATTGTATATAAAGATTTTTTGACAACTTTCGGACAGGCGTTAAATTTACCGATGCCGGGTCCAACGATTTGTTGTGGGCCAAAGGTGAACGGGGAAAGAGTTTTGTTATCTTTTCCCATTTTTGTTTTCTGACAAGCGTGACCTATGCAACATAATGCAAGGAAATTAATGAGAATTGTGCAGGCAATGAGTGATGGTTGAATGCAATTTTTAAAGAAAGTCGACAAAAAGCAACAAGAGTCCTAAGTAAAATCAAATGACTTAGGCAACGAACTTGCGAATATATTAAAACTAAGGGCCGATTTCACATCTTCTACATAAACTAACACATAGCAGTGTAAAATCTATGACTATCTGACACATAGCTGCTATCTGGGAGAACAGAAATCGGCCCTTAATGTAATTAAAAGTTGAATTTTTATCCGCTGTACCAAATAAAGTTTGTGCAAAAGTATGTAAAAGGGAAAAGGAATCATTTCCGACCCTAAATAAAAGTAAATGTTTAGTACAAATTCTTTTTAAATGAATTTTAAAAAATATACAGGCTTGTGCTAAAAATATGTGATTCCTTTTCGTAAAATATCAAATAAAAAAGAAAAGAGAGCGCATGTTAAAGTCGGCTCTAACCGACTTCGATATACCCGTTACTCATGGAAAAAAAAACATCTGTTAAACATGTATCCCTGCTTCCTTAGGGTGAACATCCGAAAAGTATGCAACATTTTTTTAGGGTGAGAGGGGGGTAGCGGAGGGGCTTGGTTAACATTTTTGCTTATAACTTGAGAACCGTTCATCCGATCTTTATCATTTCTTTGGCAAATCGATTCATTTTGAATTACTAACTATCTCTAGAAGGTACAAATCGTCTTTCTTCAAAACTGTAGGAGTTATAACGTTTTTTCCAAATTGCGGGGGCGGGAGGGGGCGTGCCCAAAATTTGAAACAAACTTGATCTGCCTGCAGATAAAAGAAGCATTTGTCCTCTTCTCTTACCATCTCTGAGATCTGTTCATACAGACGGACGTACAGACGGACATGTGTATATCGACTCGGCTGTTGATGCTGATCAAAAATATATATACTTTATATGGTCGGAAATGATTCCTTCTGCCTATTTGCACGAAAATTAATGCCGCAAAAATTAAAACAAAAGATGTTAAATTTCTAAAGTCTAAATATTTTCAAAATGGGATGCCTGCAGCTCTTACAATTTCTAAGATCTGTACGTGATATGACTATTTAGAAATAGATTCATAAATAGCGAAGTTAAAAAATGTTGCATACTTTTCGGATGTTCACCCTTAGGAACGCAGGAACAACGCTGTTTAAGATTTCTTTTATGAATAACGGGTATATCGAAGTCGGATACAGCCTAGTTTTGCTTACGCTCTCGTTTTTGTTTAAACTTGTAATGGCCAACTTTAAAAAAGTTAAAAATACCTCTGTATAAGGATTTTAGACACACATAATGTATTTATATTGAACAAATGAGATTGTTGAGATTGTTGAGATCAGTACCATAGCACACATCCCATAACCGTAATGTAACCGTAACTGGGAAATGCTAATGGCCAAATCAGTAACCATAACCCTTATAATTACAGTTATTCGTTTCGGTTTTAATTCCTAAAATAATTACAAAAATACTTTTTGGATAAGTCCAAAATCCCAGTTTTTTTTTAAACCTCGAGCATATGGGCAATACCGAGTTATATTTGTTTGAACTGATAAAAAACGTTCCCATAAAAATATTATTTTGCCAATCATCACAATTTCTTCTGCAGATCGATAAATAATCCTTATTACTAAATATGTCTAGAGGGTACGAACCACCTGTTCACAAAACTGTGGAAGTTACGACGTTCCAAATTGCAAGGACGGGACAAAGCGTGCCAAAAATTAAAATAAAATTTATCTGCCTGCAAATAGTATATGTCCCAAACATGATAAACTTCTATCTCTTAACATCTATGAGAGCTGTTTGTTCATACGGACAGACAGATGGTCATGGCTATATTAACTGAAATGACTGTTTGTGAAGACATTGTATGAATATTTTGCCTAAGGGATTACAAAAGTTGAATTTTTTTAGAATCTGTCTTCCGCCATAACGCAGCTTCCTCACACTAGCCACAGGTGCGACCCCCGAAAGGTTTTCCGTCTCTAATCTTAAAATATTTTGATATACATATTACTGATTCAGTGTTGTCAGAGAGGGAGAATGGTGTGTTGAGCTTAACAGAACAGTTAAATTTGTATTTGGGGTTAGAATATAATGTGCGTATCTAAGGAAATGTTCATATGTAACAGACAGAAGAAAGAAACTGCGATAAATATTTTATATCAGCCATATCACGTACACGATCTCAGAAATAGTAAGAGCTGCAGGCATCCCATTTTGAATATAGACTTACATCTGATAACTTCACCATCTTTTGTTTTAATTTTTGCGGCAATCATTTTTTATTTTAATTCTATACTTATAAAACAAAAAATTATTACCCCAATTTTGTGCTGAAATATGTGTGCTCTTGAACTTTCCCAGCTTAGAGTGCTATGCTTTTTCAACAGCACAGCGGCAAGGCTACGAAAGTATTTCAAATATGGTATTGCTATACTTCCAAAATTCTCACAGCAAAGCGATAGCACAGTTTCGGGTTTTGATTTTTGTGCTTTTGCTTTCCATGTGAACTACGTTTCTGTCGTAGCACAACACAGCCAAGAGCATAAGTTTCAGTGCTATTGCTATTTCACTGACAGTTTTTCAAACCCTGCGAACAAGTTTGAATGCGATAGCATTAAAAACAAAAAAGGTTTTCTCACAAAGATTTTTTTCAGACCTATCTTTTGTATGGGAGCTATATATATAGTTGTCCGATTTCGACAAATCTTAATGAAATTATGTGAAATGATTGAAAAATTATAAATACGAACGTTGGTAGCGATATGGGATGGGATGGGATGGGATGAGATTTTGATAAACGCCTAGTTATAGTTAGTTTTGTATATAGATGGTTCGCACCTTTTATGCATACATACTTAGTAATCAGTATTTTTTATCTATTTGCCAAAAAAATAATAAAGATCAAAAGAACGATATCGAGTTATAAAGAAAATCAACAATTATGATGGGTAGCATTGGCCACAATGGCGATGGGCAGCACTTGTGATACTTACAAACTTTGAAGGAACAAAGTACGCTATTGTCGTGTTTGACTGACTATCAAATCTACTAAGTAATTGCCCATAACTGCAATTCATGAACACCAGTGAAGGTCTCGGTGACTCTATACGGCGACAATCTCTCGAAGCCATGATCTGCTCAATCTTTTTTTATAGGCCACGACTTCCAAAAAATGGAGCCCAGTATCAGGATCAAGCGGTGATCCTTTTGGCATTGGTTTGGCGGCGTGTGACAAAACCAAGAGCTGAGTGACGCAGCCGACCTTCAAAGCGGATCAAACCAAACTGCTTCTGGAACGCCGAAAGGAATGGTTCTTAGATTACAGTTGAACTTATTGAACGATCCGAACTAGCAAGTGAAGTCGTCCACAAATGCTTTCTGATGAAACTTTATTCTGTTTTTGACCTTGTGTACAATTCCAAAATTTCACATTACCTTTATCAGTTTCGATTATTTTCCGATTTCCCAACACAGTCACATTTAATTTACGAAATCGCTTGAGTCAAAACTTACTATTGTAATAAAACTTCCAAAATGGTCAGTCACACATCATGTCTATTTTTAAGTTCTTACTTAAAAACTAAATGACAAACTGATTACAATTTACCATGACTGCACACGATGCTGATACTGAT
The DNA here is from genome assembly GCA_018904275.1 of Lordiphosa clarofinis. Lineage (NCBI taxonomy): Eukaryota > Metazoa > Arthropoda > Insecta > Diptera > Drosophilidae > Lordiphosa > Lordiphosa clarofinis. The sequence continues at coordinate 447,969 of JAEIGQ010000156.1, read as the reverse complement.
AGGCAAATCGAGAGCAGGAAGACTGGGTTACCGATGCACCCCATATTCAATTTGGTGGCAAATCGATTAATTTACTTCATCAGGGGAACTGTCACAGCGGTTAAACATAATTAAGGCGCTTAAACGGTAACTCCGCCTCACAAAAAGGAGCCGCCACTGCACAAATTGGAAGATCTTCTACAAAATGTTTAATTAAAAAACAGTCAACAGATATTAAGAAAAAGCAACGCAGAAAGAGCTCCGTCATTGAGACTTGAGGTCTGCATCGTGTGCCGTGATGCTACAGGTGCTGCTGCTACTGCTAGAAAAGTGAAAAAAGTTCCGTTTAGTTGTGTCTTCTTCCCTCTCGCTCTCCTCAAGCGCGATGCTTTGGTTGTAACCGTTATACAAAATGATGCGTTTGTTTTGCTTTTTTTTTGGGATTCTCTTTTAAGGCAGATTTTCGTCCGTTATGCTTTGTTGTTGTTGGTGTTTCAGTTTCAGGCTTGGCTGCACAAAACGTTCTCTGCCCCCAGATATATCGCCATCGTCATCATTATCTTCATCTTCATTATCATCATTGAGCCCACAATGTGCAACGGCAAGTTCGTTGCCTTAGTCTTTCGTTTTGAATGCAATAAATTCCTTCAAGCTATCAATAAAAATCGCATAAATATCTCTCACGCATGCAGAATCGACACAGCTGAATCTGATGCTCATAAACCACCACAAAACCGTCAGGTCAAAGAAATAAACATGGCAAACAAATCTAGCAAAAAGAATAACAAATTTGTTGGAAATGTTATTGATCACGTCTGAGGTTTGTAAGGTTTTAGAAACAAAAACGTTGCTCTCACCGACTAAGATATCAGGCTCTAATTTTAAGCGCTCATTAATATGTCCATGAACAATAATTACAAATTATAAATAATAAATCATCATCATACCGGCCGGATCGGATGACTATAGCATATAGCTGCCATAGAAAGGATTGGTCAAAAATCTAGTTTTAGTGAAAAAAGCTTTGTCATTTTCCATGAAAACGTTTCCAAACCTCGTAGACAGCGGATTTTAAAACTTTTTAAACAGATTTTAATCTTAGTAGGTCAAAATATAGAACCCAAAATGACAAAAATTTTGTTTAAATACTTACACATATTTCTGTCAAGTTTGGTCCATAGAAACGATCGGTCGAAGAAGTAGCTCTAGTGAAAAAAAACATTTTTATTTTCAATGCCAGCGTCTTTATACTTTCAGTTATAAATATTATCTGTTTCAACACAATTTAAGAGAGTTTGATCAAAAAATAATTATTATTATGTTTCAATAAGATCAGAAATAAGTCTTATTTTTGATTTAAAAATATAAATTGTAAAATAACGGTAAATTTTTCATATTTTATAATAATTTATTCTAGAGGTACACAGTACCCTTACGGCGATGAATTTTAATGATTGTTAGACTATTGAAGTGGAAGCGGAATGGCATGGTACCACATTGTCGGTTGATGTTGTTGTAACGGTTGGGAAGTTTCTTGTTGAGGCTGTAAAAGATGACTTCCCATTGACCGAGGTTGGCAATCCTTGGGCAGTGTACTGGACACTGCGTCGGTTCCGGGACGAAGACCCGATTGCCGTGGGAACTGCCACATTGCCGGTAATTGAAGGTGCTGAAGTTTAGTGCCTCTTCGCGACACGACGAAGACTGTCGCCAGTTGAAGAAGCTGATTGTTTGTGCGTACGCCCTGGAACCATATGATTATAGAATTCAAGAAATAAAAACTACGATTTAAGGGTTTATTATTGTTTTGAATTATTAAGATCAGAAAAAACTTTAATTTTTGATTTAAAAATAAAATTTTTGAAATACAGGTTAATTTTTTATAAAATGTTCAATAATTAAAAATCTCAAGGGTTCACCAGAAGGAACTAAAAATTGATATAAATTAAGAGAGAAAACGAAGATGCAAGTCCCAAGGTTCACAAGTCATGAAAAATATGGTTATGATATATTTCCGACCATTCAAAAATTTAGAAATAAGAAATATGTTGTAACAGCCCAAAGGGTCATGTTGAGCTTCTTTTAATCTTTTGACTAGTGTTTACTCATGTCTCGTTACGTTATTAGAGCAAATTTTAAAAATGAAATGGATATAAAATAACTAAAAATATAAAAATTGGTTAATAAATAACCTTACTACATAAATAAAAAAAAAAAAAAAAAGAATCCTGGCATCGCAAAGACCTAGCGGTGGCCAAGCAGGGTGGAAAACAATAATTTATTATATTTACACCATATTGTCCAACAGCCCCGATTGAACTAAACAATTGTATAGTATTTCCCCACAGATCAAATTGATGAAATGACAGCTAAATTTCATGGCCGCCTTGTTAGCGCCAGATTCTATATCCCTGCTCCGATTTCGAGTGAAAGTTGTATAAACCACAAGCCAATTTGTGGTTACGTGATTTGTTATATCTATTCTAGTAACCGTATGAATAATTCAAACTTTCTATACAACGCTCTTAAATTCGACTGCAAAATTCTATCATTTAAACGAAAATTGACCCGAAACAAGCCCAAATCTTTAAATTTAAACTTTCTTTGGTAACATGCGACATGCTAAGATGCCTTAAAATTAAGTATTTAAATGACACAAGCGGCCTCCTATACAAAGGATCTCGTTGCTGAACCATCGTTCACAAAACAAGCCCAACGTTCACGGAAAAACACCTCTAAAAAGCTTTCTTACTAAAACTGGCATAAATCGTAACAGAAGTCCGAACAACGCGCATTGAGATATGTTTTACATTCTACAATAATTACATAAGCTTACAAAAAACAAGTAATACCGTTGCAGTCAACTAGCCCGACTTCCACATACCCTGTACAATTGACAAACACTTGTGCGTAAACAAACACACACACGCACACATACACATAATCGCGCTGTTGATGCTGATCAAGAATATACATACTTTATAGGGTTGGAAATGCTTCCTTCTCCCTGTTACATACTTTTGCACAACTTCATGATCCCCTTTGACCCATTTTCAATAAGTACAGGGTATAAAAAATAATGAGTATCTGCCAAATAAATTTTTATTTGTGACCAGTATACAGAATATAAATAAATATATATATATAAATATACTTGGCTTTATAGCCCCTAAGGGACAAGCCAAGCTTCTTTTATTCTCTATGCGTGCGTGCTTATAGTTTTTGCTTAAGAGAAGAAACCTACAGTTTAACGCGTAATTTGAACGACAAAGCTGGAGAAGCTTTTCAATGGCTAGTTACTTCACTGCTGGCGCCAATAGCTGGAGAAGGTGGCTGGTCGTGTACAAGCTTTTAAAGAGAAATGTAACTTTTTTATTAGATTTTCCGAGGCGGGATAAAACTCACACCCAAGCTAGAGTATTTAAATAAATATATGTATGTATAAAATATATTCCCAGTCATGTCAAACTATTGAATGCCCAATGTTCCCACTCTTTTCGGGCCATTCTTGTTTACCTTTGAAGCCAAAGCAACTTCATTAGAGGCGCAAAAAGTTTGTCGCCCAAAAAGTTAGTCAAGCGTAGACCCAAAGAGAGGCTGCATCAGGCAAGCCATGCCCCTGACACTGTCTGTCTATGTCTATGGCTATGTCTATGCCCAACCAACTCTCGCCTCTTCAAACATATACACACACGGACAGTCACACACACTTGGCCCCATCTCCTCCCACTCTGCTGTTTTGGGGGCCATTGGCAATGTTAATGGCGTGCATTATTTTCATGTTTATTTATGTTGCTGGCACACACAACAGCAGCAGCAGCAGCAGCAACAACAAATGCAACATGTGGCCAAAGTGCAATTTGCATTTGCATCTCAATTGCATTTTGCATTGTCTGATGTTTGTTTGGTTGCTGTTGTTGTTTATCTCTCTCCACACACAGCTGCGTTTGCAGTTTGCATTTGACGGATCCGGTTTTCGTTGACCCACTTCCGGTTGCCAGTTGCCAGAGTTGACCTTTGCCTCGCCCACGCACTCCCCCGCGCTGTCTCTTCACGCCCACACTTTGCACTATATTCATATTTCTTCGCTTAGACAATGGTTCTTTCGCTCTTTCTCCTTTGTGGCAGCCACTCGTACATGGCAATTTATTTAGCATTTTTATTGTTGCCGCATTTTGTTGTTCTTTTATGCCTTCCATCTGTTTTTATTGTTTGTTGATAAGCCTCCGCATTGAAGTCGAAGACGGCGACGACACTGAACACCCGCACCTTGGCTTCAAAGCATTTCCAAATTGGCTAGAAAAACGCAAAATTATGCGACGGAAATTTGCATTATTATTATTATGCGAAATTTATGCAATATTTGACACATTTTCACATCACAAAAAGATTTGACTATTTTTTTTTGGTTATTGATGAAGAATTTGTCCGATTTTTGGAAGAAAGTAAGTTGCCTTTTAAGGTTTGATATTTGGTAACACCAATACAATACAAATACATCAAACATAAGAGAATGCAAGGGTTGACCCATAATGAAGGTGTATTTTATTTAAAGGTAACATTTTAAAGAAGTTCTAAAAGCTTGTGAAGATAAAAATCGCTGTCAGGCAGCTGGCAGAAGTGACTGGCTGTCTGAAAGTTTTTATTAAGCATTATATTAGATGTTCCGAGGTAGGATCGAACCCAGAAACCCCGCACAGTAGGCGGACACACTACCCGCTGCACCACAACCGGCCATACTGCGCTTTGGAGTAGTCTAATTTAGCAATTTTACTAAACCCTATATATCAATTTAATACACGTTGTCTAAAACTTAAACTGAAACTAGTGTAATTTGTATACCCTTGCAAAGGGTATTATAATTTTGCCCAGAAGTTTGCAACGCATAGAAACATACATTTCCGACCCTATAAACTGTATATATTCTTGATCAGCACACGTCGATCTCAGAAACTATAAGGGATAGAGACACAAATTTGTGCATGTAAAAAGGTGTATACCGTACGCAGATCAAGTTTCAAGTTTCAGATTGGCAAAATTTCCCTCTCCTCCTTAAGCCGCAAAAAACTCTCAGAGCCACCATCTGCCCAAAATAATTTCTAATACTAGGATACTTATGTACGCAGATGATGTAAAGCTTAATTTATCTTTCAATGACTCAAAGCATTCTAATAGTTTGGAAGATGATTTAAACTCTTAGTAATTCTGCTGCTTGGTTGATCAATTACACCTTAATTGCTCCAAGTGCATGTATTTGACTTTCAATCGTTGCAGACCTTCGATAGTTACCTATACGATTGGCAATTAAGGGGGTATTCTCCATGTCGGGACTGTTTTTTGGACCTTTTTAAAAAAATGTCTTATTTGAAAGCGCAAAGAGTTTTCCCATTTATGTTACAAACAGATTCAAGTAAACAAAAGAATTTTGCAGCTTCGATACGAGGGCTGTTCAGGGTCCAAAAGAAGGTATAGTGCCACGATTCCACTTCCCCAGGTTGTGTGAAATGAAAACTAAAAATGTAGTTATAATCAGTATAGATGTCATTCTGGTCTGACCCTCGAAAAAAAGTTAAGTTAAAAGAAAAGTTAATATTCGATTTTGGGCACCTTTTTTTGTAGTTTAGTGTAAAAAATATAGTAAAAATTGTTTTTAAAATTATGATTGAGGGTCAGACCAGAATGGTGACAATTCGTTTAAAGTTTGACGTAACTTGAAAATTGCTTGCTTAATCGAGAACATTGGTCGAAAAAAGGGTATATCTTCTTAAGTGTTTCGAATTTCAAAAAATCCTTTTGGGCGATATTCTCAAATATCTTAACAAAAAAATAAAAATCTAAAAAATAAATTTTGCACATACCCTCTTAACCCTTGGAACGAATGTCTACAGTTGTTGATCTTGCCACTCTTTTTGACACCAAATTGAGTTTCAATCCTTATATTTCTTTTATTGTTAATAGAGCAAATGGTGTACTTGAATTCATTCAACGTTGGTCGAAGGAATTTAATGATTTATACACCACAAAGCTTTTGCACACTGCTCTAGTCCATACTGTACTCGAAATACTGCTCGTCCGTCATATTAATTGGGACCCTAACCTTTGTTTACCAACGTACTCAAACAGACTCTTGCTTAACCGTTAAACAGTATTAGGTGTTTCTTTTCTTCATAAACAAATTATCGGTGATGTAAATTCTTCTGAACTATTAGGTCGCCTTAACTTTTACGTTCCATTTAGGGCAACTGATTACAATTTTCCTTTAATCTTACCCAGATGCACAACTGATTATGCCCAGCACAATCGATTTCGAGTCTTATGTTAAACGAGAAGGCCAAGCTTTAAAACAAACCATTTTTCTGATAAAAGCCACTTTTCGGCCGATAGTTTCTATGGCAGCTATAAGATATAGTCATCCGATCTTGACCAAAACTTCCAAATCTGTGTAAAAGCGTATAAAACTAATAATTGGCGAAGCGGAAGGCGTTTACATTAAAAACAAAAAAGTTTTCTTACAAAAACCCACTTTTCGACCGATAGTTCCTATGGCAGCTATAAGATATAGTCATCCGATTTTGACCAAAACTTCCAAATCTGCGTAAAAGCGTATAAAACTAATAATTGTCGAAGCGGAAGGCGTATACATTAAAAACAAAGAAGTTTTCTTACAAAAACCCACTTTTCGACCGATAGTTCCTATGGCAGCTATAAGATATAGTCATCCGATTTTGACAAAAACTTCCAAATCTGTGTAAAAGCGTATAAAACTAATAATTGTCGAAGCGGAAGGCGTTTACATTAATAACAAAAAAGTTTTCTCACAAAAACCCACTTTTCGACCGATAGTTCCTATGGCAGCTATAAGATATAGTCATCCGATCCGGTCGGTTCCGACATGTTAGCAGTGTGCAGTAAAAAGAAGACTCTGTGCAAAGTTTCAGCTCGATAGCTTTAAAACTGAGAGACTAGTTTGCGTAGAAACAGACAGACGGACAGACAGACGGACGGACAAAGCTCAATCGACTCAGCTCGTCGCCCTGATCAAGAATATATATAGTTTATAGGGTCGGAAATGAATATTTCTATGCGTTGCAAACTTCTGGGCAAAATTATAATACCCTTTGCAAGGGTATAAAAAAACAATGATGTCTATCACCTGTCAACAGATCTCTCTCTCTCTCTCTTCTCTCTAAAAACGTCTCTCTAGGGCAGGGGCGCCCATGCTCATTGCGCAAGGCACGCATGTGTTGTTGTTCTACGCAAAGGAATAGCCTGCGCGTATACGATTTGCGCATGCCGTAAGCCAGCAAAAAACAATTCTTATGCCTGCTCTGTGTTTTGTTGTTGTCGCGCTCTGACCTGCAACAACAAGATCATATGTGTCTCTCTTCTCTCTCTCCTAAGTCTCTCGCAAACTCGAGCCCAACAACAATTTGCTTATGCGTACGGCTGAACGCTTGTCGCACTATCGAGTATGATTTGTGTAGCAACGACCACACATACACACAAACAAGAATCGGTTCTCTCTCTCTATCTCATTTTGTTGTTATTGATTGAAATATATTTGGCCTATGTGTATTGTTTTGACGCTCTGGTAAGCTCGTTCTGGGCACCCCTGCTCTAGGGTCTTGTCTTTAATCAGAAAGCAAAGAGATATTTGGAACCATTTCACCGAGTTGAATAAAAAAACGGCGAAATGCAAATATTGCAGCAGTGGAACCAGTTGTCCGGCAGAAAAACAACGACAATTCTGCCCTTGTGGAAAAAAAGGTCCAGCAATTCGGTCTTAAAAGCCAACATAGGATTGCAAGCTTTGTGTATAGGCCAGCCCTACATGTTGCCATAAATACGCGACGAGCATATGGCTAATATGACGAGCAAACTGAGCTTGGCATCTGCATAATGATCGGGGACCAAACAGCAATACACACACATAGACTTGAAATCATCTGTTTTCTCTATCTCGCTGAGAACATAAGAACAACAGAACAAGAGCAAGTGATCAAGAACAACAGAACAAGAACAAGTGAAGAAGAACAATTGAACAAGAGAACAAGTGAGCGATTTGAGTGAGTTGACTCACTTAGAAAAAAGAACAAGTGAACATGTTCAGCAAAAAGAACAACCTTTACCCAACACTAGTCTCTTGCCGGACTGACTGAAAAATCTTCCCCCACAGGGTGGGAGATTTTTCTGTTATGTCGACTTTAATAAATCAATAATTATACCAATATGCCGCAATGCTGCTGTGCCAGTTTCAGCGCTTTGCGAGATGACGCAAAATCCGAAAGGTTAAAACGAAGACTGCTGCAGAAGGGGCGTTATTTTGCGTTTTTTAATCAGGGTCTTCGCGAAGGCGTAACGCACTACATGTATCGGTTGATGATGATGAGGCAATAAGTCCCCAATGAAATAAGTCCCCAAACGATAAAATGAAATAAGGCCCCAAATTTGGGGAGTTATTTCATAATGAAATAATAACCCAATTTAAATTATGAAATAAGGCACCACTGAAATGAAATAAGGCCCCAAAAAAAATGAAATAAGGCCCCAAATTTGGTGTGTTATTTCATAATGAAATAATACCCCATTTTGAAAAATGAAATAACACCCCAATTTTTCAATTCTATTTTTTTTGTTCATTTTATTGCTTTATTCAATTTATTCAATAAAATAAAAACTATTAGAAATACCTAATATAAAATTTTAAAATATTTTCTTATTTGGATTTTTAGTGAAACAAACTACCTATAACATTAAATAATAATGAAAATTTTTTACACAAAAATAATATAAAATAATAATATAATATAATATAAAATAATATAATATAAAAAGTTTTCTTATAAAAAAAATTTCGTCTGCGGCGCTAAGATTTTTTAAAATAGACAATATAATTACCTCGTCAAAATACAGTATTTTCTGTTCCTTGCCGTAGAACAGATTTCCAGTTCGCCGTAATGCAACAATTTTTTCGCACTTCATAATTTTAACTCTATTGCACTCATGAACTGGTCCCAAAAAAATAAAGTCGTGTGTTGCTTTACACAATGAAGCAATTTGACCACGCCTAGCCGCCCTTATGGCACCTGCGTATACGTAATCTGAAAACAAAGTTTTGAGAACTGTGAACACAAAGCTAAAATGTAAATTAAAATTAAATTTTTAGTAATTTATAGTCAAATTTTAAGCGTACATTCCTTCAGTTGGGCAAATATCCAGTTTGTATTAGCTGAAGAGTTGCCATCGTACGACCAGCAGCGTTGGATGATAGAGTTCAAGCTCATCTTTAAGTTTAAAGCCCGCAAAAGCCGCAGCCGCAAGCGGGATAACTATTATCTTTTAATACATACTTTCTTCTTTATTTTGACATACTTACAAACACACAAACACGCCACGTTAGTTTTGCTCCACGAAGACTTGCACTTTGGTTGTTTCCCTGTTTAGGGACAACACGATACAACCCACTTTAATGAAACATATTGAACATTTTCAAAATGTTTTCTTTTTCATTCCACTAACCTGGCCTTTATTATCCATAATTTGGAAAAATTTTTGTGCAACTTTACCGCGTGCAAGTCCTCAAAGCTAACATGTGTCGCCAATTACGCAACATCCTGCCTCAAAACCGACTCGTAACGATAACAATTCGGGTTGCCAAACTCTTTATCGATCTTTGTTTGCTACGTATTTTTGAGATGTATTATTAAAAATGAATTTTGTTTCCTTAAATTCGACTTTATGCCAATTATTGGGTCCCCCAGCAAATCACTAAACTGATCAACAAAATCAAAAGCTTATCACTGAACTAATTGTAAAACGGTACTTTTGCACATCTGTACAAAAATGCATCAAATACTAAGTCAGAAAACGCAGGCAGATAAGAAAATTAACCGTTATTGGAATTTGTTTCCATATATCAGCAAAAATAAGAGAAATGAAATAAGACCCCAAAAAATTCATATTAAAAATTGGGGTCTTATTTCCGCGAAATGAAATAAGACCGCAAACCTAATTTTTGGGGCCTTATTTCATTTCTTCTTTTGGGGACTTATTTCATTTTGAAATTTTATTTACGAAATAAAGCCCCAAAAAATGAAATAACACCCCAAATTTGAGAAAAAATCGTTGTTTTTGTTTTCCATATAAATTTTTGGGGCCTTATTTCATTTTTTTTTGGGCCTTATTTCATTGGGGCCTTATTTCGCAGCGCCCAACACATCGACTTCTGATTTAACGTAATCCACGTGCACACGGGCATGTAAAATGAGGGAGCAATGTTTCCCGTAGTGAAGATTAAGCAAAATACATTTTGTGAGAGTTCAAAACAAGTAAAAAGGTTTTTAAATAACCTTCTGTGTTCCTTAGGGCAAAATCCGAAAAGTATGCAACATTTCTTTAACTCGGCTATTTATTATCCGATCTTTCTGAAAATTTTAGGGACTATAAATATTGCAAATACAAATTTAAATCTTATACCCTTTCATAGAGTATTATAATTTTGCGCAGAAGTTTGCAACGCATTGAAATATTGATTTTCAACCCTACAAACTATATATATATTCTTGACCAGGGAGACGAGCTGAGTCGATTGAGCTTTGAGTCGATTGATTAATAGTTTTATTATTATTTTAAATCAGTGGTGCCCAAACACACACTATCAAGCTTTGCGATTGTGTGTGTAGAAGCGAAACACGAAGTAAACGTCATTATGTCAAACATGGGCTACAAGCAAACAAATAAGTATTTATAGAGCACACGTATTCTCTCTCTCTATGTGTGTGTCGGCTGTGATGCCGGCAGAATTTTGACTTCCTATCACATGTGATAGGATAATGACACTTTTTGCACCACTGTTTTAAGTCAAAGAACATGTCTGATGTTACGATTTTTTAATTAAAGCTTTATTTTAGTTTCCTTTCTCGTATTGTTAGTTGCCGGCCTTAAGTCACAGATTATAACAGGATATTAAAGGATATCAAAGTAAAACTCTACTTATCTTCTTAAACACCCCGACTAAGTTTAACAATTCCTCTCGCCTTCGGCAAAAAAAAAAAAACAAATTAAATACGAATTCCAATTGTGAAGCCGGCCTGGAAGAACCATAATGTTTACGGCCGGGCAAACAGAGATGCGGACAATGGCAACAGACAAGCTCAAGCGCTTTGGAGCCATGGGCACGGCCAAGTAAAAGCAGAAATACAGTTAGACAAATTCTATGCACGTCAAATGTCAATCTCTCTCCATACACAGTACAACAAAACGAACAAAATCAATCTTGAACATTATAAAGCCCTGGACCAGCGACCGAGGAGCAGAACATCGGCAAAACTCTTTGAGCGCGCGCACCAAACAAAACTAATTGAACTCGGACAGCGTGACACTTGGGTCCATCACTCAGTGGAAAAGTCTTAGCTATTTGTTCCAAACAAATAAAATAAAAGCAATCAAATCAAGGCAGCAGCCTGACACCTGGAACCGATGAAGAGGTCATTGGGCCAACGGTAAAAAAACAAAACGGAGTCCATTATATAAATATTGACACGGGGGTCAAGCCCCGGACCCGAAACAAGACTTGTGCATTTGTCATATTGGGTTAGACAAACTTTGAGAGGCCAAAAAAACCTATAACCCAAATGAAGATCTTTCGAGGAAATTGTTGTTTTTACATCTCCTTGGGCGGTAAGTCTCCGCAGCTCTTCAGTTGACCGCAAAAGATTGTAAATTAAGGTGCAAACAATTGAGCAGAAGTCAAAATACACAAAACAAATTGTATTTTTGCAAGGTTTGCCAGGCTGCTGCACCTTTCTATTTGACAAACTGCAAATGTGACAAATCGAAGGCAGTTGCCGGCAAGTGCACGGCGGGCGGTGTACAATAACAGGTCAGCAGCGACGACCTTTTCTACCTTTTAGCTGTGGTTCAGTTTTGACTTGAATTGAATTGTCCCGAATTGGCACAACAGATTGCCACTGTGTGGCAGCGGGAGGTAAGGGAGAAGTTCCAGACAGAATTTATTTGGTTTATTTGAAAAATCAATTTGCATCAGGTTAGTGTCTTTGGTTGAAAAAAATTTTTATTTTAGTTTTTGGCTTGAAAGTTTGTGCAGGTTCAGAATTAGGAAAAGAATATGATCTTTTTGTCTCAAATCAATTGATTACACTACACTTTATGAAAATAAATACATATACAGGGGTGTTCTAGAAATCTCTAGAGATTTTTGTATAAACGATTGCACTTCGAACTAAACTGGGACTACATTATTTGCGAAGTGCGAAGAATCAGACCGCCCACTAGATTATGTGGAAGGAAAACCGTTCGCAACAAATCTACTTGGCTTTAAGCAGGCGGTTTCAAATCGCTCAACATTTGCCATCTAATCTAGTAGCCGGGCATATTCATGCATCTCAACATATAAATTCAAAGAGCTTTAATATGAAATGCTAATGTTTATACACAGAAAAAAAATATCACGATATTTAGTATCATACGGGTATTTTGAGTATCAAATCGGCCTTCATCTGAAATAAATATCAAGATGATATTATAGCGTCCATATGTTTTGGTGGAAATAGTATCACATTGATATGAAAAATTTATATTTTTCCGATCTTATGAAAGATAGGGCTGATCTTTGATCTTTTTTTTTCTGTGTACGAAAACCTCTAGAGATTTCTGGAACACACCCGATAATAACCCATTTCTACAAGAATATTAAGATTGTCCAGATGTTTGTAACGCAAAGAATGAAGCATACTTCATTCCCCACTACTTCTGCGTTTTTAACGAATGTCTTGCTGCTGGGCTACAGAGTTTGCTGCCAGCGGAGTTTTGTAATGCCAAGTTAAGCAGTTCATTATTTCGATTAATTTTTTAATATGATTTTGTCGCTGTCTCTCGCGTAAGCTTACTAGTCGAGTGGGCTAAGATGTCGTCGTCCGTGCGTTTCAGTTATATAATTGTTATAAATTCTAGCTTCAGCGCTTAGAAAATGGTCTCGTGTGAGTCGTCCCTTCGTTTGTGCCCCGCACTTCCCTAGCACCACCATGGAGGAGACTCCATCTCCCTCTACCTATTATAACCTGTGTTTTTCTTATTCTGGATCAAGCTGGCGTCCAAAGCGAGAACCAAATGTTCTTGAAACGAGCACATAATTCTTATAAGACAAGCCTTAACCGTTCATGTGTGAGAATAAAATGTTGAACGATTGTAAACGAATGTTCAAATCGAAAAGCGTGCTAAGTATACTTTCGTCAACAAAAATTCATGATTTCGTTACAATTCTAACGGATATATTTCTCTGTGTAGCTACGAAATTGCTGCACACTTGTCGGAACTGGTCGTATCGGATGACTACAGCATGTAGCTGCTATAGGAACGATTGGTCATATTACTACATTTAGAAAAACAAAACTAGAACTTTGTACTTTAATAGAGTACGAACGGTGTCAATAGTACGGTAAGTACGAAAATACTTGCTTCAAGTACAAAATCCTTGTTCTAAGTAAGAGTTTTTCAATCCCCATATACTTGTTTTAAGACTATTTCGGGATATTTGAAGTTCATTTCGAACTATTAAAATATATTATCGGTCATACTGTTAATATGTTTGTACTTAAGGTACAGCGCGATTTACTCTCAACATAAGTGCAAATAGGTTCATTATCCAAGTGTAACAAATTCTAAAGTCAACGCCAAACCATTTTTGAAACAAAATAATACTTCAAGAAATAAATAAAAAATGTTCTTGGTTTTAGCCTATAAAACTTTTAGCTTTCCCAATGTGTCCTTGAAATATGGTTTCTGTATAATATCAAAATCTAGAGGAAATGAATTAACCAAAGACCAAAATGCTTATATTGTAGGTCAGAAATCTATCTTCACTCCATAACCAAAGTGTTAGAACCAGCAGGGATCTTTAAGAACAGATTCAACTTAAAATAATTTGCACTTTCCGTAGCACACTTTTTAAAGCTGCATTGTAAGTCCTTTTTGCCCTTTTGTCTTTTAAAATTCTTGAACTAAGTACGATCTTTATACCGCCTGATATAGAGTCAAAAATCCGTCCCAAAGAACTTGTGAGATGATTTTAGGGGGGCCTAGCTGTTGGACCATCGGACGGGTCGCAGGTTGCGGATAGCGAAAGGCCTTCTTATGGAGGTTAACTGCGAATAAGTGGGTTTACCCCACAAATAAGCAGTCCCGGACAGCCAGCGGGTGTCACGCCGTAGTGCACCGACAAGGCGCTTGTGTTGCCGCCTTCTATAAGTAGCCTCACGCACACCCAACTCCCACTCAATACCTACCCCTCTCCCATCCCGCACATCTCACACCGGGCCGGACTAAGGTGTCACTCGGACCGTGCCGAGAGTCAGCCTGGCTGGAGGCCCGGGTAACAAATAGTCCAGTCTCGAACGGTGGGCTCAGGCAAGTGGCGACCGCCTGTTCTAAGTAGCCTTGCCACTGGTGGGCCTCGGCCGGTGGTCGACCATATAGAAGCCCAATAACAAGGAACTTCAAGCATGAAGACAAATAGAGAAATAAAATTTCAGCAGGATCTTCCTGCAACCGCTGTCGCAAAGGCAGTTTGAAGAGAGGCAGATGGACCGGGAGCGTCCAAGCCTCGTGAGAGATGAGAGACGCGCACCAGTGCGCAGAACCCCACCACGGGGTCCCTACCGAGCTCTTGCGGTAGGGAAGAACACAGGAACAAAGAGGGACCATCCCCTCCCCCCAAAGGGAACACGCCCCGCCTCCTCTGGAGGACAAAGGCCACCTCCCAATGGGGACAAACGTTCCAAGCAGGACTTCTTCCCTGCAAGAGGACAGAGGCCTAGACGACCCAAATCGTCGAGGCCTCTGTGGCTCCAGAATAAAGTGGTACCTGAGATACCTCAGGCATGGCCACACACCGGCGCACCTTTGGCACAAAGTATAAAAACTTTTTGGTAAAATGTAAGATTGGCTGTACAGCACCAAAGAGGCCATTACAAACTTTTAGTAGAGTCTTTCAACTTTCCAGTTACGATTTACAGACATTGCATTAATTCAGATGCATATTTTAAAAACAATTTGGAAATATCTTTAGAATTTTATGGGTTTATACCAAGTACATTTTTTACCTATTTTATGAGCGATTATTTTGTTTCAAGAATGTACTGGGGTTGACTTTAGATCATTACAACTGAAATATATGATCAAAAAGATGTTAAAATGTTCAAAATACGAGATAATGTAGAGCAAATTTAAAATGATCAAGATTTTTATCTCGAGCTTATCAATAATCTAATTTAGCTTTGTTAGACCACTTGTAGATGGCAAAGAGTGCATAACAAATTTGGTAATATCATCACTATAACATCTAATAACATCTTCTTAATGATAAATTCGAATTTGTATTTGGTTCCTGGATAAGCCTTTTAAAAGGACTATTTTACGTAGAAGATAAAACTCGAACTTGGAATTTTCTGCATAAAACTAAAGACTTAGGCAACAAACTTGGCAACAAAACTCTCTTACACACTGGCCAACCACACATATTTGGCCAAAAATATACTCATACATACGTATTCACATGACTCATGCAGTTAAAAAATGTTAAGCAAAAATGTTGCTAAAAATGCCTCAACCATGCATATAAAATACATTTTTCTTACCAAATAAAAACGCAAGTTAATTCCAGCGAAGAGATGAAAAACAAATCATGAGGCATAAACATGACCAGCAAATCAGAGGAGGAGCACGCCGCCGGGGGAAAGTACCCGAGACCGGAGACCAGACCAAGACCAAGTGACGCAGTTGCATTTTGGTCAAGATAATCAAGCAGATGCGGCGGCTGAAGAGATGATGATGACGACGTTGAGGCAGAGGATGATGTTTATGCTAATGCTCAGTCGTGAGCAACAAAAACAATTCACACAACCTGCGAGCTCTCTTCTGAGCCAAGCTGAAGCTTTCATTTTCAAAGCGATACCGTTAAATGCAAAAAAAAACGATGGAAATAAACAGAAACATCTAAAAAAAAAAAGCCACCACCAACAACAAGTGCGAAGAGGAAATGCAACAACACAACAAAATGGCAAAAACAAAATAACAGGAAAAAAATGTTAAATTTTTTTTCTGTTGTTAAAGTAGGTCAAGTTGTGTGTGTGTGAAAGAGGAGAGCGAAAGAGCGCGAGAAAAAGAGAGTCAGCGTCAAACAGGTTTGAGAAGAAGTTAGAACTGGCTTTAAAATTAAATAAAAAAATATTTTATATATTAAAAATTTTATAAAAAAATTTAATTAAAATGGGCCTTTTTATTTATGTTAATTTTTAATGTAACTAGTACTCCGATTTGTGATTTTTGTTCAGATACAACATAAACAAACTTAGCCCTGACTTTGAACTCAAGTCAGTGTCGAAGAGTCTGACCTCGACTTGGCATTTGAACACCTGCTCGACCATGTTGGCTTTCAAACCGCATGGACGTAGTGGGAAACTGGACTAAACTGGGGTGACAAGCGAATTTATTGTCAAAATTAACTCAAATCAACAGCTAAAATTCATGAACTATCCAATAAGTTAGGAAGGCAGCAAAAACAAATCATAAACTTTCCATTTTACTATCGGATTTTCATCACAGAATTTTTAACTCTCCGGTATAATGAATTTCGTGGGTGTATAATATTTATATTTTACAAGATATATCGAACTTGTGACATCTTCCGGACGGAATGTGAAAGATTAAGTAAATCCATGAATTTGCTAAATATACAAAATAATATTTAAAACTAATAATTAATATTTCTCTATATTCAGAAAAGTCTGTTAACAAAGACTTGTACGTTAACATTTCGAAGATAGCTTAGTAAATCGTTACCTTCCGAAAGTAAGATTGATTAAATACATAGGCTATAATGTGTTCCGATATATACACTTATTTTACATCTCTATCCAGAATTTTTAAGAAGACTTGCACGGATATTTTAGGACTTTGTTGAACTTTATTGTCTAGTTAACAAAAAAATCGCTTTGAAGTACTTCAGATTTTTATGACCTTTACCAAAGGTACACAGAGTAAATTAAAGATTGTGCAAAAGTATGTAACAGGACGAAGGAATCATTTTCGAACCAACAGAGTATATATATTCTTGATCAGCAGAGTCGATTTGGCCATGTCCGTTTGTCTGTCTGTCTGTATGAGCGAAGATATCTTAGAGATGACCAAAAGAACATGTAATTTTAAGGGCAAGTTTGCTGCCTTAAATAAAATCTTGTATTGTCCAACCAAAATATACTTTAAAGTTTACTATTTGCTTACACTATTAACCAACCCCTTCTTGCGAACCCCCTAGCGCTACAGCCATGCCGTCGCCCTCAAACATGTTGTATGCTCGTTTGCTCTCTCTCCCTCATTCTGTCTAGCTATGGCTCTCTGAGCGCATGATTTGCCACCTCCTCCGGTTTACCTGCTTTTGCAACCCAACAACATTCGGCTTCAACTTCTTTTGGCTCGAAAATTTCTTTTCGTGTTGCGCCTGCGCACAGTTGGCTTTCTACCGTTGATGTCTTCGGATTTGTGCGATTCTTTGGCGGTGTAGCTAAAAATCATTTTGCGTTTCGCGTGCCCCGGTTTTTACGGTTTCTGCTTGCGGACGTGGACTTCTTCTGTTGCTGCAAAATATTTACGAAAATCAAATAAATAATACACACAAAGAAAAGTGATTCAAAATTCAGATTGTTTAAAATGCAGTTCAAAAATTGTGAAAATGGTTGACAAAATGTTGGAGAATTGTTTCAGAATAGTGCAAGCAAAGGAATTGCCAAAGTGCAAAAGTTTTCAGCAACAACAACAAATACAAGTGCAATAAAACAAGCTACTACAACCACAACAGCAAAGGAAATACCTTACAAAAAAGTTAAAATTATATTCCAAACTCTACAAAAACGCTGTTGTAAATATTTTCAAAAAATATTTCATCCCCAACTCGACGTCCATTGTATATACAAAAACAAATCAAATAAAAAAAAAACAAAATATTATTCACACTAAAAACTTAAAGACAAATCTAAATTCTCTAGACTATTCCCCGATTCATTATATACATATTTATATATATTTATGTCTTCCTCCCATTGTTTTTGTGAGTATACAAAAATATTTTATGCTTTTAGTTGAATTTTTTCATAGTGTTCTGCTGCATGCTTTAGTCTTTTGTTTTTGCTTTTAATTTGCTGGGTCTGAGGCTTTTACTAACTGTCATTCCCTCTTCGAATTCGCAATTACTCGTACATATATTTATTCGGGATACATAAATACCAAACTCAACTCTCTTGAAGGATTTCCAAATCTACCTGTGGATTATACAAAACAAACACAAACAAAAACTGAACAAGGATTATTATCGAAAGCAACACGAAATTCAAAATCAATGTTTCAAAGCTGAAAGCTTCCATTTCATAACAGTAAGTAAGACAAACATACCATATAAACAAATCAAAAATCCAACCAAAATATTTAAAGTCAACGGCCTCGCAATAAGAATATTCTCAAGCTTGGATCATATAAACAAATCAGACAAAAGTCATTGACCGAAATCGTTTCCGATATTACTCACCTGTTATGAAATACAAATAGGCATTTTGGCATAGAGTAGGCGACAGACAGAAGAAAGAGGGGAAGGGCGGGGCATTCTTATTCTTATGACAATTGTGAATTTCACAAAGCACTAATGGGAAGCAGCGTCCAGGTATGTTAATTAGGTTCGAGCCTAGTGTTAAGTAGACTTTGTTAGTGCTAGAACTTGGCTAATTAGTTTGCACTGAATAAGAGAGGGCAGGGAGTATACATAACTTACATTACTTAAGCTACAATTGTCTCGCAAGTGTTGGGCTTGATTTGTAATTGTGAGTTCAATAGAATTTTTTGACAGAACTTGTTGATAGTTTGTGAAATAGTACGCCACCAGCTGCCACTCCAGATTTAAAATATGATGTCATTGGAGCCGGAGGGTACTGCCAATGGAACAAGTAAGAGTGTTGCAGTCGAGTGTCCCGGCTTTCATTTCCAAAGTTAATATTAAGTTAACTTCTTCTACTGAATATTTTTTCGTGCGGCTTGAAATGCTTCTCATAGATTTGAATTTATTCAAATGTGCAGCGCACTTGAATATCTTCGTTGTTTATGCTCGAGTCTTATTATGGTAGAGAATAGATAGATATTGGACCTAACTTAACATATATTAAGTCACTAAGTTCAAACTTTACTATTTTCTCTTGAGCACTTCCACGTAAATCTTTGCGTTGCCTTTGATGTCAAAAAGGCAATGAGCATCGTTTTCACTTTGGATTTGCACATGTCGCGGCATTTCGGCTAGCGCCACTCACAGAAACACGTCGCACGAAAATGCCTGTCCTGACACACCAGGTGCTCGAAGACAACTGACCAGCCGCTCGTTCGTTAGCTAGGAACGCCTTCTACCGAATCCAGTCGGCGAAAGAAAATCAGTCCTATTAGCTTTAGGACAAACCCGGGACATATTATAAATGCAAAAATTTGTGGCTCCATTTCTTCTACTTTTTTACTTATCGATTATAATATAGATGCTTCATATTGATAAATTCTCGTGATAGTAAATCTCAAGAAATTTCAGCAAAAAGCTGTTAATCTGTTCTAGAATTTAACAATACGAACTATAGTTCTCAAGTATACTGTAAACTTTTTCTTAAACAATCTCAATCTAAGTAAGCGTCATGGGAAGGACTTTGGAGTTTGATAAAAGTGTGTTAAAAGTTAAATCAAAATTTAAAAGTCGAAAGCTAAGTCTGATAAAGATAGCAATAATAGATTTTTAGTGTGTATAGTTAAATGATTACCAACACTGAATCGCTTTGGTTCCTTGAAGCAAGTTCATTTTACTAATTGAATGCATATTTCTGTTTCATTGTCATGCTGTTCCGCATTGCCTGACTTAAATCGTGTTCGAGATTAACAATATATGTATCAATGTATAATGTATGTACCTACCTAAACGATGTTTAAGTCAAGTACTTTTGTTTACAAAGGCAGGCCAATCCGACAATTTGATTCAATTTCGCGTTTCATTCATTCATTAATTTTTTTAAGATTCTTTGAACATTTTGGGCTTTCTCTAAGAACATATTGTGCTCACTTTAGAATCTTAAATAAACATATTGTGCTCACTTTAGAATCTTAAATAAATTGTAGGATTGTCTAATATTTTTAAAATATCGTATCGACGATCATTTCTGATTTGAAACGAGAGCGCAAGGCTCTATCCGACTTCGATATACCCGTTACTAATGAAAAAACATGTTTAACAGTGTTCCTGCGTTCCTTAGAGTGAACATCTGAAAAGTATGCAACACTTTTTTAACTCGGCTATTTTTCACATTTTTGCTCATAACTTGAGAATCGCTCATCCGATCCTTATCATTTTTTCCGCAAATTTTTTCGTTTTGCTAATTACTACCTATCTCTAAAAGGTACGAATCGTCTATCTTTAAAACTGTAGGAGATATAACGTTTTTTTCCTAAATTTGAAAAAAACTTGATCTGCCTGCAAGTATAAGAAGCATTTGTCTCATACATGTCAAACCTCTATCTCTTACCATCTCTGAGATCTGTTTGTTCATACGGACGGACGGACGGACAGACAGACGGACAGACGGACAGACGGACATGTCTATATCGACTCGGCTGTTGATGCTGATCAAGAATATATATCATTTATATGGTCGGAAATGATTCCTTCTGCCTGTTACATACATTTGCACGACTTTAGTATACCCTTTTTACGCTACGAGTAACGGGTATAAAAATATCAAATGATATTTGAAATATCGCATTAAAAATATCGATACAGATATATTCCCAAAAAACGTAATACTCTGCCCCAAAATAAAATGATAAAAGAGTCTGTATTAAGCAAACATAACAAGATTTATCATGAGACTCGAGTTTTTTATTTATTATAGATATTAAATTCTTTTTTTTCCAATATTTGGATTTAACAGACTTTAAAAATACGCGTTGCGTTATGTGTAAGTTCTTCATACGCCTACGGGAGTCGAACTATATGCATTTTATAGCAGACGCAAATCGCTCCGAAGCACTGAGCTATCAGGGGTAATAAAATACCTTAGGGCGAGTCTGGATAGTCCCGTCATGGCCGCCTTATGCGAGTTTCAGAAGATTGAAGGATTACTCTCCAATGATGTTTGCGGCAAGGTACAACTTCAGCTCACTATTTTGTGACTCGTCCATTGTAAGGCCTTTTAAAACCGACCTATTTTGGTCTTCTATAAAGTCAACACACGGATCATTTGG
The DNA here is from genome assembly GCA_018904275.1 of Lordiphosa clarofinis. Lineage (NCBI taxonomy): Eukaryota > Metazoa > Arthropoda > Insecta > Diptera > Drosophilidae > Lordiphosa > Lordiphosa clarofinis. The sequence continues at coordinate 426,663 of JAEIGQ010000156.1, read as the reverse complement.
TCGTGTTACCGCTTGTTTTAATTACATTTCCGGAAAAATTACACTTGGCTGTGTCTTTTTTTATCTCGCTGTAATAAGCTTATATCAAAATTTGTGTCCATTTTTACTCAGATCATAGAGTGACCAACTTTCAAATATCATAAAATATGAAAAAAAAATCGCAGAATCGCAGTTTTAAAATCAAATATCGACATATTCGGGGGTGCCACAGAAATCTCTAGAGATTTTGCCGACGGTTGGTTTGTAAATCTCTCAAAAAATTCGTCGGTGCCACAGAACTTCGAGAGATTTCATTTTCCTATTAGAAAATCTCAATTGAAGTTCCATCTCTAAAAACAGGGCTGAATCTCTCGTCAAAAAATTTCCTCAATTATAGTTATGGACTAATTTGATGTTTAAAAATTTGTTGGCGCCAAACATCAGGTATAAATGCGCTGTTTGTCAAGTAGATGGCGCTGACCATTGATAGGTAGAGCCACTTAAAAAGCGATTTCACAAATCTCCTAACAACACACGGGAGGTTTAAAACCAACCAAATGAAATTTCTGTGGCACCTAAGAATTGGAATTCGGTTGGAATTTGGTTGGAAGAGGTTTCTGTGGCACCCCCGATTGATATATTTTCCACAATTGTAATAAATTGTGTCCCCTGTTAATAGGATTAATAATTCTAGTAATGGGCCTGTACTCAGATCAGGTTCAAAAGTGATTATATTATAGTAGTATACTGTGTAGATTGTTATTTTTTTTATGAATAAATAGTATTATTCTTTGAAAGAAGGGGTTGGATTGTGAATTCATGAATGAAATCATTGAAAAGGCGGTCCAGCGACTGTTGGAAGTCCACTCCGTTGGCCATCTCAAAACCGACTTTGGGTGAAAGACAAAAGGACTACAAAATGAATCAGTTTGTACACACAGATTATCCCAGTATAATTCTAAGGTTAGTCAAAAGACTAAAGTCAATTTAAAGAAGTCTAGAAAAGTTTAAGAGGAAGTTAACATTTTGTTCTGGTCGGTTAGACACTCCAATTCGTGCATGTTGTCATGATATCAATGGGAATTGTGATATGTCAATCAAATCTGTTGGTTTCATTGCACATGACTCATGTGTATTTTTTAAAAATCAAAATTGCACTAAATCTTATCGTAATTTAAATGTTTGTTTTGTTCATAATTAGGAACCAGTTTGAAAAAACTATTTTTAAATATCACAGCTAAGCACTTTAAGCCGTTGAATATTACTCGATTTACTTGGCACTAAGACTGTTTCCTAATAGCAGTAATTTCAGTAATAGTTTTGCAAATAAGGACCGCTGATACAAAGGAGTTAAATTTTATCTTTCCTCATACCAATTACTTGACATCTGTACATAAACTCTGTTCCACTTGATTAGTTCAACTTTCAACGATCAATTAGTTCAAAAATAATCACTCAATTCGACCAAGTTAAGCTCTTCTCAAATCTCCAAATTGTATGAATTCCCGTTACCAATTTGAGTGCATCTCACCGTAATTATCTAGAAATTCATGGTTGAAATAGTAAAGAACTTAATTTTGGTTTCATCTCTTTGGTAATTGATACGTTATGCTGCCATTTATAAGTCCACACTGAGCTTAATTTCTTAAAGTTCAATTATAGAAAAAAAAGATTTTTGTGGCCCAAAATGCAACTTAATGCTTATACGAATTTGCTACGCTCATTGAAGCCGCCATCAGCGGCTGCTCTACTCATTTTTTTTTTTGGGAAAACTTTGCCGCTGAATGAGTAAGCGTAATTTTGCGTCATCTAACGGTATAAACTGCCGCTACTGTTGTTGTTGTTGGAGTTTTTTTTCGGCTGCCATTGCCATTCCGTTGCTGCTGTATTTGCTGTTGTTGTATTTTAGACCATTTTTGTCAGACAAACAAACGGTTTTTTATGATTTATTTTTAGTTCCAACGGCTTGGCAACAGAGAAGGAGAACCCAAAATTGAGTCTCTTTAATTGTTAGCTGTAAACTGACAAAGACAGCAACTTCCGAGTTGCACTTGGGAAGCTCTCTTTGTTTTTTGGGTCGCGGTATAAAGTTTGCTTAATTGGTTTAAAATGATGGTTGAGGGCATATTAAGTATACGCAGGGGCGGTAAATTTTATTATTTTCATTCATACATTACAAGACGTGGTATCTTAGATTGTTGGTCATATTTGATAGTGATTCCAGAAATACTATAAAAAATATATCTGTTAACTTTACCAAACAGAGATCAGAGAAAGGGTTGCTACAATTTTCGAATAAACCTAAGTCAAAGGGCTAGAGAATATTTACTGCGGCTCAGCACTTAAAACAGTCCTGTAGGTGCTAACCGAAATCTTTTACAAGTAATAAAACAAAAAAAATAAAAAATTATATTAGTTTTTGTTTGAAGTTGATGTATTAGTCGCCTTGGCTTACCAAAACCTCAGCTCTTAGTCCCATAATTATTATCTATACCCATGACCATTTCCATTACCCCACAATCAAAGCAAAACAATTAATTTCCCATAAAAAAAATTCCTTAAAACTGATAAGTCTGCTAATAGCACAGGTTTCTAACTTATTTGCAAATCTAAAAATTAAGTTCATATAAGACCATGCACACTAAGACAATGTCGAAACTTGTATGCTCTTGAAAAACAGTAAGATTTTGTTAAAACATCATCTTACTCGATTTAGAAATTGTTATGAAGAGGAAAATTAAAAGTACTTAGAAATTCATAGGGAAACAATAAAATGTAACTAATGCAAAGTGGTTCCGCTTATGTGGAGAGTGTGGTCAATATTATTTCCACAAGAGTTAGCGGTCTAAAACTTGAAAAATAAGTGATCTTGTTCTCTAAAATCTTTCTATTGGTACAAAGATTTAAAAAATAATAAACCATAAGAAACTGCGTGATTGCAATTAACTGAAAGCTTTTGCATTGCATTATAATAAAAAGCGAATAAACCAAAGGAGAAAATTTAAGTAACGTAAAGTCAGGCATCGTCACTAAAGCAAAAAAAAATCCAGAAAATATTTTTTTAATATAAAAACTTAGAATATAAACTTATATTATTCCAAATCCTGCTAAAAAAAGTTTATAACAAAAAGCTTTGCCCAATTTGCAGAGTTCCACTTAAGTTAACTGACGCCACTCTGTCGCACAAGCAAATGTGTAGCGTTAAAGTAAATTGCAAAAACTAAATCCATGCGTACCGGCGCTGTTTTTTTTCCAGAAGCAGATGGCAAGACAAAAGGCACTTAAAATATGGCCGGTGTCTGGTTCGCAATTTAGTCGGATGGTTTTTTAAGACTTTCGGAATTCGTAACTGACCAGATATACAGACAAAGTCGACCTATGTATCGGAATTTACCCAATCATCTGGCCAAATTAAGCGTCCCCGCTTTTCCTAGAGCATCAAAACGATGCGAATATAAACACATATTTCGACGCAAGCTTTTAAAAAGTTCGCTGACCTGAGCAATGTTTTTGGGACTTGCCAGACCAGATGACCACAACAAACCAAAAAAAAACTGAAATAGAGTCTCGACACGCACACAGAGACCACAAACACAACCGAAAAAACAAGGCGGGCGTCATTTAAATAACAACAAAGTAACAACAACAACAACCAACTAAAAATAGTTAAGCATCATAAAAATTTGCATAGTTGTTGTAGCTGATCCGCTAGGCACCGGCACCGGCACCGACACTGGCACAGGGTGTGGTGGGTCCATCTCCTCTTGTACCACATACAGCCTCAGTCATAAAAATAGCGCCAAGCCTCCTTCTTCATGCACTCGAGTTTATCGTTGAGTTGTCATCTCGCTTGTTAGACACATGTAAGCCTAAACCCCAAAAAGGGAGTGGAATTGTGGAGAAGGAGACTGCAAACAAGCAAGTTCGAGTCCAAGACAAGTGTTGACCAGTTCATTCATGAAAACATAAAAATAAAAAAAAAACAAGTTAAAACCGCAAAGTTTACCAAGCATTCAACTTGACCAGAGACTGGGATGATGGAGGAATCAAGATGGAAAGAGAGCTTGAAGATGTGGGTAAGACCAGCAACGTTATTGTACTTAGAGTATATGAAGCTAAGTGCAATTAAGTGAGAAAAAGTGTAAAACATGCTGGATATGCTTCGAATGAATCTATACGGAGTATAAATATGAATACAAATTTCTACCTTTTCCACTTCTTTAACTTGTTGATCCAAGTAAAATATTGGCCAAAAAAGTGAACTTAGCTAGGTCTTAGATTTATTTGGGAAATATGTTAAAAGAGGTGTTTCAAATTTTAATTATATTTCTGCTAATCATCTATGGGCAATAGTGATGTGAAAACATCGATAGTGGGCACCATCTACAGTTTGAACTACAATAGTGAACTCCATCGAGTGCTAGCAAAAAAAGTTGATTTTGAATAAATGAAATGAAAATTTACCACCTGGGCGAAAAATAAGGTCCAAACTCAATTTCGAAGGAAGCTCGAAATTAATTTTCAAAGGTTAACATTAAACGAGAGCGCAAGTTAAAGTCGGCTCTAACCTACTTCGATATGCTCGTATCTCATGGGAAGAAATGTTTAATAGCGGTTCTGTGTTTCAGAGGACACTCGATAAGTATGCAACATTTTTTAATTTAGCTATTCATTGTGAATAGCTCTAGAAAACATGTTTAACAGTGTTCCCGAGTTCCTTAGGCTCCATTTACACGACCTGATCGCTCAGATGAGTTTTCGTCAGACCTAAACTCATATGATCAACTCAGTTTTGCTTTTACACATGCCTGAGAAGCTCAGATGAGCCAGTTGCAGAACCATTGGTTCATCGGAATCATCTGGTTCATATGAACATTGTGACGTTGCTTTGTTTACATAGAAGAAGAAGACAAGAAGAATAAAAAGCGAAATGGCAATCGTTCTGAAAGTTGAAATTTATTTTTTGCATTTAAATAAGAATTCACTTGACATACAAGAAGCTTGACCGATAGACAAAATTCGATAAGAAATGTGTATCGATTGTCAGAAAATGGCAACGCCAGCACACTGCAGTTAGGCAACACTGTAACTCGATAAATGCCACTCAGATGAATGCTCAGGCCAAATAGAACCGGTTATATTTCGTCTGATCGCTCATCTGAGTAGCTTCATGTCTACTCAGACGCCTTTTTACACGGTCAGACAGCAAATCAGACGAAAACTCAGATGAGTGATCAGGTCGTGTAAATAGAGCTTTAGAGTGAACATCTGAAAAGTATGCAACACTTTTTTAACTCGGCTATATTTCACATTTTTGCTCATTACTTGAGAACCGCTCATCCGATCTTTATCATTTCTTCGGCGAATCGATTCATTTTGATAACTACTAACTATCTGCAGTGTAGTGGCCGTGTGTGGCCCAGTGGTTAGTGTGGTGGACTGCTGGGCGGCAGGTCGTGGGTTCGATCCCGCCTCTGAACATCTAATAAAAAAAGTTGTTTTCTTTCTTTAGAAAAATAGTTTTTACACATACGGTCACCTTCACCAGCTATTGGCGTTAGCTGTGAAGTAACTAGCCATGAAAAAGCAAATTCTCAAACTTTGCCGTTCGGATTCGGCGTTAAACTGTAGGTCCCTTTCTCTTGTGCGAAAAATTTAAAACACACACGACAAGAGATTGTGAGAAGCTTGTCTTGGCCCCGTTGGAAGAGCTGTATAGCCAATTTTACATTTACATTACTATTTGTAGAAGGTACGTTCATAAAAACAAAATTTTGTTGTCTTCATGATAATCTAAAATCATGAAAAAAATTTTCCTTTTGATCAACTCGTCTCATCAACTCATATAAGAATAATTGCAAATTTCTAATATTTTAAGGCCGATAAGCTGAACTGATTATAAAATTTTATAATGATATAATAAATTTCGCGATTTTTGGGACAGATCCAGCTTACCCTCTACAACTGCAGTCTATCAAATATTCACATTAATTTGAGGAATAAGAAAATTTTTAAAGTTCGCTTTTTTTTTAAATGTTTGACTTATACTCTTGGAAAGGGTATTATAATTTAGCCCAGAAGTTTGCAACGCATAGAAATATTCATTTTCGACCCTATAAACTATATAAACATTAAGCACTTGCATAAATTGTCTTACATGTAATAAGATTTCAAGTTTCGCGGGTTTTTGGACCATTGAAATAAAAGCTATGTGTTCATCTCCAGGTTATCAACTATCTGTCTGCTAAGTGTCATCATAATCCTTTCAACTATTTGTGCGTGACGATTTATTGTAAAGAATTTGTTACAACTTCATTTTTCAAAGTATTTTCCATTCCATAAAAAGAGCGAAATTTCTGATCCTCAAGGGCATGCGTTATCGACAAGAATTCATCCCACCAAATACTGAGCATGATCGCAATTATTCCGCTTTGGTGTCGATTTTGGCGTATGGGGGGGCGGCTCGCATGTTTTTTTGCGCTTGTTCCCCGTAAGTTTCTAGGAGCATTTTATGGCCTTTAGTAGAAAAGTAAACTTTCCTGAAAATTGTGCTTTGTTGACACAAAAATATACATATTCGGGGCACACAAATATTTTTTTACTTACACCTAACGAAAACCTTCGTTAAATTTTTAAATTTCTAAGGGCATATGGCTTTCGAAAATAATTGAAAGATCTGCAATTAGGTGGGATCTGGTTTCTTCATATCAATCATCTGATGTTTTAAACTTCCGCCCATCCCTCTGGTTCATCTCTCTGGTACAATATTATTTATAATCAACCAGTCCCACCCACTCACGCCATATAACTTTACAACTTATTTGATTTATGTGCAGCAAAGTCGCTCTCCTATCAACCACTTTAGCTTTATGATCCCGTCTGGGGCAACTAGTTTTGAGATTTAGTCTAGGTCTTGGCTTACTAAGTTATTCCTGGCCACACGTGCCACATGTGCGATCAAGTGAGCAGCTGCTAAAAAAACACAAGCACGTTTCTTCTGTTCTCAGTGCACTTTTTTTTGTGTTCGCTGCCAACAATTTGTTGCATCTTTCAGCTGGAGATGGAGTAGTGGATGCTGCGGTGGAGAGGGGGAAACCTTCAATGAGTGATGGCGACCTCAATCTCAATGCAAGCACACGTTTCCGAGGCTGTGGCAAGCTTATATTTTTCGGCTTCTCGGTCTCGGTCAAAGATTTTGTTGTTGTTGTCGTTGGAGGCCTTGTGGAAGCTGTACGTGCGGTTTGCTGATCTTCGTCCAAGTGGAAATCATTGCGGTTGTACATTTTGCCATCAAATAATTTTTCATTCGCTTTTTACCCCTCGACCTGATTTTTCTTTTCATTTCAAGAGGTGGGAAAGAAAAGTGTTTTGTCGGGAAAAACGTTTTGACCTTTTGCCATGTTGCATCGTGTTCGAACATTTAAACGGAAGTTGATTGCCGCCAAAGGTTAAGCTCAATTTCCTGTTCAAGCTTCGAGGTTCTGTTGTGTTCGACCAAGCTAAGAACTCAATTTCATGACTGTGACTTCGGCTCTTTAGGTATTGCATTTTGGCCAGCTGCTCGTTGTTGTTGTTGATGTAGTTAAAGAGTTCATTTTGATGGTCAATTGCTGGGGTCAGGGCATTTAGTTGCCTGTTAGGTTGTTAAAGAAGTTATTTTTTTGTCTTCGAGCTTGATGGTGCTCAAGCGGAATTGTTGAGAGTTGAGAAGGGGCAGGATGGAGCTTGTTAGTGAGAAACGAATGGACAGTTTAGGAAACTTGTAAGCAATTAGGATTAGAAAAACTGTAAAATAATTATCAAATTTTATAAAATATGTACCGTTTCGACTGTTTCTCGTAAAAAGTTCCTTATAAATGCGGTTGAGTATCGCCAAAAACTTGAATAAAACTGTAAGCAAGTGGGGTACTCCTCTGGCAGTTAGCTTTTGTGTATCAAAAATATATTTACCAAATAAAATGCTTGACTTTAATTATCGAATGTTCTCTGCAGTTCATAGATTCCATCAACCATTTCAGGTGTGTAGACACTATGGCCAACGGTGCCGATTCATTTTAAAATATGTCCAATTTAATTTTGATTTAATTATTTAATTTTTTATTTAATCACCGCACTAGGCCGTTTATTCAGGACTTTGTTCTTCTTTCGCACAAAATGCGCAAGGGTATCTTTGATGTTTGAGTCTTGATAACAATTAGCTGATGGTTCAAGCAAATAACAGATATGGTAGATTTCCTTTTGTGCAAGAAATATAGAAAACTAAAAAAAGGTTGGTCTGGCTTTTACTTTTATACCCTGTACCCATTAAAAGTGAGTAAAACGGAATCATCTCAGAGACTATTATTTTTTACCATGCCTTTACGCACTTTGACCCAAATTTTTGGAGAACTGCTTAACCGATTATGATTCTGTGAAAGCTAACACCCAAATGCACCAAGTCCCATTTTTACATTTATTAAAAATAATTTTTATTTCATCGAAAACAGATGTCGAAACCTTAAGTTCGATTATCTCAGAACCACTTTTTCCAAAATGGTTGCCAAGATTTATAGAGTACCTGTTGACCGATTTTCAAATTTTTTTACTCTGTACCGAAGGTACATAGAGTATATTAAGTTTGTGCAAAAGTATGTAACAGGGAGAAGGAATCATTTCCGACTATATAAGTATATATTTCTGATCAGCATCAACATCCGAGCGATTAGCCATGTCGTGTGTCCGTTGTCGTGTTGCCGTCCGTTGCGTCGTCCGTCGTATGAACAAACAGTCGGAGATGGTAAGAGATAGAGGTTTGACGTTGGGACAAAGTTCTTGTTATTTCAATTTTGCCACGCCCCTCCCGCCCCCGCAATTCGGAAAAAACGTTATATCTTACAGTTTTGAAGATAGACGTTTCGTACCTTCTAGAGATAGTTAGTAAATAGCAAAAGTTCGATTGCCGAAGAAATGATAAAGATCGGATCAGCGGTCTCAGTTATGAGCAAAAAGTACTTCGCCCTGCCCCACCCCCTCCCACCCATTCACAACTAACACCACACAATCTTAGAGTGTGAGAAAAAAGGAGAAAAAAAAAAAAAGAGAGAGACTTTGAGATGAGCGGCCAGGATTGCATTCAGCTTCTCCAGGTACAGTGGGAAAATTAAGGTCGATTCACCATTTGGTGTGAATGGAAGTTTTTTGACTTTGAAACCCCATAACTCCGCCATTTATTGACCGATCCAAAATATCGTAGTTCACACCAGAATTAAATCAATTCTTAACAAAACCCCGTCTTCAGTTTTAAGTTCAGATCATCCGTTCTCCAAAAATTTTTGCAACCATGGGCCTATGTTTTAAATTTTTGGTTAACTTTGAACAGAAATACAACAACAGCTGCAGGTACAACAACAACAATAAAAATTACTAAATTTAATTTAACCGATTACCTTTCGAATGAAAAACCGCTACTTAATACCACTTATTGTTTTTGAGTTATTACATTTTTTGGAAACCTTTTAAAAATGACTGCTGAAGGTATATAGTACCCTTAAATAAAATAAATAATATTGATTTATAGTGAAAAGATGAAGATTTTTGTTTATAAAGACGATATATCATTATCAAATATTTTTCTGAGGCATTATATTGGAGATCAGAAATATTTTGATAATATATTTCTTCGATATTAATGTTTCTGATATTTACTGAGTGGATTCTTTTGGACATTATGGTGCTCCAAATTATCTCATCCCAAAAAATTGTAGCTCTACGCTTTATACATAAATATATGTTTTCCATTCAAGTTATTCATTTTTCCTCAATTACATAAATAAATTTATGAATAAGCTAATACAATGTTAAGTTAACCAGCCTTATTTAAGGTGTTTTGTGTTCATTAGGTCGTACCTCAATGCGGCAAAATAAAAAAGTAGGTCTCGGCATTCCCAAAGCTTATGTTTGTTGTGTATTTAATATTTGTAAAAACATTTTTTTGAGAGAGCTTAAAGCTTTTTAAAAAAAGTCTTATAAAACACGTTCGTTACATTTAAATTTTTACAAAGAAATTATTAGTTAATTTCTAATGCTGTCATCTTCAAAAATAACACATAGTACACTGACAAGAAAAACCCATCTAAAATCTAGATTAATAATCTCTTTTTCGAGAATCTTGCAATCTTATAAAAACAAGATTGAAAAACCTTTAAAGGAGTTTAGAAATCTTAAAAACAAGATTTGTCATCTCACAATTTATTACCAATCCTACAGTTTTCTGTATCGCTTTAGTTGAAAAACTTTATGATAAATATATATAGATTTATTTTTGTTAAAAAAAACAATACAAATAAAAAATTAAAAACGAGAAAGGCAAGGCTAACTTCGTCTGTGCCGAAGTTTTGAAGCACTTGAAAACGATTGTCTCAACGGTTAGCGACTTCGACGAAACTTCGCAGATCAGCTTAAAAACATTTAATATAACCCATGACCGTGATTGAGATTTTCCGATCGATCATTTGTATGGCAGCTACAAGAAGTAGTTAACCGATCCGGTCGGCAGACAAAAGAAGGCTCTGTGCAAAGTTTCAGCTCGCTAGCTTCAAAACTGAGGGAGTACTTCGCATAGAAACAGACAGACGGACGGGCAAAGCTTAATCGACTCAGCTCGTCATGCTGATCAAGAATATATATATACTTTATGTGGTCGGAGATGATTCCTTCTATGCGTTGCAAACTTCTGGGCAAAATTATAATACACTTTTCAAGAATATAAAACCCGCCCCTCTTGGGACACGAGACACAACCTTTTCGTTCCAATGAAGCTTTTGGCATCCACTTATTTCACTACGCTATTGGCCCTGCATTTTTTGGTGCAACCAATTGCAGTATAAGAACTCAGCTGGCAAAAACATAGTCGTGCTTAGTTTTTATACTGTGTCCGGTGGCGCTTAAGATTATCTCGTCTTGGTCGAATTCTGATACCGTTCCTCTTCGATTCAAGATTATAATCTTGATTTTATATTGATTTTTTTCTTAGTGTAGTAGTCTTGTATTATTTTTTAAATTTTAATAGTTTTTAAATAAAATCAACGCTGACTATTTTAAAATGAATCAAACAAATGAAAATATTTAACACTGCGTATGAGTTATTCACAAAAACTTTGGAGCATAAAAGTGCCAGTTATTAAATCTCGACTTTCTATACTTTTGTTTTTGCTTACGCTTATTATACACCAAAAAGCATTAGATGGGAGTGAGACCATGGCCTTAAAAATTGTATACTCTGTAGGTACCTTGAACAGGCTTTAAAATAAGTACATATCTTTTATTAAACTTTAGGTCCGATATCACATATATTACATAGAGCTAGTTAGCTTTCACAAAACCTAAAAAATATCAGAGTAAATTGTAAGTTTATCTGCATCTATCTAAGGCCAGATTTCACGTCTTCTACATAGAACTATTTGTCACATAAACTAAACAAAACACTGTGTAAATTCTGACACATAGCAGCTATCTGGGAGAACAGAAATCGGCCCTAAATCTTTCTTTTTTGCATATTTTAGAGATCCGATCTGTCTCTTTTGAATGCAGGTTTTAAAAATAGTCAAATGACGATACCTCAATGGGACTGCTTGTTGTAGAAATGGGTCTTTTTATTGAAAATATCAATAATATCAATGTTTTTAACACAAAATATGAATATAGAAATGATACTTTTTGGAAAAAAATATCGATATAGATATTTTATAGATATCAGGCAGCCCTACTTCATAGATATTTGGTTTGGTTCAAACATTTGGAATAAATCCCAACTTTTAACTTTTGAATTAGTGGATCGGTATCGGTATACCGACGAAGTGCCTTCTTCGATGAATGATCCTCTGCTGAACAGCTAATGAACCTTTATTCCTTGAAATTATGTTAAAAATGTCTTTTAATTGGAATTCGACGATTTTCTAAATGCATCAAATCAGATTTTAAAGAACAAGTAATTTCAATGAATCTACATTTTCCATTGGAACCGTTGCATTGGTTGCAGTACTTTACACAGTTCATGTGGCGCCGCAAGTGTGGACAGAAACTGACTTTACTTGCAATAACTAACTGATTTGCCGAATACGGAGCCAGACCGAGCAGGTTAGTCAGCTAACCTAGTTAAAGCTAACTTGATGGCTAAACACCTAAATCAGCTGAAACCCAAATTTGTACCTTAAAATCACTCGACTGTCAAAAATTTGCACTAATTCGTTGAAAATAACCGTTAAATTCCCCTGGCCTCCTCCTCCATAACAAAAACAAAAAGCCAACGGGACAGACACTGAAGCTGAAGTAATTATAATGCCCACAGCGATCACTGTCAGCTGACACAATCCCGAAGCGCTCTCTTGACCATAATCTGAAAAATCCATTTACAAGCTAAAATTACAATAGAGGCGCATTGTGTGGCGCGCCCCCGCAATTTGTAGGTGTCGGTGGCTATGTGTATATGTGTATGTATGTGTGTGTATTGGGGGCCATTCAAATGCAAACAGACCAAAAAGCAACGGACCACCGTTACAATGTGCGGCTCATTAAAAACCGAAATAAAACTTCAATGTGTAAAAAAACTGACGCCCAGTCAAACAATAACAATAACAGAATCAGTAACCAGAATGAGAATATCTTTTTGTGTTTGCTATAAAATATTTCACGCCAATTTCAAAGCAAACGTCACTCAGAGACTCAGAAACTCAAAAACCTCAAAAAAGAAGACAGAAACTGTGCCAGCAGCAATTGCACACACACACGCGCAAATGCCAAAGAAGCCCAGAGAGCCAGAAAGCGACTGAATAAGAGAGAGACTTAAAGCCGGGTTTCGACTTGAAGCTCGGATTCAAGTTCGGCCAGCCGAACACGGAAGTATGTCAGCAGGTCTCGCGTTCGTGTCTCGTGGCTCGTGTAACGGTAGTTTGGCTGCCGCTGGCTACGCTTAGCTGCGCATGCTTAGCGCTGCGCTGCGCTGCTTTGATTTTGCTTTGCTTTGCTGCTTTCCGCAATGCTGAGCTTGGAGCTTGGAGTTTAGGCCTAGCAACCTGTTGAAAGCGAAACTCTCTGCTGGACTAAGTCTACTTCTTCTTCTTTTCTACTTCACACACCAAACTTAACTGGCCCAGCCAAGCCTCAAACTTAACTGTTTTGTGCTGTTGCTTTACCGTTTCTTTCGTTGGCTCTTGGAATTGGTTTTTGATTCTTCCATCTAGTTAACCAAATGAACTTGTATAAATATTTTCTATTTCATTGCGTCCCCTTCGTTCCTACCTGAGTGTGTGTGTCTTGCTGTTGTTGTTGTTGTACTTTCATTGTCGGTCTCTTCTATGTATGCCCACTTGACTTCCAATCAATTCCCAAAAGCTGCATATTCTCTCCCTCTCTCTCTCTCTCCCGATGTATGTATCTGTCTGGCTTCTTCTACCAATTTATATGCTAATTTAACTTGATTATTAATGTTTTGACCCAAATACCGTTTGAAAATTATTATTGGCCATTTCTGGTATCAATTTGTGTTTTTGGTTATTTTTCTACTTATGGCTTATCGAATGTCTTAACTTAATCTCTGTGTATTTTGATATGCGTCTCAACCAACGGGCGGGCCCAAAACCCAAATGGGTTTCTAAATTCCATTCATATTAAATAATCATTAGACGGGGCCTATCAATGCGTCTGGATCAATCGTGCAGGTTGTCAGCAAGTGCACTCGGGTCAGTTAAAAAGAGTGGCAAGATGTTCCCACGTGATTTGTGGAGACATTGTAGAACGCATACAGAGGAAGTAAATGTAAGCTTGGAACTAATGATACATCTTAAAGCTTAAGAGATGGGCCTTAATCGGATTGGTAGATTAAGTGAAAAGTTACCTTTCCAACACGACGGGACTTTACAGCAAATACTGGCAGCATGAGAACAGCGTTTGCTGCCATTACCCTTTTCATGTGTCTGTGTCCACAATTTGGCCTTACTTTAGTGAGAGAGATTTTATCCCCACTTCTAACACAGTGACTAATACTTGCATTCAAACCGGGGTTTTTAAACTATTTCGCAGTGCCTGGCGTTTTTCATTCTCTAGTTTTCAGATTTTGACTTTAATTATGCGAAAAGTTTTTTCGCATAAATGGCCTCACATATGTACACAGAGAAAAAAAGGTCCCCGTAGAATGGATATTCAAATATCCACTGTAAGATCCATTTTTTTAAATATCCTTTTCACATTTTTCAGCTCCTTCGGATGAAGAAGAAAGATCAATGAAATATTTTTTTCTGATATATTCTTTTTAAGCGAAAATAAACCGACTTTGAAAATATCCAATGGATCCCAAAAAAGGATAGTTAACTATCCAGTCCAAATGGATACCGAAAACATCCTGAGGATCATCAAAAACCATTCTTTTGTTCTCAGTGTATGTATGCATATTTAGTATTATTTGGGTATTCCCCATTGTGAAAAGTTAATTCAGATGCCTAATGTACATATTGTGCATTGATCCTTGAAATATAAAAAAAAGTAAACATTTCTTCTGCTATTTTTATACCCTGTACCCATTGAAAATGGGTAAAAGGGGATCATGAAGTTGTGCAAATGTATGTAACAGGGAGAAGGAAGCATTTCCGACCCTATAAAGTATATATATTCTTGATCAGCATCAACAGCCGAGTCGATTTAGCCATGTCCGTCTGTCCGTCTGTCCGTCCGTCCGTCCGTCCGTCTGTCTGTATGAACGCGTCGATCTCGGAGACTATAAGAGATAGAGATACAAATTTTTGCATGTACATAGGTATAGGCCGTACGCAGATCAAGTTTGTTTCAGATTTGCAAAATTCCCCCCCCTCCCCCCTTAAACCGCAAAAAACTGTCAGAGCCACAATTTTAAAGTTACAACATCGTCGCTTAATATATATTATCTTAGGCCCGTAATCTATCTATTCTGAAACGCACAATGAGATCTGAGCAAAAACACAGAAGTTATTAACGAAACAATTTTTGCACCCCCCCTCCCCCCACGCTTTGCTTATTACGCATTGCTTGCTGCTTGCGCCCGAGTGTGTGAGGGCGCGTTTGTGTGTATGTGTGCGTGTGTGTTTGTTTGTGTATGTGTGTGTTTGTCAATTGTACAGGGTATTTTGAAGTCGAGCTAACTCGACTGCAATGGTCTTACTTGTTTTATTTTAAATATGCTAGTTTTTGCTTACAGACTTGAACTAGTTATTGTCTGTTCAATTGTCTGGAAAGGTTCCCAAAAAGCTTTAAGTAAGCCTTTCAAACATAAAAACCAAACCATTGTGTATTTAAAAGTTTTGAAGTAAGCCCTTTTAAACTTTCGATTTATTTTATGCTAGTTTAGAGATCGTAAGGATACAGACTTCAAAATAATTTCTCAGTCAATATTGAAATTTCAGACTAAAATTGTCCCCACAAATCAAAAGTGTTATTATAAATCAACTAATAACATTTAAATGTGTTAACTGAGCATATAAACTGAATTTGACTCGCCTTGATGTTTAATTGGTTGCAAAGATGGTACAAATTTGATTAACTGTGAAGGTGTAGTTAGAGTATGTAGTTCATATTGCAACCGCTCGGATCATTTTTTGCTCCTATTCTAGTACTTTTCTCTTCTTTCACACATAAAATAGATCAAGCTTAATGCACTTTAAAGTATGCTACGTTTCAAAAAATGTGTCTAAGATTTCATTATGCGCTCGAAGCATCTCCGACCACATAAAATATATATATTTTGGATCAGCTTGACGAGCTGATTGCCGTCTCTTTCTAAGCAATCCCCTTAACCAAACTTTGCACGAAGTCTTTTGATACAAACACGCTGCACATTTGTCTAGGGAGAAAAAACTTTTTTGTTTTCCATGCAAACGGCTCCAAAACTCGTACTTATAAGTTTTTATGCTTTCAAATAACTCTAACAAGATTTATCAACTATATGGTATAGCTGCCATACAAGAGATAGGTCTGGAAAAGTATTAGATAGAAAAACATTTTTGGTTTTAATGCTATCGCTCACAAACTTCTTACTGTTTAATATTATATGCTACCACACAATTTTGATTCGAATCGGATGACTTTAGCATATAGCTGTCATAGGAACGATCTGTCCAAAAAGTAGTTCTAGTGAGAAAAACTTTTTTGTTTTTAATAATAGCGTCTTAATAGTTTCAAGCTATGAATATTATCTGTTTCAACCAGCGCTCAATACCGGAAACGCTAACCAAAATAAACCAATTCAAATCGCGTACCGAATACCGTTTACCGTTATTATTGGAACCTATAGTACGGAAACGAACCCGAAACGTTGGTACCGGTACAGTTTCCTGTTTTTTCTTATACGCTGTACCTTATTATATTAAACTTGTGCAAAAGTATGTAACAGAGAGGAATCATTTCCGACCTTATATAGTATATATATTTATGATCGGCATCAATAGTCGTGTCAACATAGACACAAACACATCTCTAAAATGATATGACATTTAAGTTTGACATGTATAAGTAGACTGGCACTTATATTAATTATTATCTTTTGATCTCAAAATTTCGGTCGGAAAAAGTTAAATAAGACTTAATTCCAAAATAAATATAATTCAATCAATTTATTAGCCATGGCATGCATAAGCCAGCAAAATTATATTTACAAAAATAAATAATAATAAAATGACAAAAAATATTCTGCATTTATTTTTAAAATGTTCCTATAATATTTCATTGAAAGGATTAGGGTTGTCGAAAATATATCAAAATATCAATATATCGATAATATTTTTTTAAACTGATATATTTATATCGTGATTTTTTTTTTGACCAAATATCGAATATCGATTTTTTTTTTGGGATATTTTATGATATTTGTGCGTTGGTAACTCTTTGATCTGGGTGGCGAGCGGAAGCGCATTTAAGAGACAGAAAATGGATTCAAATTTGATAAAAGCAAATTACAGCGACATAAAAAAAGGCACAGCCAAGTGTAATTTGTGCGGAAAAGTATTTAAAGCAAGCGTTTGCACGACCAAATGTCCCGTGTGTTGACTTTATGGAAGCCCAAGAGTCGCAAAACAGCGGGCCGAAGTTATACTACAGGTTGCCACAAACATCATGGGAAAGTTATCCAGGCTAGTGGTAAGGTATCTTATTACCCCAGTGCCTTCGGAGCGACTTGCTTCTGCTATAAAATGCGCCATATGCGTCAAAGCAACGCGTCTTTTTAAAGACTTTTAAGTCCAAATATTGGAACTAAAAGTATTTAATATGTATAACACATAGAAAACTCAAATCTTATGGAAAATATTGTTATGTTTGCTTAATATAGACTATATCTTTTTATTTTGGGGCAGAGTATTTCCTCTAATTGGTAAAAACCGGAAAAAAATTAAAACATCAATTATATCGATATATCGATGTTTTAAAAGTAATATATTTAATATCATTTAATATTTTTTCAAATCAGAGAATATCACCCATACGATATTTTAAAAATATTCGGCAACCCTAGAAAGGATTTTAAAAAATTAACACTTTAAAAAATGTTTAATCTTAGAAAAGTTTGAAACTTATCCTTAATTATACCCGTTACTCGTAGAGTAAAAAGGGTATACTAAAGTCGTGCAAATGTATGTAACAGGCAGAAGAAATCATTTCCGACCATATAAAGTATATATATTCTTGATCAGCATTAACAGCCGAGTCGATATAGACATGTCCGTCTGTCCGTCTGTCCTTCTGTCCGTCTGTCCGTCCGTCCGTCTGTATGAACACCTAGATCTCAGAGATGGTACGAGATAGAGGTTTGACATGTATGGGACAAATGCTTCTTTTATCTGCACGCAGATCAAGTTTGTTTCAAATTTTGGCCACGTCCCAAAAAAAAACACACAACGGTCTGGTTGTCGTCGTTGTCGTCTGTCCGTCGTCCGTCCGTCCGTCCGTTGCAAACAGATCCGGAGTGGTGAGTGAGGTTGCATGTGGGACAAAGTTCAAGCAGGCGACAGTTTATTTTCAATTTGCCACGCCCCCTCCCGCCCCCGCAATTCGGAAAAAACGTAATATCTCCTACAGTTTTTAAGATAGACGTTTCGTACCTTCTAGAGATAGTTGGTAATTAGGAAAATGTATCGATTCGAAGAAATGATAAAGATCGGATCAGCGGTCTCGTTATGAGCAAAAGTACTCGCCCTCCCCAAAAAAAACATAGAGAGGAGAGGAAAAAAAAAGAGAGGACTTGAGGCGCCCCGCGCCGCTTCCGGTGGTTGTTAGTCGGCTGCGATCCTGTTAAGATAGCGATCGTTTCTAAAGAGTGGAATAAGAAAAAAATAGAGGCAAGCTAACTTCGGCTCGACCGAAGTTTATATACCCTTGGAGCTTGATATATTCCTGACAGTTTGTATGGCAGCTATACTATATAGTGGTCCGATTTCGACAAATCTTGTTGAAATTATGTAAAATCATTGAAAACTTATAAATACAAGCGTTGGGAGCGATAACATTGAACACAAAGAAGTTTTTCTCACTAAAACTAGTTTTTCAACCGATCGTTCCTTTGGCAGCTATATGCTATAGTCATCCGATCCGGCCGGTTCCGACAAATGTGCAGCGTATTTGTACCAAAAGATTTCGTGCAAAGTTTGGTTACTATAGCTTTAAAACTGACGGAGGAGATAGCTCAGCTCGTCATGCTGATCAAGAATATATATACTTTATGTGGTCGGAGCTGCTTCCTTCTATGCGTTACAAACATCCGGACAATTTCAATATACACTCTCCAAGGGTCGTCAGCTGAAAACTCGAGGTATTACGACTTTAAAAAAGAACTTAAAGCTAAATTTAAGTTAAAACATGGAGTATTATGTACAAGTACATAAAGGAAACCCCAAGGACCATATTTGACCAGAATTCCTTGTCACTTACATATAAATTTATGTTTACAACTTGTCATCGTAATGCAAACGTTTACACGAAAATCGACTCGGAATTCAGGGAACAGTGACAGTGAACCGGATTTATAAATAAAGAATATAGATTAGATTAACCTGTTTTTAATTTGCATGCGCTTAACTTGGCTTTCCTAGTAACTTCTTAGAAGGGTGCAGGTATCTCTCAGTTGCATTTGCATTGATTTCCGACATTTCAAGCCTTCTTCTTAATGTCTCCTTCTTTGCTCACTATTTTGCAGCTCTATTGGATTCAACTGTACATCATCAAATATCTCGCCTGGTCGTTGGCCACACACAAAGATTCCTTTCGATCGCCTGGGTCCACTGACAATGAAGTTTTGCAGCATGAACGGCCCAAGCGAATCCGAAGTTGAAAGCCTACTGATGAGCCCATGCTGGGGACCTACACAGACCGGCAGTCAGGATCAATATCTGCTGGATGGACATAAACTGCTGCTGGAACATGACTTGGACTCGCTGCCAAGTGATGCGGATCAAAAGAGTTCGATGGATGTGCTGGATAATTTGCTGTTGAACAGCTCCTCACTGAACGCCCTCTCCGACTTGAAGCCATTGCCTCCGTTCACGGGCTATACGGGCCATCTGTCCATAAATGGTATATCGGGACATCATTATCATGCCATTGCCCAGCGTCTGCCAGATGAGAGTAATAACAATTATATACAGAGTGCCTATCAGGTCAACAATAACAACAGCAACCACAATAACAACAACCACAGCAATCATACAAATCCCACCTCAACGACGGCGGGAAGTACCTCCGCCAATGAGCATAACATAGTCTCCTCATCCACCTGCCTGCCCGAGAGTGTGCTCAGTGCCGATGCCTGTGCGGAGGCGTGTTTAGGTGATGTCAAGCTGTTTGCAGATAGTCAGTTAGATTCTAAGCTTTACTCAGCGGACAGCTGTGTGATGAGTGGAGGAGGAAGCGGAGCGGGACCAGGCGGTGGTACCTCGAACAGTGGTGGCTCCAGTCTTACACCCATAGATCAGGTGGCTGATTCATTGCACGGCAGCGGAGTCCGCATCTACAAGGATCTAACGGAATACGTGGACATGAACTCCATCGATGATATTGCCGCTATTATAGGTTCGGCCATAGCGGACACCACAGTACCCAATCAGCTGGATAAGGACGAGGGCAATGACACGCGCGACAGTTGGATGGATTTGGATGCCTGGATAGATGGCAATTGCATACAGCAGGAGGCTAAAGTGCTGGTATCCCAACAGGACACTCTAAGTGATTTCATGCTGCCGCACTCCCCGCTGCCCATGCACGCCAGTAGCTCCACGCTGCAGAGTCTGCTCAGTCACGGTTACATGCCCCTGCTACAAAATCGCCTACAGCATGGTCCTCCCGGAGTCGGCAACAACACCTCAGCCACCACCACATCGAACATCATCAAGAGCGAGGCACCCAGTTCTACCTCATACTGCAATGAACTCTCCGCGGCCACCAGCAGTAGTTGCAGTCCACCGGGTTCGGTGGTCAGCACAACGGATAATAATCTGATGATCAATCCGCGTTACCTGACCAATCCTCAGCCCAATCAACAGCAACAACAGGCCTATCAGCTGCCCAGCTTAAACCCCACTTCAATGAAGGATCAGGGCTTGTGCTCACCCGACATGCTGGGTAACTATCCGCATACAACTACCACCACTTCCAGTAGCTCAAATAGTGGTACACCCAAATCGAAACGCTCGAGAGCGCAAAAGAAATCCCAGCAGCAGCAGCAACAGCAACAACAACAGCAGCAGCAGGGGGACAGCTCAACGGCGGGGGGCAGCTCTAACGGTGGCTCCCAGCTGAGCGCCATTTCGCCCTCCAGTGTGGGCAGCTTTAGTGCCAGCGACTTGAGCGGCCTTCTGGGCAAGGAGAAGCCCGTGCATCGTTGCAGCATCTGTAATCGCGGCTTCCTCAACAAATCCAACATCAAGGTCCATCTACGCACGCATACCGGCGAGAAGCCCTTCCGTTGCGATGTCTGCGCCAAGGCCTTTCGCCAGAAGGCGCATTTGCTCAAACATCAACAGATACATAAGAGAATTGGGCGTGACTGAGACATTTCTTTGCCAACGACGAAGCTAACAACATGGAACGCACCGAGTGTGTTCCGAATGTGAAGGGAAAGCGTCCTTCGGAAGTCAACCAAATCCCCAGTTGGGCAGGAGAACTCCTACTAGCTGCATGATTAGGTACTTGAAGGACGGCTTCTCGTGTGTGATATTGCTTGACCGAACACAGCTAAGATTTTGATACCTTCAGGATGTTAGCTGTGTTTTTTTTTTTAACTCGCAGGGTCAAGCAATGACATACACAAACTTTTTCGATTATTCGTTGTTGTTGGTTGCTTTTGATCTCTTTTCAATTAGTCGCGGGTAAACCAAATTCTAGGGTTATAGATGGATTGAGAATGAGGAGGAACCAATTGAAGGTTTTAAATGAATTGCAAACAAAATAAAGGTGTTCTAGTAACGGGCTGATGCAACAAAGAGTCAACTGGAAACTACCCAATTAGGAGCCAAATTCCATTATGTTCTTTTATTAAAAAAGGTATATCTTTTCGTTCTTGTAAACTACTTCTATTGGTGGCTGGTTTCACTGAAAACTTGTTCTATAGGAAGCTACTTTCATTTTATATATTTTAAGAAGGGGTGCCCAAGCCAAATGCGCACGCCGCGCATTCCTTTTGAGCATTTCGCAAAAGGGACAGCCTTGCAGCCTTGTTGGCTGATAATGATTTCCTGCGCAAAAAACAGCCAAAACAAACAAAAATGGGTTTTCTTTTTATTTTGTTTATTTTGTTTGTTCCACAAATACTTTTTTCATGTGTATAGTTATCCACGCGGCCGCAAGCTAATTCTGGGCACCTCTTTAAAGGCTTGAATATTGCATTTTGTGATATTAGCCTTCTTTTTTGGATTCTTTTGCATTATGGTTTTCTCCATCTGCATTTTCTTTTAGAAGAAATTGTCTTTATGGGTAACTTTCTTTTTTGTTTCTTTCATTTTGGGATGAGAATTAAAAATAAAAAACCTTCTTTCATTGGGAAATTGATAAGTTTCTTCAGTCTTCTGCCACTGGGAACTTTTTATAATGCCAACTATATCTTATTTCTTCTTTCTACTATTAAAAAAATCCTTTACTTTTGGAAAGTTTCTGGAAAATAAATTCGTCTGTAACTTCTTAGACAAGAAACTACTTTCATTGTAAGGTTTGTTAAGTGATAAATTATTTTTTAAATGGATCTTTCACTTTTGAAAATGAACTTCCATTCTTTGGGAACTTTCGATATCTTTCTTTAGGTATTCCATTTTAAATTTTACAGCATGGGGGCTTTTAGATAACTTTCCTTTTGAAACTATTTTTTAATTTACAACTTGAAAACTAATTCGAGTGAATCCAGTTTTTGTATATAATTCAGTCTTGTTCTGAGCTTTTAAAATAAAGACAACATACCATATTATATTTAATCCTCTATCAATTGGAGCAATCGTTTGGATTTTTAAATAATCGACAGCAGTTTATTTATATTCAAGCCTGTTCCCGTTTTTCGATTCCGATCAAATCATGCGGAATCGAAACTGGTAAATGAATTCGCGTACAAAAACCGAGTGCGTTCTTCGGTTTTTAACTTAAAACCCCATATACCTTCATTAGATCCTCTTGATAACAAATAGATTCGCCCGAATCCTACAATCATTTCTAAGATATCGCACCTCTTTCCAATTCCAATTAATCGAATTCGGAAACGGGAACCGGCCTGATTAACTCTATTTCTGATTATAAAATATCAACCTACTACCTCCAAATCCAAATAGAATCTCTTACCACACTCGATTTATTTATTTTTATGGGTAGTATATCAAATAGTGAGAGTTCTCCCTACGGCACTTCCAAAGAGACCACAAGCAATGTAAGAACAACGAAGCGTCCAATTGTCTTTCTGCAACTGTTGTTCTGTTTTGATGCAAAACTGCGCGCTTCGAGCATCAAAGGCCCTGGCACAGGTATAAACAATTAGATAATAAATACTTAGATTATAAATTTTGTGGCGTTTCGTACCTCATCATGTTGAAAACTGTAAAAGCAATACAATTTTAAATTAAATAATTCTTAAAATGTACAAATCAAAACAATCGACAGAACATATTTATAATAGCTTAAGTTGTGTATCGGGATTGGCAAATTTTTTTTTGTACAACTTTTCGTACTTAAAAAATTGAATAAACAAAATTAATCTTATATTTAGCCGTGTACTCAAGTAATATTTTTTATAAAAAAATGTTGTTAATTTGTTTTTTAAAAGTTTGTTAAAGCATTAATATACTCGAAAGAAAATATATGTATTTTTAACATACGCAACTGTCAGCACATGCAAATCTAAAACATTTCACAAAAGTTACAATAATGAATCTAATTTACTTTATAAAATGCTTTTAATCTTATGCAATTAAATGTGTAATTTTAGGTTTCGTGCAATTTTATTTATTTTATACAAATTATGAAGATTTCAACAAAAATCTTGTATATTGTCAGATTTCGTTTGTAAATATTTATTTCATAGCTTAAACAAAACAATAAATTAATTTTAAATTAAAATATATTAATAAAGAAATGCTTAATAATAATTGTCATTATAAATGTGCAAAGAAAAAGAAGACATAATTTGTTGTTGATTTTTTATTAAATGAATTTTTCGGTAAGTAATGGTGCGAAAGTGTGCTTACAATGTTTTTTTAAATACTAAAGAGAAGACTTAGCATTTAATTTTAATTTAATTAAACATAAGAAAACGAAAAAAGCTAAATACACCGAATGCAATCAGGAAAATAAACAGCAATTTTGTCCTTAACTCAGAAAAATTAGTGTTAATCGTTAAGAAATAATCTTAAGGAAGAACAATTCCTATTTCAAGTACGATTTTTCAACATTGCGCGCTGGATTTTAGAACGGCTCGACATAAATTAAGGACGTTTCCAACTATTTGAAAATATTCCTTAAATTATTTTAGGTTTTAAAATAAGAATTTGCAAACTTTCTGTTGTCCAATAATGTTAACATATTAACAGGACCTGCAGACACATAGAGCTATATCGACTCTGCTATGGTGACACGTCTATAAAACACACAGTCATTTCACCCAACAACACAATTCAACAATCCGTCAATTCAGCACAAACAAATTCATTACAAAACAAAGTCTTCACAAAACAATTTCAACCCACGTCAATACAACACTAATTCATTTCACCAAACACAACAATTCAACACACGTTAATTGAGCACAAAACAATTTTAACACGTCAATTCAACACAAAACAAAATAATTAATTTATTACTAAATTTAAATTTGAAATGACTTATAGACGTGTGTTGCCTTTTTTTGTGAAGACTGTTTTGTGTTGAATTGACGTGAGTTGAATTGACGTGTGTTGAATTGACGTGTGTTGAATTGACGTGTTGAAATAGTTTTGTGTTGAATAGACGTGGATTCTAAAGTTGAGTAGCGATGACTTTTATTAGTGATAGTAAATATAATGCAAGTGTGTAGTACCATCAGAGATAGAAGGGGGACACTAGCTGCAGTTAAAAAAAAAATTTTTACCTGCGGCGCAATTTTTCCACAATCCCAACCTTCATTCACACACAACACATAAATTTCACATAGTCAATTAAACATACGTCATTTCAACATATTACAAATTAAACACAAACAAATTCATTCTGGGAAAGAAGGGTGACTCAAGCGGCAGGCAAAAATTTTACGATATTTACACAGTCTGCATTCGGATGAAATTTATTCAAGTTGTGAACAAAAGAATGTTATCTCTAATGCTTTCAAATATGCGTACACTTTCGGAGGATAATAAGGCTCCACGTCTACTCAACACAAATCCATTTCAACAAGTCAACGTGGAAGAAGGGGGACACAACAAACGTCAATTCAACACACGCCAATTCAACACACGTCAATTCAACACAAAACCAATTAAACACGAACAATATTCACAACGCATGCAATCGGATGAAAGTTATTCAAGTTGTGAACAAAAGAATGTTATCTCTGGTGCTTTCAAATGTGCATACACTTTCGGAGGATATTAAAGTAAGGTTCGACTGACATTGCCACTTGCAAGATTGAAAATATAATTTTTTTAAAATTTTTTTTTTCCAGTGTTGAAATTGTACTGTGCTGAAATCGTAATATGTTGAAATTTGCCGATGTTCAATTGCTTTGTGTTGAAGTTGATTATGTTGAAATTGTATATGTGTTATAATTGTGCTGTGTTGAATTGACGTGTGTTGAATTTACGTGTGTTGAGTTGACGTGTGTTGAATTAACGTGTTGAAATTGTTTTGTGTTGAATAGACGTGGAACCCTCTGCTATTAATGCTAATCAAGAAAATATATACACAATAGAGTCAGAGATGATTCCTTCTGCCTACATAATAACACAGCTGGCAGAAAACTTGACTGAGCTGGCAGAAATTAACATTGAGTTCTTATACTGTGACTGGTGGCGCCTAAAAAGTGACGTTTTATTCCAGTAAAATCCACTTTACAGTAGTAAGAATTAGTTAAGTTGAATATTTAAGTACCGAATAGCGGCGAAAGAAAATCAGTCCAATTTTCCAAACAAACCCTGTATGTTATGTTGTTTTGTTACGGGTTGAAGACGACGGACTTATTTTTGTCAAGAGCAGCAGCCACTCCTACCTTTATTCTTAACCCTTGGCATCGTGCACAATGTTAAACAATATAATCAGACCTGTTCCCGTTTCCAAATCCGATTGTGATTTCTAAAAAACGATTCATGTCGAAACATTTTGCCATCTAGAGGGTCGAATGAAGGCAATTGGCACTTTGAAGATAAAAGCGAATAACCCTGTCGGTTTTTGGAAGCGAGAACATTAAACGATTCCAATTTCGGATGATCGAAACCGAAAATGAGAACAGGCCTGAATATGTCCACAACCAAATACACGAAGAATCAAATCGCGAATGACAAAATCTGTTCTGTCTATGTATGTATGTTCAATGTGGCCAACTTTTTGCGTTCTTAGCAAGCTAGATCGGCGTTGAAAAATAACTAGAAATAATAATAAAGCTAGTTTCTCAGACGCTGACACACTTGTTAGAGCCCAACTAATTACATAGCTCAGGACCCTTTTCGGTATGCTTCTCCAGTTGTTATGGCTGGTATTTTCTTTACCCAATGTATGCACATCACCCGATTCCAAACCCCAGTAGCCGCCACAGACAAACAGCCAGAAGACATTGCAGTCTCCACAGCCCATTAGCCCATAAAAATGAACATTGTCTCTCACCTCTAATTTTTCCCTACTGACTTTCATTATTAATTTTATACTCAATTTTTATACCCGATACTCGTAGAGTAAAAAGGGTATACTAAAGTCGAGCAAATGTATGTAACAGGCAGAAGGAATCATTTCCGACCAAATAGAGTATATATATTCTTGATCAGCATCAACAGCCGAGTCGAAATAGACTTGTCCGTTTGTCCGTCTGTCTGTATGAACACCTAGATCTCAGAGACTATAAGAGCTAGAGCTACCAAACTTAACATGTAGTCTTCTTTTATCTGCACGCAGATCAAGTTTGATTCAAATTTCTGCCACGCCCACCCCGCCCCCACAATAGAAAATGTTGAATAACTCCCACATTTTTCAAGATATCGAGTTCAAATTGATAACTTAAATTTATTTTAGCAATATAATCTGTGAAATTTACAGCAAGATCGGATAATATATAGCCGAGTTTAAAAAATGTTGCATACTTTTCAGATGTTCACACTAAGGAACGCAGGAAAAATGCTAAACATGTTTTTTTATGAGTAACGGGTATTTCGAAGTCGGTTAGAGCCGAATTTAACTTACGCTCTCGCTTAAACTGGTTAACATGATATCTCAAACCCGACATGACCGATCGCTTTGAAACTTTAGTGTATGTTCAGCTTAAGTGGGTCTACGAGCTGAACTAGGAAATTTAATAAATGCCACGTCGCTTTTTGGTGCATCCTCCTTGATTCAATTACAAATTTCTTATTTCAAGTACAAGTTTTTCAACCTCGAAATACTTGATCCAACTCTGTATTGGGATAGACTAAGAAGATTTTGAACTATTTTTAACTCGTTTTGATAATACTTTTAGACTTTTCAAGTGTACTTAATTTTCGGCACAGACGAAGTTAGTTTTGCTTTCTCGTTCTTTCTGTGTGCACAATTTCAGAGATATCTCTGAAGAACAGAACTTTTGTCATGTTTTTGCGTCAGCACGCGCTGTCTGCTAACAAAATGTTAACATGTTAACATTAATGTTAATACGCTTTTTACTATAACATGATGGAAGGCTGTTAAACATTAAACATACATGAGTAACGGTTATATCGAAGTCGCGCAAGGCCGGCTTTAACTTATGCTCTTGTTATTATTAAACTTAGATACAAAAATTAACTTTTAATACCCTGTACTCATTGAAAATTGGTAAAAGGGGATCATGAAGTTGTGCAAATGTATGTAACATGGAGATGAAAATATT
This sequence comes from Lordiphosa clarofinis, assembly GCA_018904275.1. Taxonomy (NCBI): domain Eukaryota; kingdom Metazoa; phylum Arthropoda; class Insecta; order Diptera; family Drosophilidae; genus Lordiphosa; species Lordiphosa clarofinis. Next base: position 399,146 of record JAEIGQ010000156.1, on the reverse strand, counting down.
TTCGACCCTATAAGGTATATATATTCTAGTTCATCATTACCAACCGACTCGATTAAGCCACGTCCGTCTGTCTGTACGAACGCGTCGATCTCAGAGACTAAAGGAGATAGGGATACAAATTTTTGCATGTACATAGGTGTATACCGTACGCAGATCAAGTTTGTTTCAGATTTGCAATTGTGTTTGCATGTTTGTCGTTAATGTACAGGGTATTTTAATTTAAGTTAATTTTTCTTCATATTTTTCAGCAGACAGAATTAATTGACGAATATAGACCCTACTGTACTGTATTATCATTAGGTATTAACCTGATGTCTCATCTACAACCACCCATGCAGTTGATCAGATCTCGGGCCTAACATTCGTTCCCCCAAACACACATTTTCTAAGTCAGCTCCAAATGGGGTGACTTGGTTGACTTAGTTGACTTGGCTGATTGGGTGGCAAATGTCTTTTGCAGTGGCTTGGTGGTTGGTGTCCGCATTGCTTATGCCTCACGCATAGTATGCGCCTGCCTGCCTGGCTGTTCCACTCTTCATAGGCCATTAGGAACCTGACAGCGTCTGCCGTCTGCATGACATTAAGGCACGTCCATGAAGCGAAATGGAGTAAAGCTGCGGTAAAATATGCGACTGCTACAAGCGACGAAGACCAAAGAGCCAAACCAGCATGTCGAGTAGAATCATTATAGTGACCACAAAGAAAGCAATGCCAATGCTTGGCAGCAAGAAAGCACGAAAGCAAAGAAAGAAGCAGTAAGTGAGTGGAAAGAAGAAAAAACCCACACATAGTGAGATACGTTACAAATACAGAGACAAAATGCCATGCATACTGTGCCACTGACCCAATTTCCAAGACTCGTTTGGAGAACCGCAGAAGGCAGCAGCCACAGCAGCCACAGCAGCCACGGCAGCCGCCGCAGTGGATTTGAGATACAAAGATACTTTGCTCTTTCACCGCATAAGTCTGTAGTCTATAGACTGCGATACAGACCAAAGAAGCGGAGGCTGCTTCTTGCATCCGCATTTCTATGTAGCTCTTTGGCTTCGTTCGGTCTTCTGCTTCTTCGTATGTATCTGTAACTCGTTTCTGGTATCTTGTGTCTTGTATCTGTGGCACTTAAATTTATGCAACATCATGGGCAATGTCTCTCTGTCGCCTTTTGTTCTAATCAAAATGTATGCTACGTGTTTAAGCTGCGCGGCTGTCAAGGGTTAAGCTTTTAAGTTTTGTGTCTTTTTTGGCAGAACTTAATGATGTAATTTTAAATGCATTAGTTAATAACATTAAAAACATTTTTAAAATCTACAGTCCCCCCTTTTCGGCATTTTTTAATTAAATTTTTGCTGTCAATTAAATGTAATTTTCTTTTTCCTCGGTTTCTTCCTCTGGATTTGCCGCTGTGAGTGAGCATGACCCAAATTGTTGCAGTAGAATATGATATGATATGATGGGATAAAATCTAAAAAGCCGAACACCGAAAGAGTAACCAAGTTAAGCGACTCATTTTTAGGTGGGTTTACAATGAGTGTGGGTGTTATAGGATGAAGATTTGAAGCTTGATTAAGGGAGAGTAGAGGTTAAAGATAGCCTTTTTTTAAATGTTAGCTGAATATGGTTTCTCGGAGGGTGTATTAATATGTAGCTGAAAGATGTTAACTTTATCGATTTAAAGACACTAAACTAAATTGTTGATTGATTTATAAAATTTTAGCATAAAGCTCAGTACGCAGTTGTTAAGTAATTAATGTACTACTTTTTACTTTAGTGTGGAGCGTAAATCCCAAAATTATGTTATTTTGATTTCATATAGCACTCTTAACTACTCAGTAGATATTGCCGGCAATAGATACAGATTGTTGATAAACTAGAGTTCAACATAGGCTATATTACTTTTATTGAACTGGTCTAAAAAACCATGAAATTTCAAATATTATTATAAGACAATTTATGAAAGCGCTTACTGTCGACGGGTATGTATAGGAGGTTCAAAAACGCATATATTTGAGGTGTAGACCAAGAACCGCGAAATTGGCCAAATTTTCATTTGATTATTTTCAAAAGTCTAAAATAAGTATTTAAATGGCAATGTAGACGGGTAAGTAGGGTAAATTAAAGATGAGTTCAGATTATCATAAAGAATTGATGGGTGTCAGTTAATCGGTTTAAAAATATTAAAAATTTGCAAAATTTCTGATATGAATTAATGAGATTTTTTAATCAAACGGGCCAGAAAATTGTGAAAATTTACAATGGTTTTAGATGATCTCGAAGATAGATGGTGAAGATCGAGAGGTCCACACTCGTGAATTCCGTTCGACGTAGATTTGTTAGATGGCAATTGTCAAGTTAGCTTCACTTCTTCCTACCTGCTAGTATATGAATAAACTAGCTATATAAGCCCGGAGCCACTCGGGTCCTACTAATTGCGTAGATATTTTTTTTTACACATCCTATTCCTATGGTATGAAAACGTCATGAAGACCATCGGTAAAGCGGCATAGACCAACGTTGCGGCGTGCCGGTCAAATTGAGAAGACAGGCAAGCGAAAATTTGCTAGTGTTGGTTTCCCAATCATAGCCCCTGGGGGCCCAACATACTCGCTTAACTGTGTGTTAGAGAGAGAGACACAGACATATTTTAACAAATAAATTAACATAATTTGATGCCGAAGTCGGGATATAACATAGCTTTCAAATGTAACTTAAAAGGACCTGCCAGCTGCGTACACCCAAAAAGTAAATCTTAAGGTAAAATTTTACATTTGATTTACTTCAAACAGTTTTGTACCTGAACTGAAAAATTAATATGATCTGTATATGGTTTGAACTAGGGGTTAGACGGTGCCGCGCACTCTCACCTACCAGCGAACCTTAAATTTAACTATCTAAGAATTCTCCCTTGAGGAAATAATAGAGTCAAACGCTAGGTGCGGAACAAAAAATAATTAAGGATTGTCAACACAGCATACATTCAATGATCAGCAATTTCTACCAGAGATTCAAACCGTAACCCATAGCCGTTAAAAGCACTTTAAAATTTGAAACCGTAACCGAAACCGAACATTTTTTTTTTGGATAACCGTAAGCGTGTCATATAGCATTGAGTAGGAAGAAATTTTTTTTGAGCTTGATTTTACTTATAATTTTTAGAGCCGCTTTGACAATGTAGTGTCACCAGAAAAGGGCCAAAAAAGTCAGCAAAAAATTGGCGGGCCTATTCAAATTAAATAATAATGGTTTATACGTAAAATTAATAATGGAAGTTACTAGGAAAAATTTAGAAGTCATAGGCAATGCCATGCTCACTTTCGTGGATGCATTTTTGTAGGGTTTGATGTATCTTGGCCTGCGGGAGTAGAACTTCACCACTGCGACATACTGATAATACGACAACCCAAAACGCATCGGAAGATTAAAATTAGCACTTCAAGCCGGAAGTAATATTCTTAGCCTCATGGACTGGCCGGGCGTATTAGTTTAATACGGACTCCTTTAGCTGGTAGGTAAGCACATAGGTAGCAACGGGAGCAACGGAAGCAAAAAGTTGGCAGCACTGTACCTTATTCCGGACCCAAAAAAAAAATTACTCATACGACACGTGTATTGAATACAAATTTTTGGATCGAAATTACTTATTCGACTCAATTGCGGTCATCTTTTGAAATTACACATAGTAGAAGACTTTTTATTTCTCATTTGAAAAGTTTTGAAATAAAATCAACGCCGACTATTTATAAATAATAATAAAACTTCACTTTTCTTACTATTAATTATAATTATAATTATAGATCAAAAAGTATCAGATAGGGGGGTAAGAGCATGACCTTAAAAATTTCATACTCATGGGGTCCGAGCTACTGTACATTGACAGAACAGATGTTGTCATTCGCGTTTTGATTCTTCAAAAGTTTGGTTGTGGACATATTATATTGTTCAACATTGTGCACGATGCCAATGGCTAAATCCAGCATTTCCGGTAACTGTTTTCTTAAGATATAGAAAAACACATAAGCATGTGTGTTATTGAAATACATGACAAACAATGTGGAAAAGAAAAAGAAATATTTAAAATAGAAACAATTTGCATAGTTATGCATGACTTTATTGCCGTCATTATCAGGGGTGTTCTAGAAATCTCTAGAGATTTTCGTATAAACGATTGGACTTCGAACTAAACTATGACTACGTTACTTGTGAAGTGTCAAGAAATAGACCGCCTACTAGATAATGTGGAAGGAAAACCGTACGCTTCAAATCTACTTGGCTTTGAGCAGGCGGTTTAAAATCGCTCAACTTTTGTCATCTAATCTAGTAGCCGGGCATATTTGAGCCCTTAACATATAAATTCAAACAGCTTTAATATGAAATGCTAACGTTTATACGAAAACCTCTAGAGATTTCTGGGACACACCCGTATATAACTTGTACTTTATTTATTATTATTTATCCTAGTGATCTTTAGGAGCACCCACCCTTTGGAGTTACACCACCTGTCTTCCCCGCTACTGGCAGTATTTTGTTGACTTTCTTTAGCAAAGAAACAATAATTTTCTGTTTGGCGTAAAACGCTAATGCGTGTTAGACCCACCGCACACGGCTCGTATCTTCGCCGTTGCGATTTCCCAAACAAAAGGCCTAAATTCTGATGTCGGTTTGATGCCGCAGCTTTTAGTATCTTTTAGTTAAAACGTATTATGCTAAACTTTAAAATAGGCGAAAATAATGGTGGAAATTCTGAGTAAGAAATCTGAGCTTAGTACATTAACTCATTTCAAACGGGGCCGATTTTAGCTGCAAGATTTGTCGAAGTGATATTTTATACCTATAACCGTAACCGGACCCCGAAACACAATTAGGTTAATAACCGTAACCAGAGCCGTTACCAATATCCCACAACCGTAATATAACCGTAACCGGAAAACGTCAATCGGCCGAAACGTAACCCAAACCGTTATAGGTTCGACTGTTAATCTCTGATTTCTACTATAACTTTACTTATTTAAATTTTAAAATCAAATAAAAGTCTCATTGATATTGCTTAAAACCTAAAACAGCGTTCCTTTTTGTAGTTTTGTATGTAAAAATCATTGATGATGTTTTTGTATAGGTACCTTTGTAGAGGGTCTTCGCATCTACGACCACATGAAGTTTATATATGCTTGATCAGCATGACGAGCTGAGTTGATATAGCCATGTCCGTCTGTCCGTCCATTCGTTCGTTCATTTTAAAGGTAGCTTAGCCAAACTTTGCACGAAGTCTTTTGGTACAAATACGCTGCACAGTTGTCGGAACCGGCCAGATCGGATGACTTATATTAGGTCGAAAAACAAGTTTTAGTTATAACAACTTTTTTGTCATACCCAAACCTCGTATTTATGTTTTCTATGCTCTCACTTAATGCCACCAAGGCTTATAAAAATCGGACAGATATAGTATAGCTATCATACTAAAGATAGGCCTGAAAAAAGTCTTAGTAGAAAAAACATTTTTATTTTCTGTGCTATCGGGAACCGAATACCGAAATAAAATAGAACGAAAACGGAACCTTTTACCAAAATGGAAGTTTCGGTACGTACCAGAACCGGAACCGAAATTCGATTCGGTATGGTTTCCTAATTGGAAAGTATGTTTAGAACTTAATTAATACTTTTTATTTAGTAATCTTTCAGATTTGTGTTGTTCCAAAAACCTTCCAGTTCCATTGTAAGTACTAAGATAAAGTTAGACAAAAAACCTTACACTGTATATCGTTAAAATTTATACTATTAGACGGCGGCAAATTTTTACTGATTCAAGGAAAAATATAAGTTGAATAGAGCCCACTAATCGCATGTTAGATTTAAGCAAATCAACGAATCGAAGAAAATATGCATATTGAAGCGACTTCCAAATGAATCCTAATGCCACCAGAGAATCGTCGCAACTTTAATCCCTTAGACGAATGCATCTAAATAGTTATTTTCCGATTTTACATTATGCTGCAAGCACTACTCCAACTTCATGTCGTTAGCCGTCTCCTCCCTCGCGGGTTGCCTAGTTGACAAGCCAATTCAGACGACAGGCGGGCAAATTTGTTTTCTTCTTCCATTTATTTTTTTTCTTCTGCAAAATCGGGCGTCGCATATTGTCCGGCAGTTGTGGTGGTTTTTTGTAGTTGTTGTTGCTGTTGCGGCTGCGCCATGGCGCAGTTAAAGACACAATGACCTTGGGTGAAAGTTGCTCTCCATTTCTATTTTGTATGTGTCGGTGTCTATGTGTGTGCTGTTGTTGCTCGCTGCCATTTTAATACATACATATTTATTGTTATTTTTAACGATTTTTCTTCTTTTTCTGTATGTTGGCTTTTGTCGCTTAGTTTTTTTGTGTTTTCCTATTTGTTGTTGTTACTTGGATTACTTTTGCTCTTGATTGATGAACACCCAAAGATAAAGAGATGGAGAGAGAAGGCAGACCCAGCCTCAAAAGCAGAACGGAAATAACTCACGTGCAGGAAGCCGACCAGGGGTGTTTACAATATTTTGTAATATTCATAAATTTATAATTTATGCACTATTTTGGCAATTAAAAACTCTTGATTTTGCAATACCGTTTCCTGTTGCTCTCCTTTGGCATTGTCTTTACGCCTCGCTGGCTGCCTGACCAAGATTCTAAACAGAATAAATCATGTCTGTAATTACATTATATTCAATTATTAATATTTAAGTGTTGTTCTGGTTTGGTTTTTTTTTTTTGTATTTGTTGTAATTATTTTCCTAAGCTTTTCAACCAACTTTAATTAACAGCAAAAACAAACAGTGCACAACGAATCAGATCTTATGAAATACGCAATTAAACTTGATTATTATTATTTTGAGGAGGGAACTGACACCGATTTGTTGAACGTAACAAGATCAAAGACAAATCAAAAGAAGTAAAAATAACAAAATGATAATGAAATGAAGAATTTATTTCAGTTCTGAGTCCCGGACGGCAAGAAGCTAGCAACTCACAGAAATATGGATCAATAAAGTAAGTGGGAGTCGCAGAACGGGGTGGATCTATCAGATCCATTAAGACGCAAATTTTTTAATTTTTGTTCCCAATATATTCTTTTCACTCTCAAAGAAATATATATTCAATTAATTCACTAACAATTATAGACATTTTCATTATCTATCCTATCCAGGACACCATAAACTTCTTATACTTGCAGGCAGATCAAGTTTATTTTCAACTTTTGCCACGCCCCTTCCCGCCTTTTTATTGACGGATCCAAAATATCCTAGTTCACACCACAATTACATCAATTCTGAACAAAACCCCCGTCTTTATTTTTACATTTACGAATTTGAAGTGAGATATGGTTTAAAATGTAATTGCACCCACTGAACAAGTGAAAAAAATTTATTTAAAAAAAAACGTTGCCATTATAAAATCGATTTTTGAAAGCACCAATCCAAACTACAAAAATTAAAATTAGTTTCAGTTAAAATGGGTTATTTATTTTTTTTGTAAACTCAAGTTATCGTCTGAGTTCTATTTAGTAGCAAGTTTAATGGATATCTTAAGAACATAAATCAAATCTAAAAGAAGTTTGCACATACTAAGGAGATGAATCAGATTTGCTCAATGCTCAAAAATACTGCTAAGGAAAAGGATAGGATGGGCGAAATGTTAAAAGGATTTAGGTACCTATCATTTTCAACTTGGACTGGAACTTACCGTTGACAGGAATGGAGTAGCAGAAGAAAACACAAGATCTAAAGAATCGGCTAGAAACTCACGAACACCAAACTATGTGGATCAGAGCTATGACTAGCGCGCATAGGTTCAATAGATATTTAGACCATGGTCTAGGACCGAGCTATTTTAATCGCATAAATGGGACAGTACAGGGTTTGTCCGGAAAGTAATAGGACTGATTTTCTTTAATCCATCTTTATGCTGGAAACGATGCGGTATCTTGCGACGAGCTTGGCAGCCGTGTGTAGTACTAGCATGAGGATGGTAAGAGGATCAAGCTGACAGTTTATACACCAAGCCTTTAGTTTAACTCTAAGCGTGTCTTTTCTGTTAAAATTCCACATAAATATAGACTATTTCTGCTGGAGCTTCTTCGTCCATCCGGGTGACATGTCCTAACCAGCGCAGCCGCTGTTGCTTTAAGCGCTTGAGCAGTCAGTTGTCCCCATAGAGCTCATACAGTTCGGTATTCTTTCGAATGCGGAAATCATCGTCAACCTTTAAAAGTCCACAAATCCTCCGAAGAATTTTTCGTTAGAACCGCTGTGTCATTGTCCATGCTTTTGCGCCGTATTGCAGGACTTTGATGATAAGCGACTTCAATAGGGCTATTTTCGTTCTTTGCGTGAGGTCTCTGATGTCTCTCTTGAGCTCCCTGCTGAGCCCGTAGTAGAATCGGTTTGCGAGAGTGATTCTTGGTTGGATTACCATCTGATCTTGTTGTCGCTGGTTATCATCGTTCCGAGGTAAACAAAATCCACTACAACTTTAGAATTGTTCTCTCCCGTTGTAACAGAATGTCCAAGACGAGAAGACTTTCTTTTCGCGAATACTAGGTATTCATATAAGGTATGTACTAAATAAAAATAATATCTTTGTGACCCGTTTTTTTATGTGTAGCAACAAAAATTGTGGTAGAAGAAAGATGTTTTCGCAAATATGTTTTTTAAGCCTATACTGACTATAACCAAAGTCGTTCAATCGTGTTCAAGCATTTATGAAAAGTGTAGGTCCTTGTAGTGTAAAAACATCCAAAATGATAACCAACTCCGTCCAACTGCATATGTCTGTTGCACTTTTTAGGTGAAATGTCGGTCATACATACAAGCTATGGAAAGAATTGCATATATATAGCAAAGTTACCATAAGCTGCATTAAGCTTGAGGAATTGAAATTTACAACACTGCAGAGCTTAGTAAATGTATATTGTGTGCCATATTACAAATAAACACTAGCACGTTTTTGAAAATAGTGTAAATACCAGAGATTAAAACCCGCACGAATAACGGTTTCGGTTACGGTTACTGTTTTGGCCGATCGCTTTTTTCCGGTTACGGTTATATTACGGTTGTGTGATATCGGTTACGGTACTGGTTACGGTTATTAACCTAATTCTGTTTCAGGTTTCGGTTACGGTTTTAGTACAAAATATCTCTTCGACAAATCATTCAGACAAATGCGGCCCCATTTATAATCTCATTTATTAAGTAAATGTACTAAGCTCAAATTTCTTATTCGGAATATCCACCTTTGTTTTCGCCTATTTAAAAGATTAACATTATAAGTTAAAAAAAAAAGATATAAAACTACTCCATTCACAAAAGTATCGCAGCTTAAACAACGTATCACTATTGCGCACACTCAAATAAAATCATTCTAAGGATACTTTTCTCAATTGCTCATTTCTCAATTTTTAAAGCCATATTCGGGTTCAGCGTGAAAAACTTGCCTAGAAACAATCATTCTTTTAAGCATTTGAGGTCGTGCGCTGAGAATAAACTAATTTTGAAATGTCAAAATTCTTATTCCAACTCAATTAGCACATTTTGATTTATATTTTCCAACTTATGTTTTATTGAAAGCTTACTTTTCTACCAGTATTCGATAAAAGTTTCAGAGTTTTAGGATTTTCTGATTAAAATATATAATGTTTTATTTATGAATTCTAAATAATTACAAAAATGCATCCATGAAAGTGCCAATGTCACCACCACATATTTCATTTGAATTAGCCCGACAATTATTAAACAAACAACAGCTAACTTTATTGTCTGTTTTGTGGTCATTTTCCGCTCCGACAAAATTGTCCGCGTCTGAGTACTTACCTTAATTAATCGATGACATACGTATGTGCAATGCTCAAGCTCAACAACATTTTATTCCTCCTCAATGCTATATGACACTTTTTAGTGTTGCACTTTTAGTGTTGCTATTTAAGATACTTTTCAGGCACTTCGTACTTTTGCCAAATACATCTAATAAAAAATTTTACTAGAAGAGGAAAAACCGAAATTAACCCATATATTTGTTTCGGTTACGGTACTGATAACCGGTTATGTAAATAAAGGTAATACAGGTTAGGGTTATAAAAAAAATTTTCTTTTCGGTTACGGTTACGGTTTCGGTTTCAAATTTGAAAGTGTTTTTAGCGGTTACGGGTTACGGTTTCGGTTACGGTTTTAATCTCTGGTAAATACTAAGTTAAAAATTGTTGGCCGACAATTTTTAACAAATTTACGAATTCCCATGTATTATCCAGTTGATGTAGAACTGTTTAAATATGGCTTATCAACTCTCAATGCTTGGAACAGACGTTCAATTAAAAAATGGCAAGTTTGCGGGGAGTATAAGCCAGAGGTGGAAGCTAGAAAATACGAAATTTAAACGCAACTCTGAAACACATGGGCTTTTTGGTGCCATGGCTGGTAGTGGAAATACTAACAATGGTAATACTGCCAGACGACTGTTTAGCCAACCAGACTTAGCAGCCCGCATTAACTTGTATTGGCTAGTGGATATGAAGGTAATACAGCTAAAAATTTGTCTTAGATGCAAAATGTATTAATTCATGGTACATACATTCCCAGGTAGCAATTCCTGGTTGACGCAAATGATGTCCGAAAAAAACTTTTGAAGCGAGAAATAGAGAATTCTGGAATTTATGGCAAAATCATACCCGTAAAGACAATAGATGGAAGATGCCATGAATTACTTTATAATCAGATCCGCTTGTAACATCCAGATCCGATTATAACCAGAAAAGAAGTAAAGTTAGTTAAAGTTGAAGCTGGGTTGCTCGCTTTTTTTTTAAATTCCTTCAATGATTCTGATTAGTTACTTAATTATTAGCACATGTAAATGGTTTTTTGCTTCATGTACTTAAAATAAATAAATTAGAAATTCAAAAATGTTAAGAACTCAAAAATGTATATTATTCACTTGTATGGGAGCTATGATATACAGTTGACCTGGAAAATATGAAATTTAGTAAATAAATGATAATTGCGTTAAAAATCTTAAGTTTAAATTTTTATTAGAATATCTATTATTTTCTCGAGTTATTATTTAAATTCCGCTAGCAGAGCTAATTGGCCCACTGTGCGATGGTTCCTATGACAACTCTAAGATATAGTCATCCTACACGAGCATTTTTGACTAATGTGAAGCGTAGATGTACTAAAATACTTCGTGCAAACTTCCGTCAAGATAGCTTTTAAAACTGACGGAGGAGACCGATTAGAAACAGACGAACGGATATGGCTTTGACATATGAAGTTTAATCCAAGTTACGGTGACGGGAGAGGGTTTGGAAAAAATGTAATATAAACTCAGTCCCATACATGTCAAACTTCTAACTCTTACCATCTCTGAGATCTCTTCGTTCATACGGACAGACGGACATGGCTATGTCGACTAGGCTATATCCTCAAAATACTCTGCATACTTTTGGTACTGAGTATAAAAATGCTAGAAAGGAGATTTGGATGAGTTTTGGTGGAAGTCATAAAAAATGTTTTCATTTCTTGCATTTCCGAAACTTACCATTTTATTTACTTTAATTACTTATTATTTTTTTAAAATATGATTTTAGTTTTTTGACTTGATAATTAATTTAAGTTTATGATTGCTTACAGCGAAAGTCTTTCCTGTCATGCAAAAAAGAATCTACGTACAAAAAAATTTCATTTACTTACATATTCTCGTTGTCAAGTTCGTGGTGCATTTAAATGGCACACACGATGGCTCAGTGGATGGCCTAAAACTGGTTGAGAACGGTTAAAGTCAAAAAGACGCGACGCGACTGCAATTAATTTTACAATGCACAATCCTCAACAACAACAAAGCAGACGGCGCGTGATCTATGCGTTCAATGGTCAGGGGGGAGGGTGGTGGCCGACTGGTCAGCCACAAGTGACCTCAATTTGATTGGAACCTCTCGGCAAGTTGCGTGGCATGTGTTTGTGGCTTGTTCTACTTGGAAGTTTCACTTTTCAAATGTGAGTGTGATTGTGTGTGTGTGTGTGCGTAGAAGAAATTGAAAAAATTAATAAACTAAATAAATACGTGTAAGCATTTATCGCTTCATGATTTGGGTAAAGTTTTGTTGCACTCGCAACTAGTTCGAGTTGCGGCTCGAGCTCGAGTTTGTGTCTCAAGTCTTTTGTTTGCAAGCAACTGGCGGCACGAACGGCCACAGAAATATCAAAGAGCAAACCACAGCAACAACATTGACGATTTAACCTCAAACTTCACAAAGTGTCACTGTCATGGCCCTTTTTACTACTCGACGTTGCCGTCGTCGTCGCCATAACCTGTTGGCAATTCAGTTTATGACTTTTTTGCCCGGCACAGTGGTTGCACTCAATCCAACATCATGCAGCTGGCGGGCCAAGCTTTCACCTCACACCAAGCCCACTGTGCAATCTCACGTAGAGCCCGCAAAAAGTGGGTCAACATGAAACAAAACAAGCCAAAGCTACAACAACAGCGCAACAGCAGCCGAACGGGCTGAGACGAAAGACTTGGGGAGAGAAAGAGATGGCGCATGCAACTTTTTGAATGATTTTTTTTTGTATTTGTGCTTGAAGGCAGTTTGTAAATTCATTTTAGTGTTTTCGGGGATTGGCCTTTTTGGAATTTATGTAAAGTCATTGTGATTGGTGGTCTGCTCCATGCTAAAGCTGATTTTCTCGCATAACGAAATTTTGAAAAATGCCGCCCAACAACGTGAGGACAGTACGTAGTCTTCTTACGTAAAACGTAAGGTTAATAGGGATGAAAGTATCGTAAGCCAATAAATTTATCAAAAGGTTGTAAATTCGAAATTAACTGACTGGAAAGCTGTAATTGAAATGGGATTTTTGGTATAATGAATAATATTGTATAATTATAATGAGTATAATGCCCAAAAGATCACAGTTCACGTGGAGCGGTAAATTCCGAACTGTTGTTACAAATCGAGTTGAGGTTTGTACCGAAAGTAATAGGACTGAGTCGAAAAAAAAATTTTAAAAATTATTGAGCCAATCGTAAATGTAAAATTGAATATACAGGTCCAAAGGGGCCAAGCCAAGCTTCTCTCGATCTCTTGACATGAGTGCTTTAAATTTTTCGCACTAGAGAAATGGACCTACAATTTAACGCCGAATCCGAACGGCAAAGTTTGAGAATTTTTCATGGCTAGTTTCTTCACAGCTGGCGCCAGAAGCTGGTATAGGTGAACAGTATGTGTAAAAGCTATTTTCTGAAGAAAGAAAAAAAATTTATTTTAGATGTTCCGAGGCGGGCTCGAATACACGATCTCGCTGAGCTACAAACCAGCCACAATTTGGTTTATATGTAGTTTGTATTAAATTACTAAAAATGCGTATTTATTAAATGAAAAATAAAAACTGCTTTCGATTGTGCCGACAGCATCAAAGACAACGATTTTTTCTTTGTTCTGCAGAGAACAATTTAGTGAAAAACTAGCAGGTACCCGGCGTGCGTTGCTTCGCCCCTTTAAGAATTTTAAACACAAAACGAAACAGTGACGCTTTCTTGTCAATTGTCATGAATTCAATCTTCATTAAAAATTCGGTCTGTTTGATCTACACCTTCTATTTACCAGTCTTCATGTCAATCTAACTTCATTTAAAAACATTGCAAATGTTAACATTTTCTTATCCTTTATCTTGACCCGTCTACTTTGTGGTCTAAATCATCATCAAATCTTAACTCCAAAACTCATATAAAAATCAAAGCTCAAATGTCAATTTTGGAAATTTCGCGATTTTTTTTACAAGTTTGGTTTACATATAAACACTTCCAATATTTACCCGTCTACTACTGCCGTCCATTATATCTTCATAAAAATCTTTGCTCACATAAAAAAATTTGCAATTTCGCGATTCTTTTACTAGTAAAAATTGGCAAATTTGGCCATATTTTGGAATGTTCAATCGACGCCTCTAATTTACCAACGCCTGCGCTTTCGTAAATATTCAAATGAAAATTTGGCAAATTTCGCGTTTTATAGTCTGCACCGCTTATAGATGAACCAACATTGGGTCAACATCTTTTATTTACCAACTCCTGCATTGTCGTCTAATACTTTTAAAACATTTTTGCAAAATTCGCGGTACTTTGACCATTAGTTACATAGCCAACTTTCAAGTCCAGGTTATCCGAATCCTTTCTGCCATTTGTGCGTGAAAGCGCTTTCATAAATACTCTTTTAATAATTTTGCGAATTTTGATTTTAAATTAAAGTTATATAGCCTATCTTCAAGTCCAGAAAATCAAGTATCTGAGTGCTAAATTTAGAAAAAAAACGAGAGCGCAAGTTAAAGTCGGCTCCAACCGACTTCGATATACCCGTTACTCATGAAAAAACATGTTTAACAGTGTTCCTGCGTTCCTGAGGGTGAACATCTGAAAAGTATGCAACACTTCTTCAACTCGGCAATTTTTTTACATTTTTGCTCATAACTTGAGAACCGCTCATCCGATCCTTATTATTTCTTCGGCAAATTTATTTGTTTTGCTAATTACTAACTATCTCTAGAAAGTACGAATCGTCTATCTTTAAACCGTAGGAGATATAACGTTTTAGAGCGAAGCTCTTTTACGGGAGTCACACTGCACTATGGTCCAGACGACCACTTTGGTTGGCCAAAACCTCATTTTTAAAAGTTAAAAAAATAAGGTACTTTTGATCGCTCTGCATCAGAAAAAGAGTGACCATCTCTGTTGCGTACCAGAAATTTCTGTAGATGGCGCCACATTCGCGAAACCAGCTGTTAAACATAGCGGTTGTTGTTAAACAAAAAATTGCCAATTTGATTGCAATTAAAAATCTTTGTAAAGTGATATAAAAAACCTATTTTAAACAAAGTTTTGTGATGAATTATAATCAGTGGGGTTTGTATTAAGTGTTTTGTAATGTGAACTGTTTGTATGAGTTGTGCTGTCTTCGTAATTTTATGTTAAAGTGAGTCGTTCAACATGTGTCGATTTGTGATGAAAACTAATATTTGAAAAGGTATATAAAATGATTCCGGCCTATTCCGGCCCGGAGACTTATTGTGTGTCGTAGGTTAAATAATTCCCTTTGTAATGCATTTTTTAAATTTGTCCACTTTTGGCCAAATTGGCCAAAATTGGCTTGTGGCATTTAGAGAGGAGCAAAGCATCCAAGGAAAATGCTGTGCACAAATTTATGAAAACAAAGCTGTGGCGACATTTCAGATGTAATGAATAAAGCTGTTGCAGATGCTTCAAGGAGGTTTTGTTACAGTTTGGCGGAAAAATGGAGGATGTGCAAGTCATATGAAAAGGCTTTTAAACGAAAGCATGCGGATTGGTTAAATGCACAAACATGTGTAATCGTCTCAAAAACAGTTCAATCAGTTGGAAGCCCTGCATTAGCGTATCCCAAAAAAAGTCGAAGAGCACGAAGAAGGCAAGATCTTGTCGTATCCGAGGGAGGAAACCTTAGTTTATTGCTTCAAGCGGCAAGCATGGCCGCCCGAAAACAACACAAACACGATCTCGCTTATGTTTTGAAACTGTTATCCTTATGCCCAGAAAAAGCTAAATTAATTCGCAAGGCAGTACAGAACCCAGTGGAAAAGCCGACACCGATTTCACCAAGCGAAGCGTTAGCCTTGCTCCTTGACAATGATCTCAGCAAAGCAATAAGGGATCAATCTAAAAGTAAAAATAGAGACATATATCCTTCGTACAATAAAATTGTGGACCAGAAAAAAGAACGCCGGCCAAATAACATTTTGGTATCAGAGATAAAAGCAGAGGTCCCGCTTCAAAACCTTACAAAACGCTTACAAGAAGAAGTTATTAAAATTATAAAATAATTATTATAAAATTTGTTTAATTTTTTTTTAATAAAATGTGCTTCCTTTAGGCGTGCCACGCCCTTATAATTAAAGAAAAAAGTTAATAAAAAATTGCTCAATACTTCATTTGTTATTCCCTATTACTAATGGTTTAAATATGCATTATAATAAAAAAGGCGGTGCCACACCCATTTTTATTTTAAATCTATTTCCTACTGACTATATAAATCCAATACAAAAAACCAAATCAAAATATCTTATTTCGTTTGCGAGACATTAATTTTGGCCAACCAAAGTGGTCGTCTGGACCATAGTGCACTGGGCGAGTGAATCTTGAAAAATTTTGTCTTTGCGACAGATTCTTTTGGGGTATGTCTTTGATTTTGTGTTTTGTTTTTGCAAAAATCTGCTGCTTTTATCATTACCGCGTAGTAGCAGGTGGGTTGTGTGTGGAGTGGGATAGTGTGAGGTGCAAGTGGGGGGAGGTGTCACCTCCGAGGTAATGTGTATTTGGCAGGGACCTGGTGGGGATCAGGTGAAGATTTGGTGAGGATCTGGCGGGGTTTTGGTGCTGATCTGGTGGGGTTCTGGTGGTGATGTGGTGGGGAACTGGTGTTTATCTGGTAGGGACCTAGTGAGCTCTGGTTTGGATCTGGTGTTGATCAGGTAGGGATCTGGTGGGGATTGGGTAGGGATCTGGTGGGAATCTGATGGGAACCAGGTGGGGATCAGGTGGAGATCTGGTGGGGATCTGATGGGGATCTAGGGGGATCTGGTGGGGCTCTGTGGAGATCTGGTGGGATTTGGCGGGGATCATGTGGGGAACGTGTGGGGATCAGGTGGGGATCAGGTGGGGATCAGGTGGGGATCATGTGGGGATCTGGTGGGGATCTAGTGGGGATCAGGTAGTGATCTGGTGGGGATATGGTGGAGATCTGGTGGGAATATGGTGGAGGTCTGGTGGGGATCTGGGGAAGATCAAGTGGGGATCTGGTAGGGAGTTGGTGGGATTCTGGTGAGCTCTACTTGGGATATGGAGGGGCTCTACTGGGGATCGTGTGGTGATCTGAAGTTGGTCGGGTGGGGATATGGTGGGTATACGGGGAGTGGGGGTGCAAAGAGTGGCTGCATTAAGTTGTGAATTCTGTGCTGAAAACTATAATGTTTTTGTTTGACAGTGCCTTAACAGGTACTTAACAGTGACCTAACAGTGACTTAACAGTGACTTAACAATGACTTAACAGTGACTTAACAGTGAACTAACAGTGATTTAACTGTGACTTAACAGTGACTTAACAGTGACTTAGCAGTGACTTAGCAGTGACTTAGCAGTTAACAGTAGCTTAACAGTGACTTTACAGTTCCTTAAAGCGACTTAACAGTGACTAAACAGTGATTTGAGAGTGACCTAATATTTGATAATTTAACATTTATTTATACAGAGTCCAAATGTGTCTTTTTCCATTACTTAAATCTGATTCATCATAAAGAGCTTCGCTCGTACCATGCGTCTCATGACACACACTCTTTTTTTCCGAATTGCGGGGGCGGGAGGGGGCGTGGCCAAAATTTGAAATAAACTTGATCTGCCTGCAAGTATAAGGAGCATTTGCCTCTATCTCTTACCATCTCTGAGATCTAGGTGTTCATACAGACGGACGGACAGACGGACATGACTATTTCGACTCGGCTGTTGATGTTGATCAAGAATATATATACTTTATATGGTCGGAAATGATTCCTTCTGCCTGTTACATACATTTGCACGACTTTAGTATACCCTTTTTACTCTACGAGTAACGGGTATAATAAATACTCGTATGCCCAGGATTTTCATCAGGAGCAAAATCGTTGTCTTTGATGTTGTCGGCACAATCGATTTATCAATTCAACTTTGACTGGTTGTGACAAATGCCCATTTAAAAATTTAATTGAAGTAAAATATCCCAATTAAATGTTGACTGGTTGTCAAAAATCCCAATTGAAAATTTAATGGAAGGAAAATTTCAAGTTAAAAATTGGCTGGAGTGGAAAATTGTACATTAAACTCTCGTTACTGGCTCTGACCTGGTCTAAAACCTTTCCACTTCGCAAACTTAGCTGGTGATTGCCGTGTGTGAATGTTGCCAATGCAAGGGGTTCTCCAGTTGTATGACGCAGTTGCAGCCATTTGCCAGTTCCTTTAAAGAAGAAACGAGGCCCGTTTCTTCTAAAAGCATTTGTTTCGCTATTAGCTTCGGCAACCTTTTGTTCATTACCTTTGACATATAGTCAAAATGTTTTTGCAACGTATAAGTATACTGAGAGGACTTTCCCGTTTCTAAGTAAATAACATAATTGGGTGTGTTGAGGGAAAGTCTGAAGGTAAGAAGTAAAGAAGGTTAGAAAACGATCTACATCCGGTTACCGCAAGTATCCAGAAATCTCTGCTGCATAGCTCGGTATAGACCGCACTGCAGCAAGAAAGACTTGGCTTAACGTTCTCTCTACACAACAACGCTTTCCATATGCAGTTGATAGCTATTTCGGATTCTTTCTGTCTCGCCTTGATATGCTAAGGAGCAGGTACTCGTATATTCTTAATCTTTCCAGTGGGACATCCTCCATGTTCAAGATTTCATTACAAGCCCATCGGCCTCCACCTGCCCTGACGATTAGTATTCTCGATTTCTCTGAAATAGTCTGTGTGGTATTTGAATTTATTTTATTACACTGGAATAAAATCATTTTTATTTTTCTCAGAATTTAAATTTTCCTGTATTAAAAAACAATAGTACTTATACCGGGTGGTACCGTATCGAAACCGAAAACCAAAATTAATTGAAATCCGAAACAAATTTCGAAAACGAAATTCATCCTTAATTCTGAAATATCAGAGAGTGCGAACATTATTTGTATTTCGAAGTTCATAATTAGTTTTGTTTGATCATTTAAAATTTATCAAATTTTTTATATGCGGAAATTTGTGTTAAGCTTCTTTTGGTGCAGCCTTAGGCTGCCTTTACACTGTTCGACACATGACCTATGATATCTAGTAGGCCCGCATTTCCCCATGAAATTCTATAAATTTGACAAGCTAGTTAAATTTAAAACAGAACAAAAAGCAGGACTACTAGACTATCATGTGTCATGTGTCGAACAGTGTGAAGCCAGCCTAAGTTATAATTTTTCAAAATAAATTCTTTGATTCGCACTTGCTTGTGCACATTTGTCTCTCTTGATATGTTACGTCGCCAAATCCAAAAAATCTTTGGTGGATCTCCGATCAGCTGGCTTTATCCAAAATTAGGAATTAAATTGTATGTAGTAAGAAAATTTAAGGTTACAGGGTTTTGGGCAAAGGTTTTGGTTCCACGCTTGGTTCGGCCCACGTTTTGATCGTCAGCATTGACATTGATAAATTCTAAATAATTTCAGTGATGAATTCGAAACCTCAACACAATTCATCATTTGTACTAAGTAAATAAAAATTTATAGAATTTGTGTTGCTAAGATTACTGAATAAATTAGCTATCAATATCGAGTAATTAAAAATAGTTAGATCTAAACATCTTTTCAGAACTCATAATTTTCTGGCAATTTCGAGACTGTCGCACAGTGTCCCTCCACTTAATTCCCTTAATTAAACCTGTTAAAACAATAGATAGAAGTCTTTGCTGCGATTCCGTTATGTTTTAGACTTCCCTCTGTGTTCCCGTAAATGTCGCTGGAGATGTGAGTTCCGTGTGTATGTTTTGGGGCAATGCGTGCACTTAAAGGGTCTCTCGCCTGTATGAATTCGCATATGTTCGGTATAATGACCTTTCATTCTAAATGCCTGCCTACAGCAAGAGCATTGGTAGGGCAAATCACCATTATGGGATCTTATGTGCATTTTGAGTGCGCAACCATCAGCAAAGGTACGCGGACATTCAGTGCACTTGAATGGTCGTTCGCCGGTATGAGTTCGCATATGTTTAGCAAGTTGACTCGGGCGTGCAAATGACTTATTGCATGTTGTACAGATATGTGACTTTTGGCCGGCATGGAGTCTGCTGAAACAAAAAAGAATTTAGTTTGACTCGTTTTTGAAGATGGTAAATAAATCTTACTTGCTGTAGTGCCGCCTTAGCTCACGCTCAAGGGGAAAAGCCCTAGTGCAGATTTTGCAGCTAAAGTGTTCAATAGATAATTCCTGAGAACTTTCTACGTGGGTCGCTATTTCCTCGCTGTTGGTCTCTATCTTGAATTCCAATTCGCTATTTTCGATTTCTTCCTGATCCTTCTCGGAAAATGTGGCCTCATTGACTACAACTGGCTCCTGCTTGATCTGTGTATTCAGCATTTGGCAAAAATATTCATAGCTCTCCTCGCATCTCCGCTTAAATCGAAAAGAGTTTTGGGCATCTTGAAGGCAGCATAAACAAATTGTCTGCGGCAAGAGGTCCTGGTCCTTGGCCTGGATTTGACAACTCACACACTCGTTAAGCATGTCCACCAAAGAAGGTTCATTATCAGAATGTTCATGCTCCTCGTATATGTTCACTAGAGAAGCAGTAGCGCTCCTACAAATGCGACAAGCCTGATCCATATCCTCTACTAAAAAATAGCAAGCTCGACTGTAATATACTCTGTAACTGCAGTAGTTGAAGGCAGAGCAGCTGCTGCTGCTACCTTTGGTACAGAGTATAAACAAATTTTTATTATTTTCGTTTTACTAAGTACTTAGAGGTGGGAGATGTTGTAGTGTCGTGCAGTATTTTTCGCAGATTATTTATAACGCGTCATCGTAATAATTACAGGTATTACAGCTCTAGGTCAGTTTCATGCACTTCATTCAAAACGGCTAAGTTTTTTTTTTTGAATAAACTCTACTTTTTGATCTGTATCCTATTCCTACAGAAAAATAATAATTTGCGCAAATTTAAAAAAAAAAAAATTGGTTTACTTGTTCACATGGCCAAATTTCGATAAACAAAGCTTATTAAAAATAATTTTTATGACCCGGGCGACGGCAAAAAAACATATTCGGATAATTATGTATAATCATATTCATTACTTTTACTATCCTGTTTCACGATATTTATTACTCACTGTGACTTGTTCATCGATACAAACATTTTTCTCATCACTAAAAACCATCGGCTTGCCAACCCTGAAAGACGAAAACAAAACTTCGCCTCATTCGCTGCTATTTTATTTCAATAACTTAAATAATACAAAAAATGGGTGAACGCTACAACATACACAGTCAATTGGAACATCTGCAAAGCAAGTACATTGGAACTGGACATGCGGATAGCAGCAAATACGAGTGGATGACCAATCAACACCGAGACTCTCTGGCCAGCTACATGGGGCACTATGATATTCTCAATTATTTTGCCATTGCCGAAAATGAATCAAAGGCCAGAGTTCGATTTAATTTAATGGAGCGCATGCTGCAGCCTTGTGGTCCGCCACCGGAAAAGTTGGATGATTAAATAAAAAAGTAAAATTTTTAATAAAAATTAAGAAATGCATTTTCCAGGGCTGGTGTAAGAATTGCTAATAAAAACATTTGGTATTTTGGGTCTTGCAGTTGACGGTCACATTGGCACTTCGGCCAAGAAGAGCTTTTTTACACTCTCTCTCTCGCGATATAAATTATTTTCATTTCATTTAATTTGAGTGCGTTCGTGTTCAATACATTATAGTCATTTAAAATAACAAACGTATGTTGTACAAGAATATCGAATTAAATCAAATCAAACATAAAGCCAGTGAAATTGGACGACAATTGTGACAACGGCAGCAGCATCTAGCAGCTGTATCTGAGAGACAATGCAATTACGCGGCGGCGAACAAAAGATTTATGCTTAATTGTAATTGCGTAGAACACGCAGGCATACATATATATATGCAAATATGTGACTGGGAAAGGAATGCGACAGAATTGCGCGCCGATTCATATTCATCAAGAAAACGGAAAAGAGCCCTCTGTTATTTTTCTCAGCTGCTCAAAGTTCAGGGAAAAGCTTACTTCAATGCGCGACCAGTACTGTAAAATCGTTTCGGGTGTTACCAGATCGCGTCGTGAAAAGCGTAATACACGGAAAATGCTTCGAGCATGATTAATAAAAACTGTGCTGAATTTTTTTGCGTAGCTGCAATTGTTTATAAACAATAAACAGTGATTTATTTGTGCTCGCCGCTCGCTAGTAGGTTATATTTACTGCGCCAGAAATTGATATGCATTATACCACACTAGCAGGGAGGGGGATGTCAAAAGGGGAGGCAAAAGCAAAAAGCCCACGACATCGAATGAGTTGAAAATTTTCGCGAAACGAAAAAGTTATAAATAAATGTGAATGTGGACTTAACTTAAAAATGCCAGACAAAAGCTGAAAGAAAAAAGGCCAACAATTGCAATTACCTCTCCCTGGGCTCTACTACTGTGTGGGTGTTAGTCGCTGTGTGTGTCTTTGCTTTTTCGATAGCTCGCGCTCGATTGTATTGAATAATTTCATTTCATTTGCTCAAGCAGCTTGTGGGTGACCAAAGGGGGCAGTGGTACATTTTTTTACCTTTGCGTTTTCTGCTCATTTTTCGGGCAATGAAAGGCAACAGAACCGTAATCGCAGAGATGAGCACGGACAGCAATGAAAGTGTACTAGCAAATAACACAAAAGAAATGAACAAGAAAAGAAGAGAAACAATTGCAATGTCTAGGTAGAAGAGCAACCCGGACCACAACACTCATGGGCTGCTGGATTTTCCTTTGTTTTCCCCACCGTTACAAACTTGTTTATCCTTATCTATTTCTAGCCGCTGTTCTCAATCCAACACTACATACACATGTGTATATAGCAATCTCCTGTGGGAAAAAATTGGGCCAACCAACCACCGCACCAACACCACCACCCTCTCTCCTTACAACATAAACAACAAAACAACAAAAATTGAAAAACAAATATCAAAACGAATCTTTGGCTGGCATTTGGGTCAGGCGGGAAAGGCTCCTTATCGAGTGTGCAAGTGACAGTGGACGTGTGAGACTTGCCGACGCCGCCGCCGCTGCAGCTAAATAATGAGTCGACATGAAGGTAATGTAATAGGCGAATCATTGGACTAAAATAACTCCACTGAGGGGCAATCGGGAAATGGCCTTCACAATTTATCATTTGAATCATCACTTTAGAAAAGCAAAAAATTTTAAAATATTTCTAACATTCCGTCATGCTTGAACAAGATTGTATGTGGTTTTACGATTTGTTTGTTTTCGATGCAAGTTCTATCTAAAAGAATTTCGCAAAATTTTGTCATTTTTGCAAGTTAAATTCCGCTAAATAACGACGAATTTTTCTGTATAAACCATAAAAATCTACTTTAGTTTAGTGATTTTAACTGAACATAGAAAACGAGAAGGCCAAGCTAACTTCGTCTTTGCCGAAGTTTTTATACCCTTGCAAATGTTTTAATACATCAGATTTTACGAACGTCAACATTAAAACAAACAATTTTTCTAAATAAAACACACTTTTCGACCGATAGTTTCTATGGCAGCTATAAGATATAGTCATCCGATTTTAATCAATACTTCCGAATCTGTGTAAAAGTGTTTAATATGAATAATCTCTGAAGTGGGGGACGTTTACATTAAAAACAAAAAAGTTTTTCTCACAAAGACCCACTTTTCGACCGATAGTTCCTATGGCAGCTATAAGATATAGTCATCCGATTTTGACCAAAACTTCCAAATCTGTGTAAAAGCGTATAAAACTAATAATTGCTGAACCGGGAGGCGTTTACATTAAAAACAAAAAAGTTTTTCACACAAAGACCAACTAATCGAAACTTCTAGGCAAACTTATAATGCCCTTCGCAAGGGTATAAAGATGTAGTTGAAACTTTTTCAAAATTATAGAACTCTTAGTCCGCTTCTCATATATCTAGCCTTGGCTACTTGGGTTAGATTTATTACAAATTTTAACTAGCGGTCCACGTAGGCATAGATCTGGGGTATTCGCCAAATACTTTTCACTAGTTTGATTAAAGCAGATGCTTTAGCTTGTATAAAAACTCCAAACTTCTGATAAATTAGAATCCTATTGAATGCTTGACTTTTGGTTGAACTCTTAAATTGTTGAGAATATGCAGCAGTGCTCAATATTTATTAACTATCCTCGACTACAGTTCCAATAGTATTTATCAAACTAAATCTAATTTTTCATTAAAAGTTTCATAATTTAAGATTTATTCAAAACGAATTCCGACTGGGTTTGAAATATATCGGACAGAAAACTCAGAAATGTGATTTTATTTTTACAAAAATAATGCACAATAAAATACGCCTGACCTCGAGCCGGCTAAAACAATCTTTATTAGATGTAGCTTCTTATATTTAAACATATATTAATTTCCCATGACGACCATATGCTTTTTCTCTATCTGTGACATTTTCAATTGGCTGCACTTTTTAATATTATCTTCGATAATATAGAATATACATTATAGTGTTCCACAAAATGTCACTCAGACAACAAACAATCTAAAAAAAGTTGATAGAGAACAATGTCATCTCGATTAACTGTACATTTTTAGCTTGATTTTAAAAGAGATCATTTGTTATCAGTATGTCAGAGAAGTAAGTGCACCGAAAATTTAGCACAAACTTAATATAAGCAATTGGAATACAATTTTGTGTTTTTAAGGCGTTCAAAGTTGGTCACGTTCAACATCGTATGCGTAAGAGTGTAAGACTAAAAATATTTCTCACTTATCAATGTTTTTAATGGGAGTCTAAAACGCTGAGCCTATCTTCATAAAATTCTTGCAGTATTTTCAAGTCATACAGGAAAGAGTTATGGGTTATGTACCCGACTACAAAGTTTAGACTTTGAATTTAAAATTTAAATTTCATGTTGTAAATAGAGAGTGGATTGTTTTTGAGGTTCAAAACCCGTGATTTTGAGCCTGATCTCAGAAATTATGTAGGCTATGGACTTGAAAAGCACTACATTTTCTGTTCCAAGAACGATTCCAAACCAGTTTGAACCAGATTAATTGTGG
This sequence comes from Lordiphosa clarofinis, assembly GCA_018904275.1. Lineage (NCBI taxonomy): Eukaryota > Metazoa > Arthropoda > Insecta > Diptera > Drosophilidae > Lordiphosa > Lordiphosa clarofinis. The sequence continues at coordinate 374,273 of JAEIGQ010000156.1, read as the reverse complement.
TAAGCTGAAATCGAACATTTTTTGAATATTGTGAAAGAAACATATGAACAGAATTCTAAGGTCCCGAGCAATGCCGTGTATATAGCTAGTTATTCAATAAACTTCAATTACATGAATATTGTTTAAATATTTAATTAAATATATTTTCCCCTTGATTCATACTGGGACATGTCACGTATCGAAAGAGATAATTATTAAAGAAAAAAAAATATTCCAGATTTTTAATCAAATAATATCAGTTTCAAAGAAGACATTAAAACTATTTGGGTTTAGCTATTGTGTTATGTTTCGCTAAACTTTGTCTTCTTTTAGCTGCGCCCGAAAACCACTTCTGTTTTTGTCACGTTGGAATCGCCTCCAATTTTGTCATTATTTTGTCACTTGCTTTACAATTTAGCACTAATTAAAGTGCTTGCTAAGAGCTGTGTTATAAAGTAAACAACGAATTAAAAATGGAATTTTATTTTGAATTTGTTCGATCTAAAACTTTGTTATTTGCTAAATTGCATTATTCAAAAATGCGAGAGACTGTGGACTTTAGAAATTCAGCTTGCGAAACCTCAAAAATTGATATATTTTCACATTTTTATCATCATACATTTTAAAAGGCTTTTAAAGAGATTTTAATTTTTGACTTCTACAATGTATAATATTTTCTTAATATTTCTCCTCCATCTTTTACTTTTCTCCATTTCTATTCAGGTGTCAGTTGCGATTCATGTCTCAAAAGTAATTTCAATGGACGCCGTTACAAGTGTTTAATCTGCTATGATTATGATTTATGCGCCGATTGTTATGAGGATGGCGTTACCTCCACTCGCCATCTGGTTGAGCATCCAATGCAATGCATTCTCACCCGTTCCGATATTGAATTGTATTTCGGCGGCGAGATGTTAACTTCGGATCAACCCCAAAGTTTTACGTGTCCTTATTGCAAAAAGATGGGCTTCAGTGACTCGACTTTATTGGAGCATGTATCAGCGGAGCATACGGAAACAAGTCTGGAGGTGGTGTGTCCAGTATGTGCAGGTCTACCAGGCGGTGAGCCGAATCTAGTCACAGATGATTTTGCTGGTCATCTAACATTGGAGCATCGGCAAGGACCACGCGAGTTAATATCCTTTTTGATATCCTTTTTAAAAAAAACAATACGTATGGGGGAACAACACATGATTTAACAACAGAATCGGTTCGGACGTCAATCTTTTGTTAGAAGGCTCTAATAATGGGGATACACAGTCATTTATGCAGAATTTTATGGCTGAGTAAATGATAAAAGTTATATGGTTAAAATTTGTATGCTGCCACAGGAGGTTTCATGTTTACTCCATTATGTCAAAGAGATACTTTACATAAAATTATTTTCAAATTTTATTTGCTTTTGCAACTCTAAAAGCCGATGTCTCTTTTAGATAGCTGTTGTGTGTTAGATAAACTTACAATTAGTCCGTTATTTGTTAGTTTATGGGACAGATAGCTCTTATGAAGAAAATGCCGTAGTATGGGAACTGTGAAGAATTAAACATAAATTTTTATTAAGTTTGCAAACAGATGTTTAATTAAAGGCTGCAAACAGATACGCAATAGAACTATGCAAAACCGGTTCCATTCTCCGAACCATGAACGTTCACTTCAAAACCAGAACTAATCAGTTCGGAAAAGGGTTCGGTTCAAAAAATGACTTACTTCATATAAGAACTTATATTATATTTCGCATGTTACGAGTTTGAAAAAGAAAATTAAATCAAGTTATTTTGGTACTAAAATCTCGACGCTTTGTATTGTAAGGAACCTAAAAGGTAGAGGATAAGACTAGCAAGATTGAAAGCAGTGGAAGATATCGATATAGAGGAAATCAATAATGAACATGATCCATTCGACCTAAACCAAATTAGAGCTAACCATTATTACCGATTCAAACATATTTAGTGAAAATAGGGGGAAATTTTTAAGCGATCTTAGAAGCTATAAGCTAAGGATCGAATCAAAACCAATTATATGTTAAATTAAGTAACCTTAAAATGAATCAAATTGTTAATTTTGTGGACCTGTGTTATTTAACGATTAATAATCTTTACTCACCTGCAAAGATCATATTAATGAAATCCAGAAATTTTTAACGAATGATATGTACATTTCCAATACCATAAAGTATAATTCTGTCATAACCAGGGAATCAAACCGTATTGTTTTTCGGTTCCTGGTTCTGGTTCTGGTACGAACCGAAACTTGCGTTTCGTTTAAAGGTCCTGTTTCGGTTCTTTATTATTTCGGAATTCGGTTTCGTACTGTTACCTAGATTTTTATTTCTGCATACCGTTAGGAATCAGTGTGTACCGTTAAAATTGTGTTTTGCGTCAAAGGCAAAAGTGGAAACTTTGTCGAGTTTTCAACTTCTTTATACTGGGAAAAATTCTGAGAAATTTCTCAGGAAAAATTATGATGTTTGATTCCATTAATCTGTTCGGGGAAAGTACTGATCTTATTGAATTGTCATGTTTCTTTCTTCAATCAAATTAGACTCCACTTTCAACCGTTTCTGAACCGAACCCGCAGTACCAGTTCGATTCGGGTATTTGGCTCAATCGAACCAGACCCACAACCAAACATATTTAATTTCGATCGTGGACACCAACCGAACATCTTTAGCTTTAAAAAGGATATAAGAATATTTTTAGTCAGTTTTTTCAGAGCTTCAAAAACTATCACAATACTTTGACTTTTTAACAATTATATTTTAATGTTGAATCGGAGCAATATGGCCTTTTCACAAAAACAGATCGCAGCAGCTACTACATAGTATAGTTGCAAAGTATCGCCAAAAGTTTTAGTTATACCAAAGTAAGCTGTGCTGAAGCTGGAATTAGCGACTTTTGAGTAACCACACAGCCTACTTGATTCCTATGAAAACAAAATATCGCAGATTCGACTTTGATAGATTTTTCGAAGCTGCGGACGGTGTGAAAAGACTATTATCATTTCAAAATTACATCCAAACCGCATTTTAAGACTTCGCAAGGGAAATAAAGTCAAGTTGTTGAATGGCAAATCAAATCCGCTTATTAATTAACATAGAAGGTACGGCATCTTCATTTTAAAGTCCAGGTACATTTGTGAGCACTGTTGAAATTAATGATTTCCATTCGGGTAATAAACGATTTTAATAGCTTTGTTAGCTGAAGACTTTACTAAAAGCCTTACCAAAGAATATGTTTTATTTCTAACCCAAAAAATATTTCTACGATATCAGAATTCATAAATTCACTAAATTAACCGAGGGTTTGAACCCCTAGACCGAACCTTCTTCAGAATTTTAGAGGCTTGCAGCCTGAGCTGGTTTTTTCATTAAGTTTTACTTGAAGAGAAATTGATAACACAAGAACTTTTTTAGTTCAATAGTTATTATGACACTATGCAACGATTGCAAAGAGAATGGTTTCGCGATTTTCTATAAAACAATATAAGATTTGCTAAGACAGACCCTGTTTTTGAAAGCATGCGATATAGCCAAATTACGTAAAAGTCTAGATGTTGCTCTGAACCGAAACACTGTCGGTACAACGTACGGTTTTTTTCGATTCCAAGAATATCGGTTCTAGGATACCGGTTTGTTTGCCTGTTCATAACTAAGAAACACGATATTTCACTTAAAGATGCAGCAATATTTACTGTATCTGTGTTCTATCTTGTGTAAATTTTTCATATTGAGCACCGATTTGAGCTCGGACAAACATTTTAACCTGAACCTGTTATCGGTTTGGTTTAACAAACTTTCTACCTTAAAATATCTGAAGTATTGGAAAGCGATATTTTTAAATATTGTTAAGGAATAATGAAGTCTTTTGAAAATTTTGAAAAGAGGCTTAGAATTAGTCTTAAGGTCAGTCCCAATTATATCCTAAGTTTTTAGATCCTTGACTCAAATTTATTGAATGATTCTAAAAAGTAAAAAGCTTATCGAAATATTGGTTATTAGTTTTCATAAACCACAAAGCTTAAATATGATTTTAATTTCACTTTCTAAACGATTAACGATTTAGAAAATCATTTCCAAAGTGTTGACGATCGCTAATCTCTTTTAAAGAATAAAACGGCTATTGGTATTATATTAGACTTTTGACTTTATAAGTCATCATCGACTTAACTCTAGCATAATTAGGCTTTACTAAGAAATTTGGAATACTGTATATTTAAACAATTGATTGATTTTCTATTTTAATTGGGCAAAACGTGAGCGGAACTTGGGTTCGAACCTAAACCTTTACGAAATTTTGGATAGAACCCTCCTGGAGCTCCGAAACAAATTTTTTCGTTTGCAGACCTGATATTGGTATCTTTTCTACTTTGCGTGTGATTTGATAGTATGTCGCTATTTCATTTCACAGGTTAATTTTCATGTTTCTGCAAGAGCGTCATATCTTTACTGTCCTACAGTCGATATTCATCATCATTCTCCTTTTTGATAAATTATCATATTTTCGAATATTTCCAAAATCAATTAAATGCAAAATTCAGTAACCGTTGGATTGAGTTTCTACATGTGCATTTAAACTTCGACACATACGAAGTATATATAGTTTATAGGGTCGGAAATGAATATTTCTTTGCGTTGCAAACGTCTGGTCAAAATTATAACACCCTTTGCAAGGGTATAATAAAAAGAAAACTTAATTTTAAACATCTCTGTTCCAATAGCTCAATGGACTAAACATTATTGACAACAATGTTGATTGAAAACTAAAAAAGGGGGTTACAATTTCGAAACAAAACCTTGCATTCAAAAATCGGCGCAGGACCGAGCTCTAATGTGACCTACATAAATAAATGAACTACAAAGAATTCAATTTATTTAGAGTATTCAAGCATAAATTCTAATTTGGTTAGTTACTCTATTCACTCTGTTATTTAATCGACTCAGTCGAACCTTTACGAATATCTCGTGTGACTGAATGAAGTACAATCTAGCTAACATTATCTCGAGTATGAGAAATCTTATTGCAAAACTTCTTTGGTTGCCTTAACCTTTAGACATTACGACGAGCCATCGGCCATTCGTCATGGTGGTGGTGGAGTGCGGCGCATTCCTGGCCGCACCCTCGGCGGGCCGCGCACGCGTCGCTCTAATATGCACTTTAGCTCATCGAGTGGACTATCGGCCTTGTCACCCTCGGGTCGCGAATCAGTTGATCCTATAGCGGAATTGCTCTCACAGCTGTCCGGCGTAAGACGTGGCGGACCACCAACATCGCAGTTGCAGCAACTGCAAATGCAAATGCAGTTGGATAGGCAGCAGGCGACGGTAAGCAGCAGGAAGGGGGGGATGATATGTGTGTGTATATAGGAAAATATTTTACGTTTCCGCTCTTGCATTATTTTAGGCATCACGCCAAATCGATCGAGTGCCAAGACGTGGGCACCCCATAGTCTCAACATCGAATTCGAATGCAGCCATGGCCGAAGTGATCAGCGGCGGAGGAAGTGGCGGTGGCAGTGGCGCAGTTGGTAGTGGCAGCAGCAGCGGAGGTGGTGGCGGAACGAATGCTAGTGGGGTGACCGCGCCGCCCAATCTGCGCACCACTGAATGGCCAGTGACTGCCAGCTTCTCGACATTGGCCAGCAATCATCAACAGACACAGTCGAGTCTGGCCGCCAACAGCCTCAATGCGCGAGAAGTAGTTGTTCATCTATCCGATCCCCAAAATGTATAAATTTCTAACAAATCTCTGTACACTTCAAATCTTGCAGGCGATCGGCACAGGCAGCAGCACCAACAATGCCTTGGGCATCAGTGTAGGAGTGGGCGTGGGTGGAGTTGCCCCCAATGGAGTAATTGGTGGTGGAGGAGCAGTCAATGGCGGCCAGGCCATTGGTGGTCAGGGTTCAGCAGCTGGCGAGGCCCTGTTGTTGGCCCAATTTATGCAGCCCACACTGACCGAGGCCGAGTGGGCGAATGTTGAACGCAAGCGGGCAGATCGGTAAGCAATAACAGTCAGTCAGTACAAAGGTTTTAAAGGAAAATTTAATTCATTTATTCAGTTTACTCTGTGCCAAGTCAGATAACTTAAAAGACTGCAAAATTGGATAGTTTTTAAAGAGTATAGTCTAAGGGAAAGCGAGATTCTTTTTTCTCTGTCCCAAATGGTTTACTTTAGATAAGGTCAATCCTTGTTCCTGGCCCAACATAATGTGCCTTTTTGTATTTGGAAATTAGCTTTCTTTCCCTATCTACATCTTGTATTCCAAATCACTTGAGATTGAGCAGTCAAAATTTCCAACTCCTTGCGAAGAATCTTTTATTATACAAAGGGATATGTTCTGAGATTTCGAATTACGAAACTCACTGCTCTATCTACACTTTTCGAACAAATTATAACATTTCAGCTACAAGACTCGGGTTTCCCATTTATATCCCTGTACCAGCATGGATTTGTAAAAAACAGATTCATCACTACCTGGAATTTTGTTCTTCATTGATTCAATGCTTTACTTAAGGAGAACTAACATGTTATTTATACTGATTTTAATTAGTATTTCTCATTGACTCTTTTCTGATTCTGAAATAGAGTCCGATGGCATTTCTGCTTGGGCTTCTTTATTGGATTGCATCTTATTTCCAGTCTAGAACTCAGAAAGTAGTCTTTTATAATTGCACTTATTCGATATTTGTTTAATCTGGAAATGAAAACATTTTTTATGATATGCGTATCATATCCCCTTAACCATAAACTATCTCTCGGCACTTATATTGAATGATGCCTACACGACTAAGCTCTTGTTTACATCTCTAGTGTGGCGCTTTTTTAGCTTTGGTTATTGAATTTGAAACCCTCAATCATGAACCCTGTGTAAACGCATTGAATCTGTCAAGAAACAGTTCATTTCGTTTGCCCTTTGCCACCTTGGTTGGGAGCTACAATTGAGCCTTCCTCTTTATACAGTGTATTATATATATTAATATTTTTATACTCTGGTATTTTTTTCGCGATCTAATAAGTCGTCAGCCGAGTGCCAGCTGCTGGCTCCCGAACTGTGGCTCCAGGCTCACGAACATAGCGAAAAAACGGAGCGTAGGGTTCTACGTCAGGCATTTCTGAGGAAACATTTCGTAGATGGGCATTTCCATGACGTTGAACGGGACAATCGTACGCATTTAAACATTTAAACAAGTCAGAATAAAACGGATTTTTATTATCACAATAGGCTTAACTTATAGCTCTTTAGTAGCCCTACAATTGATGCAAAGATCGATTTTGGAAAAATTTTTGGTTTCAAGATAATCGCAAAAAAACATGACATTCGCACGGGACAAAAATAGAAGTGGTTTTCGCGGGAAACCATTCAAACGCCGAATTCAGCGAATCCTGAGGCAATATATTAATGCGAATGAATATTAGAATGTAGAGCATTGATGTCTCTTTAAAATGGTTTTTATTTCACCCAAAAATAATTTACAGTTTTTTTAAAATGTAAGTTTAAGCATTTTCGCACGGGACATGTCGCACGGGACAGTTTTTTCCATCATTATATTTATGTGGTTTCTGCTATGATGCGAAGCAAAAACCTACAGTTTATTGCATTGGCATAGTTTCTCAGGGTTTCTTATGCATTCTTGTAAAGCCCTTTGTACCTTCAGAAAGATTTTAGATAGCGAAAATACATGTAATCTAAAATCACTTTTTTCCAAAAAATTAAGCAAATTTAATGTCAAAATGAGAAAAATTGCTCTTGCCCGGCCTTGAAACCGAATATATCCAATTGGGTTATTAGTAAATGTTAGATTAGCTTACATTAGTTTAATTTGGCTGTTTCCCTATAAAAATTCGATTAAATATAGTGTTTTTAACCACTTTTAACTTTTTGGTCCAGGTTGACCTTTTCGTGGAAATGCCCAGATTGAATCGTTTGGAACTCGAACCGTTGAGCTGTTTTATTTTGAACGAGTCAAATATATCATTATGGAAAGGCAGGTACTGAACTATTCGATTCGGAAACTTTTTCTGAGCTGATGTATTCGAACTGTATTTTTGAAATGGGATTCGAAGGGCACTACGAGTAGACTCGTGCGGGGCTCAGTGTATAATATACACTCATCAAAATTTAGTCACTTATATTTTGTTCAGTAAAAAATGTTTTTAGTAAAAAATGTTCTAAAATTTTTTTGACAAAGGGCATAGCAGAATAAGCATACAAAAACTGCCCCCACTTCGATCAGCACCAAATTTAAATATGTTGTTACCATCAATGAGAAACTCACTCTCCTAAATTTTTAGTCTTCTAAACGCTATTGGAGTAGAGTTATGAGGGCGGAAAGGTAAAACAAAAAACTCGTTTATCTTAAGAACCAATTAAACGATCAAAAAGGCGACTGGGGAAACCTAGGATAATCAGTTCAGAATTTACAAAATTGAGAATGAATCATCCTTATTGATCGCTGTTGAGTCTTCATCTACAAGCTAAAGTCTTAGATCAGAAATTATTTAGTTGAAGTAGTAAAAAAAAATATTTTTCTAGCACAATACATTCTTGTTCTTATTCTGGAATATTTAATAAGTGTTTCGAAATTTTCTCCATTTATTTTTACAGCTCCATGTTTGTTCAGTCATTGATACTATCGATGCTTTGCACAGAGGCATTGGACTTGAATGCTTCAGATGAAAGCGTTGATAGCTTGGCCAAGAGTGATAATGTACATAAAGAGCAAGAGCAGCAAAAGCAGCAACACGAAGAAGAGGAGACGCTGCTTAACAACAATGCCGAAGTGGAGCATCAGCAGCTGCAACAGCCACATCTAGCAATGGTGCGACAGGTGAATCAAATGCAACAGACCTCACCAGAGGATTTCGTGTGCGATGAATATCGCTATAAAAATAAAAAGGCCAACAATACAACACAAACAGGAAGCGGCGGTGGTGGTGGTGGGGGTGGCGTATTAGGAGCCACTGCCACAGCAGCAACTGCTGCCGCCACCGGAGCAGCAACAGCGGGAGCGGGAGCTAGTGCAGTAGGTGGAGCTGGCAATAAGCCAACAGCAGATAGAGGCATCGAAAGACGCGGCCGCCCACCGCCAGCCGAGACTGCCACGGGCAGTTCTCAGCAGGCGACAATGCCGCCAGCGTCCCAGCAAAAATATAAACAACAACAAAATGCAAATGCGGCAACCAACACAAATCAAATACCCGACACTAGGTAGTGCCTCAGAGGATAATGATGATCAAACCACACCCCCAAATCCAATGTAGCTGCAGCAGCCACAATTAAATCTATCACCACCACAGCAACAACAACATAAATAACAACAACCATAGAAGGGAAAGCTTCGGCTAAGGAGGAACTCTGAGTTCCAGGAGTTCGGGTTCGTCTTTAGTCTTGGCTGATGCCACCGCCGCAGCAATTTCGTCAAAAAAAACTATATTATATGTATCGTTTATTAAATATATTAAAATTTATATAATTATAAAAAGCAACTGAGAAGAAAGATGTGCAGCAAGAGGAAGAATTATTGTAATCATTGAATTAATTATAATTTAAAGAAACCACAAAACGAAAAAAAATTATTTGCAGTGCTTTTTGCTTGACCACACAGGAAGGGTAAACAACAATGAGTACATCTCTGGGCTCCAAACCGATCCTGAAAAAAGCGAATTGTTTCGTGTTTTCCAAACGAAACGCTTTAGTTGACGAATCATTTTCTCAAATAAAAAAATTATATCTATTCTTATCCTCCACAAAATCAAAAATTGAAAGTTAATTAATATTTCCGTGCTTAACTTGGGAAACCAATATTTTCATTTGTCATTATTTGTCACAAGTTTATTATGTAGTTCCATACAGAGGCTGCTGTACCCTAAAGAATTTTGAAACTTTTCTCTGCACTTTGTTCACCTCTGATTTGCCCTAATTGAATAATATGTAAAATGCCAATTTCTGATTTTTCTTTCACATATTCTGCAATTGGAGTCCAAGTGTAATTTTCCCACTTCTTAAAAATGGTGACCGTACAGTTTGCTCCAACTACTGTGGGATCAGTCTACTCCCATAGCATATAAGATTCTGTCGTGCATGATCTGACAAGGGTTAAAGCCGCTTATTAGCACACTGATTGTATCTTATTAGTGTGGCTTTAGAACTGGTAAATCCACCAGATATTCACATTACAACTCCTGGAGCAAACATATGAAAGAAAAATCAAAGCTTACCATCTTTTTGTTGATAATAAATCACCCTTCGACACACCGATAAGGTCAAGGTTCTTTGAAGCCCTGTCTATTTTTGGTATACCAGCAAAGTACGTTCGACTTTGCATGATGACGTTGAGAAGCACGCAAAGCAAATGGGAAAGAACCTCTCCGAATCATTTAATACCAAAAGAGGTTTTAGGCAGGGCGATACCTTTTCGTGTGACTTCTTTAATCTACTGATGGAAGATATACTGCGCAAGAGCCGACATGCCAACAGAACCGGCGGATTTATTCATAAAAATCTAATGCTACTTGCATATGCCGATGATATTGACATTATCGGCAAAACCACACTGGCAGTAAAGCTCTATTTACAAGACCTGATCACTCATCTGAGTTTTCGTCTGATTTGCTGTCTGAACGTGTAAAAAGGCGTCTGAGTAGACATAAAGCTACTCAGATGATCGTTCAGACGAAATAGAACCGGTTCTATTTGGCCTGAGCACTCATCTGAGTGGCATTTATCGAGTTACAGTGTTCGTCTGACGAAAACTCATCTGAGCGATCAGGTCGTGTAAATGGAGCTTAAGCAAGGCGTTTTCAGAGATCGAGAAGGAGTCTTAATTAATGGGTTTAGCGGTAAATGAGGACAAGACGAAGTACCTAGTATCCGCGGACAGAAAGTCATTGCGACTTGGACAATCTGTTAAAATGGAGGAGTACAACTTTAATGTTGTGGAGGATTTCATCTACCTCGGAACGATGATAACCAGCAAGAACAACATCAGTCTGGAAATACGACGAAGAATCACTCTTGCGAACCGATGCTACTATGGGCTAAGTAGGGAGTTCAATAGCAAAGACCTCAAGCGAAGAACAAAACGAGAGCGCAAGTTAAAGTCGGCTCCAACCGACTTTGATATACCCGTTACTCATGAAATAACATGTTTAACAGTGTTCCTGCGATCATTAGGGTGAACATCTGAAAAGTATGCAACACTTTTTCAACTCGGCTATTTCTAACATTTTTTCTCATAACTTGAGAACCGTTCATCTGATTTTGATCACTTCTTCGGCAAATTTATTCATTTTGCTAATTACTAACTATCTCTAGAAGGAACGAATCATCTATCTTTAAAACTGTAGGAGATATAACGTTTTTTTCAAATTGCGGGGGCGGGAGTGGGCGTGAGATCTGCGTGCAGATAAAAGAAGCATTTATCCCATACATGTCAAACCTCTATCTCTTACCATCTCTGAGATCTAGGTGTTCATACAGACAGACGGACATGGCTATATCGACTCGGCTGTTGATGCTGATCAAGAATATATATACTTTATATGGTCGGAAATGATTCCTTCTGCCTGTTACATACATTTGCACGACTTTAGTATACCCTTTTTACTCTCAAGTAACTGGTATAAATAGCACTTTACAAGTCGCTTATCATCCCAGTCCTGTTTGGATATTTTTCATAAAACCTACAATTATTGTGAAGATTTAATAGACGGCAAGAGTACACGAGTAAATATAGTAAAGGAACAAATAATAAATAGCGAATATACAAAAATTCACATTTGAGTTTAGATTATCATAAAGAAGCGTAAACCGGCAAGTTAAAAAAAATCAAGGGACCTAAGATAATCATGCCGATTAGCACCAATTAAAAAAATCTAAATGAATAATCCTAAGATTATTATCAAGATTCAATTGATGGCAATGTAGACGGTATAGATGAAACGGCTCAAGAAGTCGCAATACTTGCGAATTTTTCATATGACAATAATATAAAAAAAATTTTTAAGACGTACTGTAAAAAATTAATATTTGTGCTTGGATTTTTCGAAAATTTGCAAAAATCTTATGAGTTTTGTGAATCATTAAGATTTGATAGATGGCGATTTTAGACGCGTAAATGGTTCGATACAAAGATCCAAAAAGTCGCGAAATTTTTAAACCTATTTGTGAAATGTGGATCAAGATCGATAGACTATCACAAAGATTTATTTGTTGGCAACTAAAGGCGGGTAAATAGGAAGCGTTTGTCAATCGCCTTAAAGAAGTTTGAACATTTGTTTAATTTTATTATGAGATTAGATTGACACGAGGACATACAGACCAAAAAATCGCGTAGTTTCGAAAAAATTTTATAAACTTCGTTTTGTCTTTAAAATTCTTAAGGGTGTGTAGCAACGCACGCCGGGTACTTCATATGGAAATATGTATTTTAAAACAGTTTGTGGCAACTCTTTAAGCCGTTTTTAAATCAAACGTGATTTTTATCACTCATTTTTTGTTGTTGACCTTTTAATAAGCCCAGTCTAGTAGGATAATAATTATTATCTCTATATATAAAAGAAAGTGTCTGACGTTCATGATCATGATTCAGATAGATTGGCAATCGCCACCCAAACGGTAGAGATGGGGCTGTAATTTTCACAGAGTTTCGTTGGTGGTGAAAGTGCGTACTAAGACGGGTTTGGAAAATTCAGGAAAAGTGGAAAAGTATTTTTCACGATGCTTGTACGAAATAATCGAGTGTTTTCCCGATTTGGAAAATCCGCCCAGAGGAATGAAAATTCTCATGAAAACAATATTTTTCATCCTATGGCTGACGGTTGAAAGGAAAGTAGGTGAAATGATGAAGTATTTTCCGAAGATGGAAATTGACAACGGTCGGAAAATTGAAATTCCAGAAAATATTTTCATCCGATTGCTGAGGTTGTAAGGACAAAAACGAAATAATTGAAAGTATTTCAAGTCGGAACGCCCACGAGGAAAAGGCTGGAAACTCATGAAAAATATCTCCGATGCTGAAACGTTTGAAAGGACAAAAAGAAAAGTTGAAGTAAATCGAAGTAGGAAAATTGACCAACGGTCGGAAAATTGAAAATTCATGAAAAATATTTTCACCGATTGTTGAAACTCGGTTGTAAGGACAAAAACGAAAAATGAAGATTTTTCAAGTCAGAAAATCGCCCACGAGGAAAAGGCCGGATCAACATATTTTCATCCGATTGGCTGAACGTTGAAAGGGCAGAATACGAAAAGTTTAAAGTATAGTTATAAACGGTGGAAATAAAATTCATGAAAATATTCACAGCTGAAACTCGGTTGTAAGGACAAAAAGAAATAATTTTAATGTGATTTCAAACGGAAAAGCCGTGAGGAAAGGCGGGAAATTAGCAAAAACTATTTTTCTCGAGGCTTGAAATTTTGTAAAGTCAAAACGTTTTTTTATCCAGTAAGGGGGGGGGGGGGGTTGTGGGGTGTTTTGGGGGGGGGGGGGGGGAGGGGATAAAAGGGGGGGGGGGGGGGGGGGGGGGGGGAGGGGGGGGGGAGAGAGAGAGGGAGGGGGGGGGGGGGGGGGGATGGGGGGGGGAAAAGAGTGGGATTACGCTGTGTGGGCGCGGGGTTATCCAATTATAATTGATCTGAAATATGTAATTTCATATAAAATAGGTTTTTGCATATTTTGCATATATGCATATTTTAATATAATAGGCCTCGTATATAGCGAGTCTAAAAGAGTCAAACAAACGAAAAAAAAACGTTTTCAGGGTTCCGGAACTCACAAGTGAGCGCCTTAAAAACAGCTCTTAAGCTAGCATGTATGGTAAATTTACCAATTACGTTTTTACGAGGGCTGGTGAACACCCTAAATGTTCTACGCGATTACTGGCAGCTTAATTACCTTTTGAATTATGTCCTGCTTGACTCAATCTGACAATTACGAAGTGAGATATGGTTTCAAATGTGAGTGCACCTATCAAAAAAATGAAAAAACTAATATTTCAAAAACGGAGGCATGAACAAATTTTTGAAGTCGATTTTTGAGATTATCATTCCAAACTACACTAAAACAAAATTTCAGATAAAATGGCTGTAAACTAGTGTAATTAGACCAAACCCAGCCAAGGTTTTTTTACTATCGTTAGACCCTTGTACAATTTTTTGGACTGCATCCAAATTACATTTGGTGTAAGATTAAAAAGAGGATTAATTTATTTTAGATTTAAAACAATTTATAAAGGCTTGCTAACCATTTTCACAATGACTCGAGTTATTTCTTTTAATATGTGTCTTGTGTTTAACTTTAAAGGTAAACTTACAATTTAACAACTAAATTCTACCGTTAAACTAGTACTTCTAATTATTGGTCAAACATATTTATCTATGTTGACTCCTAATTCAAATCATTCAATTCGAATCTATCCACGGCCAGCGTGGGTAAATTCTCCAAATCGTAGGCATTTTGAATTCCCTTTGGTTTGAAGCAGAATAAGTGTTCCACCGCCTGTTTGATTTGTTGCTCTGAAGCATACGGATTTGCCAGCACAATGGAATGTGCCAGCATTTTGGCCAATTTCTTAAATAGAAAACGATTGCCAATCAAACCCTCCTGCAGTGGCGGCATCAAGTGTCGGACAATCCAAGGCCGGATGCGAAGAATACAACTGTCCAGCAGCACTTCATCTACCAGATCAATGGATGGACTTGATATGTGCGTGGCAAATTCATCATCACTGTCCTCACCGAAAAGCAAATGAAACTTTTGTCTCAGCTCGTCTTCACAGCGCCAATCCGAATCTAGCAGACGCACCAAGCAGGCATTTAGCCGACGACGCTGGGCGTAGAGTTCGCAGGGCCAGCGACTGTTACGCAAATCGTTTACTTCATTTGGTTGGGCTGCAGGTGGAGGTGTGGGCGTGGCCGGCTCTGGCGCCTGTTCAATCTCCTCTAGTATGGCACAGACCTGTGGATCATCCGTTATGGCTCCTGGTTCAATACCAAAAATATCATTCAAATCTGTGGGTTCATCACCAAACAGAATTGCCAACTCCTGAGCCACTGCATCTTCTGATTCATCTGCTGCCTTTTGTTGTTCCCCACTGAAACTCTTACTTCGACTGCGACATCGAGGAGGAATTTGTTTTTTTTCTGACTCATTGAGTCGAGCCTGGAACAAATCGATTTTCTGGCTTAACTCATAGCTGGCATATTCATCGTCATAGTTGCCATTAACATGGCTGTCATCTTGACATGCTGTTGTTTGGGTGAACTTGTCAGCCGTACAGTTAGGAACAGAGCGAACCTTTGACCCGAAATGATCCTGCACTTCGCTGTCCATACGCTGACTTTGCATTTCTTCCAGAACGACAGTAGCCAAACGACACTCCTGTGTATTTCTTCGCACCGTGGCAATCTAATTGGTTACGTAAATTAGTTCATTCACTTCTTTTGTATAAGAATGCACATTACCATCTTGACCATGGCCCGTTGATACAGCTTGGCCGCCATGCAAGCTTTGATGGCCTTGTCCTCCAGTTTGATGACGCTTTTGTCTATACAGGACCAGGCAGTGGGTTTATGATGATTTCTTGAATTGCCGGCCCAGGCACAAATATTTTCCTGCAACTGACGTTCCAAGTAACTAACATACTGTTGGCGAACCTACAAAAAAATTCAATCAAACTTAAACAAAGTCAAATTGAATTTGTCGCTTCTTGGCCAGAAACTTACCACCTCTGTAAGCAGCACCAAATCTTCAATACCCTGACATGACATGATGAACGGAGAGATCAAACGGAAGAATTCCGTTGGTACTAAACTTAAATATTTTTTTGTCCAGAATTACGTTGGACAGCCTTTGTGTAGAAGAAGACTGCGTTCAAATAAACAATTTAAATGGTAGAGTTGCCACCTGGCTGTAAGCTGCAGCTGTTTGTTAGAGATGGTAAAGTTTTCATCAAAAGCAGAATAGTTCCCCTTTTTGGCCTATTTTCATCAAAATTTTGGCAATTATTTGCCTGTGAGCAGTGCTCACTGAGCACATATTTTATTAGCCTATTTCTACCAAAGAAGTCAAACTTAATTTTTTGAATTGGCAAGAAATGAAGAAACTAATATAATTTCTTTAATACAATTTGAAACTTCATTTCTAAAAAGTTTTGGCGAGAAAGTATTTGTTATCTTTTTGATAAAGTACTCGTGATTTTCTCAAGCTATGCTCGTTGTGAGCTGCTTACGCTGCGGTCGTTTGACCTTATTTCGTAGTTTTCCGGCCATACAAAATTATGGACCGAAAAAAATCAGTATGTATTTCCATACCAGTTCGCGATTTTCTTGACTAATTGATCTACCCCTCCTATTGGAAATTGTGTGCGTATTGACTAGCACAATCAATTTAAACCTAATTTGGACTTGTTCTAAAACTCAAATCTGAAGTTAAACATAGGCTATATAACTTTTATTTAAATGGTCACAAAAAAAAATTAAAAACGAAATTCGCCAACTTATTATTAAAGTATTTATGAAATCGTTTTTACGCACGAATGATACTTGGCAAACAGATATGTAGTTGATTACCTGGACTTGAAAATAGGCTATGTAACTATGATCAAAGATCCGATAAATTTGCAATATAATGTTAAAAGTAT
Organism: Lordiphosa clarofinis; assembly: GCA_018904275.1. NCBI lineage: Eukaryota > Metazoa > Arthropoda > Insecta > Diptera > Drosophilidae > Lordiphosa > Lordiphosa clarofinis. The sequence continues at coordinate 357,654 of JAEIGQ010000156.1, read as the reverse complement.
TTATCAAAGCGTTTGATGATTAGTTGACAATGCAGGAGTTTGTTAATAAAAGGTGTTGATCAAATGACCAAAAACCGCGAAATGTGTCAAATTTTCATTTTAATATTTAAAAAAGCGCAGGCGTTGGTAAATTAGAGGAATCGATTGAACAGTCCAGTCTTTCTGACCTAAGATCATTATGAAGATTTGATTTGGATGGCAATAAAGACAGAAAAATATGAAAAACTCGAGAACATTGCAAATTTTTCATATAACCAAAGTTTGTTATGAAGTCTTAATGGACTGCAGTAGTAAAAGGGTAAATATTGGAAGTGTATACATGTGCCAAACTGACGAAAAATAGCGATATTTCTAGATGATGGCAATCGTAGATACATAAATGGTTAGATCAAACGCTCCAAAAAGTCTCGAAATTTTAAAAATTTTTGTAAAAGTTGGACTATAAAGAATTCGGGTAAATTGAAGGGACTATATCAAGCGTTCCAATATATCCGGAAATACACAATATTTTATGATTAGTAGTAGTATTCTTCTTTATTTAAAATATTTTTTCACCTTCTTATTACATTTATAGTTATTATCTAAGGATCTAGGCTAAAATTTTAAAAAGAAGTTTATCCTAATCGACTTGGTGTCTAACCGTCTGTCGATCACTGCTACCCAAATACTTTGCTACGCAGTCTAATACACCTGACTTCCCGGGTCTTCCCCAGATATCAGATCGTTCAACTGTGTAGTTCAGAATCCAAATAGCGGTGTTGCCGTTTTTAAAACTGTCCTTTAATAATTTGTTTTCGAAATCTTAAAGCCTGGCTTATAAAACTAAATAGTGCCGACCAGTTTTCGCCATTAAGATAATTTATTATCTCATGTAGTTGTAGAACAGCCTTGCCGAAATGGAGCAGTCGGTGCTCCCTCAAAATGGGACAGATGCCGATAAAGTGCACAATGTTCTCCTTGTCACTCAAATTGCACAGTGAACATGTAATGTCGTTGCCAACCATATTCGGAACGAAGTTTAGTTCGAGAATCTCTCCTCTAGCCTTGAAGATGGTGCGAATTTGATCCACTGTGAAGGTGTCTTGGAAGTAGTTCCTTGCTCCTAGGTCATAATGTAACTCTTTGTAAATAAGCCGTTAGGCGCTTCTTTGAGATTGCTCAATGCATGACTGCCTGTGAGTTGCATCCATTTTAGCAAGAGTTTGCTCCGCCCAGGATCCCCAGCTAGATTGATCTTCTAAGGAAAGAACCACTCCGTGCGTGCTGGCTAGGTTTTCCCAAACAAGGAAAAATTGCTGACGTTCGCGCAGTAGAGACCGTGCCAACATATTTGGAAACCTATGTTCAGGCATACCAAAGACTTTTTGAACATACTTAAAATGCATGTCTGCAGTTGTCGAATACAGCTTGGACAGCCCAGTTTCGAGGTAGAGCATCCTATTAGGCGTGAAGCTCGGCAAGCGAAACAGTTTCTTGACAAAGTACCGCAGCAGACTCTCGACCTCGTCATATTCCATGATACCCCATACTTGCGCACCGTAGCACATTATGGATCTAACTGCTGCCTCAAAGAGTTGATATTTTGTGCTGATTGGTACATCTTTCTTACTTAGGATAGACTTCCATGTACAGTTGATCGCCACTTTCGCATCTTTAAGCTTCTCTTGCAAATGAAATTTGAACTGAGCATTATGATATATCCAAATACCCAGATACTTGTAAGTTTTGACTACTTCTAGCTCAGCCCCTCCTAAGTGCCACTTTTCATTTATTGCTAGTTTTCTCCAATGCCTTTTAAAAATTAGGATCTTGGACTTTTCTGTGTTCACTTGAAGACTCCACGCTTTGCAATATTCTTGAAGTGCGTTTACCATTTTTTGCATTTTTGCAGGTGATTCTGCAAAAACGACAATGTCATCAGCGTACAAGAGTGCTTTTACTTCGTGTCCATTTACAAAAATCCCTTCCGGGAGGTACTCAAGAATGTCGTTGATGTAGAGCGAAAAGAGGAGAGGACTTAGCAAGCAGCCCTGTTTGACCCCGGATTCTGTTGCAAACCATTCCGATAGCATTTCGCCGTCCCATACTGCTGCTTTGTTGTCGTTGTACATGCTCTGAAGAGTGTTAATAAATTTCGTTGAAATGCCCAGATTACTAAGTTGGTAAAAGAGTGCTCTTCTATCGATGGAATCAAACGCTGCGCGGAAGTCGACAAAAAAAGCGTACAGTTTGCGTCCGCTGTCAATGTATTTTCTGGCGATGATTGTCAGGCTAAATATATTGTCTATCGTGGAGTATCCTTTCCGGAACCCTGCTTGGAACTCTGTCAGTCGGTCGTTTCCACATATCCATTTGTTTAGTCTCTCCAAAAGCACCGCTGAGAATACTTTGGCTACTGCGTTTTGAAATGAGATTCCCCTGTAGTTGCACACCTCTTTTGGATCGCCTTTCTTGTAGATTGGAAATATAATCGCCTTCTGAAATCCACTCGGAACCCTTCCCTCGTCTAAAATCAAATTATATGCGGCTACTAGACTTTCCATAAAAAGAGGGGTGGCAAATTTGATAAATTCTGCTGGGATCCGATCGATTCCTGGTGCTTTTCCGTCCTTAAGTTTTTTAACAACTGCAGATAGTTCCTGTGTGGTTATTATTGCATCAAGTGACTCATCTCTAATAATGGGTAGTGCGTATTGGAGAGGATCCGCTAGATGTTCCGGTTTGAGTAGGTCTTTGAAATAGTCCCCTAATTTAGCTGCATTAACTTCTATGGCTTTCTTAAAAGTGCTTCCGTTCAGCTTTTTTATGGCGGCCCAGTAAGATTTGCTATTTCTTGTTTGACCTAAAGATGTGGCTAAATTTGAATAGAACTGATCTTTAGACTCCTGGCATATGGCCTTATATGATATATTCTCTCGCTGGTATAAGCGCATGGCTTATTGCGAATCTTCTCTCTTAGCCCGTCTTAATGCTTCAAAGGTATGATTAGTTCAGATTATCACGAAAATTTAATAGTTGGCAATTAAAGACGGTTGGTCAATCGGTTTAAGGAAATTTTAACCTTTGCAATATTCTTAGATTAGATTAGTTAGATTGACATGAAGACGGGTAAATTGAAGGTGTAGATCAAACGGACCAAAAAAAATCGAGATGTTTTAAAAAAAGTTTTCATAATTTTAGATTATCATGAAGATTTAACTGATGGCAATTGACAAGTAAGCGTCATTTCTTTGGTTCTTAGTTTACAATTCTAAAGGGGTGTAGCAACGCTAGCGGGTACACGGCGTTCGTATATATTTGTAAAACAGTTTACATATTCACATACGTACATTTTTGAAGTGACCGCAAAACTATTGGCCCAGTTCCGAATTTCGACTCGATTTTCTGGTAAGCTTTAGTATTTTGCAGTCAAATTTGAAAACGACAAATATACCTGCGGCTACTAGACCAGGTATAACAAAACTCGGAATTGTGGCAGCAGCTGAAACCGTTTGCTTAATCCCAAATTAATTTAAATTGAGAGAAAGTTCCGACGGGATCTAGTAGCCTCAATTTAACTTGAAACTTACGCTAAAATTTATATAAATTGAATTCGAAATTTACATGTTTACACGAAAATCAAGTCGGAACTCGGAACAGGCCCATATAAGACTTGCCATTGACTTACACATTTTAAAAATTGCTTTAAAATTGCTAAGAATTTGTAAAAAATGCTTAAAAACAATTTTTGGAATTCTATTATGGACACTTTTAAAATATATTTAGTCCGTTGAAATCGTTTAAGCAGTTCTTTATATAATCGAGTTTTTTAATTTATCTTTCTTCCCTTATAATTCTACTCCAATGGCGATTGGGAGACTCAAGTTTTCAAAAAGCTATTTTCTCATTGATGGTAATAACTTTTTTTTATTTTGGTGGTACGAGTGGGTAGCTTACGCTAACCCATTCGGAATTAGATGTCAATTCCGCTAGGGGATGGTTTATTGCCAGCCATTCAGCTGATTTTGTCAATGTGGCATTATGAATCTCAAAGAGATGACGATTTATCAATGGAAACGACAAAATTTTACGAAAGAAAAGTGATAGGATATTATGACAGTGGGAACGGGCTGTTAAAGCCTTGTATCACAATTCATTTGTAGTCGATTTCGTGACTTATCGGACTTTAATCATTTGTTGAAAAAGGGGGGTAAAGATCTACATATAACTCACAAATATGGTAAAGTGGAAAAATTTTGTTCTACAGACTTGTCGCACGCTTTGAAGTTCTTTAATTTTTTCGGCATTTTAATACAAATCTGAATTCAGAATCATTAAATGGAGTCCAGGTATGAATAAAAATATTTTTAAATTTCAAACATTCGCTTAATTCATTGTTTTCCAATCGTTTTAGTAAATTGAATTTTTGCTCGAAGCGGCTTTCATTTGTTGTTTATAAATATTAAAATATACAATTAAATAAATTAAATTAATATCAAAATCGCACATTTACGAATAAAATAAGGTTATCGGGAAAAACAAATCTATAATTAAAAGGCAAAGCTGGGACCTATTAGTTTATCTGACAAAAAATAACTATAAATGCATGTCGCTCACGAGTTATTCACGATGTACGCTTTTGGCCACACTGTAAAAACTAGTTCGCAGCCCTTGCTTCACCGATTCATTATCGAGCGACTGCCATCTCTAACCGCCAAATAATATTTATTGTTTATAACATTTTCTTCATATATTGAGCTCCAATCCTTTGATCAATGTGTGGACGCACTTGCTTGTAAGTTTTCTGAGGTTGCCAATGACAATAATGAGCTATTTTCACGATATCCTTTTTAGAACACTAGATCCAGATGAAGTGCTGTGTGCCTGCAAGTATCCAAAGCAGCAGGAAACCAAAACCACATCAACCAACCATGAGGCGAAAGAAACCAAATTGAATGAGGTACCTTTGGAAGTACCCGAATGGCGGGCAGAGTTCAATTTGGGTCGTCGATATCAGCCTTCCTATAACATTGCCCCTACCGATATAACCCCTGTCCTGGTGTCAGCGGCCCACTTCGATGCCCCTGAGCAACAGAAATGCGATCGCATTGTGATGCCAATGATGTGGGGCATGATTCCTTTTTGGCACAAGGGCGACTATCGTAAGCATGGACTCACCACGAACAACTGTCGCCTGGAGCATTTGATGGACTCCAAGCTGTATCGCGGACCCTTTAAGCGAGGTCAGCGGTGTGTGGTGTTGTGCGAAGGTTTTTACGAATGGCAAACAGCGGGGCCAGCTAAGAAACCATCCGAACGTGAGGCCTATCTAATTTATGTGCCACAAGAGGATGGCGATATTAAGATCTATGATAAGACCACTTGGACTCCAGCGAACGTGAAGCTGTTAAGAATGGCCGGACTCTTCGACGTGTGGGAGGATGAGAGTGGCGATAAAATGTACAGCTATAGCATTATTACCTTTCAATCCAGCGAAATAATGTCCTGGATGCATTATCGTATGCCCGCCATACTTGAGACGGAGCAGCAAATGAATGTGAGTAGAGGATTTAATTCAACTTAATTATTGTTGATGATTTTCGTTAACTTTCGATAGGACTGGCTGGACTTTAAGCGAGTGAGCGATTCGGAGGCTCTGGCCTCGTTACGACCTGCCAAGGAATTGCAATGGCATCGTGTCACTAAGCTGGTTAACAATTCCCGCAACAAGAGCGAAGAATGTAACAAACCCATCGAACTTGCAGCCAAACCTGTGAAGCCCGCCATGAACAAGACAATGCAAGCTTGGCTTAATAGCCGAATAAAGCGCGAGGAACAAATCAAAGCAGAACAGAGCGATCCCAGCGATGAGGAGGAAAGCGTTAAACGCCGTCCCAGTGAGGTTTCGCCGGTGGCTAGTCCAGCGAAGAGGCCGCGCTTTAAGGATTTAAAAAGTATTAAAAAGAACAACGACACTAGCGATAGTGAAGTCAAATCAGCTGAAAGATGATTTTTTGTTGTATATTAAATTTATTTTCATTAAGAACCAAATAGTTTATTTCGTAGATTTGTGCTTAATTACAATAAAGCCTTAAGTAAATGTAAAAATTGGGGATATTCAACTAATTTAATGTTTGAACTTGAAATTATGTTATATGATAATGTAACTTGGGCCGCGACAGTATACATGCATATACATACATATGTACGTAAGTATGTATAAACGTGCTGCTGCCGATGCATAAAATGCAATGATAAAAGAGAATAAAAATGCACAATAAGCTACATTTTTATATAATTCAACTTTTCATTTGCAGAATATGAGCAAAATTAATTGGAATTGGTGTCAATGTTGCGGGCGAGAGTATGTGTGTGTGTGTGTGTGTAGAAAAGAGAGCGCACAGCTTTTGCTTTTTGCTTACAATTAACATTTTGTTTCTGTAAATTAGTCTACGAATTATATACTTATGAATTTATATATAAAAGTTGCATGAACTTTGCCATTTGCATAATGAGAATGAAAAATTGTGATATCTGCGAACTAAGCCGAAGATTGTATACTCTACACAAAAATGTGTGCAATAGAAATAAGGCAATTTCTTTTTAAAACAAATAATTTAAATATAACTTGGTACATGTTATTTCCATGAGGCTAGTTATGCATTAAACAATCCTATACCCTATAAATCACACTACGTTTATGCAATGCTTATTTTGCAAAATCATTCATTAAATGGGTCCAAAAGTTGACTATGAATTCGCCGTCTATGAAATGCCGGGGCGCAGGCAGCTTTACGTTGGGTTGGTGGTGTTGCCAGATCTTTTGTTTTTTCATGCCTGTGCATAAACAGGAAAAAATTTGATTTTGCAATTTGAAGAAATAGTAAAATTCATAGCATAAACGTAGAATCGATCAATTTAACAATCAGAAGTGTCTCAAAGCTTCGTTGAGTTTTTAAATATCCTCGGACTCGCAAAAATTTGGTTCGAACGTTGGTACTGCAGGGAGTTTCAATTTTTTTCAAGCAAAAAAGTCGGGAAAAGCTCAGCTTGTGGCCTTTTTGGTTTGTGCAATAGACAGAACGGAAAATTAATTCGGACTAGATTCAGCTGTTTTCCAAATAAAACTAGAAGTTGCAAAATTCGCTAAACTGTTGGTTTAACATTTTCCTCAGTACATGTCCTTTTATCAAATAGAATAAGACCGAATACAGCCGGAATATAAAAGTATCACTCTACGAGATCTGTAAACAATGGTTGAGAAGAGCTCAGTTCCACAGCCAGATTCTACCACGACTTATGATTACAACGTATAACGCACTTGTTACGTAGCCAACTTAAATAAAACCAAAGCAGGATTGTTTCTGCAGCGAATGGGTTAGGTTCGAAATTTTATGATCATTGTTTCGTCTAATTTTTACCAAACTAAAATAGAAAATTAATACATTTCGTTACTATGCAAAATTATAATCCTAATTTCTTTATATTTACATAACTTAGACCTGAGGCGATGATGATTCAGAAAATCCGAGGGCTAAAGCTAAAATAATATAAATAATTAGGAATATTGGTGGTCATTTTGACCATCATTCAGGGCGAAAAGAATCGTATTCCGGTGCACATATCACTGCAACGCAAGATGGCTCAATTCATGACGTTCCACAGGGTTATCGATATGGCAACTCTCAAAATATCTTGTGTGTGTTGCTTGGCTTTCTGCATACCAAAAATCAGAATGAGGCAAGGAAAAAACAGCTGAAGGAAAATTCGAACTCCGTACTAGTGTTGGGCAAAGGTTGTTCTTTTCACTGAACATGTTCACTTGTTCTCACTCAATTCGCTCACTTGTTCTCTTGTTCAATTGTTCTTGTTCACTTGTTCTTGTTCATTTGTTCTTGTTCACTTGCTCTTGTTCACTTGCACTTGTTCTATTGCTCTTGTGTTCTCAGCGAGCGAGAGTAAATACATAGATGATTACAAGTGTATGTGTGTGTATTGCTGTTTGGCCCCCGATCATCATGCAGATGCCAAGCTCAGTTTGCTCGTCATATTAGCCATCTACTCGTAGCGTATTTTTGGCAACGTAGGGCTGGCTTATACACAAAGCTTGCAATCCTTTGTTGGCTTAGAGGACCGAATTGCTCGACATTTTCCACAAGCGCAAAATGGTCGTTGTTCTTATTCTGCCGGACAACTTACTGGATCCACTGTGCGGTGTGATGCTTTGTGATTTGCAACTTAAGGTGACGCTGCAATATTTACATTTCGCCGTTTAAATATCCAATTCGGTCGCTTTGCTTTCTGATTAAAGACATTCTGACTAAAAAAAAAGCGGACGTGATTGCCACACTTAAAGGTTGCTTAACACAGAGTTGCCATAAATTAACAACAAACAGTGAACTAATTCAACAGCCAGGTCACCCTGAACAGTACACTGAACTAGATACCGAACAGATTTTAGGGTACAGCACACAGAACAAGACAAAACTGAACAGCTCACAGAGCGAGACAGACAGAACAACTATCAGAGCAAGGGAGAGACTGAACAGTTAACAGAGCAAGACCCTCTGAGCAAAAGAACAAAAGAGCAAGAACAGAACAAGAGAACAACTCAACTCAGAGCAAGACAGAGCGAACAAGATAGACTGAACAAGACTCGCTGAACAAAAAAGAACAATTGAAAAAGAACATGTTCGATTGCTCAGTTTTAAGAACAACTCAATTTTGTTCACTCACTCATGTGCTACCCAACACTACTCCGTACCAGGCTTTAACTCTGAATAGAGCCAAAAAGAAAACTAGAAGGCCAATCTAAGTTCGTCTGTGCCGAAGTTTTTACACCTTTTCAAATGTTTTATAATATCAGAGTTTAAGAACGCTAGTATTAAAATCAAACCTTTTTTTTCGAACGATGGTTCCTCTTTTAGCTATAAACCAGTGGTGCACACATTTAATTTTTCGTACCCCGTGGGATACGAAGTCATAATTCTGCCAGCGTCGCAGCCGACACACGCATAGAGAGAGAGAATACGTGTGCTTTATAAAATGCACGCACACACATATGTGTGTTTGTTTGTAGCCTATATTTGACATAACAACGTTTATTTCGCGTTGCTCTGCTACGCACACCAGCGCAAAGCATGATATTAGTGTTGGCCGAGTTTGGGGACGCTTACATTGATAAAAGAGCGATTTTTCGTCAGGGTATATTCATCCAATCCGATATATTAGCAGCTGTGCAAAGTTTCAGCTTGATAGTTTTAAAACTGAGAGACTAGTTTGCGTAGAAATAGACAGAGGGACGGACAAAGCTCAAACGACTCAGCTCAATGCTCTAATCAAGAATATACAGTAAGTCAAGAAAGTGTTTTGACACAGGAAAAAAATTCATATTTTGCACTTATATTGCAAAAAATGGGCTTTCTATAGATAGTAAAATGTTGTTCTTATTTTATTCAGATTCTGTACCATCCCTAGACCAAGTATGCAAAAGAAGTAGCCAAATCCATCTAGTTTTAACATTAAAAAAAATAAAAAACAAATAAAAGCTAAATTTTGAAGTGTCAAGAAAGTGTTTTGACAAAAGTCAAAACACTTATATCTTCAGTATCGGAGCTCAAATGGAAATATAAATTAATGATTCTGGACAAGTTTGACACTCTGAACCCGAATCTGGTTATATAAACTCAAAATCTTTAGTGGATTAGCAAAATGTGCAAAATGTGAATTTTTTTCCTGTGTCAAAACACTTTCTTGACTTACTGTATATAGTTTATGGGGTCGTAAAAATAATATTTCTATGCGTTGCAAACTTCTGGGCAAAATTATAATATCCTTTCCAAGGGTAAGGGTATAATTAGCATTCTACAGCTTAAACTTGGTTTGCAGAGCAAATAAAGCTCCCGCCGCTTCTACCTACCTACTAAATTTTCATTTTACATCATCATCAAACTGCATGCGTTCTAAAATGTGCTCATTGTGCAAAGACTATTACAAAATCTTTTTGTGTATTAAGAAGAGTTGCCTGTGTTTTTTGGACAGGCACGATTGAAAGGGTGATTATCGTGTGGCAAAATCATACTTCAGAACGGTGAAATTTCAAATCTTGGACTCTTTACATAATGATTTAACTCAGATCGATTGTTTGTTGTATTGATATCAATGTCTAAAGCCTTCTGTGAATCAATTCAAGAAGGTATAATGGAGAACTAGGCTTGCTTTATGTCCGATTAAATTTTATTGTTGAAATTGCCTTAATTTTTGTGTAGAGTATTTGAACTACGAGTCATAAAACTTTAATTGTAAACGCTTTTTGTTTCTTTTCTTTTTTCTGTTTTTGCACTTTTCGTATTGGTAATGAATTACGGGGAAACATAAGAGATATCAGAGGCATGTACGTGACTACCGTTTATGTACTTAAATGGCTATTTACGAGATTACAATTTTTCTGTTTCAATTTTTTGTTGTTTTCTTTTTAGCTTTTGAAATATTTCAACAATGTTCCAATAGATTGCACTTGAGAAACTGACGGGGACAGCAATAGAGAGTGGGGATGGGGCTGTGGAGTGAGATGAAATTGTGTACCTTACTCAAATGGTGTATTGAACATATTAATGTTCAGATCCTCAAACGTGGTGGGTGCACTATGATCAAGCATTTGCAGCATGTCCGAAAACTCCTGACCTTGCGGCTGTCCGCCAGCTCCTGGGCCGGCCGCCGCTACCGGATGGGCATGTGGATGGGCAGAGGGATGCGGGGGATGTGGATGGGGATGTGCACCGGCAGTTTGCCAGTCCCACATGCCTGGCGCATTGGGTGGCGGTGCTGGCGGATATGGGCCCTGACGCTGCTGTTGTTGCTGTTGGCCATTGCCAGCACTGAGCTGGGTATAAGTGGGTCCACTTGGCGAGCGAGCTGGACTGGTTTGCTGGTACTGATAACCCTCAGTGACCGGCTGCTGCTGTTGGGGACGCAAAGCAGCCCAGGAATTGGCTGGCACGGGCACCGGGCTGGGTGAGGTGCCTGATTTGGGTATTTTGGCCAAGGGCGAAGGTCCCCCACCGCCACCTGCGTTACTGTATGGTGAATGTGTGGTGTCATAGGCATAACCCACTGGAGGCTGAGCGGAACCAGGTCGCTGTTGTTGTTGCTGCTGCTGTTGTGGTGTGGGTGCCTGCATGGTCAACATTTGGCTGTGATACATGCTTTCTTGCGGCGCACTCTCGCGTCTGGTATAGTCCACTCCAGGTTGTGGCACATATACATGTTCGGGTTGCTGTTGCTGTGCCGCCTGCACCACCTGTTCGGGCGTATGGGCGGGGGCACCGTCTAATGGAGCACCGTGCATCGTCTTGCCCGAGCTATTGGTGCACACAATATACTCCACTTCATCTGTGTAGGGATTCAGGAAGGCATAAGCCTGTGTACGCAACCACACATATTCCGAGTTTTTGGCCCGGGCTCTGTAGAGAAGCGAGAACATTTGTCCCTTCTGTTTCAGGACCTGATCGAAGCTCTCCTTCATATGACTTTGATCCTCGAGATGGAAGAAGTCGTAGCAAATCTTGCCCAGCAACTCGGTGGGTGTATAACCCAAGATGTTGAGCACACGCTGATCCACAAACGTGAATTTGCCATCGATGGCATGTCGAGTGATGAATTCACTTTGATTATTCGAGCCACTCATATCGTTGGCTGCCGTCGAGGTCACCTGTAAGCGGCCAATGGCCACTAGGCAACAATGCGAGGTCATGTCATCTACATCGCGCTCCATATGCATATTGGGGAACATGTCAGTTGGCGGCCAATTCTTGATGTAACCCGTACAGTGAACCACGGCGTAATTGGAGCCATCCCTCGATGGTCCCAGGGAATTGCGTTGCTTGAGGCGATTCAAGTGTCCAGAAACCATCGAGTCGGGATTAACATTGCCTACGCGCATGCGGCATATAAAGCCTCTGCGAGCTCCCATGCTCAAACGCATCGACGATTGATGTCCCTCCTTCTTCACGGTGCCCGATTTGAGATCTAAAATTCGACCCGCATTCTGTGACTCTTGAGTGGACAGCTGTTCCCTAATCTTCTCACGATCATCGGGATGTATGTGCTCATACAGACTTGTGCCATACCAATCACTTTGGGTATAATTCAAAACGGGTGTAACCGAATCCGACACATAGATAACACGGCCGGAGTCGCAGGATACCACAAAGAGAAAACCATCAGCTGCCTCTAGAATCAAATGTTTGAGCTCCTGATCCGTAAGGAAGGAGGGCTTATAGGTGCCATCGCTGCTCGTGTTGCCCGTACCCCTCAGAGCCTTCATGTGAGCCACTGCCATGCGTAGGATGGTCAACTTATCGGGTTTTCGGGCCAGAGCACTGCATGTTGGCACCATGTCCGACAGCTCAGTTATGTAGGCCGTCATTTTGTTGCGTCGTCGTCGCTCGATCTCACAATGATTCTCGCGACTGGCAAAACGCTCCTTGTCCTGTATGTTGGCTTCATCCATGTTTGGAATACTTAATTAGGTGCGCTTTCGTTCGCTTGCTCGCTCGCTCGGTTTGTGTATTTGGGTCGCTTCTGCTCTGGAAAAAATCGGGTTGTTGAACAGAGGGGAAGGGGGAGCGCGTTAGAATTTGTCTACGTCGAATCGCATCGAATAAAAAACTTTTTCAACGGTCATTTATCGCCACACTTACTTTGCCTACAAGCAGGCGTATTTTCACCACTTATATGCACTTAGATTTGTTAATTTTATGCAATTATTTTCTACGCTTTTATTCTCTACGCTCCTACACTTTTCTTGCCAGTGGCAACACTGTCCCTGGCACTTAGAGATGCACTTTCAGTTCGAGATGGACATTTTGTGTTGATGAGGCACGAGAACTAATTTGCTCACGAATCACACACACGAGTACACTGGGTCGAGATCAGTTCTGTTTGTGCAGAAATGTGCAGATGTCGTTTGTTTTAAGTGTAAAGATTTAAATAATTTGAATAATAAATTGCAGGCCTATCAAGAATGATGAGAATGATTGAGAATTATGAGAATCATGTCAAGCCGCACGAAAATATATTCAGTCGAAGAATTTAACTCAATTTTCACGAAGAAAATTAAAGAAACAGGAACCACATTACTTTGTACAGGGTATTTTGCAGTCGGGGCCCTCGACTGCAACACTTGGTTTATGTACTGGCTATTTCAAAACGCAATAAAAAAGAAACCATAAATCACCCCATTGAGCAAAGGTACTTAAACTAGCCAACTACTTAAATTTGTATGGCCTCAAACCGACGCTATTAATTTGGACGACCTTCGGTTTAAAGGGGTTGTTTCGATCTCTTTTTGACACAATATACTTCAACAGTATCCAACATATCTATTCGAGTATACAGACAAATATGTAAAAGAAACATACCCAAGTGTTCTACAAATCACTTTCGACCCAAAAACTACCAAAAATCTTATGAGAATTGGTTTTATTATAACGAACGAGAATGCCCAGCTAACCGCGTCTCTGCCAAAGTTTTTATACCCTTTCAAACGTTTTAAAAATTGAGTTTAAGAACGCTAGCATTAAAACAAAAAATTTTTCTAAATAAAACCCACTTTTCGACCGATAGTTCTATGGCAGCTATAAGATATAGTTATCCGATTTTGACCAAAACTTCCAAATCTATGTAAAAGCGTATAAAATTAATAATTGCTGAAGTGGGAGATAAAGTCTAGTCTAAAGTATAAAGTGAATCTCTTATCAAATAGAACCGGCCGTATTTCATCAAAAAAGGCTAAAGTGGTTTTGGTATCTATTTCTAAGATCACCAATGGAAACTACACTTAAAAATAGGTTCAGTAAAATGGGTTTCATTCAAATTTGTAAGAGTAAAATGACCAGTTCCAACGTTTATACGAAAACCGAAGTGGAATTGAGAACAGACCTGATATTCTTGATCAGCATGACGAGCTGAGTTTATATAGCCATGTCCGTCTGTTTCTATGCTATCACCTCCGTCAGTTTTATAGCTATCTAAACCAAACTTTGCCCGAAATCTTTTGGTACAAATACGCTGCACATTTGTCGGAACCGGCCAGATCGAATGACTATAGCATATAGCTGCCATAGGATCGATCGTTTGAAAAACTATTTTTTGTGAGAAAAACTTTTTTGTTTTCAGTGCTATCGCTCCCAACTCTCGAATATTTAAGTTTTCAATGGTTTCACATAATTTCCCAAGATTTGTGGAAATCAGACAACTATATAGTACAGCTCCCATACAAAAGATAGGTCTGGAAAAAATCTTAGTGAGAAAAACTTTTTTGTTTTTGATGAATATATTGTGTATTGTATATTGTGTATTGTATATTGTATTTAACAAACTGCCGAACAAAGCCGAAGTTAGCTTGCGTCTATTTTTTCAAATTTTGGCCACGCCCACCCCCGCCTTCACAATAGAAAATGTTGAATTACTCCCACATTTTTTAAGATATCGAGATCAAATTGATAACTTAAATTTATATTAGCAAGCGCTATAATCCCTGAAATTTACAGCAAGATTGGATAACATATAGCCGAGTTAAAAAAATGTTGCATACTTTTCGGATGTTCACCCTCAGGAACGCAGGAACACTGCGTGCTATCGAAGTCGATTAGAGCCGACTTTAACTTACCCTCTCGTTTGATTTGTACCTCAACATCTTTCTTTCTATATATACAGTAGAGCAGTTCAAGCGCGAAAATTTAAGCAAATTTAATAATCTTTCTTTAGTTGGGTTCAATAATTCGGGTTGTAGGGCTTGAACAACTCTTGATTCTTCAACTCCCCCTCCCAAAAAAACCCATTAAAAAAGATTTCAAAAATTTTTTCATGGCTCCGTTTTTGAAATATTAATTTTTTAAATTTTTTTGGTAGGTACTCTTACATTTTAAGCCATATCTCAGTTCATAATTGTCAGATAGAGTCAAGTAAGAAATAAATCGAAAGGTAATGGAGCTGCCAATAATTGGGTGGATCATTGTTTTTAAATCGGTTCAGTAGTTTGAATTCAACAACCAAGAATATTTCAAAAAAATCGATTTTTTGCGCGAAAATCCACGAAATTTCATTTTTAAACGACTAGAAAAAATATAAAAAAATACAAAAAAATATTTTTATTTTTTCTACTTAAGAATCGCACTTTTACGAAGAAAATAAGGTATTGGTGAGGAAAATCGTGTAACACGTACCATAGATGGATCAAATTGAGTAGAGCAACTAACAGTCAAATTTGAGTATATTGTGTGTTTTCAAAAATTAACATTGTACTTTTCTTCGTTTTTTGGTCAAATTATGAAGTGAACGAAAAGCCAGAACAAAAATAAAAGTTAAAAACGGAACAAAAAGTCGAAGCAAACGAAATTTTTTTTTTAAATATTCAGGAAAATATCACATTTTTTTTGCACTAAATTTCTTACAGCTCCTGTGTTTGTTCACAGATTTTGATCATCGATATCTGTTTTTCTTCGTAGAAGTGCGGTTCTTATGTAGAAAAAATAAAAATAATTTTTTTGGATTTTTTTATATTTTTTCCAGGCGACCAAAAATGAATTTTCGAGCAAAAAATCGATTTTTTCGAAATATTTTTGGATATTGTAGTCAAACTAATGAACCGATTTAAAAACAATGTTCTACTCGATTACCGGCAGCGAAATAACCTTTCGATTCTTATCTTGCTTGACTCTATCTGACAATTATAAAGTAAGATATGGCTTAAAATGTAAGTGCCCCTACCAAAAAATAAAAAAAAAAAAATTCGAAAACGGAGCCATGAAAAAATTTTTGGATTCCAAACTACACGAAAAAAATGTTCAGTAGAAATGGGTCTTTTTGGCTGTAAACTAGTGTAATTTGTGAACGTCTAAAGCCGTTTATTGATACACTGATTGGACCTTATCGGTGTGGCTTTAGACCTGGTAAACCCACCACAGACCACATTTTTACACTACTACAAATCCTGGAGAAGACCTATGAAAGAGGCAACCAAACACAACATCTTTTTGTTGATTATAAATCAGCCTTCGACACACCGATAAGGTCAAGCTTCTTCAAAGCCCTGTCTACTTTAGGTATTCCAGCAAAGTACGTTCGACTTTGCATGATGACGTTGAGAAGTACGCAAAGCTCCGTCAAAATAGGAAAGAACCTCTCCGAACCATTTGATACCAAAAGAGGTTATAGGCAGGGCGATACCTTATCGTGTGACTTCTTTAATCTGCTGATGGAAGATATACTGCGCAAGTGCCGACATGCCAACAGATCCGGCGGATTTATTCATAAGCAAGGCGTTTGCAGAGATTGAGAAGGAGTCTTAATTAATGGGTTTAGCGGTAAATGAGGACAAGACGAAGTACCTAGTATCCGCGCACAGAAAGTCATTGCGACTTGGACAATCTGTTACAATGGAGGAGTACAACTTTAATGTTGTAAAGGATTTCGTCTACCTCGGAACGATGATAACCAGCAAAAACAAAATCAGTCTGGAAATCCGACGAAGAATCACTTTTGCGAACCGATGCTACTATGGGCTAAGTAGGGAGTTCAAAAGCAAAGACCTTAAGCGAAGAACAAAAATAGCCCTTTACAAGTCGCTTATCATCCCCGTCTTGCAATTTGGCGCAGAAGCATGGACAATGACAGCAGCGGATGAAGCGGCGATTGGCGTGTTTGAGCGATTAATTCTTCGGAGGATTTATGGACCTTTAAAAGTCGGCAATGATTTCCGCATTCGAAGAAACGACGAACTGTATGAACTCTATGGGGACACCAGCCTGGTCAAGCGCATAAAGCAGCAGCGGCTGCGCTGGCTAGGACATGTCGCCAGGATGAAGGAAGAAGCTCCAGCAAAAAAGGCGTATAAATCGAAGGCGGTTGACTATGGAGGCCGCAAGCAGGGAAGACCACCACTAAGATGGGAACACCAGGTGCGGGAAGACATTGCCGAGCTTGGTGTGACCAACTGGTGGCAGCTCGCACAGAACAGAAGCGAATGGAGAGCGTTAATCGCAGAGGCCCAAACCGTTGAACGGTTGTGATGGCCATTAAAGAAGAAGAAGGTCTTGAACATTTTCCCGGCTGGGGGCCGAACTCTACGATTAATATCCTACCGTAGAATGCCACCACTTAGTCCTTCGTGTTAGTGTAGTTTGCCCCAGTATAAAACAACAAGCAGAGGCGATGATTCAGAAGCGTCTTAAGAAATGTCCAGACTTCCAGCACCATAATATAGCGATTATTAAAAGTTTCCACTAGTCTTTGAAACTTTGACTTCCCATTATTTTGAAGAGGCATTGTGAATTCTTAAACAAATTTAGCTCACAGTAAAACGATCAGAGTATTCAGATATTGTTTTCAGTATTTAATGGTATTACAGCATTGCGTTGTTGTCTTACATACATATATCAAATATAATTTCATAAATACATTTACATTACATTTGAATTCATAACTAGTTAATTAGTTTTGCCATATTACAAACTACCAGTATTTTGCGTTTTTTAAAAAAAATGAAAAATTTAATGATTTTTATCAGTAGTGGCGGCAATAACATACACATCTCCATCTCCCTTTGCATTTATTCAAATCTTATAACAAAAATAGTAAGCTTGCGCTTCATTTCGCACATTCCTTTCGCTTTTGTCCATCATAGTATTCGGTTTCCGTTTCTCCTTCTCTAGTTTAATACAATCTTAGGTAAAGTTTGTGTTTGTTCTCTCTGTTCGGTACTGTTCGGTCTTTTCTGTTGTTTGTTAATTAATTATTGGCAATTGTCTAACTGCATGTTAAGTTTTAAGATGGTTAACCATTTAATCTCCTTCAAACTGTTGGTTCAACATACAAGTCTTTTGTTCTATAAATATAACTTATATGTCATCTTGTGTCTAAAATCTGTGCACTACTTATGGGTGCAGGTTAAAATGCGGCTTTCCATTAAAATTGCTTAGCGTGCGTAATTGATTTTCTCTCTAGTTGTAACTTCAGCATAATTCGTTGACTAGAAATTAACTTAAGTACTTAAAAACTAAACTTAAGTTACATTTTCAACAGGCGCTTGTTGTTGTTGTTCATAATTTTGGTTCAAGTGCGAAAATAAGGTTTTGTGCTTCTAGAAATTAAATACATACCTAGCATATTATCTTGTCAGTTACTCAATTTGTTATCCTATTTTTGTATGCATGTTTAGTTGCTGCAAGCTTTAACAGAATTTTGACGTAAATCCTTCTAACAATTTCAATTTGCAATTCAAAAGGACGATTTTAGCACCGAAATGATTCATGGGAAACTAAACAATAAATTTTGCACAATAAAAAGGAAATTTAGGCATGCGAAAAGGAAAAAACTAGGTCAATTTGCAACAACTTTCATTCCACAATACTTTGGTTTTAACTATATAATAACACGTACAATTTTCCAAAAAATTTCAAAAATACTTATAGGCTAATGTCAATTTGCTGCGTAATTAGGTAAGTTAGTTGAACATATTTTGGCTCTCAGGCGCACTTAGTCATAAAATCACATAAAAAAAACTAAAAATATAAATTATTGATATAGTTTTGTTCAAGTTCAAGGTGTAGTTAAATGGTAAATATTTAGATAGTGTAGCTTAAGGTTCTTCTGTGATCTTTAGTTTGCAAAAATATTGATATCGCTTTTTGTTTGGCTATCAAAACTAGTTACTAATACTTAAGCTGTGATCAAAGTTTCGTTTACTCTTTCTGCGCTCTCACTTTCTTCTCAAATGCAACAATTTGTGATTTAATTAGTTTTAATTTGACTGCGAGTTAAAAGTAATCTGGAACTGTATTTATGTCGTATAGGTGCGTATAACATCACGGATAACGGCTCGACACAGTGGACACTGACCACCTCCAACACCGCGCCATTGCTCGATGGCACAGTCATAGCACATGCACATGTGTCCACACATATAGAGTACTGAGTCTATGGGATTCTCATAGCAGATGGTACATTCGGCGCTGGAATCGGTACTATGTTGATCACTTAAGCTGTCCTTCCACTTGGCAGCAGTGTTGGCATTGTTGGCAATGGGCTGTACGAAAACGAAATAGTTTAGTACAATCGAAATTATTTTTTGAAGAGTAATTTATAAAACTCACCTCAATGTATTGACTGCTGGTTGTGCTTATCAGTGTTCCACTGGAGCATGCTCCGGCTAGAATTCCGCTCGAACTCACTGTTGTGGGTCTACCCGCTGCTGCAGTCAGTTGACTATTCAAGTCATGCGAACTGCTTGCTGGTGGCAGATTCACCACCAAGACGGTTCCACCGCCATTTGGTTGTATTTGGAGTATATCACCATTGGAGGGCATACTGATCATGCGACTACCATTCGTAGCAGCGCCAGCTGCCGAGGCCAAAGTGCTCGTGCTTTGTGTTACATTCAACATTTTGGTCGCCGAGACTCCAGCCATCAGTTGTGCCTGGCTGGCATTAAGGCTATTCAATGACTCTGTCATTGGTAGCATGCGCGAACCAGATGCGGCCACTGAGCTAACACCGGCTACTGCATTGACCTGCGGCTGCGAGGGATAGGCCACCATATTTGGCAACTGTTGGCGGAACATGCGCAACGATTGTGTTGATCCATACACATCCAGGAAGGCCCACAATTGCAGAGATTGATCGACATGCATCACCACGACAGCAGGTCCATTGTTTTTGCTAATGCTCACCTCGCCGTTGGGTGCCACAAAGAAGGCGATTTCATCGCCTCGCTGAGGGGCAGCGGCAATATCTTTGCTTACCACCCAATATTCGGGACGATCCAGAAGGAAATCGGAATCATTGGGCAAATCATTTGGCTGTAAGACAGCAGGATTGCACGAGGTCAGCCCCAGGGCCAAGGCACCGACATACATTTGCTCGGTTTTCAGCACCTGAACGATCAGCTTCTCACCAATGCGTATGGGACGGGCCGTAAACACATA
Organism: Lordiphosa clarofinis; assembly: GCA_018904275.1. Classification (NCBI taxonomy): domain Eukaryota; kingdom Metazoa; phylum Arthropoda; class Insecta; order Diptera; family Drosophilidae; genus Lordiphosa; species Lordiphosa clarofinis. Next base: position 337,690 of record JAEIGQ010000156.1, on the reverse strand, counting down.
GCCCTGGCAAAAGTCCGATTCCGTACGCGAGGCCACAAAGCGATCATGCGAAAGGCGTACATTTCGACCCTTGGTAATGTGGAAGGGTACGGGTATGAGACGTCCATTGGCATTATAACGCAGCGGAGGTAATCCATTAGCCAGATCATGGGCCAAGGCTGCCTGCTCCACACTAGAGTTAGCCAAGTGCAGGGATTGCAGTGAAGGCATCACATGACGTTCCAGTTCATGCTCGATGAGACCAGCTGCATTGCCCGGCAGCGAGCGACGGGATTGCTGATGCGGATGATGTGGATTCAAGGCGGATGATTGAGGCAGTTGTGGTTGTTGTTGATGTACAGTCGATGCAGGAAGGGGTACCTGCTGTTGAAGTTGCTGCTGCTGCTGATACATATAAAGACGTGAATCCAAAAACTCTATGCCCGTACAATTGCCATAAATATCAATTACGGTCCACAGCAAACCACGTGTATCGATGCCCGACAATATCACACCCTTCTCCTCATTATTAATGCCATAGATGACATCTCCTGCATTGTTCACATAATAGTACAAAATATTATCCTTCTCACAGTATTGCTCATGCAAAGCCTTGGCCCAGAAACCAGGTCTATTTGTCAGATCGGGGCAGGCATATTTCGGTAAAGAGCCCTCCAGTGAAACCGGATCATTGCTGGTGAAACCAAAACGTATGCCACCATTCCAATTATTGGATATTTCAGCAAATTTCACGCAAATCCGTTCATTAATGCGTACAGGGCGGGCGGAGAAGGTGATGGCACGGCAAAAGCTCTCGAAACGACGTGCCAGCGTTCCATCACGAGAGATGCGTATATTATCACCATGAACGCTATGGAATTCCAAAGGAGGCAGGTTATTGGGACCAGGGCAGGTAGAGGGCGAGCGACGAACTGGAAATAGACGAACAAAAATGGAGTGGAAAATTAGTAAGTAATAATGAGGAAATTTAATTGAATAAAAGATTGGAAAAAGTGCCGAAAACAGATTATGAAATTCGATTTTTCAACAGGGCGGCAAATCTTTAAAATTCTGATGAAAGTTCAGTCCCAAGGCTCAGTAAGGGTAATTTTAACAGCATGTTGAAAAACGAATAAAAATGGTTTAGAGCAGAGTCCTACACGTTCGTATCTTCTGCGTATACAATACAGCTAAACGTATAGCTAAATCGAAATCTACGGTCAATTTTAACAAAGTTTTACCAAGAAACCGTGGAAATACAATGAATTCGTAGTCCGCGCAAATTGACTTCAAATATTTATGTTACATTTTTCCAAAAAACTATTTAGAACAGTGGTGCCCAAACACACACTATCAAGCTTGCGATTGTGTGTGTAGCAGCGCAACACGAAGTAAACGTCATTACGTCAAATTTGGTCTACAGACAAACATACACATGTGTGTGAGTGCTATTTATAGAGCACACGTATTCTCTCTCTTTATGCGTGTGTCGGTTGCGACGCTGGCAGAATTATGACTTCCTATCACACGGGATAGGGCAATTGACATTTGGGCATCACTGATTTAGAACATCGGTGAAGCCCGGTTTTTCCATAATCTGTGTCCCCCAGAGTTTGCACTTATGTGATAAATTTTAAATAGAAGCCATACAAAGTGATAAACAAGCTATAAAGTGAGTCAAGGCTGCCCATCGCCGTTGAACCGGTGCTACCCAGCAAAAAACTTTGTTTGCCTTATAACTCGACTATCGTTCATCTGATCTTTATCATTCCTTTGACGAATCAATATATAATCTTGACTACAAAACAGCTTTTGAAGGACCAAACATCTATCTGCAAAAGAAGTATTTGTTCTATACATGTCAAACCTATATCTCTACCATATCAGAGATCTGATGATTTAAGGAGATACCAGCATAACAAAATCGTCTCAGCTTCAGAATACCGCCTTTTCAGATCAAGAAATTCCTACTGAGATCAAGCTGTTTCATTAAGAGCAGTAACAATATCCTATAAACTAAGTGTTTTTTTTTTGGGACTTAATGAGCGAGTCCAAACACACACACGCAACGCCAATATGAGCATGTGGGATTTGCCGGCCCCTGGTTAAGAGACATAACTCCACAATTACTTGAGCTATGAACTTGAACATTGGTCTAAGAAGGTATATAGATATCTTACAGCTTCAGAGCCGATTTCTTTAACTTTGTGTACAGTTTAAAAAGAAGACTGGTTCCGAACAATTTTAGACGAGACGAATTTTAATAGCAATTTTTAGCAAGTTCAAATTTAAATATTTAAATGCTTTTATAGGAAATATTGAATATTATCTTACTAATATTATAAATATGAAAGTTTTTCATTAATCACGCAAAAAAAAAACTGAACAGATAGTTGATAGGGACATAGACAAAAGTTGCTTAGATGAAAATCCAGGCTTGAAAAAATTCTCATTTGAGGGTAAATAGACAACGTTTTTAAACGAGCTTTGACTATTATTTGTTGATTTGCTAAATTTTATGTGTTTCGATTATTAATTTCCAAAATTTTCGTGTGAACTTAGATTATTATAAAGATGGATACATTGACGAGTAAAGAAGAAACAGTCAAAAAAAAATCAGGAAATCTGTAATTGTAGAGCGCTGTTGGTCAAATCACAGAGTTACGGCTTAATAACTAATTATGGAAAATATTGTATACATTGAAGACTGATATTGCCTTCTTTATGTTGAAATCTGGTACCTATTAACCCATCCTCCTATTTTAACATAATTTTAATTTATCTTCGACATTCACATTCTATTTGCCACCTCATCAAATACTAAAAACTCGAACTCAATTCGTTTTTGTATCAATAACTGTGCCAGCTACACTTCCATAGAAATCCCAACTGAAAGTATTGAATTACGCATCATAGAAATACATTTTCTTAATGTAGTTTCAAAAGCAGGTAGCCACCAACAGCCAGCAACGGCATGACGAGCTCAAGCGTTCCAGATTTCTAGTTCTCAAATTACACAAGTCAAGAGCCTGAAAGGCATTAAACCCAAGAAGAAACCCTTCCAAAAATAGCACGTGACTTTGATGAAGATGATTGAACTTTAAAAATTGTAAAAATAAGAAGAGTAAATTCAAAATATTTTCAATTTTTTCTATTCAAGGGAAAGGTACTTCTTCTAATTGACATAATTATTTGCACCTTGAAAACTGACAGGTGGCTCAACAATTACCACAAAATGCAAAGCATGCCACAAGAGCAAAAAGTAACCTACTCCTGTGTTCACTACCAATTCATATGGCAATATCAATAATTACCCAAAACGACTTAAGAAGACGGCGACAGGTTTCTGCCTCAAAGGCAGGGCCAACAGTTGCAAAAAGAAAAATGTTTAAAAAAACGTGTTTAAGTCGTCGATCGGTAACAGCAGGATAAGCACAGAGACAGACGACTACGAAGGCGATGTCTTGGGACGGACAGGACACAAGTTGATTACCATGTTGATATGCGGCGCGTGGCAGGATCTTTGTTTGCTTAAAGCGGCATGTGGCAGCTGCCAAGATGAAGAAGGTCCAAGCGCAGCAGAGCAGAGCAAAAGAAAGCAGCTGTACGCATGGAACAGGTAAACCAACCCTTAAAGCGTCTGCTCAATACAATGTACCAATGCACGTATGTATGGATGTGTTTGCTAAGGGTAGTTTTGGCTTCGATCGCTAGGGGTTGGAAAAAATCGGCAGCTGTTCAAATTTCCAACAATCCAAAAAAAGAAGGAAAAATTGGAACTGATAGAGAAAGACAACAAACTTTTGAAGTATCTTTTGAGGGGTTGAAACTTAATACCCATCCTTGGGCCAATGACTTGAAAAATCTCTCGTCTCTCATACATGCATTTGTATGGTGCATGTATGTATGCTAAGTGCGCCGCTTCCGCAGCAGGAACAGAACAGGAAGTCGTCTGGTTATTGAAGGAAATCAAAAAGGGAGCACCATCGCACAGTTCAGCTTCTTCCGGTGGCTCCCATTTGAAGAGCAGAGTAAAACCTGGTAGGCATCCATATTTATGAATTGACCGCGACAAGGAAGTAGGAAATCACGTTTTCTGGTCTGCGTTTTTCTGATTAGTGTTCAAGTTGCAGGATGTCGATGGTGGCGACGACGCCTACTTTTTGCCCCAGACATCAGACGAGACGACGACACCGACAGGCCAGGTTGTCAATGAATTACAGTAGCCATTCCATTGGACAATGGCATGAATGAAATACTCGTCGTGATTAAATCAAAACGGTTTACGCAAGACGACGCTTTGATACTTTCAATTAGCCTGAACCTCGATGAGTGGAAGTATAGGAAAAAGGAGGCGGCGACATGGCAATTAATTAAGTGTAAAAGCGGCGACTGGTTGTGATTCTCTAATGATCTTTGATGACCGCCATATCATACGATGCAACTAATTGTCTTATGGAAGGCTGTAAAAATACCAAATAATATACACTAGAACTCGCTTAGATAAATAACGGCCATACAAGTACAAGTACATACAAGGACCTACGATTTTACCTGTGTGTGCTGTATGTTTCTTTGGCAGACTTTGCACAAACTCATCTATGATAATATTTTTATTATTTAAAAGAATTTGTACAAAATTGCTTATTGTATTCAAATGGAATGGCATAGTAACTTAGGCCTTAAATAACACATTGTTTGAATAGTTAGTAAAAGTACCAAATGGTTGAGCTGTTAGCCAATCGATAACACGAGTTGATCGATCAAGCGAAGCATTTCATCCGCAGCCTCTAAGTTCGTAACTTCAATTGCAGCCTTAATTAAATTGTCGAACAAATAAATTGAATATTTCATGTTCTATGGTGTTATGTTTGGCACTCTGGACTTTGGATCCGGCAACTCAAATTCAAATATCGATTAAAAAAAATTTTTAAAGTTAATTGCCTACAATCTACAAGTGAATAGTTGAATAAGCAATTGTTTTTTTTCCTTTACATATTTGTGTAGTTTGCCTTATATATCTTCCCGTACGAACATGAAGAATGAGTATGTATTAGAGATACAATTTGGGCTGCCTCTCAATTTTGCTGGTGGTGAACGATAATGCCAAAAATATACTTTATAGTGCCAGTTGGAAATCACAGTTGTTAAAGACAGACGAACACATTTCCAAATATATAAAGAGAGCGTAAGTGAGAGCTAACAGCTGACCCAAACATATCCAGAGAGAGGGAACAGCGAATTTCTGAATAGAGCGGTGTCTACTGAGCAATTTGTAATTCTGGGATCAGAGACCGAGACCCCTCTGTATCAGCGACGTCGATACACCGACAGTACACGAGCTTACACTGCTCTCTTTTGCAACAACAAACAAGTGCAAACTGCGAGTGCTCCTCTCTTTTGCAACAACATATAAGTGTTAAATCAGAGCGCTCTCGCGTGACTAAATACACACACGTATTGCTAAAATGAGCATGTGTGTTTTGCTTGCCACTTATCTAGATAGTCTATGGTACGGAGGGCTCACGTCAATGTAATTTATACTTTTAGCTTATTACAAAATGATTAATTAGTGATTTTGCTGGCTCGAGGTCCGACTGAAAACAACTTATGCATTATTGTACACCAAAAATGACCATAAATGCCTATACGGTACCGTTTCATCATTCTCCCGAATGAATCCTCAGTAGGCTTATCGCTAGAGAGACATTGCTTCACCTGCCTTTCCATACAATCAATGTTTTAATCAGTTGGGAACCTCAAAAAACATGAAAGTAAAAATAGGTCAAGCTACCTTGTCTTCAACTTTTTGGTGTACATAAGCTTAAGCTTTAGCTCAAAGTTCCAAGTCCAATAGCTAAAGCAGCTTTTTGAGAGAGCTTAGGACTGGCCGTTAATTTTGAATGCAAGCATTCAAAAAAGCGTTTGCGTTGTTTCTTGAAACTTTTGTTAGTTTCGTTTACAAAACAAAAGAGCGTGCCGTCTCTTATAAATTACAATCCTTATTAAAAATTTGTGAAAAATTGTGTCTCTATCTCTTATAGTCTCTGAAATCGACGCGTTCATACAGACAGACGAACGGACAGGCGGTCCTGGCTAAATCGACTCGGCTATTGATGCTGCTCAAGAATATATTTACTTTATTGGGTCGGAATACCCATTTTCAATTCAAGGTATAAAAAAAAAAGGTGGCAACTGCTCTAAGTCGATAGCGATAGTAATCGGAATGTATGAACAAAACAAAAAAAATTAATAAAGCATACATCATTATCATCAGCTATTTAGGTTACGCATCAAAACTTGCATAGAAAGCTTTTTCATTTTATGCTTTTCACTCAAAGAAAAGTTGTGGGGATGTTGTCGGAAAAATCTAACAGTATTACCAATATTTCTCGGATAAGCAAAGCATTAGAAACAGATAAGTGACAAAAGTTTTTACTTATGAAGAAGGAGAGCAAGAAGGATGTATCTAAATAAAATAATTGTATTAAACCCAGTTTTGTTTTTTTAACTTTAAGAGCCGATTTCTGTTCTCCCAGATAGCTTTTATGTGTCAGATAGTCGTCGATTTTACACTGTTATTTGTTACTTTATGTGACAAATAGATTTTTATAGAAGATGTGAAATCGGCCCTAAATCATTTACGGTCACGTCCTCAAAACGTGTCGAGCTTAAGCGACAACCGTGAAATCCGTGAATATTGTAGGCACATAGCAATGCGAACTAGATGTACATCACCTTTTACGTACTAGCGGTACGGGCCAATTAATTAAACTCGTACGTGCTCAAAACTAACACTTAAAGCTCGCAACCCCAGAAATTACAAAATCACGAAAACTAAAGACAGAATATATTTTGAAAAGAGCATTTGGAAAACATACTCATAACCAGCTAGTAAGGAATTTTCATACACTTACCCTTACAAAAGGGTTTTTTGGAAAGCCCAGTATAGAGGATTGAAAATCTAAATACTATCAATTCCGATGCCATCGAAAAGGTGTCAGTCAAACACACAAATAAAGCCTACCTTAAATCCCAATTCGAAAAGCAAAATAAATCATATATCTAGAAATATTAATTTTTTGATTTTATGTTGGAAAATTCAATTACCCAATGAACTCCTGATCTTTCATCTAGATTAAAAGCAAAATTTTTGCATAAATTGGTCTCAACTCAACATTCATTAGCCGCTATCCAGCCTGTTCAATTCATCTACACAAGTTCAGTTGGAAAAGTTCAAGCTATTTTCGGGTCATGCGTTTTTGGAGTTTGCCGCTCTTCCAAAAAAAAAAACAACAAAAACAAAATTGCCAAACGTGGCCTGCGAAACGAACGATCTGCCAAACGATCGGCAGGCAAATTTTCGTGTTTCAGTGCAGAAAAAGGAAAAACCTGATTTACCGTTTGGCGGCGCGTCGCTCGCGAAACATTTCCCACGCTGGCCTAAGTAAAAACAAATCCAAAATCAAATACAAACAATTCCCACGACTCCAAATTTGTATATATGGAGAGGGAGAGATATAGTAAACCTGTAACAAGTTACAATAATTGCAAACGATGAGTGGATGAGAGTCTGCAGCGGGTGGAAAATGTGAAAATCATGCAGGTGTCATAAAAATGCAGTGAGGCAATCAAAAATTGCCTGCTGATCGTTAAGGGACCGAGATCATTAAAGCAACATAGCCACTTTAGAAATGTAAATCATTAGAGTAAACTTGAAGAGGGAGTACAGTATTCTGTATTTTGATGCCTTCATTATGCCGCCATTGTGAGTTATTAATTAGCATTCATTAGCTTCTGTCATTTAACAAGAATTTAGCATACAGTTTTATTGGTGTGAGAATGGCTTAACACACCTGACCAGACCACTCTCGCGTCGAACCAACGCCTTCCAACCCACCCAAATGAACGACCCACACAGTGGTTTCTACAACTAATTTCACTGACAACGATTACGTTTCCAGCGTAGGTAGTTTCCATTGACTAACCCAAAGAGATCTAAGCACAAGCAAGCTTGCGCCGAGACGGCACCCACCCACTTATCAACCACAACGGCATCATTTGTTGATTACTTCAAATGGTAATTTATGCAAAGCGGTCACTGGTGGGCTGACCAATTGATACACTTTGTAATCGATCCACAAATGTAGTAAATGATTTTCACTTTACCCCGCCGCTTTTTACATTTCCGGTGTAATTAAAGAGGCCTTCGATGTTAATTGTTCGCACACGTCGTCGCCTCATGACTCATGCACGTGTGGGCACGCGCCGGAATGACAAACACGTGACCTCTGACCTTAATCACAAAAAGTGCATAGGCCAAATAGACGGGTAAAACGTTGTTCGACAACTTGTTGCTGGTAAATGATGAGAAGTGCAAAAAAAAAGATGTGAGTGTCGATAACACTCACGAGGCTTTGATGTGAAACATAAAGCTAAATTTAAGGCACAATTTCTTTCTTTCTTTCTTTCTTTCTGTAAAACAACAATAGTCGCAAAATAAAAATCTCAATCTTGAAAAAGCAAAAAAACAGATATAATTAAAAACCTTTTTTTACCATACTGTGCAATCCTCGGTCTACTTCCTTTAACCCCCTAATAAGTCACTGTTTTATCACTGTTCACTCTGTTTAGTCACTTTTAAGTCATTTTTTAGTCACTGTGTAGTCACAAATAAGTCACTATTCAGTCTTTGTTTAGTCACTGAGAAGTCACTGTTTCCTCACTCTTTAGTCATGATTCAGTCACTGTTCAGTCACTGTTGAGTCACTTTTGAGTCACTGTTGAGTCACTGCTTAGTCATGGCTAAGTTAATTCACTGTTCATGCACTTTGTTGAGTCACTGTAAAGTCACTACTTTGTCACTGTTTAGTCACTCTTTTACTACTTCCCCACTTCAACTTTGAACATCTTCCCTTCCAGCAACAACACAAAATATGCATGACGGCAGCGTCACGTGACGCTGAAATGAAATTTTACTCCTACTTTTCCGTACCGAAATTAAAAATGTTTCACATCAAAAAAACCTTTGAAATGGGTTTATTTGCCACAAAAACATAATAGGAGAGAGAGAGCGTAATCCTAAAAAAATTAGGAAGATACAAGGGGGTGAATAGTTCGCCAACGGACTCAAAGAATATTTTTCTGCATTGACTGCCTCTTATAGAAAGTATACAATCAGTGATGCCCAAATGTTTCTTATGGCAGTGCAAACACCAAAGCACAGCTGCGAACTAACTGGAATACCTCTTCTTCATAGCAATTCTACCGTCAAAATAAATGTTGAACGGGACCATCGAAGAAACATGTAAGAAAGTCGGTAAAGTCCAACTTCAACATACTCTATACGCCCTTAAGAATTTGAAATAAACTTGATCTGCCGGCAAGTACAAGAGATGTCATCGCAGAGATCTGTTCCTATGAAAAGGTGGACATGCCTAAATCGACGATCCAATAAGCCAATGAAGCAAAGCTCGAACCAAATCCTTGGGTTTGAAGACTTTAAAAGCCGGCCCGCTAACCGATCCCTTAGCCAGACTGAACTTTCTTTAAACTTCAAAAACTTGACTTAATAAACAAGAAGAGCTCACGATTGGTTTTCGAGAATCTATTTGTACTTGCTTGAACCCCCGTTCGTCGAAAGATAAGCTCAAAAGCGTTCAGTATGAGCAAGACTTCTTTCAATCCGATACTTGCCTTCGAATGCATGCAAAAAATCAACTTCCGTTCTGCATCAATCGCCATCAATGGCAGCGGAAGCCATAAAAAACATACAGCGGAGAGAGAGAGTGAGAGAGTAATCGTAATCCCCACCCAACCCGGTTTTTCCCCCCTTCTCCATATTAATGTAACTTTAGAAGCACAAAAGCATAGCAACAAATGGAAGAAAAATGGGCATAGAGAAGCGCAAATATAATAAAAATAATTGCACAACAAAACGGCCGACGGTCGGCGGCAACAACGACAACGACGAACCCAGAGGTCAAACTATTGGATGTTGTCTTTCACCACCAGTTGTTGTTGCTGTTGTTGTCTGGCACTCTTCTTCACAGTGGCTTCTGGCAAGTACAATGCACTTTTTATGCGATTAAGCGAAATCTGATGCCTTGGATGCATTGCAAAAAAAAAGGAAAAAAAGGGTTAAAGATGAGTAAGAAAAAATCACTTGCACGTAACAGTGATTAACAGTCAAAGGTGAAGTTAAAGTAAGCAGCTAGTTAGAAATTTTAAGTCAAGCCACAGGTTGAAGAGGTAATTAAATCAAAGTAACTTTTATGCTAAGCAGCTGAAATATATAGGATGGATAATTATTATTTTGAAATATTTTTTTAAAGAGCTCATTCAATGTTGACTATTTTTAAGTAATAATATAAAACTCAAGCGATAAGAAACTCTTTGTGCGATAAAAAAAAACTCACAAATAATGATTATGATTTTTTTGCTCAAAAATAACACTCAATCAGGTATTATGTTTTTATCAAACATGTGTACACATGGGACATTCCATATCAACTCGGAAACAAAATTTTTTGTGGGTTTATTTCTAAAAAAATATTAACTGCCATTATTTTAAAGTACTTTATGTAGTTGAAAATAACCCAAAATGTTGTACCTCTACTGTCAATAGTTCTTGAGATAATCTGGAAAACACATGAAATTTTAAAAAAGTCAAAACTTCGAAACGATGTAACGGATTTAGTAGAACTAAAATCGACTTTTTAAAAAACAGATTATAATTAGACTTAAATTCTGACCAAAGAAAACTAGAAAACAAACAATAGAAGCAAAAATAGAGGAATGCTATCTTTGACTCGAAGTTTTTATACCAGGGCTATAAGGCTACAATCTATACCATACATTTGTAGAATCAAAATGTGTGTGTAAGGGGCTATCTCCGCAACGCAAAATGCATGCGGTTTGGTTTTACTTTTCTATAAATAAGTTCCTCAAAAATTTAAAATTAGTCCAGAAAGTCTCACATTTGGTCTGAAATTGTGTGTTTGAAAGCCTATTCCATTTCATTTTGTGTCATTCTGAATAACGGAACATTTTATGGAAGATTTTGTTTTTATACCTTTTTGTGTAAAAAATTGTTTTCTGAAAAATATTTAATTTTGTGTAAGTATATTTGTTGCTTTAGAAAATTTGTGTACTTCTCAACCTATGAGGGGTTTAAGTTAAATGTGGAGACGATGAAATTTGGACCGGAGAACGCGAAATGGTTCACAAGATGTGGCTTCGAGGAGCCGTGAAAGTAGCGAAGACATTACACATCTCAATGAAAACAAGAGCGCAAGTTAAAGTCGGCTCTAACCGACTTCGATATACCCGTTACTCATGAAAAAACATGTTTAACAGTGTTCCTGCGTTCCTTAGGGTAAACATCTGAAAAGTATGCAACACTTTTTTAACTCAGCTCTTTTTCACATTTTTGCTCATAACTTGAGAACCGCTTATCCGATCTTTATCATGTCTGCAGCGAATCGATTCATTTTGCTAATTACCAAATATCTCTAAGAGGTACAAATGTAACTGAAATGATGAAATGATTCCTTCTGCCTGTTACATACATTTGCACGACTTTAGTATACCCCTTTTACTCTACGAGTAACGAGTATAAAAATAGAGGCAAGCCAACTTCGGCTCGACCGAAGTTTATATACCCTTGGAGCTTGATAATTGGCTGACAGTTTGTATGGCAGCTATACTATATAAAGGTCCGATTTCGACAAAGCTTGTTGAAATTATGTAAAATCATTGAAAACTTAAAAATACGGGCGTAGGGAGCGATAACATTGAAAACAAAATAATTTTTCTCACTATGACTTTTTTCAGACCTAACTTTTGGATGGCAGCTATACTATATAGATGTTTGATTTCGACAAGTTTTGGTGAAATTATGTGATATCATTAAAAACTTATAAATACGAGCGTTGGGAGCGATAGCACTAAAAACAAAAAAGTTTTTCGCACTAAAACTAGTTTTTCAACCGATCGTTCCTATGGCAGCTATATGCTATAGTCATCCGATCCCGCCGGTTCCGGCAAATGTGCAGCGTATTTACACCAAAAGACTTCGTGCAAAGTTTGGTTAAGATAGCTTTAAACTGACGGAGGAGATAGCATAGAAACGGACGGACGGACAGACGGACATGGCTATATCAACTTAGCTCGTCTTGCTGATCAAGAATATATATACTTTATGTGGTCGGCGATGCTTCCTTCTATGCGTTACAAACATCCGGACAATTTTAATATACCCTCTCCAAGGGATCAACGGAACAATGATGCAACAACAACTGCAAATGAACGTCGTGAAATACAAAATCTACAAGGTAATGCCTTCAATACGATATGGTCGCTATTGACAGACATATAAATTTAAAGGTGAAGCAGATGGAATGTGCAGTGCGAATGGTAAAGTGAGATTGCCTCATTTGGGGAGCCCACCACCACACAATTTACGAAAAAATTAAATTCATTTAGTAAGCAGCGAAGTGCGCGTGTTCGCTAGTAATTTATATAAATGATGTTAGCCGAGTAATTTCCAAACTTAGTAATAGATGGACCCACTACTTTGACTATTTGCTGGCTAGTTTGTTATATGGCAGCTAAACGAAATATTCATCCGATTTAGATCAAAACTCACCAAAACTGTGTTGAAACAAATTTTATTCATCACTGGAAAGTATAAAGTCTCTACCATTGAAAACAAAAAAGTTTTTCTCACTAGAACTACTTTTGCGACCGACCGCTCCTATGGCTGCTATGTGCTATAGTCATCCGATCCGGTCGGTTACGACAAATGTGCTGCAGAAATTGTACCAAAACGGACGGATAAAAAATTTCCGCTACAAACCTATCAAATTTTGCAGAAAGTTTACAATTGGAAAGTTTATGTAAGGTAAAAACCCTGCACAGTTTTCTAAGATATATGGATTACCCCTTAAAATAATATTTAATAAGTTCAATGACTTTTAATTCCCACCCTCTCTACTTCACCCATCATAAATTGATGCAGCTTTTCCACACACAAATTTGTAGATACTTGTTGAAATAACACCCAGAGGGTCCCCCCCCTCTATATATATACCATGTATAATTAGCTGCAGCTAAAGCGAGGGTGTACAAATCAAATTTACATGGGTTATTTTTATAAGCCGACGACTACAGAAAACAAACAACGGGAGAGAGAGAAGGAAAATCGTATCATGTATGTGTGTTTGGGTTTTCATTTGTGCACTGAAGCAAGAGACCCCAGCCAAGAAGAACGAGCAAGTTTTTGAGCTCAAAATAGACATATGTATTACCGTTCCAGATATATACCCACATATGAACATATGTACGTATATGCCTAGATAAACTCGAAACTTGGCTTTCTTCCGCTTGTTTATCGAAGCGTTGCAATTATTGTACTTAAGGGTATGCGAGAAGAGTTACATACTTGCATTTCCTCGCACTTGACTGCACAGCGAACCTGCGAACCCACTTCTACAGTCCCCATCCACCATCTTTTGTGTAATTAAATCACTCAAGCGTTGAGGAGCGCTTCAGTTGAATTATAGACAACATTATGGCCCACAGACATGAAGAGTATCTCTACTTGGATTGAAAAACACATCATTATAACATTATTACAAAGTGAATATAATGAAAATATTTCAAGTGTTTGCCGCCGCCACTCATTTCCTCCATTGTGTGTGCGCCACTGGTTGAAGTGGTAGGAGGTGGAGGAGTGGGTAGGATACCAACTATTCATGCCTTCTTCATTAACCATGCAAATTTCTTACATCATTTCAAGCAGCTGCAAAAAATTCTAGTTCTTGGCCCAAAATTAGGTGTCCATATTAATTATATTGTTTTCTGTTCAAAGCTTAGACCAAAAACCCGATCAGCCCAGACAGCTGCCGCTTAAAAGCCCGTAGGTGGTGGTGCCGTGTTCCAAAAAAAAAAAACACAACAGTGATTTATGCATGGCAACTGACTTGTTGCCCGCCCGCCTAAGCGTATATAATTCGACCAAACCTATATGGCATCTATCTATGTATCGCTGACTCTCCTTCTACTACTCTTTGCGTGAGTTAATTGCAGCTGCTCTTTGACCCGCATATCAGACCTGAAACCTTAACTTACCTGTTGTTTCAGCTAGCGCTACCTGCGTTATTGTTTTACAGCTGTTGCAACACCCCATCCCATCCCATCTATCTATCTATCTATGTGTATATCTATGGGGGGTGTCTGCCTGTCTGCTTGACTGGTGCCTTTATCTACACATAACTGTTAACTATACATTTTTCTAAATTACATTGCACATTGCACATGCTGCCAACTTGGTTCATTAACTGATAAAGCACAGAGATACACAGCAAGAATATGTGGGTCAGGCAAAGATAACTTTGATAAATATTAAAGATACACAAAGTGTTTTAAAAAATTATTAATTAATGTTCTCAAGTGTTGACTAAGCTTCGACAAAAGGAAATTGAGAGACATTGTTTTCATCCTTTTTAAAATCTTTCATTTTGAATAAGAGTTTGGACGTTTAGACTTCTGAGGTCGTGTTCCATCTTTTCCCCAAACACATAAATATAAAGTACTTTTTATACTCAAAGGTATTATTAAGTTTCTGCAAAAGTATGTAACAGGAAGAAGAAAGGATCCTACCCTCCCCCCATATACTCTTGATCCATGTCTGTGTGTCTGTCCTTTCGTATGAACGAAGAGATCTCAGATATGGTAAGAGATAGAGGTTTGACATGTATGGGACATAAAATTCATATACGTTCATGCAGATCAAATTTATTTTTTATTACCTAAAACAGTCAGAAGGAATCATATTCCCGACCCTATAAAGTAAACATATTTATCGATCAGCATCAAGAGCCGTCGATCTCAGAGACTATAAGAGATAGAGACACCATTTTTTGCATGTAGGAGCCTCATAACTTGGAACAGGGTATTTTGTAGTCGTGGCACTCGACTTTAGCACTCTTACTTGTTATACGCTTCAAAAGAGTATTATGATTTTGCCCAAAAGTTTGTAATGCAAATAAGGAATCATTTCCGATCACATATCGCTCACTTACTAAAATGGCTTAACTCAAAATATACGGTTTTTGACTTAATGATGCAAAAATATTCGCTATATTGTGAACTATTTTGTGTAAAAGCTTTCATATTTAAGTCTCTTATACTTTCCACGTGAGATGAAAATATAAGAATGCAAGAGGGTCATAGTTCAGATGTCCTGTAGTCGATATGACGCAAATATACTTCGGCTTTCAGTTCACACATCATTTTATTCAAATTTTATTAATAGGCATTTTAAATTTATAGAATTTGAATAGATTCTCCATTGAGAACTTTTTAAATTTAGTCTTGAATGTAAGTGAGCGATATATTCTCGACCAGCCTGACGAGCAGAGTCGATTGCTCGGCTATTATTAAAATGATATGTTTTTAAACTGATCTGCGAAATTTGATTGTTATCGCTTCTTCAAGTGCATTTAAATTTCGGTACAGAAG
This sequence comes from Lordiphosa clarofinis, assembly GCA_018904275.1. Lineage (NCBI taxonomy): Eukaryota > Metazoa > Arthropoda > Insecta > Diptera > Drosophilidae > Lordiphosa > Lordiphosa clarofinis. The sequence continues at coordinate 322,186 of JAEIGQ010000156.1, read as the reverse complement.
AAGTTTCATTTCTCGTTTTTTGTTTAAGATTGCAAGTTTCTTGAAACTTGAAACTTTAACCTCGAATTCCGATTGATTGATTTAAAGTATAACGTTCATACGTTTCGTTAAAGACTTTTAATAGCGTTATGTATTTTTTTCTATCAGAAACTAGAAAGTAACAACTTTACCATCTTATTAGCATATTACATTTAAAAAGAATAATAAAAACAAGTGAGAAAGTCGGTCAAGCCCGACTATAACATACTCTGTACCTGGAGTAGAAGCTGAATGCAATGCTTCGCTTATCTCTAAGTCTCTCTCTCTAAGATTGTGCGGTGTTAGTTGTAATAGGATGGAAGGGGGTGGAGGGAGGGTGATTTACTTTACAGACAGACGGACATGGCTATATCGACTCGGCTGTTGATGCTGATCGAGAATATATATACTTTATATAGTCGGAAATCATTCCTTCTCCCTGTTACACACTTTTGCACAAACTTAATATACTCTATATATCTTTGGTATAGAGTATAAGAATACACCTACCTCAAGTTCTTATAACTAACAAAAATTGAAATAACAACGATGGATTTATGGCCTTTTTCCATAAATTCAAGTCGTCACAGACGTATAAGAGTATACAGCATGATAACAATTCGCAATATAACTCTTATCAAAAGTGGGAGAAAACAGAAGTGTTCCTATCAATTTCATAACCACATTTATGTGGATGACACATCTAGATGAGATCATTTGTGGGAATAAAGAATTGAAAGAAACATATGTACTTCAAGCTGGGTGAGGGTGTGAAGCAGGCAAAGTGGGGTGTGTCTCTCTTTCTTTCTCTTTCAGTCTATTTACTTGCAGCAAATATCTCAAAAAAACTTTAAAAATTCAAGACGAGTTGGCAGGCTCACAAAAAGTAAACCGTGAGAAGCTTTAGCCAACTTTTTAGCCAAAGTAAACGCGGCATACCACACTATTGAAATAGAAAGAGGAAAATGCAGGTAGCTGAGACAACAAAAACAAAAAAATAAAACAACAAGCAACAGCAAAAGCAGCTGATTCCCAGACAACAACAAAAACAACAAAGTAATTTCATTGATTACCGATACGCAATGCGCACGTTCCGAATGGAATGGAAGCCATAAACCATCCCAGGCAACATAACTTGAAACCTCAAGCTCCGCACCTCTTCCTTTTCTACTCCTCCCCAATAAACACACTAACTACCTTCTTCATAGACGGCCCCTCACAAGGCAAGCGGTGTGGCTTTGGATTTTGTTGATCGTTTTGTGCTTTTGTGTTTCTTCTTTGGCTTGGGCTTTGCCGACGGCGGCAACGGCGCTTGGCGTACAAATCCCACTGAATGGGGGGGAATATGGGCTACATACATTGGCCATAGCCATATATGGGGGGGCTAAGAAGACTCTTTGCCTATGCGTCATGGGCTTTGACTTGGGCCGGAGCAAATGAGAGAGGGTTTTTTCAGCTGCTTTTTAGCCTCAGCTGCAATCAAAACAAAAACAAAAACAGAGAAAAAACAAAAAAAGGTGGGAAGACGGAGGCCACCGCAGATAATCGTTATGATAAACATAATCGTTCGTTCTTTGGGGAAAATTGGTGTGTGTGTGTTGGGTTAAAACCTTGGTGCATTTTTTTTTCTTTGAAAAATGCAATTTGTGGTTTTGGCCAGTTTTTGAAACTGGCATTTCCGGTGATTTTATATTCTTGGAATGGGATTGTAAACTTGTAAGTTTTAAACATTAAGAATTTATTTTCCAACAATGATACTCTCAAAAGTACTCCGAGAAAATGAAAAACCCTTTAAAAACTGAGAAATAATAAACAGAAAGTATCATTCGTTCCCGAATTTTATGCACAGTTTCTTTAATTAACGTCTCAAACTCCCAAAATCATAAATTCCAATAGAAAATAAACTACTTTGTCAGTTCGAGGTAAAGAAGTGCCTATACTGTTTAATCTAAAATATTTCCCGTTTCTATCATCAGTAGGGTTTTGCTATCAACTCTAGATTTTTAATCTGCTTCTTGGAGTGTTGCTGGTTAAGCAAATAACTGCTCTTAAAAGAGTAATAGTTTCTTTTCAAACAAACCGTTTTTGTTGTAAGTTACTTTGAGTGTGTTAAGTTTCGTACAAAGAAGGGGGGAGACCCCTATGAAGAATTTTTAGTTCATTTGGCTAGCTTTCTGATGCTTAATTTGCTAATTCTGTTGAAGAATGTATGTAGTTCTAAACTTGCTTACATATTGTTTTAATAGTATAACAAATAAATTTTCATTAAAGGGTTTTTTTATTTTGTCAATTTGTTTTACCAAAAGTTCCGAAATTATCCTTATTATTATTGTTAAGCACTTTGAATGGACTAGTATTCCCCCTCAGTCTACACTGATCAGCATTTTGTTTAATCTTTTTGCTTTTAATCCCTTTCATTTCAAAAAGATACAATATCTTTTTGCTTCTCTGTTGCTCTAATTGCGTTTAATCTATAACCACTCGACGAGTCGGCTTTTGTTTAAACAATCTCAAGCTGTTTGGTTACTTTATTCTCTCATAATTTGCTGTTCTTTTTTATTTCGGGCTGACAGACACAAAAAGGCAATTTCTGTTGGTTTATTTATTTTAAGTTTGCCGCATTAATTAACCAACCGTATGAATGAATGAATAATGTTAATATTATGTGGGAAACATTAATGAATTATGCATTTTCGCACGCTGTAATTACAGAGATAACAAAGATCATGATGATGAGGTAGCGATTGATTACTAACCAAGTCCGAAGCGTTTTTTAATCTTTTTCAGCAAATGCATTTTCTTTTTGCTCGAAAGTTTGTCCTTGGTGCTCATCATCAGTTCATTGCTTTCCATGGCCAGGACATGGGCTGCAGCTGTGGCCGCATTATGATGATTGTGTTGATGATGATTATGGTGATGCAGATTCATATTCAAATGTGGATGACTGCCCTGAGGCATATAGTTGGCTGGTATATCCGATAGACCCATTTTGTAGTATTTTTTCTGGTTGAACGGAAAACGCGAAACTAAACAAGAAGCTTGCAATATTTGCTTTTTGGCATTAAATTAAATTTTTAGTAGAGTTTTTACGTTTTTAAAACATTTTGTTTGATGTTTTTTTTTTTTGTTTATTTTCGTTTGTTTGGTTGAACTCCTCGAAACGCGACAACGAGAACAAACGAAAATCCAGCGAAAACGACAGCGACGACCGAACCAAACGCTTCAACGTTCAAATTATAACTGAAACTTCTTTGCAACGCGACTGCAAAACCAAAACCGTTTGCTGCTGCCTTTGCCACAGCTGAGAGCGAGAGAGCGATTCGCACCCGCAAAGCAGGAAGAGAAGGTAACAACAACAATTCCCCAGTTTGTCTCATGCAGCTGTTTCTTATTTTCTATGGTTTCGCTTTTGAGCCTGAATTTCGCGTCCTCCCTTATAATTTTAAATTTTTGTGTTTGTTGCCTGCTACGCTGACGCCGACTCCGACGCCGACGCTTGCACCTTGATCGGCCATTCTTGTTGTTATTGTTTTCCTGCTGCTGATGCTGCTGTTGTTGTTGTTGTTCTAGGCCAGGTTGCGCCTGCATTTTGACCAGGCGCTGCTCTGATCTGTTAACTGTTTTCTTTGTGTATGTGTATGTTTGTGAGCATGTGGTAGGTAGAAATGGCTTGCCCATAGTTCAGCAAAGTTCAAGACTCTTCATTATTCTCTTTCGTCAAAATAGTTCCAGTTACTCCAGGGGTTAGGAGATGGGCTCTAACTAGTACAATTGTGTTAATGCTAAGGTTAGGAGGTTAACGTTAGCCAAAAGTAACTAGAAACTGAGATATTATATACAAATGTACATTAGAGCGTTCTTCATGTAAAGTTTTTCACAAAACATGGTTAATAAAATTCAATATATAAATACAGAATTTAACGAAAATACGAAATCAAATATTTTAGATTTGAAGGATAATTTATCTATGAACTATCCATGAGCCCAGAGACCTTTTACGAAAATGTCGAATAAAAAAATTAAATATTTCACGTTAAATTCAATGGTTTTTGGTGTATTGGTGTTAACACTATAGACTGTGAATCAAGCAAGCTAATAGCTTCAACATTCTATCCACAGCATTTCATCCAATGGGGTAAAAACTTGAACTTGGCTTCTTGGGGAAACCACGTTAAAGCTGTTTCAATCTATGGGATATTCCCTATCAACTCGTCGACCCCAGTTATTTTTGTTATTTCCAAAAAACTATTAATGGCTAAGACTGTAGGAGAAAAACATGTGATATTTTCTTCAATATATAGTAATTGGGGTATTTTCATCTATATATAGTAATGTTTTTCCCCTTACTGTCAATAGTTCTCCAGATAAGCGGCGGGCACCAAAATTAACGGAAAGGGTACAACATTTTTTTTATCATTTACTTTCGATCAGCGAGTGTTTGTTGTAATAATTATTGCCCCTTTGGGATTACGCAATAACGGGCTATGAGGCTGGCCACCGCTGCTTCAGATAATCCAGAAACAATTAACATTTAATCGAACTGTTAATAAATTTTGTTTTATTAACCATTTTAATAATTGATCAATTTTAAGGATACTTCGATATATAAAAAAAAACAGTCAAACACCTAAAATTGGAAAAAAAATGTATTCCCTTGCTCTCAGGCTGTCTTCCATCTTTTTAAAAATTATGAAATGCGCATAAATTTTATGTGTTTTCCGGATTATCTCGAGAACTATTGACAGTAGGGTAGGGGAAAAACAAATTGGGGTATTTTAATCTATATGTAGTACTTTCAAATAACACTAACAAACAAACACAAAAAAAAAAACAAGGAAGAGTGTTGCGGTCGAGTGCCCCAAAAGCAAAATATCCTGTACCAAGTAATGTGGTTCCTATAGATTTAAATTCCATCCAACATTCTATCCAACATCATTTCAAGTATAGAGTACAGATCTAAGAGATGGTAGAGGTTTGACATGTATGGGACAAAAAATTCTTATACTTGGGCAGGCAGATTAAGTTTATTTTAAATTTTTGCCACGCCCCCGCAATTCAAAAAAACGGTTTATCTCCCTCAATTTTGTAAATAGATGATTCATACCTTTTACAGATCATTAGCAATATGTATCGATTTTTTGAAGAAATATTAAAGATCGGATGAGCGGTTCTCAAGTTATGAGCAAAAAGGAATAAAAACCTCCCTCCTCCACACCCACAGCCAACACCGCCTATAATTCAACAAAGAGAAAGAGCTAGAGAGAGAAACTAAGAGATGAGCGCAGCAGCAGAGTTGCATTCAAAGAAAGTCGGTCAAGTCCGACTATAACATACTCTGTACCCGGAGTTGGAGCTGAAATCAGCGCTGCCGCTGTGCTCATTTCTAAGTTTCTCTCTCTCTTTTTGCTGAATGAAGTGCGGTGTTGGTTGCTGGTGCGGGGGAGGCGGTTTTTATACCCTGTACCCATTACACATTGCACCCATTGTGCAACTGTATGTAACAGGGAGAAGGAAATATTTCCGACCCTATAAAGTATATATATTCTTGATCAGCATCAACAGCCGAGTTGATTTAGCCATGTCCGTCTGTCTGTCTGTCTGTCTGTCTGTATGAACGCGTCGATCTCAGAGACTATAAGAGATAGAGATACAAATTTTTGCATTGACAAAGGTGTGTGCCGTACGCAGATCAAGTTTGTTTCAGATTTGCAAAATTTCCCACCCTCCCCCCTTAAACCGCAAAAAACTGTCAGAGCCACAATTTTAAAGTTACAACATCGTCGCTTAATATATATATTATTTTAATCTATTTATTCTGAAACGCACTATGAGATCTGAGCAAAAACACAGAAGTTATTCTCGAAACAATTTTTGCGCCCCCCCCCGCCCACCACGCTTTGCTTATTACGGATTGGTTGCAGCTTGCGCCCGCGTGTGTGAGGGCGCGTTTATGTGTGCGTGTGTGTATGTGTGTGTTTTTGTCAATTGTACAGGGTATTTCGAAGTCGAGCTTCTCGACTGCAACGGTCTTACTTGTTTTTATTGTTTTTGCTCATAGCTTGAGAACTGCTCATTCGATCTTTATAATTTCTTCGGCAAATCGATAGATATTACTAATGACTAAATCTAGAAGACACGATTCATCTATCTACAAAACTGTGGAAGATATAACGTTTTTTCCAAATTGCGGGGCGGGAGGGTGTGTGAAAATAAACTTGATCTGCCTGCAAGTACAAGAAGCATTTGTCCTATACATGTCAAACCCCTATTTCTTACCATCTCTAAGATCTGTTTGTTCATACGGACGGACGGACGGACAGACGCACAGACGGACATGGCTATATCGACTCGGCTGTTGATGCTGGTCAAGAATATATATACTTCATAGGGTCGGAAATGATTCCATCTCACTGTTACATTGCACAAACTTAACATACTCTATGTACCTTCGGTACAGAGTATAAAAATTAAAATTAATTTCCACACACATGAAACCTCTTGCTCTTACCATCTCTGAAATCTGTGCATTCATATAGGCAGTCGAACATGGCTATATCGACTCGACTGTTGATACATACCCTAAAGAAATTTCAGTTTCAGCTACAGAAAAACTGAAAGACCAGGATGGAATTCATTTTTCAAACTTGGAAATAATCAGAAAATTACCAAAAAAAAAAAAAAAAAGTAGAGGCAAGCTAACTTCGGCTCGACCGAAGTTTATATACCCTTGAAGCTTGAGATATGCCTGCCAGTTTGTTCTATGGCAGCTATACAAGATATTCATCAATATATTCATGACTGCAAAGTGTAAAGTGTTTAAAAAAAATAGTTTTTCTTACTAAAACTACTTTTTCGACCGATCGTTCCTATGGCAGCTATATGCTATAGTCATCCGATCCGGCCGGTTCCGACAAATGTGCAGCGTATTTGTACCAAAAGACTTCGTGCAAAGTTTGGTTACGATAGCTTTAAAACTGACGGAGGAGACAGACGGACGGACATGGCTATATCAACTCAGATCCTCATGCTGATCAAGAATATATATACTTTATGTGGTCGGAGATGCTTCCTTCTCTGCGTTACAAACATCCAGTCAATTTCAATATACCCTCTTGAAGGGTTTAAAAAAATATTTCTGCGATTTCGCAAAGTAAGATTCTAATCAAAAGTCAATGTTAAAGATCAACAGAATTTTCAAAAACTCTGATATGTATAACTTCTTTATTGAAATATGAACCATAGGCAGAACAAGTTGAGACGTTAGATATATTTAAAATATGCCTAAGCATACCAAATTCTCATTTGGCATTTTCATTTAACGCTTGCTTAAGGACAATTCCCTCAAGAAATCGACATGGTTAGGCAAAACTCACTGCCTGAAGGTACAATTTTCTGTGACATTCACAAGACAATGCAATTCAAAAGACGGAACCAATGGGCAATTGTCAAGGCAAAGTTGGTTGGTGGTAGATAAGCAAAAAAGACAAATGGGCATTAGGAGTAAGTAAAAGAAGCAGAATCAGAAAAAGTACAGCAGATGTTTAAAAATATTCGTGGGAGAGCAGGCACCATAAAGAAGATGATGAAGAAAAATTGCACTTGGATGGAGCAAGCACAACTGAAATTCATGGATACTTGAATGTGCAATGCATGAGTGCTAAAATCTAAATTTAAATATTGTACAGTGGCGCACAATAAATTGTGAATGTAAAAAAAAATACGATTAGGATTGGCAAAGACAGTTGATGATTGAACTTTTTCATATAGTTCGGACTTTTTCCAGCGGACAATTTGTTTTTTTTTTTGGTACGTTGAAAAGTCGCATCCCAATCGATTTCCAACCTACTCCCACCAGCTTTTGGGTTTAAACTGTCGGTTCTTTTAAGTTCAAAAATATTAAAATTAATTTCAAAATAAAAGTTCGGGTCGATTCTCCGGTTCCACTGTCAACTATATAAATAAATACTGCAAATAAATAAGTCGAAGAATACAATCTCCCCTTCTGCGTATTGAAAAAAAAAACACCACAACACAGCAGCTGCTTTTTAGGGGGGGCCAAAAGACGATGGCGTTGACAAAATATGAATATACTTATAAAAGATATTTATAAATATGGCCTTATCAGCTCGACCAGGCAACTGGCGCACGTCTGTCGGCACGTGGTGCCCCTTTTCTCTATGCAACGACGCATCGTAGACGACACATAAATTTTACACCTGGAATTGGCAAACAAACAAAACGGCACAGAAAGATCGAAAGAGAAACCCTTTCAGGTCGCAGAAATGCAGCCACAGATGGACACCTTTTTGCATGTGTATGGATGTGGCATACATGTGAGTGTCTCATTTGGGGGTAGTTCCTGTTTCGCCAATACACTTTTTTTTGCACAGCAGCTGTATATCCAGGACGCACGTCTGCCAGGATGCTGAATATGCATTTCCACTTTAATATCAAAATTTAAATGCTTTGTGCTCCCTTCCGATCTTGAAAATTGCATCTGCTGTCAGTTGATGTCGGCTGGACGATCTTAAAGGGCACACGAAGAAGCACAATTATTATCCGTCCATCATCATAGAGAATCATCAGACAGCAGACGGTTTCTTAAGTATACTCAAACCACAAGATCAATTCAAAATCGTAAGCAAAATTTGCAGAAAGAAGTTTCAGATTAGGTTGAACTTATGCATAGATTGGTCATAGACCGTGAATACTTGCATGTATATGTGGGATTATATATTCTGAAGAATATGAAGAAAGTATATATTAAAGCCAAAACCAAATTATTCTCCAAATGGTTAGGAAATGTCTGCGAAAATTTTGTATTTTTTCTTTACATAAAAGAAAGTGAGACGTGCAGTAGGTTAACATCTATTTTTATACCCTTGGAGAGGGTATATTAAAATTGTCCGGATGTTTGTAACGCATAGAAGGAAGCATCTCCGACCACATAAAGTATAGGTATATATTCTTGATCAGCATGACGAGCTGAGTTGATATAGCCATGTCCGTCTGTCCGTCCGTCTGTCCGTCCGTCCGTCTGTTTCTCTGCTATCTCCTCCGTCAGTTTTAAAGCTGTCTTAACCAAACTTTGCACGAAGTCTTTTGGTATAAATACGCTGCACATTTGTCGGAACCGGCCGGATAGTCGTCCGATCCGGCCGGTTCCGACAAATGTGCAGACAGATTGATAGCATATAGCTGCCATAGGAACGATCCGTTGAAAAACTAGTTTTAGTGAGAAAAACTTTTTTGTTTTCAAAGCTATCGCTCCCAACGCACATATTTATAAGTTTTCAAAGATTTTACATAAATTCAACAAGATTTGTGGAAATCTGACCACTTTATAGTATAGCTGCCATACAAACTGTCAGGCATATATCAAGCTCCAAGGGTATATAAACTTCGGTCGAGCCGAAGTTAGCTTGCCTCTATTTTTACTTTTAAGAAAATATTCTCCATTTGCAAATTTTTTTTATACCCTTGGAGAGGGTATATTAAAATTGTCCGGATGTTTGTAACGCATAGAAGGAAGCATCTCCGACCACATAAAGATATATTTCTTGATCAGCATGCCGAGCTGAGTTGATATAGCCATGTCCGTCTGTCCGTCTGTCCGTCCGTCTGTTTCTATGCTATCTCCTCCGTCAGTTTTAAAGCTATCGTAACCAAACTTTGCACGAAGTCTTTTGGTATAAATACGCTGCACATTTGTCGGAACCGGCCGGATCGGATGACTATAGCATATAGCTCCCATAGGAACGATCGGTTGAAAAACTAGTTTTAGTGAGAAAAACTTTTTTGTTTTCAATGTTATCGCTCCCAACGCTCGTATTTATAAGTTTTTAGTGATTTCACATAATTTCACCAAGCCATGTCGAAATCGGACAACTATATAGTATAGCTGCCATACAAAAGTTAGGTCTGAAAAAAGTCTTAGTGAGAAAAACTTTTTTGTTTTCAATGTTATAGCTCCCAACGCCCGTATTTATAAGTTTTTAATGATTTTACTCATTTCACAAAATCGAAATCGGACCACTATAAGTATAGCTGCCATAAAACTGTCAGGCACATATCAAGCTCCAAGGATATAAACTGGTCGAGCCGAAGTTAGCTTCTCCATTTTTATACCCGTACCCATGAAAAGGGTAAAGGGGATCAAAGTTGTGCAAATGTATGTAACAGGGAGAAGGAAACATTTGACCCATAAGTATATATTTGATCAGCATAACACGAGTCGATTTAGCAGTCCGTCTGTCCGTTGTCCGTTGTCCGTCCGTCCGTTGTCGTTGTCCGTGCCGTGTGTTGACGCGTAGATCCGAGACTATAAGAGATAGAGATACAAATTTTGCAGTACAAGGTATAGGCCGTACCGATAGTTTGTTTCAGATTTGCAAAATTTCCCCCCCTCCCCCTTAAACCGCAAAAAACTGTCAGCCACAATTTTAAGTTACAACACGTCAAAAATATCAGGCCAATCTATCTATTCGAAAAGCACATGAAATCTGAGCAAAAACACAAGTTATTAACGAAACAATTTTCACCCCCTCCCCCACGCTTGGTTATTACGTTACGTTTGCTGTTGCGCCCGCGTGTGTGAGGGCGCGTTTGTGTGTATGGCGTGTGTGTTTGTTTGTGTGTGTGTGTTTGTAATGTAAGGGTATTTTGAAGTCGAGCTAACTCGACTTGGTCTTACTTGTTTTCCATTGGTAGGGTATACTAAAATTGTCCGGATGTTTGTAACGCAGAGAAGGAAGCATCTCCCACCACTTAAAGTATATATATTCTTGATCAACATAACGAGCTGAGTTGATATAGCCATGTCCGTCTGTCCGTCTGTTTCTATGCTATCTCCTCCGTCAGTTTTAAAGCTATCTTAACCATACTTTGCACAAAGTCTTTTGGTACAAATACGCTGCACATTTGTCGGAACCGGCCGGATCGGATGACTATAGCATATAGCTGTCATAGGAACGATCGGTCGAAAAACTAGTTTTAGTGAGAAAAACTTTTTTGTTTTTAGTCCTATCGCTCCCAACGCTCGTATTTGTAAGTTTTCAATGATTTCACATAATTTCACCGAGGCTTGTCGAAATCGGACCACTATATAGTATAGCTGCCATACAAACTGTCAGGCATATATCAAGCTCCAAGGGTATATAAACTTCGGTCGAGCCGAAGTTAGCTGGCCTCTATTTTTTTTAATGTTAACGTCTCCAAACTTAGCGAATCTTATTATAATACGCTTTCACACAGTATTGCAGATTTTGGTTAAAATCGGATGACTATATCTTATAGCTGCCATGAGAACTATCGGAAGAAAAAAAGTTCTAAGTGAGAAAAACTTTTTCGTTTTTAATGTTAGTGTCCCCAAACTCAGCCAATACTAACTTTTAATACTCTCCCACAAAGTAGCACATTATTGTAAATATCGGATGACTTTATATTACAGATGCAATAATACCAACAGGACTGAAATGAACTAAAAAACTTTTTTCTTTTAAATATTATCGTTAGGCACAAACGAAGTTAGCTTGGCCTTCTCGTTGATATATGTACAATGTACATATGTATTTTTCAGCCCTAAAGACGAATATAAAGGGGTTCAAAGTATATCGGAAAGAAAAAAGGAGTAGTGTTTTATTTTACAAAAATAATGCTCATAAGATACGCCTGACCTCGAGCCGGCATGGAATGTCTAAAAGTAAGAACAAAATTGTGAGAGATTAAACGATTATTCCAAGTTGCGACGGGGCAAGAGGGTGGTAAAATATGAAAATTAACTTGATCTGCCTGCAATATTTCATACACTTAGATAAACCTAAACGTTTAATGTTTATTAGATCTATGCGTTTATTCTGACAGACAAAAAGGCAGACAGAGGGATAGGCAGTTTTTTTCAATCGGATTTCCACCCGCAATGCAGAAACGTAATGTCGGATGGCTCGGTGAACAATATAGAAACGGTATTAAAAAAGCTAGAAAGTATTTGCTAAAGAAAAAATTTATTATTTCTACTATCACTAGGTTTGTCGGAACCTCTACCCTTATTGTTTGGGTTTGATTCGGGTTAGAACCGGCTTCTATCTCTGAAATAAAATATTTTTGTTTCAGCTTACCCGGCAATGACGGTATACTTTATTACAGTATATTGTGGAAAAAAAATGCTTTCAAAAGAAATTCAAAACAACAAAGTGATTGTTTTAATTACCTTTTTGATTAAAAATTGTAGAGCTTTTTAGGAGGCTCTAGGTTATTAAGTTATGATTTTGTCCATAAGTTTTCTAAAGTAAGACACGCACAACACCACAAAGGAGGCTGTTTGACTGTATAGCTGTTTCATGAATACCAATTCTGTTCTTTGTCAATCAGACGTTGAGTCATTTAAAGTTGATTTTCGAAAACTCTCATTAAGAACTTGTATTTTTTATGTGCTGATTCGCAGCCAATATTAGTACTGAGCTCATAATAGAAGAACGTTTATCGAAGCACTTAGAAAGTAATAAGCAATGTTTTGCTGGAGATTTTAGAACACTTGCTCCAAATGAAGAGCAAGCATAATAAAAATGACTTGGTAGTAATGGTAAATCCTGCAGCTTTATAAATTGGCTGCAGAAAATTACATTTAATTTGAACTACGTTCCATTAAGATGATTTTAGGTGCAGTTCTTATAAAGTAGTCTGAGTGCAAAAATTTTACGAAGTTAACAATCTCACATTTTGTAGGTTGATTTCCATCGTGTCACAGTCTATTACTGTTTTTTATCAATATCATATAGTGTGATTAAGGAGTTTCTTAAAAAGTGTGCGAACTCTGCTAATTTCAAACTGAACTTCTTTTAAAGTCTTTTATGAGCAATCTTCATCAACATTATATTCTTCATAGTTGCATTTCTTTTCTGCTCTGCACTTTTCATTTAAAAGTTCTCCTGCTCGCACCATATTCGTTCCATTACACTAGTTTACAGCCAAAAAGACCCATTTCTACTGAAAATTTTTTTAGTATAGTTTGGAATGGTGATCTCAAAAATCAATTTCAAAAATTTTTTCATGGCTCCGTTTTTGAAATATAATTTTTTTTTATTTTTTGGTAGGGGCACTTACATTTTAAGCCATATCTCACTTTATAATTGTCAGATAGAGTCAAGCAATATAAGAATCGAAAGGCTATTTCGCTGCCGGTAATCGAGTAAAACATTGTTTTTAAATCGGTTCATTAGTTTGACTACAATATTTCGAAAAAATCGATTTTTTGCTCGAAAATTGATTTTTGGTCGCCTGGAAAAAATATAAAAAAAATCCAAAAAAACTATTTTTATTTTTTCTACATAAGAACCGTACTTCTACGAAGAAAAACAGATATCGATGATCAAAATCTGTGAACAAACACAGGAGCTGTAAGCAATTTAGTGCAAAAAAATGTGATATTTTCCTGAATATTTTAAAATAAATTTTCGTTTGTTTCGAATTTTGTTCCGTTTTTAATTTTTATTTTTGTTCTGGCTTTTCGTTCACTTCATAATTTGACCAAAAAACGAAGAAAAGTACAATGTTAATTTTTGGAAACACACAATATACTCAAATTTGACTGTTAGTTCCTCTACTCGATTTGATCCATCTATGGTACGTGTTACACGATTTTCCTCACAAATACCGTATTTTCTTCGTAAAAGTGCGATTCTTAAGTAGAAAAAATAAAAATAGTTTTTTTGTATTTTTTTATATTTTTTCTAGTCTTAGAAATTTCTTGGATTTTGGAGCAAAAAATGATTTTTTTTTAATATTCTTGGTTGTTGAATTCAAACTACTGAACCGATTTAAAAACAATGCTCCACGAAATTATTGACAGCTCCATTACCTTTCGATTTATTTCTTACTTGACTCTATCTGACAATTATGAACTGAGATATGGCTTAAAATGTAAGAGTACCTACCAAAAAAATTTAAAAAATTAATATTTCAAAAACGGAGCCATGAAAAAATTTTTGAAATCGATTTTTTAGATCACCATTCCAAACTATACTAAGAAAAAATTTCAGCTGAAATGGGTAATTTTTTTTTTTTATTTTTGTAAACTAGTGTTATTGACGGTGATAGTGTAAATCTGACCTTGAGAAACGTCTTGGATTGAAGAACTTATTGAATGATAGCAGTCAGATTAAAAGGAATTTCTTTATTTCCAACCCTACTTTTTCGAGAAAGTGGTCCGGTTCGGGTTCAGGTTCGAGGAGTCTAAAATTTTAGGGATCGATTTTAAGGTCTTCGGTTCCGGAACGGTTTGTAGCCTTGTTTCCAACAGATTAACTAAATTTGTTTCGGTTCAGCATCAGAAATCCCAGCCCTGAACTACAATTCCCATTTAAGCCCTAACATCTCAGTATGCTGAATTCCTGCTCTAACTTCTGTGGGATCTGTTTACTTGCTTCAAAACGGTTCTAGTTGTTTATTTTAAGATTACTCCTCGACTCTGATCATGTCTTGATTTTCTCGCCTCGACTCTGACTCTCTAATCAAATTGTTTTCAATCATTTGAATGATATCTAAATTAAATTATATATCACATAATGCAAAAAATAAATCTATATTAATTTATAAATACACTGAACGAGTTCAAGTGGTTTTTGGTTTAGATAAGGAGGAGAAGTCAACAAAAGATATGTGTTTATAGGGAACCGAATGACGCCGAACAGAAACAAGAATTATGAATATTCAAATGATCAATTAAGGCATATATACACAGTATGTCTAATGGTTTATTCAGTGTACGAGGCAGATGCCCTAGCAGCTGTAAAATCGACAACCGAATATAAATGTTTGTATTAATATGCCACAACTAAAAACTGTTTCAAACGCTGAGGATATTTTCCATGTTTAATTAGAGGAAGAAAGAAACGACATATGCAAACTGAAACCCAAAGACAGTTGTGGAGTATTTGTATAAATGAACCAAACTAATCCAGGCGAATTGCGTAAACACTTGAGAAGAGACAGCAGGCAGTTCCTTTCTTGAAGGCGGAGACCTTCCCTTCGCATACCTGCGATGCGTCAGGCAGCAGCAGCAGTTGGTTCGTCTCGATCGAAATCTAACGTTGGGCAGAGGGATGCAACTCGGCCACTTCCACTTCCATATCCGCATCCTTCGCATACGCTAATCAAATATCAGCGAAAAATACCCGCCAAATCAACATATGTGAAGCCGTTAGAAGTTGTTGGCCAAATGTTTGCCTTTCCAGGGGGTTTCAGTTTACAGAATTTTTACATTGCAGTTTTTTCCCGCCTGTAAAATGGAAAAACTCCCTCATGGTGAGATCCTTTTGGTTTCAGGGCCATCTACCTGTGTTTGTGTAAATGTGTGTGCGCGCATGCGCCTTTACTTTTCACTTATTGGGGTTTTTTGTTTAGTTTTCCTTCGTTCTTTTGGTAAGAAATCATGGCCATAAACTCAATAATTTATTATCTACAGCTGTATAGAAATCAGTTTAATATGTAGAAACTGATGTGCTGCCTAGGGAAAATTATAACAGGTAACTGCAAAGGCACCTGTAAGGGTGTCCTTTCTTGCATTACGTCAAAGTTCGCGCCTTTTTGCCTAGAAAATCCTGGCCTAAGCACTTTTTATAGACCTCTGTGATTTTTTCCACTCTTTTCTTTTTGTGAGCGAACCCTCAAAGGACGAGGATGCGCTGCACTTGACTTTTGAGCATCTAAGCTGCTTATGAGGATCTTCTTAATGAATAAGGAAAGGGATGATATAAAAGTTTTGAAAAGGTCGTTAGATTTTATTTTATAAAATCTTCTTAAATATGAAAAAATTCTTTTAAGCCCCTTTAATAGCATCTTAAAAACCTAAATTTCTCCTAGCACCTCTCTCACCTAATCCAGTTTGAACAAATTAAAACCAACAGCAAAATTTAATTCCTACACCGAATTTTTAAAATACATATTAGAAGAAAATGATTTGAAATATAGAACAGCCTTTTAGTTTTTAACGGCTTGGACAAATTGTTCCACTGCGGCATGCTCCATCATGCGAGACACCTTTAAGCCAGCCTTTAGCATGGCTTTCTGTGTAATGGAGCCCACGGCAATTAGTTTGCGATCATTGAGAGAAACTTTATACTTTTCAAAGAATTCTGCAGCCATTTTAACGCTGGCCGGTGAAAAGAAGACAATGGTTTCCATTTTCTTGGATTTCAGAGCCTGTTTCATGCCACTGTTAAACTGCGGATGGCATTGACTTTCAAAGATCTCACAAGCATCCACGCGAAACCCCTGAGTTACCAGACGATGGCGCAATGTATTGCAGGTCGTATCGCCGCAGGGTAATAGAAATGGTAACTCTCGCTTGGGTCCAAAAGTCTCCACTATTAAATCGCATAGATTATGAGCACTGGCCGCATGATTACCCACAGTGGGCAGGTTGTGAAGTGAATAGTAAGCAGACTTCTGAGTGGCTCGGCCCAATGCGTAGTTACTTAAAGGACGCCAGCAAGCGGGAATTGGTTTGTTATCGAGAGCCTGACGTACGGCTTCAACGCAGCGAGGTCCCATTAATACAATTCCAGCATACTTATGAGGATCTTGAAGTTTGGATCGCAATATGTTTAGATTTTTGAACACATATTTTGATGGCGTTATGTAAATGGGTTCCATATGCAGATTTCGTAAAACGCGGCCGTAAAAGTCATCTTTATTTTCGGCTTTCAATAAAATCACCATGTTTTCTTATTTTGTATGCTTGGAAACTGAGAATTGAGTTTGAATAGTAACGTTTTGACAATTATCGACTGTGACCGCCTGCACGTTTCAAAAGTGTCATCACTATAGTGGGAATCAGCTGTTCAGAGAGCACACACACACAAGTGTATGTGTGTGTATGGAGGGGAAGGTCACGTACACGTCCCTTATTGACATTAATATATGATTATCTTATTTATTTTACTTACCTATTTTACCAGCCGATTGACCCATTCTTATCCTTTACTTCAATCACAAATAAATTGATTTTGCATATATTTTTGCTCAAAGGGCTCGAAATGATTAACCAACCAACATTAACAACTACTTCCAGCTTACAATTGAATTTTCACGTGGCCTGTCGTTTCCATTTTCATACATTCCACGTTGGTCGGTTCATATTTACATTATTCAATGTATATTTAACACACACAGCCCCCAATTTCCCCACTCATTTGGCATTAATATTTAAACATTTTAAAGTTTCTTGTTGTTATTTGGCTTTTGGTTTTTTTACTGCCGGTTGTTAGAGATGGGCGATATTTGAGTACTTTTGCACGGAGCGTTATGCTGGGTTTACATAGCGTCCTACTGGACAATGTTGTCTGTGACAATCTGTTACCAAAGTACTAAGAAGTCAAAGGTGCTTACAAGGGCGACACAGAAAAAACAAATTTCACATACAAAGGGCTTAAAATTTGATGTCGTTTTGATGTAGCACACTTGTGTTTCAAGGGAGAACAACATGAGTGCAGCATGACGGTTCACATAGAAAAGTACTCATTTCTTCTGTGACAAGGTGTTTGCCATTCACTCTGCATGACACTGAAATGTGACACTCTGTGCCTCAATGTAAAATCAGCAATAGGCAATTTGCACGTATTCGGATGTAGTGGAGTTGACTACACCTACAACCACATTCGCTGAATAAGTAGATCGCGAGGGAGAATGAGATTTAATTTACGATTGCAATCCATGCTTTAAGCTAACGTTAAGACGTTCGGTTGGGATCCCAATGTTTCCTAGATGCTGAAAATTGTGTGCTGGTATTTTAAGCATAATCATAACTTACAGGGCTTGTTTCTATTTGTCGTGTAATCTTTAAATTTTACGTTTTTAAGTTGGATATTCCAGAAATTTCCATCATTATTTCCATAAATGTAAGCTTTCGCCAAAAAACAAATTGTCAAAATCGGATAAGCAGTTCTCAAGAAATTTCGGTTAAAGTGCATCAGGACATGGTAAAAAATTAATCTTCCAACATTTTCAAGGCAAATATTTTTTTAAATGCTGAACCGAACCAAAATTGAATAATAAAACTAGTTTTAGTTTTTCGTGGGTAACTTAATGTGATGTCCTGGAGTCGATTCTAAAGATTCAATCAAGTGCTACTGGTCTAAACTAAACCCATATACTACCTACTTGGCTTTGGGCAGACGGTTTCAAAACACTCAACTTTTGTCATCTTATCTAGTAGCCGAACATTTTTGAGCTCCTAAACATATAACAGCAATATATATTCAAGCAGCTTTAATATGAAATGCTAAGGCTTATAAGAAAACCTCTAGAGATTTCTTTGACACACCCGATTGACTCTAGAAGTTTACCAAATCTTATTATTTATATAGAATGAGTATGTTAAGGCAATAATATATTACGCAGCAATACATACCAACTCAACTTCGAATGAGAACTTTAAAAACCTGCCTTATTCCTGCATTAGTTTATGAAGTCGAGGAGTTTTTCGACTGTGATTCGGTTAGCTGTCACAAACTCCAAGTTGTATATAATAACGATAACCCCGAAACTCATGCAGGAAATACAGAACTCTGCTATTTTTACACAAGATCATTAATCATAAGGAACCTTCGTTTCTTTTTGAAAAACTCACTTTTAGCGCGTCGGTCAGAACTAATAACTTATGTGTTTCACATATCGACTTCGATTTACATATGAACTTATGGATTTCGAATTAAAATTCAAACCATCAATGTTTCTCCACAGTGACCAAAGATGTTTTCGACACTTTATATGTAAACTTGTAGAAATTCAAAGCGAAATGAGAAGGATTATACGGAAACGCCGTCGAAATTTAGAACATACCAGATTAACAAAAACAATGTATAGTCAGAATTAGAGGTGGGCGCGGGCCTATATTTTGAGGCCCGGGCCCGCACGAACACGAACTCTTTTTTGAGAGGCCCGGCCCGGCCCAACACGAAACTTTTCCACCAAGGCCCGGGCCCGGCCCGGCCCGGCACGAAATCTGCTCCTATGTCGAGAAGCGCTTGGCTATATTCACGGAAGCCGCTAACTACCAATTCACAAAAAAAAAGAGTCAATCAATAAACACGTGCAATGGGAATAGAACTAACCTTCGGTAATATTGAAAGAGTGCAAGTCTTTTGCAACTAAGGCTAGCTGCTTTCGAGCTAACGAATCTCGAAATCACGTCGAACAACTTTTTTGGCAAACATGTCCAAGTTGGGCTGCGACTTAAGCGCGTCTTGTTGAGACATGCACTTATGGCGGCTGAGGGTGCCTAAATAAAACGCATATATGGTGCGAGTGACCAGCTCTTCGTCTAGACCGCAGGTAGCGGTCTTTAAATGCACTGTTCAAATATCTTTGAACAGTGGCCGTGCCTTGTTTTGAATTATACACCAGCACATGCTTACAGCTTATAGCCTATTCACACTACATTCCATCTACCGTTTACCGTCTACCGTCAAAGATGGTACGTAAGAACTTGCCGTGCCAAATTTTTTAAAATATTCCACCGTCAGCTGAGGATGTTCCTATCTCAATATATAAAAAAAATATATCAATTATTAAGTGGTGGACCCAAGAAAATCGCTTTGAACAGCATGACGGTAGACGGTAAACGGTAGATGGACTGTAGTGTGAATAGGCTATTAGGCAGCACACAAAATCGACATTATTGCCATTATAATTAACGCAATCGAACAACTTCCACACGTCACTTCTGCCCTTTTCATTTTGTATTAGCTTTACACATCACTTTTTATACCCTTGGAAATGGTATTATAATTTTGCCCAGAAGTTTGCAACGCACAGAAATATTCATTTCCGACCCTATAAACTATATATATTCTTGATCAGGGCGACGAGCTGAGTCGATTGAGCTTTGTCCGTCCGTCTGTCTGTCTGTTTCTACGCAAACTAGACTCTCAGTTTTAAAGCTATTGAGCTGAAACTTTGCACAGAGTCTTCTTTTTACTGCACACTGATAATATGTCGGAACCGACCGGATCGGATGACCATATCTTATAGCTGCCATAGGAACTATCGGTCGAAAAGTGGGTCTTTGTGAAAACTTTTTTGTTTTTAATGTAAACGCCTCCCGCTTCAGCAATTATTAGTTTTATACGCTTTTACATAGATTTGGAAGTTTTTGTCAAAATCGGATGACCATATCTTATAGCTGCCATAGGAACTATCTATAGGAACCATGCTATAGGAACTATGCTCACGTTCGTAAACTCTGATTTATTAAAACATTTGCAAGGGTATAAGAACTTCGGCAAAGACGAAGTTAGCTTGGCCTTCTCGTTTTATTCACAGCGTCCTGAATGGTTTGTCGCTACATATATTATATATCAAAGTTTTATCAATTTCACAATGGGACGCCAATTTTGAATTAGTGGTGAGCAAACAAGTAAAAAATGTATAAGCAAATCGATAGTAGTAACGATAAACAATTAAAATGCGATAAATGGCGGTTCTAATTCGAGCATAAACAAAAATAACGCGAACAAATCAAAATTGTTTTCGGGCCTATTTCGGGCTTTTACGGGCCCATTTCGGGCTTTTACGGGCCGGGCCTTTTGTTAAGGCCCGGCCCGAACCCGCACGAATCTTAATTTTAAGGCCCGGGCCCGCTCCGGGCCTGTGTAAGCCCGCGGGCCACGAAAAAAAGCCCGGCCCGCGCCCACCTCTAGTCAGAATACTTGTATCAAAAATATATTTTTGTAAGCCCCCAAAAACCTTGGAATGAACCGAACTGGTTGAAAACTGTCTGAACCAATAATCCGTCCAGTCTTTATTTCCGACTGTTTTGCAACCATGATTTTTTTCATGAAAATAAAATAAAAAAAAATTTTCGGAAGTTAATAATAAGTAAATATATTTGACAACATACTTTAAAAATTGAAGCTGTGCCAATACTTTATTAATTCACTGTACATTAATGCAAATATTAGCTATCTAGCTTGAGTTCCTCAAATTGCCAGCTCTGACATCAAAAATCGAACGTGGTCGCACTAATACCAACAGTAGTCGAACCTGGTCGCACTAATCCGTTATTCCCAGTCCGGCAACCCTGCGTGCAAAATGAACTACGCGAATACGATGCCATTAATCAAAAGTTAATTTCAAGTGTATTTAAAAACAATTACGTTGTGTAAATAACTTCAATCTAGCTGGCCGTAGCTGGAGTGTATTGGGAGTGAAATAGTTTTGTTTCCTGACCCTGAAAGAAGCCCAAAGGCAAGGCCACAATGGCGGACCCACTCAGTCTGCTGCGGCAGTACAACATAAACAAAAAGGAAATCATTGAACGTGACAATCAAATCATATTTGGCGAATTCTCCTGGCCGAAGAGCGTGAAGACCAACTATCTGAAATATGGGTGAGTAGGGCACTCCGCAAGTGCGAAGGAGTAGTGTACTTAGCAATTTCGCCATTTTCACAGGTCTGGTAAGAAGGGGGCTCCACGTGAATATTATACGCTGGAGTGCCTCTTGTATCTGCTCAAAAATGTAATGCTTCAGCATTCGGTGTACGTGCGACAATGCGCTGCCGAGGATATACCCGCTGTAAATCGTCCGGATCGTAAGGAGCTGTTGGCCTATCTCAATGGAGAAACGCAGACCTGTGCCAGCATCGACAAGAGTGCTCCCCTGGAGATACCCACACAGGTGAAGCGAGCGGCTGAAGGTGAAGCGGTCAGCGGTGAGGTGGCAGCGGCCAAAAAGGCACGATTCGAGGAGACACAGGTGCAAAAAGTGCGCGAACAGTTGGCGGCTCGTTGGGATGTCAATCAAAAGGAGACGGCTGTCAATATGGATAACATCAAGTCGCTGTCGGAGACCATGTCGGTGGAGAAGATTGCCGCCATCAAGGCCAAACGATTGGCCAACAAAAGAACCACCATCAAGCGCACCGACAACGATGAGGCCATGGGCACAGACTTGCGTGCCATTTTGGATTATGACGTGGACTCCACCAAGGATATCATAAGTCGAGAGCGTCAATGGCGTACGCGCACCTCCATACTGCAGAGTACAGGCAAAACATTTGCTAAAAACATTTTTGCCATGCTGCAGGGCATTAAGGCGCGGGAGGAGGGTCGACAGGGGCGACCACCGGCCAGCAGCAATACCATTAAAATGCCAGAACCACCGCAACGTATAGCCAAGCCCCCGCAGCAACAACTTTCGCAGTACAATCGTTACGATCAGGAACGCTTCAATAGACAGAAGGAGGAGACGGAAGGGTTCAAGATCGATACATTGGGTACCTATCATGGCATGTCCCTGAAATCGGTGACGGAAGGTTCACTGGCGCAGCGCAAAGCCCAGGCAGGAGCGGGCGGCATTAATCGACCGGTTAAGGAACTAATACCCACAGCTCAGGCCAGGCAGCTACCCTCGAATGGACCCCAGAAACGACCCTCGCGCACGCCCATTATTATTATACCCTCAGCCAATACAAGCCTTATTACCATGCTCAATGTCAAGGATATATTGCAGGAACTGCGTTTCTTGTCCACGGCCGACAAGAAGCTGCAAGGCTGCCAAAGGGAAAGTGAGGTTTTGCTGCAGGTGAGTCTGTGGGTATAAAATTAGAGAGAATTTATGTTAAACATCTCTTTCGTCTTAGCGTAAACGAAATAATCAAACGGTGTCCTATCGAGTGATTGATAATCCCATCAAGCTTACGCAACAGGATTGGCAGCGCGTGGTGGCTGTGTTTGTAATGGGTCCACAGTGGCAATTCAAAGGCTGGCCCTGGGATGGCAATCCCGTGGAGATATTTTCAAAGAGTAGGTGTTTGAGGAGGGTCTGATGGAGTCCAATGAGTAATCTTTCTCTCTTTTTGAATTTCTTGCCCAGTTTGCGCCTTTCACTTGTGCTTCAGTGAGCTAAAATTGGATGCCAATGTGGAACGTTGGTCGGTGACGCTGTTGCGTCTCTCCCAAAACAAACGGCATTTGGATCGTGCAGTGCTTAGTAAATTCTGGGAGACATTGGACAAGTAAGTCTCACGCACACACACACAGCTCTAGGCTCAACTAAATTTAAATTTAATCTCTCTTTCAGATACATGGCAAAATACAAGCCCGACTTAAGGTTTTAGCACTGCGACACAGACGTTTTCCTCTAGGTTTCAGTCAATGCAATTTTAAATGGTTCTGCAAAAAAGAAACCCCACCCACATACCCGTATCCGCTTTCACTTTGTAATAAACTGGCACACAGGCCCACAATCCTACATACACACACAGTTGGAGTCCACAGATAATGGGCTTTGGCTTTGCATTAGGCGACATGCAAAATAAAAGTAATAATTTAGTAATTAAGCTACAAAGTTTTGTTGTGAGCTTTTACGAAAATGATCAGAAACCATTAGTAATTTGTATAATTAGTTGTAAAATAAAACAAAAAAAGTTATAAGAAAACTCGAATTCAAAAGTAAAAGTGTAGATGAAATTTTATTTTCCTCTCTTGAAAGTAAATCCAATATTGTGAATTATAAATGACTTTTAGTGCAGACCATACAGATTACACCCAATCCAGGACTAATCATGACTATATTTATTCGGTTGTGGTTCCTCCCTTCACTACAACCTCACTACTCTTTTAATTATGGTTGTTATTAGCTATGCTAAAAAAGATTCATAAGATTCTGAATTGTCATAAACAGGGCAATGTAGTTATGTGTGATCATTTGTGGTCTACAAAAGTTGTTCCTTAAGCATTTAGCGGTTTTGTTACCATGGAGATCCCTTAGCTTCAAACTGCGCTTAAGCATCCTGACATGGGTTTTCACTAGCTTGAAAGTAAAGTTTGTTTGGCATTATTACATGTTTCCATCCTCTTTGGTATTTTTTCCGCGACTATTCCACGTCTCCAGGTTGTGTGAAATGAAAACTTATAATCAGTAGAGATGTTATTCTGGCCCGAACCTCGAAAAAATATTATGAGTCTTTTTTTTGACCAAAATGGCTACCATTGAAAAACTATAATTCGATTTTGGGGCCTTTTTTTGTAGTTTAATGTAAAAAAAAAAAAAAAAAAAAAAAATTTTTTTAAAATTATGATTGAGGGACAGACCAGAAATGTAAAATTTCTGGGTTGATTTCATAATGAATTTTCAAAATCGTTTTTATGGAACCGCTTTCCCTTAAAACGTTCTAAATTTTCAACTTTTTTCTTTAATTACAGTTAAGTTTTTCTTATTCTTTCCATCAAAAGCATCTCTGTAACCAGAGAAACAAACGAAACGTTTAACGAAACGTTCGCGAAAGCAAAGAAACTATTCATATGTTTTATAGCTGTTACTATAGTCAGGGAAAACGAAACCACTAATTTTATATTGCCGAAGAGCGCAAACGAAACGATTGGAATATTGTTCTTCCGAAAGCTGCACTACCTTGAAACGTTTCGGAACGAAACGTATACTAAGAAATCGTTTGCGGAATGATCGGCATTTAGTTCTACTTCAGCTGCTGAATTAAAGAAATAAAATAAAAGCAAACGAAAACAACAAAGCTGAGAGAAACAAAGAAGTAAGTAACAGAAAAAAAACCACTAAGTGTATACAAATTGAGCAGCGAACGTTTCCGAACTATTCGCGCTCGTTGCATATCGTTCCGAATCCCTTTGTCCGGAAATCAAGATGATCGCATTTCGCTTTACGTTTAGTTTGCTCTCACAAACGCAAACTGAACAGAACTCTTTTTTTACAGGTACATTTTCTCGGGTTTTGTTAGTATTTCGCTCTGTGCAAAGAAAGAACCGAAACGATTCAGAATCGCTCTGTCTGTAACATAAAGGGGCGTACCCAGGATTTTGATAAGCTATGACGAAGACCTAAATTCTTCGAGGAGTATTATTTTGCTAAAGTTGCTCTCATTATTGGAAACAAAATTCTTTAGTTGTGGGCTGTATAAGAAGGATGCGCCGCAGGGAAAAATTTTTTCGCAAAAGCCGCGAAAACGTTTTTTACATACCTCCTTAACCAAAATCTAAATTAAAATTGGCTTCGATGGACCGAAACAAAAATAGTTTCGAGGTCGAACATGAATTTCTAGTTTGATGGCAAATGCGTTTCGAAATTTGTTTTTTACTCAAAAAAAAACTTTCTTTGCAGGCTGCCTGCAGAGGTTTTTGAACGAGTTGGACTACGTTTTTTGGAAACATAACATAACATAACCCAAACTGTGAAAGTTAATCCGTTCGATTTCAATGGCAGTATAGTATTGTTAACTCCAAAAATTCGGAAAATATCGCGAACTATAAAGAATTAATGGGAAAATATTAATTGGTGTTTGTTAATTTTACTTTTATAATTGACACTATAAATTGGTTTTTTGTTGTCCATGTAACAAACTATTAAATAACTCATTTTTGGGGTTTTTTTTCAATTTCTCCCAACCTAGTTTTTTTTCAATTTTTATACGATGCGAAACGGACTATATGCCAAAGTAAGTCTGAAAAAGTCTCATGAGAAAATTTTCAAAGATACTAAACTCTTAAATCAAATTTAATAATTCAAAAATTTCGAAACGGAATATATTACTCTACAAACTGTCAGCTAAAGTTCGGTCGAGGTTGCTAGTATTCATTTCAAAGTATATTTGAAAACAATTTTCTGATTTTGCCCATAGGATAGAAATGTTTGGATCTTAATATGGAAATTGTGGGTATTTTTTGTGGTAAAATCGATTTTTTTTTAATTATTGTTCAGTTTACATAACTTTTGTTTCATAAGAAATTTTCATGGCTCCCTTGATAACATTATCAATATATTGGAAGGACTTGATAGGAAGAAGCAGGATGAAATAGTAAAAGATATGGATCCCGAACATCTTTGATTAAGTCAAACATAAGGTCTTAAAACTCTTTAATCCCTTTATTTTGACTCGTAAGCTTTCAAAAATGCATTCAATAAATAATTCTTTTATTAATAGATCTTGAAGTTCAGAATCTTGCAACGTTCTCCATGTTAAAATAACAGCAGATTCTAAATCACCTTCAGAAATACCTCTATGTCTTAATTTAAGAGAATAATCAATATACATTGTGATATTATTTGCCGCCCCAAAAACTTGCAGCCCCTGAAACTCACTGCCCCCACCGCCCCCCATCGCTACGCCACTGATCAAAGGTGTAAACAATGCAAAAAATACAAATAGGAAAAAATTGTGCACATGGAGAATTTCCCCTAAGCATTAATCCTGACATAATTTTTCCTTTGGTTGGCTTTAAGGTTTTTCATAATTAATATTTTTTATCCTCATTGGTTTCTTCCGCGATTTTATAGGTCTTTAGTCACGGTAAATGGTTTGAATCACTCACCTATCACAAAGTCTGTAAATACAATCGTTTTACACTCCGCGTTCTTAACTAAAAATCATTTCGTACTTAATTGTACTTAACTAAAGTTGTTTAGTACGCGCGAGTGCGTAAAAAGGTTCGGTACGTATTTTTATCGGTCGGTACTAGAGAACTGCAATGCGTACTACGTATTTTTTAAGTATGCTTACGCATTAAAAATAGTAGGCTACGTATAAGCACACTACGCTTCACAAAACAACTGTCATCTAGTACGGCTATATCAACGTTCCGTCAACGATATTGTGACTGTCGTCGACGCACGCTTATTTTCCTCACAATGACTGACGTATTTTGCAAGGGGATGTCCGCTCAATACTTTAACGACTCTCCAGGCACGCTAGGTCGACGCAATGCCATGCAGGGAAGCTACGTAAACGACGTTCGTTCGCCCCAATGACATGGATGGTGCGACTTTATCGACGCTCGTTCGACCCAATGCCATGTATGGAGCGACATAAGGCACGCTCTTTCGACCCAATGTCATGCGACATAAGCGAGGCTCCTTCAACCCAAGAGAGATGCTTCTCTCTTGACGGCAATGTATAATATAAATATTTTACATTACGTACTCTTCATCATAAATTTTAATAATTAGTGCGCATTGCAATGGATTCCTCTTGCATGTTGTGAAATATATTGTTGATAGGGTGTTTGAGGATTGAAATACCTTTTTTTCAAATCCTTTCCTATTCTTTGCACACGCTCTCTCACGAAAGAAAATTAGAGCGTACGCCTCTCTCTCTAACAATTTTGACAGCCAAAAAATAGAACAAGATGAAAAAAAAAATAGAGGCCAGCTAACTTCGGCTCGACCGAAGTTTATATACCCTTGGAGCTTGATATATGCCTGACAGTTTGTATGGCAGCTATACTATATAGTGGTCCGATTTCTACAAATTTTGTTGAAATTATGTAAAATCATTGAAAACCTGCGTTGGGAGCGATAACATTAAAAACAAAAAAGTTTTTCTCACTATGACTTTTTTTCAGACCTAACTTTTGTATGGAAGCTGTACTATATAGTTGTCCGATTTCGACAAGCCTTGGTGAAATTTTGTGAAATCATTATAAACTTATAAATACGAGCGATAGGAGCGATAGCACTAAAAACAAAACAGTTTTTCTCACTAAAACTAGTTTTTCAACCGATCGTTCCTATGGCAGCTATATGCTATAGTCATCCGATCCGGCCGGTTCCGACAAATGTGCAGCGTATTTATACCAAAAGACTTTGTGCGAAGTTTGGTTAAGATAGCTTTAAAACTGACGGAGTAGATATCATAGAAACAGACGGACGGACAGACGGACGGACGGACGGACAGACGGACATGGCTATATCAACTCAGTTCGTCATGCTGATCAAGAATATATATACTTTATGTGGTCGTAGATGCTTCCTTCTATGCGTTACAAACATCCGGACAATTTTAACGCTGTAACTGCGTTAGTTTTATTCGGATTGACTTCAATCTTTCACACAATTTTCTTGACATATTGTTCATTCAGGAAAAAAATATGAAAAAAAATTTTTTGATGGGTTTAATATGTGTTTTAAGTGTCCACAGAATAATTCAAAAAATAATTTTTGCACATTTTATTGCCAATTCTTCGGCCCAAAAAAAAATGATTGAAACTTTCAAATAATTCTTTTACATCAAGTGGTTTTCCATTAATTCCATTTTCTAAGTTAGACCTCTATGGGCAGGATACTAACCGCTTGTCCATTGGCGCCGCCAACTCCAAAATGTAAGCTTTATCTTTTTTTAACCTGCAACAGATGTTGTGTTGCCAGTATAAATGTGCCCATTTAAAGCGATCTTGACGGGAACAAGAAAAACTGGGTAGAAGGTGTTGCTTTCTGAGATTAGTTTGAGTGTTGCTCAATATAATCTCAGGGTTTTTCAAAAATATCTTCCAACTTAATATTTAACGCACATTTCAATGATTTCAGACCGTATTGTGTTGACGTTTCAATAAAGCTCTTCAAAGCATTTAAATGACTTTTGAAACTAACGATTTATTAATCATTTTTTGATTCGTTTCTTTATCTTCTTTACCTTCAGCTTATTCGGTTTGTTTCCGAACCGGTTTGCATTCCTGTGGAAATGTAAAGTTTGCCAAACTTTCAATACAATATTCATGCATTTTTTGGAATGTTGAATTACTTTTTCTCAAAACACAATTTTTCCCGGACACTTTTTTATGCATGTAGAAACAATTTAAAATTTAAAACCAAATTTCTATAAATTACAACAATGTCTACAATTACACCGCACCCATTTGTAGGATGGAAGTAAAGAGTTTATAGGCCTGTTCAATGAATTGCACAGCGGATAACATTTCGGCAAATAAAGTGTTGACTCTTGTCTTGGATTCCTCCTCGCCGGCGCCACTCCCTTTGCTGCTTAAGATACCCGCATATCGATGGGTCAAACCCTGCAGATGGCCATTGAACTGCTTACAGAGATTCACAATGCCATCGACCTCGTTTGCAGTGCTATGATGCGGTTTGACAAGCAAAAGCTCGGCAATTTTATGAAGCTTACACATTTCCAAGGCGCAGGCCTCGCTTAAGGCATGGATGCTCTTGGCATAGGCTTGCTCTAGGTCTGCGGATGTAGCCTCCTCGGATTTGAGCCAGAGCAGTGACTGCGTCCAGTGGCTGCAAATGGTTAAATTGATTAAAGAAGGCTTGCGAGACTGATTAAAGTACTCACTTGGCCACCTCCTCGAATCCTATGCCCAGATCTGCATCTGCTATGGTGTTGTTCAGACGATCTAGCAGCTCCTTGGCCTCATAGTCACCCTCGCTCTCACACTCCAAATCTTCTAGTTCCAGCAGCTCTTTCACTTCCTCAATGGTTTCCTGCAGTTCTGCTAATGCATTGCCACTCACAGCTTCCAGCAGAGTGTCCAGCTTGAGACGTGATTCCTTCGAGAGGATTTCCAAAGCCTCAAAATGCACCAAACCACAATAGTTTTCAAACAGAATCTCAAAGCGTAGCTGAGCTTTTTGCTTCTCCAGCTGAAGCTGTGCCAGGGATTGCTCCATTTGATCTGCATCCTTCTTTGCCTCCAGCAAAATGGCACTTAAATTGGGTTTGTTTGCCTCCAGTCCCAGCAGTTTTCTTTTGTTCATTAACTTGGGATCGTTATCCTGTAAAATGGTCATGGTCTTTTTGCCAATCCCCTCTAGAGTGTCTAGGCCGGTGTTGAGCACTTTGGAGCCCAGATTGGCCACAAAACCCAGGCCAAAGGCGGGATCAGCACTGGTGCTGGGTGTGCCCGCAACGGGTGATTCTGATTTCTCCAGCTCTTCCTTAACTTCTTCTTGTTTAGCCTTCTCGGCAGCATTGATTCGGGCCAGCTCTTCAGGATCAGGTACACCAATAATCTGATTCAAGCCCTGATTCACTTGATTGGTTATGGTGCCCAGACCCTCCGTGGCGCTGCTTAAAACCGAACTAAGTTTGCCACCCCAACCCCAACTGGAACTGGAGGAGGGGGTCACTGTTTCAGTTGTTGTGGGTGTTGTTGCATTTGCACTTGTTGTTGGTTTTGCATTGTTGTTGTTGGGTTGCTGTTGCTCATTCTCTACATGCACAAATTTATCATCATCATCGCCATCGCCCCAGTCATCCCAGTTGTCATCCTCATCACTTTGTTCCCAATCATTGGCGGATTTTTCCTCTACTTTTGTTTGACTTGCCATTTCCACGTAGATTTTTGTTTGGCCGTGACGTAGTTGTTGAAATAGTTTCGTTGTGCAACACTGAAGTCTTGCGCACGCGTTAGGAAATTATCACAAAGCAACGATAGAATGGATTCAATGTTGCAAAACATATTTAAATTGGCGCCGATAACTTAGCAAAAAGACTCTACGTAGCTGTATCTATTACACATTTTTGCTTAATTATTATAATTATAGGAGAAACTAGAATCAAATTTAGAATAAATCTTAAAATTGGTTGTGCGTTATATGACGGCAAATCCTCCTTAAAGCACGGTACGGAGTACTCATAAAAGCGCTTGCAAACGAAAAACTCCATATAATATGGCACAATTACGGAGCTCCTCCACATCATTGATTCCGATTTCTAAAGATTTGGCGGAGCCTTTAATCCAAATATGACAACATTTTGGCTCCGACTAAAGATATTTCATCTATGATAATGATTTCAAAATTAATAAATTTTTTAACGCATGGTATTTAGGACATCATTGCTCAGAGACCCTAAGGCCCTAGTTGGCTGATTAAGAGGTAAGGAGAATAAGGAGTGCAGGGTAAGCCCCCCAATGCCAAAAACAGCTTTTCCAGTTGGTGCGCACAGAAAAACCTTTGCAGAATCGGTGTCACCAGGTATTTTATTTGGTTTCCAAGTCACTGACTGACTGATATATAGTGGAAGTCAGCCGACTTTTACCGACACCAGCACCACCGCCAACCAAATCTGTGTTCGATATCTTTTGAAATCATCTCGGACTGTTCGTTCGCCATGGATAGAAAAGCATTACGTTTTCCCTAAAATAGTCAGAGGGCGAAGTGTTAAAACTAGGGTTCGTAAATAAGGCTGCCTTCACACTGTTCGACACTTACGTAAGACATGATACCCTTGAAGGCCTGCATTTCCCCATGAGGTTCTATAATTTTTAACAAACTAATTAAATTTAGAACATAACAAAAAGCAGGACTACTAGAATATCATGTGTCATGTATCGAACAGGTGAGGGCAGCCTTACACTTAATGTACAAAACATCGAGTTCTAAACAAAGTTGAAAACAGTAAGCATTGTTGTTTGATGTGATACATCTTTAATTTCGGTTTGGAAGATTTTAGGAGGGAGTAAAATTTGATTTCAGAGTCATGTGACGTAGACGTCAATCATATTTTGTGTTCTTGTTTTGTGCAGTGTCTCGCACTCACTGGATGATGGGCTGAGGGGGGAAATAAGTGAGAAAGATGCTGATGGCAATATTTGTCACATCAAAACCTCGGCACCCACCCATTTTATACCCTTGCAAAGGGAATTATAATTTTACCCAGAAGTTTGCAACGCATAGAAATATTTATTTCCGACCCTATAAACTATATATATTCTTAATCAGGGCGACGAGCTGAGTCGATTGAGCTTTGTCCGTCCGTCTGTATGTCTGTCTGTCCGTCTGTCTGTCTGTTTCTACGCAAACTAGTCTATCAGTTTTAAAGCTATCGAGCTGAAACTTTGCACAGAGTTTTCTTTTTACTGCACACTGCTAATATGTCGGAACCGACCGGATCGGATGACTATATCTTATAGCTGCTATAGGAACTATTGGTCAAGAAGTGGGTCTTTGTGAGAAAATCTTTATTGTTTTAATGTTAACGTGTTCCACTTCAGCGATTATTAATATTATACGCTTTTACACAGATTTTGAAGTTTTGGTCGAAGTCGGATTACGATATCCTATAGCTGCCATAGGAACTATCGGTCAAAAAGTGGGTCTGATGTATTAAAACATTTGCAAGGGTATAAAAACTTCGACAAAGACGAAGTTAGATTGGGCTTCTCGTTTTCATTGATTTTATTAGAAATGTTCAATATGTTTTGAACAGAGTTCAATAAAATTTTTGTCAGAATAATGCTGCCTTTACACTGTTCGACACATGACCCATGACATCTAGAAGGCCTGCATTTCCCATGAAATTTTATGAATTTGACGAGCTATTCAAATTTAAAACAGAACAAAAGCTGGACTACTAGTCTATCATCTGTCATGTGTCGAGCAGTATGAAGGCAGCCTTACGAACATTGATTAATAACACAGGCGTTTTGAACACTTTAGAGCGAAGTGTGTTTCTAATACTAACATTGTCAACCAATAAAAAACATGTTTATTTACATTTTAAACATTTTACATTTCGACACATGAAAGCGATAACATTTTGAACACATTAGTGTGAATCCATGTTTTCTCCAGCGTAAAGCCTACTGAACATTCATTCGGGAATATGATAAAGCAGTACCGATTATGCAACAAGCTCTTTTTGGTGTACAATAATGCATAAGTTTTTTTCAGTTGTAAACAAACGCTACTTTTTCGGACCTAGAGTCAGCTAAACTCACTAATTAAACATTGGAAAGGTCGCCAGATAAATTTCAAAAGAAAAATCTCAAATATTAGGATTACGTTTGCCAGAATGGAATTTGTCAAAATAACATACTATAGAGATCGGCAAAAGCGCTATGCTAAGCGTGAAATGCATGAAAAAATATGTTATTTCAATGAAGTGTGTGGATTAATTGAGGAGTTTAACGAGCCATATGTCCAATCGACTAGCGTTTGTTTATCGACGGTTGCAAATTCAGTCTAAAATCGGTATTGTTATACCAGGGAAACATCAAGCCTTTGAAACCGCTAGCGCGTGCCGTTAAAATAAATGAATTCTATTCATATTGCTTGATTTCCACATGGACAACAATTCGAACAGAATGGCCGGACCGAACGTATTACATAGTTGGTCAAGTATATGTAAAGTTCGACCCACTTGTCAGTAAGAAGCAAATTATAAAATAATACAGCACTTCATATAAAACTGGGTTTGTTTAAAAATTTGTGAAGGCGAAACAAAAAGACGGTGAAGAGCGTGTGCCTCTACCTATCCGAGAAAAAGATCAAGGAGGGTGTGTTTGTTGGGCCGCAAAATAAAATACTTTTGGAGTATTTCAAAATTTATTTAATGTTGTCTAAGGAGGACGCATGGAATTCGTTCAATCCCAGCCAACATTTTCTAAAATTTTTTTTATCACATTCGAGTCTTTTTCGAGTCCTCTGTCTGATTAAAATAGTCATAAAGGGTACTTCGGTCGGGAGAAAATGGTACCCTAGCAGCGACTCTTCTTGAAGAATCGTTTACAACCCATTTTTCTAATCAGTTTCGACTTATTTTTTAGTCAGTTGCGAGTCTATTTTGAGTCGATTTTTAATAAATCCTATCTCGAGCAAATACATTAGTCATTTTCGAGTCTTCCCTAAATCGGACATGAAACTAATCACTTCTTAACATTAAAAGGGCTCGAAATAGACTTATTAAGGTGATTCTTGTTAAAATGATCTTCCAAATGCTGGGTGGGGTTGGGATGTCACTTCATTTCTTGGAAATTTCAGAAGTCCTAACTATAAAAAAATCGTCGCACAATTTATAAGAAATTTTGACAAAATAGGTAAAGTTTTCATTATATTCAAACGCAGTACAATGTATCGCAAACAAGAGTAAAAATGATGTTTAAAAATAAATTTTTTGCATTCTCAGTTGAATTTCTTCGCTGAAAACTTCGGGGATGAGCGTGATGAGCATGGTGAACGATTTCATCAGGATATGAAGAGTATGGAACGCCGCTTTCAAGGATTTTAGAATGAGGCCATGATGGTTGACTTTTGTTAGTTTCTTACACGTGAGGAAAACTGTGCACACAAACGGCGGAACAAATCGGACTAAAGGCAAATTTAAAACCATTTGAACGGTTAAACTTAAAATTTTCAAGTATAGATAAATAAAGAAGTAAGAGTGTTGCGGTCGAGTGCCCCGACAGCAAAATACCCTGTTCCAAGTAATGTGGTTCCTAAAGCTTTGAATTCCATTTATTTTAAAATTTATTTCAATAAATGGGCAGGCGCTCTTATGTACATATCTTCGGTGTTTTTGCTCGGATCTCATTGTGGTACAGAGAATAGATAGATGTTGGGTCTCACTGAATATATATTAAGTCACTAGGTTAAAACTTAAAAATTGAAGCTCTGACAGTTTTTCGCGGTTAGAAAAGATGGAGGAGGAATTTGCTAAACCTAGAGCAAACTTTATCTGGGCAAGGTGTACACCTACATACATGCAAAAGTTTGTGGCTCTACCTCTTATAGTCTGTGATATTTAGGCGTTTATACAGATAAAAAGACAGATTTTTGCTGTTTAA
This sequence comes from Lordiphosa clarofinis, assembly GCA_018904275.1. Classification (NCBI taxonomy): domain Eukaryota; kingdom Metazoa; phylum Arthropoda; class Insecta; order Diptera; family Drosophilidae; genus Lordiphosa; species Lordiphosa clarofinis. The sequence continues at coordinate 287,841 of JAEIGQ010000156.1, read as the reverse complement.
AGATGGAGGAGGAGGATTTTTCGAAATCTGAAACAAACTCGATGTACACCTACACCTCGGTGTACACCTACATACATGCTAAAAATTGTGGCTCTACTTCTTATAGTCTATGAGATCAACGCGTTTATGCAGAGAGAGTGCCAGTTTTTCGCTGCTAAATGATGGAGGATGTGGAGTTTTCCAAATCTGAAACAAACTCGATTTGGCTACAGTATACACCTATATACATTCCAAAACTTGTGGCTCTATCTATTACAGTCTCTGAGATCGACGCGTTCATACAGACAGACAGACAGACGGACAGACAGACGGACATGGCTAAATCGACTCGGCTGTTGATGCCGATCAAGAATATATATATTTTATGTGGTCGGAGATGCTTCCTTCTCCCTGTTACATACATTTGCTCAACTTCATGATCCCCTTTTTCCCATTTTTAATGGGAACATGGTATAAAAAGAACACATTTTAAATTTTTGTTTATTAGGTTATATCGTCGAAAAGAGAAAGAAATTTAAAAAATTGTTTCTTAGTTAAAATAACTGTTTAATTAATCGTTTTTTAAATTTTCGATAAAAATGAAATAAAATGATTGATATCTTTGTATTTAGCATCAACACTACAAATCTGACAATAAAATTATGTAAAAATGATTGAAAGATAATTTTTTTATTCTTAATTTGGTGCACAAAAATTTTTCATAAGTTATTTCATATTTCACAAGTCGACTAACACCTCCTCGTGGTGACCACCGGAAGCAGTGGCAATGCACCCGCATTTGCTGCTGACTAACGTGAGCGGCGTCGTCCTCCCCCCCAGAAAAGTACGTTCGACTTTGCATGATGACGTTGAGAAGTACACAAAGCTCCGTCAAAATAGGAAAGAACCTCTCCGAACCATTTGATACCAAAAGAGGTTTTAGGCAGGGCGATACCTTATCGTGTGACTTCTTAAATCTACTGATGGAATATATACTGCGCAAGTGCCGACATGCCAACAGAACCGGCGTATTTATTCATAAAAATCTAATGCTACTTGCATATGCCGATGATATTGACATTATCGGCAAAACCAAACGGGCAGTAAGCAAGGCGTTTTCAGAGATTGAGAAGGAGTAAATGAGGACAAGACGAAGTACCTAGTATCCGCGGACGAAAAGTCATTGCGACTTGGACAATCTGTTACAATGGAGGAGTACAACTTTAATGTTGTAGAGGATTTTGCCTATCTCGAAACGATGATAACCAGCAAGAACAACATCAGTCTGGAAATCCGACCAAGAATCACTCTTGCAAACCGATGCTACTATGGGCTAAGTAGGGAGTTCAAGAGCAAAGACCTCAAGCGAAGAACAAAAATAGCCCTTTACAAGTCGCTTATCATCCCGGTCCTGCAATATGGCGCAGAAGCATGGACAATGACAGCAGCGGATGAAGCGTCGATTGGAGTGTATGAGTGAAAAATTCTCCGGAGGATTTATGGACCTTTAAAAGTCGTCGATGATTTCCGCATTCGAAGAAACGACGAACTGTATGAGCTCTGTGGGGACACCAGCCTGGTCAAGCGCATAAAGCAGCAGCGGCTGCGCTGGCTAGGACATGTCGCCAAAATGATGGAGGCGGCAAGCAGGGAAGACCACCACTAAGATAGGAACACCAGGTGCGGGAAGACATTGCCAAGCTTGGTGTAACCAACTGGCGGCAGCTCGCACAGAACAGAAGCGAATGGAGAGCGTTAATCGCAGAGGCCCAGACCGTCAAACGGTTGTAATGGCCATTAAAGAAGAAGAAGATTTCATTATTAAGATATTAGTAATTAGGTAAGAAGGCCTTTTTAAAAATGCAAAAAACGGACATTTTGGATTATCTCGAAATCTGTTCTACTGAGATTTTTTTAAACTCCATATTCGGATTCAGCGCGTGATTTTACATAAGAAATGAAGGGGAATGATGAGGATTAGAAAATCATTTATTATTTGTAAACTTGTGTAATCATTAGGGAGTAAGTTTTATTTGAAGACATAATGATTACGGTCTCTGATAATTTTGCCTTATTTATATTTCACTCAAAATTGCGCCTACCTGTGAAATTCCGTAAACAGAGAAAAACACACGTTCACAAAATATTTAATTTATTTAATGCAATCTATCCTAAAAAATAATGCTTTTCAAATCTCTAAAATTTATTTTACTTTTTCAAATTGTTTATGGGGTTAAATCATTGTCGACAGCAATGTGTGTGTGGGTGTGTTAGTGGGACTTGCAGGATATAGGAACTGAAACAAGAGTATAGGGTAGTTTGAAGTCGAGGCACTCCACTACAGCGCTCTTATTTGTTCGAATCAATACCACTTGCAAAAGTTGCCGTAGCCGAGAACACACCTGAAAGTCGGTCAAATTAAAACATTTCATACTAAAAAGTTAATTCAATAAGGTGAATTTATGTGGTATTGTTTGATATTTCTCATTAATTGATTGATTATAATCTATGGAACTCTAGTTGATTTTTTCAATTCAATTTCTTTTATAAAGTAATCAACAAAGTTTCTTCATCAATGACCTACAAAATTCTTTCCAAATAAAAGGAAAACAAAAGGAAAATTTACATGCATACCACATGTATTTCAAAAGTAATAATTTGAGCATTTTACCCAAAACTTAAGAAATTAGAAAAATATTTTCCATTTTGCTTACACACACAAAATGCACAGAATTTGTATGTGGCAAACAGCTGTCCTTAGAACTTGTAAAGCTGCGCAAACAGAAGCACACACTCACATGCATATGCCATTTTGAAGCTTAAATATTTTACAAACTAATATCAATTCAATTTGTATGCATTGGCATCAATTTGTGTGTGTGGAGCCCAACTTGGGCGTACCAACACACAGGTGACAGAACTTGTTCCCCTCCTAACCCCCAACAAACAAATAATTTATGTGTTTCTAATAAGAGCAAAGGCAACAACAGTCAATTGTATGGTGGCTGTTCGAGTAGACCCTTGTTTAGGGAATTCAATCGAAATTGCTTAGAATGAAAGAGTTTATGCTTACATTTAATAAAAATTAGCTATTCCATATACAGGCATGTAAGATGATTCAGCACAATACCGCTGATTTTCTCTGGCCTAATAATCACCAACTTAAAACTAGGGTTGTCAAATATTAAAAAATTTATATATCGATATTTTTCGATATTGGAAAAGTATAAATTCAATAATAATAATAATAAGCAGGTAAATTGAGGTAATGAGGGTGTCATTTGAAGATTTCTTAAAAGTTCGTTCTAACTGCGTTCGAAATCTAGGGATCGGAGTTCCAGAACACTAAAAATCCCAGCCTTTGGAAAACTGCTAGAAAGATGTCGAATGCGATGAATTCTGGAAACTCCGACAATCAAACGGAAAATTCCCAAGTCTTAGTTTGGCTTTTGACTGAGACACGGCACAACTGAACAGCTTTATAGAGTTGTAATTATGCCGTGGGGGTACCGTACTAGGATTTACATCATGCATTTGACCGCGCCTGACACAATGACCTACTCGTTAAGCTCAAGGGAACGCTCAATCCTCAAATCTTCTTAATGGTTAAAAGGGTACTGCATACCTTCAGAAAAATTATTTTTTCATTTGTTTTTTATTTGCTTAAACGTTCTATTAGGATCTTATAAGCATCCTGCAAAACTTTCAAGCAGATCCGAAACTCAGTTTTACAAAAATAAACAAAAACAATTATTTTTCCCCATCCTTTCATATGAAAAATGTTTTCAGCGACCCTAGTATTTTTAAAAATTCTTAGGTTTTTCACTTTTTTTGGGCAAAAACTTTATAAATATTTAATTTAAAAAAAAAAATTTTTCTTGAAAATTTTTGGAGATTTTATTTTTTATTTTTGACGCACTTTGACCCAAATTTCTGGAGAACTGCTTAAACCGATTTTGATAATTTTTTTCGGTGAAAGCCAACACTTAAATGCTCCAAATCCAATTTTTACAAATATTAAAAACAATTTTTATTTCATCGAATGATGTCAAATGCGATTACCTCGGAACCACTTTTTCCAAAATGGTTGCAAAGATTTAAAGAGTACCTGTTGACCGATTTTCAAATTCTTTTTCCTAAATTGCTCCTAATAGCCACCATTCTGTGAACTAGAATATTTTTGATCGGTCAACAAATAACAGAGCTAGGACCAATACAGTGGAAAAAAAAAGTAGATTTTCGATATTTTCACTTTGAAACCCCATAACTCCGCCATTTATTGACCGATCCAAAATATCCTAGTTCACACCAGAATTACATCAATTCTTAACAAAACCCCGTTTTCAGTTTTAAATTCAGAACATCCTTTCTCAAAAAATGTTTGCAACCATGGGCCTATGTTTTAAATTTTTGGTTAACTTTGAACAGAAATACAACAACAACCGCAGGTACAACAACAACAACAAAAATAGTAAATTTAATTTAACCGATTATCTATCGAATGAAAAAAAATTCATGATAAATACTCTATATGTCCGATTTCTGTGTTTGAGGTCTTTTTTAAAAGTAAATTTAGAAGTTTTTATTGTCCAATTAAAAAAACAACAATTTTGTTTAATTATACAAGCATTCTAATTTCGATAAATTTTGAAATTTAGCATATCATTAACAGCCCAGCTCATTTTTGTCCGAGAACAAGTAAGAATAAAAAGTTTTTGTCCTTTATCAATCCTTTATCTCTTACCATCTCTGAGATATGTTTTGTCATTCGGACGGACGGACATGGCTTTATCGACTCGGCTGTTGATGCTGGTCCACAGTTTATATTCTTTCTCCCTGTTACATACTTTTGGAAAAATTTAAAATACTCTTTGTACCTTTGGTACAGAGGATACAAAATTACCCATTTGGTAAAAGTAGTTCAGTAAAACGCCCAACCGTTGCACAGTGGGGCGAAAAGGCCAAAATCGCGCCATAATTCAGGGGAGCCCTGTAGCAAAAAACTGTTGATGCCATCTTTTTAAGAGGATTAAAGTATTGAATAAAAAGTTAAAAGTTTGAAATATTTAGAGGAAATTTTTTTTTTAATAATTAAAAATAAAATTTTTTTTAATTGTTTCTGCGAAATAAATTTTTTTTTCGAAACATTGGAAGCTAAAAACTGGCCAATACGATTTTTTTCTAATATTATTAACATGAAATTATTTTTTTTTAGTCGAAAGACTATATCCTATAGTTTTCGGTGGAATAATAGTGTTAAATTTTTAAAACTTTTTAGATTTTAGGTGTAATTTTAATAAAAAACAACATAACCAATTTCGTATTATATTTAACAATTTTCTTTATTCCTCATCGCTACTTTCACTTGAATTAGAGAACTCCTTTTGAACTTCAGGTATATTTTCTAACAGATCTAAAGCTGATTTTGGCATTTGATTTATTTTTTTTTCCTGTCTCTTGAAATGCATCGATACTAGAAGATCCGAGGTAATGAACATTATATTCAGAACATCGAAAAATGTTCTCTGTAGAGCTTGAAATCTTTGTTTCGTCCTTCCTGGGCCTCCTCGGTTAATTGACCAATTGGGAGCAATGCAAATTTAATTATTTCCGGGCCATGAATAAAAAATTTATGCAAAGTCAGGGTCATATTGTACCAAGGGTACCAATTTACGAAATGCCTAGCATAATTTTTGAATTTGTCTATATTAATATCATAGTTGCATGAAACAACTATTAATATAGTGTGCAATATTTTAAGCAAATCGATGTCTATCTTAGTTATCTCTGCAGCAATTCTGCGCTTTGAAAAAATCGCCAAGCAAAGTTACTATAGTTACTACTTCCAAATTCAGGTTTCGGGAGATCAATAAGTAAGCCTAGTTTTTCCTTGAATTCGTTCTGAATCCGATTTTTTGTCTGGCCAACAATTTCTTTGTCCTCTGCCGATCTGGCTTGCCACCTTCTTATAGGCATTTCACGTCAGGCAATAACATTACTAAATTAAACACTGCCTGCTTAATTTTCCATGGTAGTTTATAGAAAAGAATTTTTAAATTTAATCTACTCCCAAATATCAAGAAAGTAAACAAACAAAACAGATGTTAGAACAGCTGATTAATGACATTCAACATGCGCGCGAATGTTTCAGGGCTGGCAATATTTGAATTTTGAAAATGACTTCACTTACTAAAATTCAATTTTCTCAGAAAAGGCAAAAAAAGGCACGCTAACTTTTTCAGGACATAAAGTTTAATATTGAAACTATTTTTTAAAATTTATTTCAAAGAGCGATCGCGCGCGGGCGATTACTTTATGTCCAACAATAAGCAAAAAAATGTAGTTTTTTTGGATCTTTTTCCAAAAATTAAAAAAAATTATTAAATTTTTTTTTATGAAAATTTTATTTATTCTAATGAACTAAGAACAGTCAAAAGTAATACTTCCAATCGCCACATATCCGCATAAAAGTTTCATATTCATGAAAAACGATGGCGAATATACAATAAAATGCCCTATTTTATGAATTCCTTGAAATCGAGTTCGAAAAGTGAACTTTAAATGCGTGTTGTGCGAGAACCAAATATCCTAGACTATATTTCTTTTTTGATTATTACGCAAAATTTAATTATCTTTCAAGTTGCATTTAAGCTTTCTTCAATATCTCAAAAACAAAAAATCAATTTTGGCGCGGAATTTGCTCTAGTCGCCCCAACGTGCGTTGGTTGCAGGTCTGAAGGTAAAGTATGTCACTTCTAATACTTTTTAAATACATTACTTCTCAAAGTGCTATTCATTCTATTTTGTATGCAATCGTCCATCTTAAAGATTATTAGGGTTAGACGGTCGTCTGTCACGCGAATATAAAGTTTGTATCAGGTTGAAAAAACTCGCAGCCAATAATGTCCTTTCTTTAAAGGAACAACGAGCCACTACGTGCCCATCTCTGCTCTTTTGTAATCGGCTTTCACTTTCAAATTACGCAGCAAACTCCACACCAGGTACAATTCCCATAGCTCACATGAGATTTGCCAGAAAAAAATAACATCAAATCTTCATCTTCCCATCTTGAAGTAATATCCGCTTAACCAAGGCTTAGTACACTTTATGCCTTTTGCCAAAACCGTAAGAGGAAGTTCAAAATCAACAACTGCAATTGCTGCGATTAACATTGGCAACACTTAAACAACTCTTAATATTGTTTCAATCCAAAGTGTGTTGTTGCGTTGCCTTGTCTATTAAGTTTTCCATTACAGGAGATAGTGATCCGGCCACCCACCACTCGCTTACACAGAGAGCTTCGAACATAAATCGAATAAAAGGCCCAAAGTAAAGGCAACTGCCAATAGCTGAAGACTTCAAACCTTCTACTGGCTGCCAAATGGGTGGAAGAGAACCTCTGTGAGCTGGTGGCAAGTGCATGCACATGTGTGTGTGTGCCTGTGTGTGCGTGGGTAGTGCCATGACAACAATGGCATTTTGATACTTTTGTATGAGATTTAATGAAATTTGAATCCTTTTGTTGAGTGGAATGACAACAGCAAGGAAGCTCAAGCTGGAGGAGAACCCACAGATTGAGGTGGAGTTTGAGCCGCCAGGCAAGTCGGTTGTGTCTACACTTGGAAAAATATCCGATTTAAGAAAAGTGAGAGTAATAGTTAGGCATATCTAATTATCTTAAGAAAATGTTTTTAAATTTGCAAGTAATTTATAATAAAAAAAACTTGTCATCTGCAAATCATGGGCAGTATTTTTAAGTACTAAAAGTTCCCAAAAATTTAACCAAATAGGTAGACGACCTATTTGCGATAGTTAGAGAAGAGGACATAAAAATAACTTTACAGACGCTCAACTCATACCATAAGGACATACAATTTACCTTTGAAGTAGAAGAAGAACACAAATTACCTTTGACCTTGACCTTGAGCCAGCAAAACCAAACATTTGGACTTAATAAATAAAATAGAAAACCCAAAACTTACTAGAAGATTATATTACCTACATATATCTGAATGAGGACCAACAAGTTCCAAAAACTAAAAACAAAACCACCTTGAATTTTTAACAAATGTATTTTTCTTTGGCTTATTCAATTGCTAATACTTTAAGGAATATTTTAAACGTTTTCTGATGTTTAAGCAAATGGAATCTACTTTATCTAAGCCGGTGAGCACGATATGTTCCAATCTACTCAACGGATTTAATTGTTTGCATAGCTTTTTAGCAAGGTCTAAAGCAATAAGTTATAACTTTTCTAAACACAAGACGCGCACAACACTAGAAAGGAGGCAGGTTGACTGAATAGCTGTTTTAATTCAATCATCAGCAGTCTTTGCCTATATTCAATGAGCTGGCACAGACTACCTCATGACAGAAGTGCTTTAACCGCTTGGGAATCCCAAAGGTAGGATTGTAGCAAAATCGACCCCGTTACTCGTAGAGTAAAAAGGGTATACTAAAGTCATGCAAATGTATGTAACTGACAGAAGGAATAATTTTCGACCATATAAAGTATATATTCTTGAACAGCATCAAGAGTGAAGTCGATATTGCACTGTCCGTCTGTTCCTCCTTCCGTCTGTTTGTCCGTCCGTATGAACACCTAGATCTCAGAGACTAGAAGGGCTAGATCAACCAAATTTAGAATGTAGATTCCTATTAAGTATAACAAAGTATTCATTTCTTATAAGAAAATACTCACAAACCATGTTAACAATTAGAACATTCAGGGAATCCTCTCGAGAATATGCCCATGGCATGAGGCTATAAGACTAAGTCCCTTTTTTGTGTTCAACATATCTTATCAATTTGATCTCATTCTTAATTAGTTATTAAGGTTTAACAAACCAAGCACCGAACCAATACCTTGGGTTCCAATGTTTTTCTCTCAGTGTCTCCGCCATCATGTAGTTAAGGTATTTTTGGATCTCCTATGCATGGTTGTAGAGGGTTATTTTGGGGTGTATTACAACAATAGTAAAACAATCTTCTTAATGCACACTTTGGCCTGAAGGAATTTTTCCACTTGTAAAGCGAAACTTGCGGAGAGACACAAGGCATGAGCTCTTGCTCGGTTTGCCTATCATCATTGTCAGTTTATCTATACATATATAAGGATAGATGTGTGTGTGTGTTTGTAGATGTTTATATTGACAAAGAAACATGTTAATAAACAGCTGGAAGTTTGCTTTATTGTCATCAACACAACTCCCAGGCAACTTTTGGGCGAAAAGTGGCAAAAGGAATAAAATTTATATGTACATTGAGACAATATGCTTGAGGGAGTTTGCCAAAAGGGTTCTCTTGTCTCCCTGCAAACGGAAGCTTGAGGTATCAATAACATTGTTAGGGAGGCGGGCTCTTTTGTGGATGGGTAAAAATGACAAAGATGCCAGCAGCTGTCAGCCAATGTCGATGGCTGGTTGTCTTTTGGCCCACTTCAGTTAAGTGTCTGTGAGTGTGTGTTTGCTCATAGTTAAAACAAATTTTTGAAGTTTAATTTTGGGCTGTGAATATTTGGTATGGATGTTTAGTTGGGAAGAGGCCTAGGTCAACATTAGCTTACATATTGGGAAATAGTTTAGGAACTTTTATTTACGGCTGCAAGCCTACTCGCACTTGAATAATTTTGCCCAAAAATTTGCCAAGCATACAAATGTTAATTTGGGCCACCAAAAAGCAATTTGTGGTTATGCATTCATTTTTTTTTGGTTTATTTTATTAACAATTAGAAAAATTCGAAAAAGTCACTATTTGACATTGCTGAAATAAACACCATGAGCTTTCCGACGCTGAGGAACGGAAATTTTAGTTTGGGTTCGACTGAATTAGAGAGAAAATTTACTCAGTTGACACCGCTTTTGTCAGAAATTAGTCAGCTGTTCGTTCTCACTTACGCTCTCTAAATCGGCGATAGCCAGCAAGAGCGAGGCCAAAAAGTGAGAGTGTATTAGTGTGCAAAAACAAATCTCCGCGAATTTGCTTCGACCTAATCGCTTCGAGCTCTGTTAAGCGAATGACGCTTTTTTGCTCTTCAATTCTCAGCTTCGGCAAGCGTTCGGCTCATGTTTAAGTTAATAGCGAAATGTTGTGGCCCCCGGGATGGAACATTTGGGTCAGCTGTTCCATTTGGGAATAGAGTCAGAGCAAACTTTCTCTCTAATACTCATTGCTCCATGTCGGAATTTTAGGAAAGCTTTCCGACACCCTTTTTATTCCCTTGGAGAGGGTATATTAAAATTGTCAGTTTTGAAGCTATCTTAACCAAACATTAAACGTTTTTGTCTTCAGCGCAATCGTTCCCAAGCCTTGTATTTATAAGTATTCTATGCTTTCACATAATTCTACCAAGTTTTATGAAAATCGGACAACTATACAGTATAGCTTCCCTACAAATGATAGTTCAGAAAAAAAATCTTAGTAAGAAATTTTGTTTTGTTTTTAATGCTATCGCTCCCAAACTTGGTACTGATCAATATTATATGCTACTACACAATTCTGCTAAGTTTGATTCAAGTCGGACAACTATAGCACATAGCTGCCATTGGAACAATCGGTCGAAAATAAAGTTCTAGTGAAAATAACCTTTTTTGTTTTTAATGATAGCGTCTTTATACTCTTCAGTTATAACAAGTGAGAAAGTCGGTCAAGCCCGACTATAACATACTCTGTACCTGGAGTAGAAGCTGAATGCAATGCTGGTGCTGCGCTCATCTCTAAGTCTCTCTCTCTCTTTCTCTCGCTCTCTCTAAGATTGTGCGGTGTTAGTTGTGAAAGGGTGGGAGGGGGTGGGGGAGGGTGGTTTATTTATTTGCTCATAACTTGAGAAGCGCTCATCCGATCTTTATCATTTTTTTGGCAAATCTATATATTTTGCTAATTACTAATTATCTCTAGAAGGTACGAATCATGTATCTCCAAATCTATAGGAGATATAACGTTTTTTCCAAATTGCGGGGGTGGCAGGGGGCGTGGCAAAAATTAAAAATAAACTTGATCTGCCTGCAAGTATAAGAAACATTTGTCTAATACATGTCAAACCTCTATCTCTTACCATCTCTGAGATCTGTTTTTTCATACGGACGGACGGACAGACAGACAGACGGACATGGCTATATCGACTCGGGTGTTGATGCTGATCAAGAATATATATACTTTATATGGTCGGAAATGATTCCTTCTCCCTGTTACATACTTTTGCACAAACTTAATATACTCTATGTACCTTTGGTACAGAGTATAAAAATGATCTGTCTTAACACAGTCTTGTAGAGCTTGATCAAAATCGGCTGAATATATCGTATATTATGTAACAAACTGGCAGACATAAATCATGCTCCAAGGGTATATAAACTTCGGTCGAGCCAAAGTTAGTTTTCACCTATTTTTTATATGGAGTTGACACTCGTCGAAATCGATGAAGTTTGTATGAGTCCCAAGCTTTAAGTTTTAAAAAAATATATAATTAAGTTAAAGAAATATTTCTCACGCATTTAGTTTTAAAACTATCTGATTGAAAGTGGACAAAGTTTGCTTTATATATATCAAGTTTTTGGAATATATCATCATCAGGCAAATCGGCAGATATCATATAGCAGGCACACGAATGCTATGAATAATTTAATGTTCTAGTGGATTAGTGTGAGCTTTACAACTAAATTATACTAATTATAAATAATACTTGATAAGGGCGTGAGTCCATTCTGCTTTGTCCGTCTGTCAGTATGTTTCTATACAAACTAGTCCTTAAGTATTTTTGCTTACGTCAGAACCGTCGTTTGCAAATATAGGCTTCAGTTAGAAACAGTCATTTGTTTTCAATGCTAGAGTTTTGAATTTGGTAAAAATCTGATAGTTATGTCTTACATAAGACTGAGTCTTAGTGAGAAAACAATTATTTTTGTTTACAATGTTACCGTTCTGATTTACAAAATCAATTGAAAATCGGATGATAAGCGGTCGGAAAGTGGGATTTAGTATGACCATTTTTTGCAGCTTCGAAAAAACTTTCAAAGTCGAAGCTGCGAGATTTCTTTTTAAAGTCGCAACATTCCAAATGCAGCGCAGCTTTCGGTCTTTAGGCTCTAACCATACAACTCGTAGATTGTTTTTGTTTCAAAGTGCTTTTGGCGATACTTTGCTGTCATACTAAGAAGTAGAAGCTGACATCTGTTTTCAAAACTGTGTGAACGCATGCTGCAGAATTCCACAGCGTCGACAATTCTTGTATGGGACATGAAGTCCTAATACTTACAGGCAGATAAAGTTGGTTTTTATTTTTTGCCACGCCTTCTTCCGCAACCGCAATTTGGAAAAAAAGGCATATCCCTTGCAGTATTGCAGACAGATGGTTCGTATTTTCTAGACATAATTAGTAATTAGAACTATTTATCGTTGTGTCCAAGGAACCGTAAGGAGCGGATGAACGGCAGTCAAGTTATGAGCAAAAGAAAGTTCGCATTAAATGCATACTTAGTGTACACTTTCGCAGGTACAGAGTATTTAATAGTCGGGCTTAATTGACATTCTTACATGTTTTCTTATTAAGAGAGTGCAAGTCTAAAAATTTTTCAAATTTAACTCATACAGCTCTGCGAAAGCTGAAACTAATACCTAAAAAAAGTGATCATCAAAATAATATTATTCTCAAATACTCTTTAATTGTTTAATTATAACCCTAATCGTGTTCTGTGGAAAATATGCATTACGACTGCCGAAAATGTAATGCAATACAATCGCTGCTTTTCTTTAGAGAGATAGTAATCGGAAACAAACAGACTGCGAACAATCTGCATTACAATTTTAAATTTCCATCCAATATTAAGACAATTTTAGCGTTTCTCTTTGGAGAATTATTACAACCGACTATTTGGAGATTTGGAGTGAAAAATTTTAATATTTTGAAAATGTACACTTCTATTACCAAATATCCTTTCATGTATGATATGCTTCTGAAAAAGATTAAATAAGAATAAAAATAGAGGCAAGCTAACTTCGGCTCAACCGAAGTTTATATACCCTTGGAGCTTGATATATGCTTCTATATAGTGGTCCGATCTCGACAAATCTTGTTGAAATTATGAAAAAATCATTGAAAACTTATAAATACGAGCGTTGGGAGCCATAACATTAAAAATAAAAAAGTTTTTCTCACTAAGACTTTTTTTCAGACATAACTTTTGTATGGCAGCTATACTATATAGTTGTCCGATTTTGACAAGGCTTGGTGAAATTATGTGAAATCGTTAAATACTTATAAATACGAGCGTCGTTTCTCACTAAAACTAGTTTTTCAACCGATCGTTCCTATGGCAGCTATATGCTATAGTCATCCGATCCGGCCGGTTCCGACAAATCTGCAGCGTATTTGTACCAAAAGACTTTGTGCAAAGTTTGGTTAAGATAGCTTTAAAACTGACGGAGGAGATAGCATAGAAACAGACGGACAGACGGACGGAAAGACGGACAGACGGACGGACGGACAGACGGACGGACGGACAGACGGACATAGCTATATCAACTCAGCTCGACATGCTGATCAAGAATATATATACTTTATGTGGTCGGAGATGCTTCCTTCTGTGCGTTACAAACATCCGGACAATTTTAATATACCCTCTCCAAGGGTATAATAAACATTTTTATACCCGTTACTCGTAGAGTAAAAGGGTATACTAAAGTCGTGCAAATGTATGTAACAGGCAGAAGGAATCATTTCCGGCCATATAAAGTATATATATTCTTGATCAGCATCAACAGCCGAGTTGATATAGACATGTTTATTCCCGTCTTAGCTTGTGTGTCCGTCCGTCGTCCGTCTGTGGGTTTTTTTTTTTCTGGAAAAAGGAGTTAGTCTTAATTCGTTCAGAGTTGTCTGTTTAACAAAAGTGCAAGACTGTCGACGTGATAGTTTATGGGTGCTGGCTGGAAATATTGTACAGTCAAAGTGCTGGTTAACGCCAGGGTAGACTATGAGCTATCAACGGGCTGTCGTGGACGTGGGGCTTGCCGTGAAGTCGAAATGGAAATGAAAGTGTTCATGAGGCAGACTAGAGTTGGTTTTAAGAGCGTTTATCCAAACTGTCAAACTTACTGACGAGTTTGTGACTGTGGATTCTCAATTCTCCAGTTTAAAACTGATGAAAGAGTCTCTAAGCGCAAAAAACCATCAACTCGGGTGTGCCTCAGAAGCAAAATGCTCTTTCGTTCCCGCCCAGACCCAGAGCCCATCGACTTAAATCCAGCGTGATATCTTTAATACCCGGCCCAGCCCGGATAATTGGTACTGGAGATTTTACCACTAAAGAAGGTGGCATCTCTGATACCAGCAAGTGACATCAGATGTTGGCTCCGATTCGGCCGTTCAGGAGGTCCCGATCACCCCTGCTGTAAATATACCTAAAGAGAGTGCTGGTGTGGCTGCTCCCCTATTTCGGTATCTATTACTGAGGTAACTGGGGAATCAAGGGCTATAAGGCCTCTACAGGTATTCCTCCGAAGAAGCATATCTTTGTTTCTCGCCTTGCCCCTGATCTCACACCTGATGATGTTAAAGCCTTCATTCAGGCCAAAACTCAAGCCGCAGATGTTTTGGTAGATAAGTTCAAATTTTCTTATGAAAGGGATGTTTCCTCTTTTAAAGTTACTGTCCCAGATAAAATTTTTTAAAACAATTTGTTCAGAGGATTTCTGGCCGGAACATTTAATTGTTAAAGAATATGTTCCCAAAAAGAAAACTCGTGCTCCTATTTACTTGCCTACTTTTTCTTCTAACCTTTCTGGTACCTCTTCTTCTACTGTGGTGTCAAAAAACTAATGTCCTCCCTTCTGCTTGCTTATCAAAATGTCCGTGGTCTTAATTCCAAATTAGCAAAACTGTTTGTTGACAGTATATCTTTCGATTTTCATGTTCTAGTTTTTACTGAGACGTGGTTAAAATCGGACATCTCTGATTCCACAATTTTTACCACTAAATACACCACTTATAGACGCGATCGCTCTTCTCGCGTTGGAGGAGGGGTTTTAATTGCTGTAGATTCCGGCCTTTCGTCGGAGTTGACAGATACTTTAATTCCCCTTGACATCGAGTTTATAAGTGTTAAAATAACTTTTTCTACTTTTTCCGTTTATATTACTTGCTCCTATATTCCTCCCCGTTCTGATGCCACAGTTTACTTATCTCACCTTTCTGCCATCGAGTCGGTCTCTCTATTATTATCAAGCACTGACCTTTTGGTTGTTCTTGGTGATTTCAACTTGCCGGAAGTAATGTGGTCCACGAATGATGAATCCAATGCACTTTTTCCATCGAAATCTCATGATTTTATCGATGGACTTTTTTGAGTTGTCGTTGTCTCAAGTCAATCCTGTTCGGAACTCGAACAACAGAACTCTTGATTTAATCTTTCTGTTGGATCCTCCCGGCAATGTTGCATCTAGAATCGACCCATTGGTGTTTCCTGAGGACCCCTTTCATCCTACAGTTGAACTTACTATCGATTTGCCTTCTTGTGTGTGCTCTGCTTCTGGGAATTCGACGGCTAAAACACGCTGTTTTCAAAAAGCAGATTTTTTGAAACTCAGTGATTTAATTTTTGAAACCGATTGGTCTCAATTGTACAATTGTACTGATATTGATGTCGCCATAAAACTTTTTTATGAAACCTTGTATTCGCTTTTTTGATGTCTGTGTTCCACTTGAGCTCCCCCGCTGTCCTAATAGGCAGCCTTGGTTCACAAGAGAACTAAATACTTTAAAAAACAAGAAGTCAAGGTATTTCAAAAAGTATAAGATTTCGAAAAAATCATCTGATTTCTCTCGATATGTGGATGTGCGTTCTAGATTTAATGTGCTTAATGCACAGTGTTACAAAGACTATCTTAACCGATGCAGGCTGCAGTTCTCACAAAATCCTAAGCAGTTTTATTCCTTTGTTAACTCTAAACGCAAATCTTCCACTATCCCCTCATCTGTGCGCTACGGTAATGTGAAAGCGAACACTGATCAGGCCATAGCCGATTTGTTTGCGCAGTTTTTTACGTCAACATACTCGTCCACTAGCTTTCCTGCCAATCAACCATACCCTTATCGGCTAAATAAATCTAATTGTATTTTTTAGCCCTGTGATAACTGAAAGCTCTCTTCTTTGTGATCTTAACTCTGTAAAACCTGTCTATGCACCGGGACCCGACGGAGTACCTGGTTGTGTACTTAGGTTTTGCGCTGATGCACTTTGTAAGCCTATTCATAAATTATTTGAATTGTCTTTGCAATCATCCACTTTCCCTATGTTATGGAAGGAATCTTTTATCATTCCTCTCCATAAAAAAGGAAATAAGTCTGATGTTGAGAATTATAGAGGTATTTCAAAGTTGTCTGCAATTCCGAAAGCTTTTGAGAGAATAATGACATCTCAATTGCAGCATTTATGCAGTTCCATTATTTCACCCTATCAACATGGTTTTGTAAAGCGTCGATCCACTACAACTAACTTATTAGAGCTTACATCATTAGTGATCAAAGGATTCTTATGTAATATGCAAACTGACGTGATTTATACTGATTTTAGTAAGGCTTTTGATTCTGTCAATCACTGCTTGCTGCTTCTCAAACTGAGTTTAATTGGTTTTCCAACCAACCTTCTTATTTGGATCTCTGATTAACTTAGTTCTAGAACACAAAAATCCAGGTTACCTCTGGTGTACCCCAAGGTAGTCACTTGGGTCCATTGCTTTTTACACTCTTCATAAATGATCTTCCGTCAGTCTTGACTCACTCTCGTGTGCTTATGTACGCCGACGATGTGAAACTATGTTTAACATATAATGATTTGGTCTCCCGCTTTAATTTGCAAGCTGACTTGGATGCATTTCATTCTTGGTGTAAAGATAACCTACTAAACCTTAACAGTTCCAAGTGTAAGGTTATGACATTTTATAGAACCACACCACAATTCTTCTCTTATATGATTAATAATGTCCCACTAGAGTGTTTGAATGATCAGGTAAATGATCTTGGGGTTATTCTAGATTACCGACTGAAATTTGACTCTCATATAACGGCTACTGTTTGTAAGGCCAGGAGTATTCTTGGGTTTATTAAGCGTGGTCGAAGGAATTTGATGATCCATATACGACGAAAACTTTGTACATTTCTCTTGTACGTCCTATACTCGAGTACGGATCTTGTGTGTGGTCTCCGCAATATTCGACCCATCAAGACAGAATTGAATCTGTGCAAAAGCAGTTTTTATTGTTTGCTCTTCGTGGTTTAAGCTGGAATCCTGAGGTCCGTTTACCGTCTACTCTAGTAGGCTACTTTTGATTAACGTGCCCTCCCTCATTAACCGTAGAGTTATGCTTGGTGTAATTTTTATACATAGATTGATTAATGGTGAAATCGACTCTTCTGAGTTGGTTGGTCAAATTAACCTCAACGTTCCTATTAGACCGACTCGCAATTTTATACCCCTATCACTAAATCGTTGTACCACTAACTATGCTTTGCATGAACCTTTTCGTGTTCTCTGTGCTGATTACAATAAACTTTACCGAGTAATCAACTCGGAAGCTTCTCTTCCTGCTTTAAAAACTACTATTTTAACATATTTAGCCCGTAGTTGACATTTTTTTTATGTTTTTCCTTCGCGATTCGTCTCATACGTTAGTGTCTCCGCCTCTCGGTCGGTTCGGCTACTATTTTGGGCTACTATTTTGCCTGCGGTTCGCGCGTAACAGGCCCTGGCTTGGTGTCGCATGGGCCACTTGAACGTACTGCGCATTGTACGTCAACGTCCAGACCTAGATCTCAGAGATGGTAAGAGATAGTGGTTTGACATGGGACAAATGCTTCTTTTATCTGCTCGCAGATCAAGTTTATTTCAAATTTTGACCACGCCCCCTCCCGCCCCCGCAATTTGGAAAAAACGTTATATCTCCTACAGTTTTAAAGATAGACGGTTCGTACCTTCTACAGATAGTTAGTAATTAGCAAAATGAATCAATTTGCCGAAGAAATGATAAAGATCGGATGAACGGTTCCCAAGTAATGAGCAAAAAAGTGAACCAAGCACCCCCCCTAAAAAATGTTGCATACTTTTTGGATGGTCACCTTAGTGAACGCAGGAACACTGTCAAGCATGTTTTCTCATGAGTAACGGGTATATCGTAGTCGGTTAGAGCCGACTTTAACTTAAGCTCTCGTTTAAATTTGGCTCAGTGCTATGAATACCTATAAATGGTCCGACAATAAAGGTGAAGTAAAGTGTGGATTATGTATGACGGTGCGGGAGATATTTGCCACCGTCTTTAACAACATAGTTTTGACAAAAAAACGCTTAAAGTTTCGAAAGTTTGAATTCACAACTCACTTTTTTACAAATATTTATTATAATAATAGTTTATAATATTTGTAATTGCATACAACCCCTTAAGCACTTACTCTGTCCAGCATCTTCTGATGCAAGTGCCAAAATACATACAATAAGCTGAACAGCAATTATTTGACCAAAAGGGCGTGTGTCACTTGAAAGAAATTGTAACTTCAGTTTACCTGGGTCTGTAAATGGCCAAACAAAGCTTCACTTGCCTGCACACCATCCTGCCAAAGCTTAAATAAATAATTACTTAAAATACGGGAAAAATTTGTTGAGTTTTTCAGGCATCATACATATTAGCGGTTTAGGGCAGAAAGGATTCGCTCTGCTCGATGCTCTGCTAAATTTTTAATTAAAAAGTGATGAAAAAGATGAACAAGTTATTCGAGTAGTGGCCCTCGTTGCTCTCTTTTCATACTGCAAAAGATAAATTTTGGCTTGACGCAATTTTATGGCAGCCTGCTTCTTGACGAAATATGCGTGTGGTTCTTGTTTGGCTTGCGAGTGTGTGGCTGCCTAAAAGTATGCAGCAAGTTTATGAAAATTCTTTGTTTATGCCAAGGTGTGCATGTGTGTGAGTGCTGCGTAAATTGTGTTGGTTTGTTAATTTTGCGTTGCTTTTTCTTGGCTGTCAAATTTATATGCTGGTTAGATTGGAGCAAACTTTTGGTTCGCTGACGAGTGAGTTTTCTTCTTGTTGTATGTGTGAGCGTGTGTGTGTTTGTGAACATTTCTAATTTATGAGCGCAGTTGGATGTGGGACAATAGTCTAGTTAGAAACAAGAAAGTTTGAGTACGTTTGTGGTTTTAAGAGAAATTAAATTGCAAAGGTAATGCAAAGAAATATTCAGATATGTTTGGTCTTTAGAGTTACCTGCGAAAGATTTCAATTCTGTATTAACATTCGCATCATGCTTTCGCATAACTCTCTTCCCTAAAAGTTATGGGCTAGAAGACAAACTGTCTTCGAAATGGTAGATGTACTAAGAGACTTGAACGCCTTGGTTAAGCGATGGTTTTTACAACTTATTACATATTATTATCGGTATTTAAGAAATATTTCCCACATCAGTTAGCTAGGAGGCACTTATATAGTTCGTCCAATAACAGTAAAAGAATAAACTCTTTTATTCGATTCGGTATGTCGAACGGATGAGCAGCACAACTTTTCAATGGTCGCACTTGGGACTTCTTTGTAGCCAGAACTTGTCGACAACATCTCCGTTGCATTACCAACGCGAGACCAGGGCCCAAACAGTCATGCCCCTTCATATTCACATTTGCCCATTGGAGCAATTTATCGAAAAATTACAAATAATGGTCACGATGGAACCTAAAATCATATATTTATTTCTGATTTATTTACGTTTTCTATATTGCTAATACTGTTTTGAATCTTTACTGCACCTAATACTGTCAAACGCTAGGTGCCACTACCGCTTCTTGTAAATCACATAAATCTTTTGTAGAAAATTTTGCAGTGTTCGAGAGAAAATATTTTCTGTTAATTAGTTTAACTTTTCTCTCAAAGTTTAATTTGTAACTAGAGGTGGGCGTATATGCAACTAGAGATGCGCACGACGACGAAATAATTTGCACATATTTCGTACACTTTTCGCAAGTATCACCATAACAAGCTTTAAATTAAATTCAAGAATTTTAATATCGCAACGGCTGCAAAGTTTTGTGATTTCTCATTCCACATTATCTGTCACCAACTTGTGCGGCTGTTGAAATTTATTTTGTAATTTACACATTTGCCAATTTATAAGCCTACTTAGCGAGTGAAATTCCAACCAGTGGGATGGGTAGACGCAATTATTTCAATCAACTTTGTTACGCACAGCAGCCGCAAAAATGTGATACGAAGCCAAGTTGAATGCTTAATCAGCCAACCAAGTTGCCATCACTTCACCCACACGCGCCTCATCATTACAAACTTCTGGCAAAACAAAAACTTTTCAAATTGCTTTCGCATTAAAAATCACTAAAATACGTTTTCCGCCTGGCTGCCTCGAAAATCATCAGGAATCACATTATGTATGTGGCACCCAGCTCTGGTGCGTTAAGTGTCATTAGACTTTTGTCAAATCATCTGCGTCAAGTTAAGTTAAACAGCTATCCTTCAAGTCCTTAAATTTCCTTCAATCAAGAAGACTTGACCTCAATAAAATTTGCTATAAACAATATAAGCTTACAAAAACTTTTTGGCTTTTGCTGGGCGGAACTAAAATATTGCTTAATGTTCATTAGGGTGTGTCAAACAAAAATATGTTGTCTGCTTGGTAGTTTAATCTACACTTGCATTTGTTTTTGCTAATATGGGTTTTGTAAGTAGATTGGTCGCACCTTTAATACATATGTAACAATCAGCTTTATTTTTCAATAATCTTAGTTTGAGAACGAATCGATGAATTTTAGTCGAGTTATAAGCATCTTAAATAATTACACTGTGCTGCTCTGGCCACAACGGTGATAGTCGCATATATTATATTCAATGGTTTCAGAACAGTGGTGCCCAAACACACACTATCAAGCTTTGCGAGCGAAACACAAAGTAAACGTCATTATGTCAAATATAGGCTACAAACAAATACACAAATGTGTGTGCGTGCTATTTATAGAGCACACGTATTCTCTCTCTCTATGCGTGTGTCGGCTGCGACGCTGGCAGAATTACGACTTCCTATCACACGGGATAGGGCAATTGACATTTGGGCACCACTGTTTTAGAGATATGACAGGATGGCTGAGAAACGGGGGCTACTGATTTAGTATTTTCAACATCGTTTTGGAAATGTATACTTTAACCATAACTGGTAAGAACTATTTTATTCTATGCGATCTTTCCTTAAAGTTTATTATAAGAGGCCATTTTATTCTCTGTTGAACAAATGTTATTTCGATAAATTTTTTATTCTGATGACGAAATAATTCGCGACAATCTAGTACTATACCTTTTCGGTGTGCTAACAGAAAATCGACTGATTTAACATCAATGCCCCTAAAAGTTTAGTTTAGTTTGGTGGTAAATATTTATAAAAAATCTTGTGTCACATAGTGGTTAGCAAACTCCTCCGAAACGGCTTGATCAATTTTATTGATCTTTTTTTGTAAATATTTGGCGGTGTACTATAGGTTTTGTAAATATATGTCGTAACTAATTTGTGAGTTTAGCTGGCTCGAGGTCAGAAAAAGTAGCGTTTGTTCACCAAAAAGAGCCAAAAAGAGCTGATTGCCTATACGGTACCGTTTCATCATCCTCCCGAATAAATCTTCAGTAGGCTTTCCTCTGAAGAAAACATGATTTCACTTGCCTTTTTATACAATCATTGCTTTGACCAGTTCGGAACCGCAAAAAAACATTCAAAGTAAAAATAGATAAGCCACGATGCTTTAAACTTTTTGGTGTTAATGCTTGAGCTATAAGCTCAAATTTTTAAGTGCAAAATCTAAAGCTTTTAAGTCTTAAATTAAACTTGACTTGAGTGAATAAGGTTTCTCCATTCAAACTTAGTCGCTTAGACATATCTGAGTTCAGTCTCTTCAAGAACTTGGGTACAGGGTATTTAAATGAAAACCGAACTTAAATTTAACGGACTCGAGCCAACTTATGAGTTGGCTAAGATTGTCTGATTTTTAAATTATAAGCCTCGACCATGAGCTGAATAAAAGGATCTTTTGCTGCTGTGTGAAGATGTATTAATTGTTGACTTTGGAGACTTTTCTGGCCCTATAGTGTAACATGACTTAAAAAGGGCTAATCTAAGTCCAAAATAATCAAACGAATAAACCATGGGCTGAAATTTAAAGTTGTCCCAAATCCAAATGATTGTTAATGGAATAATAGGATACATATTCAAGCTTCAAAATATGTAAGCAATATTGTTCTAGGGTGGTTTGTTTGTTCTTGGCTGAGGCATACCAACACCTGCCTCTTGCTTGTATTATTTCTTGAAAAAAAGGGTAAAATAATGGTAAAAACAGAGGATTCAGTATTGTAGTAGTATTAAGGAGTAGTATTAAGTAATGTGCAATAACCGTTAGTTTAAGTATCATAAGTATCATAAGTGGCTCGGCCATCTCTAACAATATCTTGTTGTCTCACTTGCACAC
The DNA here is from genome assembly GCA_018904275.1 of Lordiphosa clarofinis. Classification (NCBI taxonomy): domain Eukaryota; kingdom Metazoa; phylum Arthropoda; class Insecta; order Diptera; family Drosophilidae; genus Lordiphosa; species Lordiphosa clarofinis. The sequence continues at coordinate 265,372 of JAEIGQ010000156.1, read as the reverse complement.
TCACATATGCAAGCGAAACTACAAGAAGCAGAACTGTAAAAGAAGAGAAATAAAGAACCATTCGAGTTTTGGCGTTTAAATTGAGCAGTCCACAGATCAGAAGTTGGATAAATTTCGCGTGTCTAAAAAAAAAAAAAAAAAAAAAACAAAATTTTTCACTCGCCCTAAAGAATGAAAAAAAAACTCAAGTAAAAAATTAAGTAAATATAAATGTCGGCCATTAACTTCAGTTTAATTCTATTAAATGACTTGAAAATTTGGTGCCAACAAAATAAAATTAAATCATGTGGTACAAAAGCCGAACTTATTCAACGATTGGCAAATGACACACACATCACAGAAAAGTGTATAAGTGACTTAACCAACAAAATCATGCCTAAGACGCCAAAGAACAAAAAGGGCAGCAACAAGGATTGCCAAGCCATGGACGAAAAATTTTTCAATGACGCAGTTGCAGAAAGTTCTGGAAAAGACGAAAAAATTCACGGCGTCAGCGACAAGACGGCGCCGACGCGCAGTTGCACCGAAGACGAAAACGTGCAGGCAAAGGCAGAAAGCGACGTAGAGACCAACAACAACGACAAAGAAAAAAGGAGGCGACAACGTAAGCAACAACGACAACGTAAGCAACAACGACAACGTAAGCAACCACAACGTAAAGAAGATGGGCAAAATCGATGCCGACGTAGATGATATCAATAACGATGAGTTGGATCCGATAATGGTTCAAAAAAATGAACTGGAACTGGAGATCTGGGGTAAACAACAACAACTAGAAGAGCTAAAGAGCAAGATGGCAGCGCTGGAACTAAAAACCAAAACAACAAAAATAAATTCAGCATTCAGTTTGAAACACTTAAAGATTTCATCCCAGTATTTGACGGTGAAAACCCAGCAAACATATGGCTTGCACAAATAAGTAGTGTGCGCAAGCGATACAATGTTGAAGACGACATTTTACGTGCACTAATGTGTAACAAAATCAAAGGGAAAGCACAGCAGTGGTTACATTCAACCCCTATGTACCTCACTGGATCGGTAGACGAACTCCTAATGGAACTGGATAACATGTTCAGCACAAAGCTAACCAAATTGGCTACTCGCCAGAAACTTCATAGTCGCATATGGCAAGCTGGAGAACCATTTGCCAAATACTTCAATGACAAACTTATTTTGGGAAACATTCTCAAACTGGAAGACGACGAATTTATAGAGTATGTGATTGATGGCATACCAGATGTAAATCTACGAAACACGGCAAAATTACATTCTTTCAATTCGAAGTCGGAGATACTCCAAGCATTTTGTGGCATTGAGCTGCAACCTCCAAAGCTACCGACATTATCGGTACAAGGTAAAGGTCAGTTCAACGAAACTAACAAGATGACTATGAAGAAGGAGACAAAGTGCTACAACTGCAACAGCATGGGGCACGTAGCTAGTGAGTGCCGTAAGCCAAAACGTCAAGATGGAGCTTGTTTCGCCTGCGGTAAATTTGGCCACCAGGCTAAAGAATGCGAGCTGTATAAGAAGACCAAGGAAAAGGCTCAATACAATGACTACGTAAGGTGTTTAAGCATCACATTCCAAACTGATCATTTAAAATATATTTCTTTTTTCCTAGAATGCCTCATAGATTCGGGGAGCCCCATAAGTATTATCAAGCAGTCATGTATCCCGAATAAAGTTAAAATTGAATTAAAAGAAATCAAAAGTTATGTTGGAATAAATCAAAGTAAATTAAGAATCCTTGGATATATAAAATGTTCAGTTAAATTTGCTAATAAAATCATCACGATTAATCTTATGGTGGTTGACAACGAATCTATGGGATATTCAGTCGTGTTGGGCAGAGATTTCTTGGAGAAAAGTAATACAAGTTTAGTTGCTCTAACTAATAAACCTGACTTAAAGTCATTAAGCATCGAAAATTATGGTACAAAAGGAAAATGTATGAATAACAAAGAGTTTGATAATGTACAACGGCAGAATATTGGAAAAGATAGTACTGTAACCTTAATTAAGGAGGAGATGAAAAATAATGTAGCAAGTGAAGATAGTTTTGAAAAGCAAATTTTGTCTATCGAGTACGGTGGAGAAAATATGGAATACGAAGTAGGAGAATAATTGAGTTTCGAAGACAAAGTCCATTTTTCAAAACTATTTGAGGAAAAGTATGTTAAACCGAAACGACCATCGGAACCAATGATTAAATGTGAGATGAAAATATCCCTTGACAGTCCAAAAGTTTTTAATTGCGCACCCAGAAGACTTTCTTATGCAGAAAAGGAAAAGGTTCAGAACATCATAGATGAATTATTGAAGAAAGGCATTATACGTCCAAGTGAGTCCGAGTACGCCTCAGCCGTGGTATTAGTTAATAAGAAAACAGGCGATACAAGAATGTGTATGGACTTCCGACCTCTAAATAAGTCTACGATTAAAGTAAAGTTTCCGATTCCACTCATAGACGACCTACTAGACAGATTAGTCAACAAGAGGGTATTCTCGAAGCTAGATTTGAAAAATGGCTATTACCATGTCAATATGCACAAAGATTCTATTAAATACACTGCATTCACTACACCGTTAGGTCAATATGAATTCCTAAGAATGCCCTTTGGACTCACAAATGCTCCATTCATATTCCAACGATTTATAAATAAGATATTTGATGACATGGTGAAAGAGGGAAAAGTTATTATTTACCTCGATGACATAATGGTAGCCACAGAAAATGTTCAAGAGCATATGTTGATATTAGAAGAAGTGTTTAAACGTTTGGTAGACAATAAACTCGAGCTACGACAAGACAAATGCAGTTTTTTCCAAACCGAAGTTAAATACTTAGGATATATGATATCTGAAAATGGAATAAAAGCAGATAACGAGGGAATTAAAGCGATACGAGACTTTGGCGAAACCTCTTCACGACTTAACAAAGAAAGAAAAGAAATTCGAAATCGGTTCAGATGAGCTAGAAGCATTCAATACGCTCAAAGCCAGAATGGTAGAAGCACCTATTCTGGCACTATATGACCCAAAAGATGAGACAGAACTACATTGTGACGCAAGCTCAATAGGTTTTGGCTCGATTTTATTGCAAAAGAAAAGTGATAATAAATTACATCCAGTATTTTATTTTTCCAAACGAACAACGGAAGCGGAATCCAGATATCATAGCTTTGAACTGGAAACGCTGGCAATCATATATGCTTTGAAGAGATTTCGAGTTTACCTCCAAGGGATTCCATTCAAAATTGTAACAGATTGTAATTCTCTTACACTAACGCTCAACAAAAAAGATCTGAACCCAAGAATAGCTGGATGGGCTTTAGAGCTGCAAAATTATGATTATCAACTAGAGCACAGAGCAGGATCAAGAATGCAACATGTTGATGCGTTGAGCCGATGTAATACAATATTAACGATCGAAGATAACACATTTGAGGACAATTTGCTAATATGTCAAAGTAAGGATGAAAAACTGATCAAAATAAGAGAGATGTTAAGTGAAACTGAGCATAATCTTTACGAAATGAGAAACGGGATAATATACAGAAAAGTTAAAGACGATTTGGTATTTTACGTCCCAGAAGCTATGGAAGAGCATGTACTATTTAAGTACCATAATGAAATGGGCCATGTTGGAACAGACAAAGTAACAGAAAATATAAGTCGAAGTTATTGGTTTCCTAATATTAGGAAGAAAGCAGACGAACATATTAAAAATTGCCTAAAATGTATAGCTTTTTCGAATAAAAATGGAAACAAGAAGGATTCCTTCATATTGTTCCAAAAGGTAATATACCTTTCCAGGTAGTACATATCGATCACTACGGTCCGATAAATAGTAAGGAAACGGCAAAAAAGCACATTCTGGTGATAGTAGATGGCTGTACAAAGTTCGTGAGGCTCTACCCAACTAAGACAACCAAATCAAAAGAGGCTATAGATGCACTTAAAGACTACTTTAGGGCATATAGTAGACCAGCACATATAGTATCAGATAGAGGATCATGTTTTACTTCAGACGAATTCGAGGAGTTTTTAAAGGATAATAATGTTAATCATATAAAAGTTGCGACAGGATCACCTCAAGCTAATGGACAGGTAGAACGGATTAACAGGGACTTAGGGCCAATGATAAGTAAGTTAATAAACGCAGAGGAAAATGAACAATGGCATTAAGTATTAGGAGAAGTTGAATATTCCATGAATAATACTGTGCACAGGAGTTTAAATGAACACCCAAGCATTATGTTATTTGGTACAGGACAAAGAGGTAAAGTGATAGACAGTGTAAAAGAAAATGTAATAGAAAATGAACAACAAAGTAAAGATCGAAACGTAGAGGATATAAGAAGTAAAGCAGAAGAAACACAAAGTAAAGTTCAAAGTTATAACAAAATGTACGTAGATGCAAAGAGACAGAAGCATATTGAATACAAAGAAGATGACTATGTGATGATTAAAAATTTTGATTCAACGGTTGGAGTGTCAAGTAAATTAATCCCAAAATTTAAAGGTCCATACAGAATATCCAAAGTTTTAGACAACGATAGATATTGCATAAAAGACATTGAGGGATTACAACAATCACAAAGGCCATACCAAGGAATTTGGGCCGTTCATAATATGAAACCGTGGTTAAAGCTTAAAGAATCTAAGGAAAACAATGAAGAAATAGAAGATGATGAAAGTAAAAGTATACTCAGAAAAAAATATTACCTAAATATGTTAAAAATTACCTGAAATTTAAGTCCATATGACCTAAAATGACAACCAAGGAATATATGGACTTAAATTCAGGCCTCTATTACCTAAAGTTTTCTAAGCCATAAATTTGATTTTAAGGTAATATGTGACCGAAAATTTTAGGCAATGTAGTGTCATAAAATGTATTTTTAGGTAATTGAAAGGCATAAATTTTCGTCAATAAATTAAAAATTTAAAATTCCCAAGCGGTTATGGCAGCGCTGGCATTAGGAGAAAGCAGCTGACAGTAAAGACTTAAAAAAAAGTTTAAGGGGGAGGTAGGGTAATAAGACCGACCACAGACCAACCCGTGTGTGGTTGTGTTTTTATGGATCCACCCCAACGTCCCAGTCCTTCGGCTTTTTGGTTTGTACCATCCTCCTCCCCCATCACAACCACCACCTCCTCCCACCAACCCACTTTTTTTGTAAGGTATATAATTGATTTAGAAATAAGCACATTAACAATTTTTTTTACTTACTTTACTGGGACTTGAACTCGGTACTTCTCTCAAATACTGAACACTCGGACGACGCCTTAGCCCACTCGACTGTTCACCTTATGCAAAACCTAGCGACAAAACCATAGTTAATAATGTACACAGTTGGTCCAGTTGACATGACATTTGCTTAGCAAACGTGAGGGCCTGTAATCAAGTCCCAGAAGGAGCATACTTTTTCTTCTCATTAAAAATTTTTTTTTTAAATGTTTGTTTTTTAAGGCTTTTATACACTTGAAAAGTGTATTATAATTTTGCCCAGAAGTTTGCAACGCATAGAAGGAATCATCTCCGACCACATAAAGTATATATATTCTTGATCAGCGTGACGAGCTGAGTCGATTAAGCTTTGTCCGTCCGTCTGTCCGTCTGTCTGTTTCTACGCGAATTAGTCCCTCAGTTTTGAAGCTATCGAGCTGAAATTTTGCACAGAGTCTTCTTTTCTCTGCACGCTGCTAATATGTCGGAACCGACCGGATCGGATAACTACTTCTTGTAGCTGCTATACAAATGATCGGTCGAAAAATGGATTTTAATGAGAAAAACTGTTTTTTCCTCAATATTACCGTTTAACGTTTTTAAGCTGATCTGCGAAGTTTGGTCGAAGTCGCTAACCGTTGAGACAAGCGATTTCAAGTGTATAAAAACTTCGGCACGGACGAAGTTAGCCTTGCCTTTCTCGTTTACCATGTCGTGACGCACTTTGGCTCAAATTTCTGGAGAACTGCTTAACCGATTTGGATAATTTTTTTTTTCTGTGAAAATTAACACCCAAATGCACCAAATCCGATTTATACATTTATTAAATATAATTTTTATATCATCGAAAACAGATGTCGAATCTTTAAATGCGATTATCTCGGAACCACTTTTTCCAAAATGGTTGCAAAGATTTAAAGAGTACCTGTTGACCGATTTTCAAATTCTTTCCCTTAAATTGCTCCTTATACCCACCATTCTGGTGTGAACTAGGATATTTTTGATCGGTCAACGAATAACGGAGCTAGGACCAATACAGTGGGAAAAAATAGTCGATTTTCGAAATTTTGACTTTGAAACCCTGTCTTCAGTTTTAAATTCAGATCATCCGTTCTACAAAAATTTTTGCAACCATGGGCCTATGTTTTAAATTTTTGTTAACTTTGAACAGAAATACAACAACAACCGCAGGTACAACAACAACAACAAATTACTAAATTTAGTTTAACCGATTAACTATCCAATGAAAAAAACCGTTTTTTAATACCACTTATTGTTTTTAAGTAATCTAATTTTTTGTAAACCTTTAAAAAATTACACCTGAAGGTGTACAGTACCCTTAATCGAATAGTACATCAGTGCAATATATCTACATTCTTCAGGGACATTAGTGTATAAGCAAATGCCATCACGTCGTTAAAACCGAACGGCAGTATAGCGCAATGGAATTTCGCTAACAGTTTTAGAAAGGTGGAAGGACTTAGAAAAAATTTCTTAAAATTGGGGTTTATTTTCTTAATTTTAGGGCAAAGTACCCTAAATTTGTAACAAATATTTTCTAAAATTACCCTAAAACTTAGAAAAGGCAATAAAGCAAATTGACCCTTAAATTTAGAAAAGAATATAGTTTTCTAAATTTTAAAAAGTTTTTTCAAAAAAATGCATTTTTAGGGAAACTTTTCTAAAATTCAGACAAATTTTTTCTTAGAGATAGAATTTTTACTAAATTTTAAGGCGATTTCGATTCTAGGGTGATTTTCTTAAATAAAGAAAACTAACTTTCTGAGTGTAGCAACAATTATTTAATATTATTAAATAATTAAGACTACTATACTACTATTTATAATTTTAATACTGGAATAGATAAAATAGATTCATTCTTAACTTAAAACAAAGGCTTTGTAAATATTTGTTTATAATTTTTTTATATTTAAAATGCAAAGTTTAGGAAAATGGCATAATTTTAAGGCAAAGGATTCCTAAACAAATATAAGCCAAAAACGGATATTTTAGGTAAAATGCCCTATATTTTTGGAAATTATTGCCTAAAAATCACATTTTAGGTAATAAAATCCATTTTCCTAAAATTTAAGGAAAATCTTTTTTCTGAGTGTAAAGATGATCAAATAAATTCAGATGAAAATTGTACAATTGTAAACAACAATGTCAAACAGAAAAGTAATGTTATAAATATAAAAGATAAAAAAGAAACAATGTCAAGCATGGTAACAAGAAGCATGTCAAGTAGGATCAGGAGATCCTAAAAAGTCAGGACGGCCGAGCTGTAGTAGTATTAAGGAGTAGTATTAAGTAATGTGCAATAACCGTTAGTTTAAGTATCATAAGTATCATAAGTGGCTCGGCCATCTCTAACAATATCTTGTTGTCTCACTTGCACACTCACATATGCAAGCGAAACTACAAGAAGCAGAACTGTAAAAGATGAGAAATAAAGAACCATTCGAGTTTTGGCTCAATTTAGAGCAGTCCACAGTATTTTGCTCTTTGCAAAGCTTAAAACTTTTTCATTCAACATTTTCTTCAATTTAAGGTACTCATGATAATTATATTTGTAAGATATCTAATATATATTAAAAATTTAAACTAAATATCGGTTTACTGTGTGTAACGTCCGCAACGGAAAAAAGAAGTTTTTTTAAATTTTCCATTATCGGGAAAACAAGTGTTGAATTATTTCGCGTACTATGCTTAAAATCCAAGTATCAAGTCAATCGTATGAAAAATAAAATTTTTAAAACACAGTATGGCCTAATGAAAAAAGAGTAACGTCCGCAACAGACAAAAATTAGGATAGTTTAATAACGGGACGACTTATCATTCTTTTGAAAGCTGGGTTGGAATGGTCATTTATTCCACTTAATTTTTTGAGCTTAGGGTTTTTTTTATTTATTATGCAAAATTCTCTAAAAAATGTGAAAATGCACATAAGCCTCAAGGTCCACTTCCATTTTTTGTAACGCCCCCGACGGAACTTTAAACAAGCATAACTTTTTTCAGAAACCGATATTTTTAATAAGGTTTGAAAGTACTTCCAAAGAACCTCATTTGGCAAAAAAATCATTAAAATATACCAATGTGGACGCCAGCTGTGTCAATTTTAACAAGCAAATTTGCATACAAATGCAACGCAGGATTATCTCATATATTATTGTGTGATTATATAAATAGGGTTAGCGAGCGTTTTACGATACTTTTGTAATATTATTAGCGAGCCGAATTCAAGATTTAATGAATTATTTAATCCCCCACCGACCAAATCCAGCTCTATCTGTGCAATGCTTTGTCACCGATTTTCGATACAAAATGCTCCAAAGAAATTTCCGAACGCAGTTTAGCAACATGTACTTTTGTGGGAATTCATGTTAAGTCAATCGATTTTCTGTTAACTCCATGGAATCAAACCGGAACTGGGCCCGAAACCGTATATCGTAAAGAACCGATTAAAACTCAGAACCGAAAGCGGTACCGGAACCGATAATTTTTATTTTTTTGAATACCGGAATTTTAAATTATGAAGACCGAATAGAATCTAAACATTGTACGGTTTCGGTTCTGAGTGCAACAACTACACTGCAAAGCGAACAGGTAGTTTTGGGGGATTTTTACGCAATTTGGCTCAATTGTAAGCAAAACTCTTTTTCAGTGAAATAGAAATCGTGAGACCAGTTTCTATGTGACATTTTCTTTGACCCTCGTTATAAAGTCACGCTAACCTCTGAATAGAAAAGTTCATGCGTAACTGCTGTCACAGATATATATTCAAAAATTTGATCCACTTCAGTCCAATTGCAATTAAATGAGAAAAGCAGTTGTGATTTTCCCCAATCCAATTTACCAAATTTGAAAACATTTGATAAATTTGATATGAAGTTTTACTAGTTATTTCGATATGACAACATCGGAAAACAATCTCTTTTTCGTTACTATTCTCACCAACCGAGTATCAAGCCTATCAGGTAAAAAAGTTTTCATGCAGAATTCGGCCATTTTCTCGGGCGGGGTTTTCCAAATTGGGAAACACGTCTCGAATATTTCGTACTATGCTGTAAACCAGTTCAAGCAATCGGTTGAAAAAATGATTACCAAAACTTTCCGACGCTTTCCGACTTTCCTGGTGGGATTTCCGGAAAATTGGAAACAGTTATGTTAAATTTTTCTATAGATCTTTGAAATGAGTTTGAATCTGATCGGATATAACAAAAAAGTTTCTAAACAGTTTCCCGAATTTTCTGACTCGGGGATAGATTTTCCAAAATTGAATGTCATTTTATGTTTGTTTGCGTAATTTTGAAAATGAGTTGGCGCTAACGCTGGCCTAAAGTTTCGCCCATACAACCTGACAACTTTCCACCAGGGTGAATTTCCGGAAATTGGTTTGCAGTTGTTGTCGAATTTTTATATAGATCTTGAAAATAAGTTTGAACTTGATCGGATGAAAAACAAAAGCCTTACAACAGTTTCCGGAATTTCCACATTTCCCGAAAGAATTCCAAAAACCGTTCTTAGTTCTTTATATAAAGATATGTGATGTTTGTAAGAAAAGAGAGAGACCAAGACAGACAGTTTAGTATTTTTACAAAACAGTTAAAGGGCATCAATCAAGTTTCCAGAAGTGTAATTTCCAGATACCCAAGAGTAGACAGTTTTTTTGCGATGTGAAGCTTATCATGTTTTCGCTAAGAAATGAAATTGGCGGAAATACATTGACCGCTATTTTGCTTCTAACAGTTAATCATTAATTTACTTATTATATTAATTTCATAGTAACTAATTGTTTATTTATCTTTTGTTTTAATCAGCTTATGAATACAAACTTGAGCATTTTGTATGGCAAAGACACGCTTATAACATTGATGGTTATGTACACATCAGAGATCTGCACGAGTGGACCGCAACAACAAGTGTTTTTACAATTTGATTTTATTTTGAAATTTCCATATCAAAAAATAACTATATAGCCACTAACTACTATTTTATTAGAAGTAACAAAAAATTTCGACTTTCAAGTTTATTCAATGTGCACCTTTAACGAAACAATTCTACGCTTATTAATATGTTAAACAATTTTTATCTTTAACTAAAGCTTTCTGAAATGATGTTTCTTTTGTAACGCAACTAAAATGAATGTAGATATTATGTGTTAATTAAAGATACATTATTAAATTCAATAAAAATAGGCACCAGTTACAACCCGAAATTTCAACAGGTACGAAATCGGGATTATTTCTTAAATAATAAATCGATGAACATGACTTGGGTTGATGGACTGTTTACAACTAACGACAGTATCACTGCTATGAGCATCGTTTTCACGCTTACTGGTGCTCTCCATGATACTTGTAGGACTAGGCTTCACTGGATGAACTAATGATGGTATTGGATGTATGCGTCGATGTAATCCTCGTTTTCCCCATTCGCGTCTTATTAAACCGCGATTCCGCAATGAAGCTTTTGGGTACTTGAAAAAGCGCTTCCCCACGAGATATCAGCATGCTAGTTAAGCGACAGCACTGCGCAGCCATCTTTACTTGTTCTTCTATACTGTTCTTATCCAACGGGTGAATGTATCGGGGTGGGAAGAATGACTGAGCAATAATGGTGGAAACGTTATGCAAATTCATCTTGTTGGTGTCTTTTAAATCAGTTATATAGTCGAGAAAGCGCAGGAGCGATCGTAATGTGTTTCGGTTTTCGTGAGGCAGCATCTGACACACAATTGACAAAGCCCGCGCTTGATCCGCAGTTGGTAGCGTGTGGCATTGATAAAACAACTGTATTAGTTCATTCGTAAGCAATGGTTGTGGAAGCTCTCGTAACCAGCGTTTAAGCAGCGCGCTAAGCTCGTGAACAGTTGCGGTGCCAAGAAGATTTGCCAACTTGCCTGGTCTTTGATAAAAACTTGATTCTAGTTCGTTGTAAAGTATTTCAGTCTTGTGTTTGTGTCCAGCTACACGTAATATTCCTTCTTCCCTGGCGCCTCGCTTGACTAGCTCGGCAAGCAGATCTTCCAAAAAGCGCGGAACCAATGTCGAATCCTTGCCTGTCAGTTGTTGATCTCGGCGTATAAGTGCATTTAGGGATTCTCCAAATAAACTTCCCTCCTCTTTACGACGCCGTTTAAACGGTTTTCGTTTATCCAAAGACACTTGGTTGCGATCGAATATTGTGGCCAGCTCCAGCCAAATTCTCCCGGTATCTCTCCCTTATCCAAAATTGGCTGAAATCGTTTCAGATCGGTTTCATTTATTGAATCGATATCGGAGTAACACTCAAGCGAAACATCGCTACTGTCCAGTGTATCCACGCCATCCTGACTAGATGTCTCACGGCACATACTTTCAAAGCTAATTCCGTCCCGTGATAAAGGCGAGTTCTGCAGACTCTGAGTTTGTGAATCTAAATGCATTTTGTTCAGTGTTTTCTCTGGAGAGATTGAGGTACTAGCTGAATTCGAGAGGTACTCATCACTTGAGTCGCCGGAAGATGTATTGTTTTCGCTTTGCGAGTCCTGCATCAGCTGCCCACGTGCGCGTCCAATGGAGCAGGAAGGGTCAGAGCCGGATCTATTCCGCGGTAAGTGTATAGTTCCGATTCGGGAAAAGCCAAGTAGCTCAATACCATCTGCTGAATACATGGGTATGTCGCAGCGCACGTGCGACCCTCTGAAAATATCCGAAGAGGTTGAGCTCTTTAGTGGTGCGCTAGGTGTTCTTCGTAACTTCTGCTTCAAGTGTTTTCCTAGTGAGGGCTGAGCAACAGCATTGTCGTTGGTACTGTTGTGGTCAAAGATGCTCACAAAGCTGGGTATGGAAGTATTGCCCCAAACTTCGTCGCCGTGTATTGAGTCCAAGGAGTCTGGAGTAGCACTACGTGAACGTGTGCCCGTACTTGATTCATCAAAATCCCTAAATACATCCCGAATGTCTGCTTTGCGCTTAGATCGATTTTTTGTGCGTCCACGTACTGTTTGATTAGGTGTCCGAACGCGTTGCTTTATTGCTTCGGCATGGGGCTTCGAAAGTGTAGCAAGTACAGGTTCAAGTTCAGTTGCACGCAACTCATATCCCCGTTCGAAAGGCTTTGTTAATTCTGGATATCCGGCAGCAACCAGCCATTCTGCTTCCATTTCACCATCTTCATAGTGTACTTCCGGCTCATTGCTGGGGGAATTCGTTTGAAGCAAATACTCGTTAAGGAATTCTGTGTAGTCTTGGTCAGATGTGTTATTATTCATTTTGATGCAGATTAGATTGCTTTGTAATTTGGAAAATATGGCATACTGTTGCTTTTTAAGCTAAGGAGAACCATACAGCAAGGTTTATTAATTGATAGTGTTCTTGTTGCTGATGGCGCTGCGTGGCTCATGAATACGTACAAAATATTGACTACAATCCGCACGGTCCAATTCACACACAACCTTCCGCATCGAGAATTTAAAATCAACTGTACCGCAGTTGTACTTGATACTTTTTACACTCGAGTGTCTTTAACCACTGCAAAATATGTAAGCAGTGTTTAAAACACTCATGTCATTTTTGTGCGTCGGTTATGAGTGCCAGTAATACCTGCTATCGCTCGTACGGTTTTGCATTTCTCTCTCTCTCTCTCTCTCTTGAGATAGCAACAACAACCCAACGGCATTTGCTGTTGCTTTATCAAGGAAGAGGGGAAAAAGAAGAGAGCTAGAGCAATAAAAGTAGGTAACGGTACGAAACCGAATACCATTGAATATAATATATTAGACTTCTCTCGTCCTTATCAGAATTAGCCAAGTTATATAAAATCAGATGGTCCATTCGCGAGTTATTTCATGATAATTGAGCAAAATTATCAATAAACGGATAATTACTTCAGATTTGGATAAGTTATTAATTGAAATCGCTTCACCTGAATTCGATCAGGCGTTTAAACTTTAAAGTTCAAAGAATGTAATAAGTGGAAATGCTGGTTGGAACCGCTCCCTAGATTATATGAAATAAATTTAGCTCGAAGCCCCAAATTAGGAGGAGGCACCCACACCGTTATGCCCAGGTCTATGGAAGACGATTTACGGTGGTTAAACTTGCACTTACTCCAATTATGTCAGATCAGCAAATCGACTTTGAGACTTTTTGACATACAGCATTTTCACTTAACATTTCTCGATTCTAATAAAGCAACCCACGCATCCAACTTGCAGAAAACTTAAAAAATACAATATAGAAAAATAAGGGATGTGTTGGTGGAGCAACAGTTGGTTATTGCTTGGGTGCAGTGATGCATGGGAACTGCGTTATCGACGGTATGTAGGTTGCCAAGTGACCGTAACTAAGGAAAGCAAAACAAAAGTATAAGACCAAAACAGCAAAAAGAAAAACCCAGGCAATTCAAACGACATAAACCTAAAACGTATAGAGAAAATGGTAAGAAAATGCTGAAAAAGATACTTGAGATACTCTTACAATTGCACATTGCATAGATACTTTCACGTGGCAAAACGGATTCGGCAAGTTCGCGGCATGCGGCCAGTGGTGGAGGGGGTGGGACAGGAGCAGCTAGCAGGCAGCAACGCAAGGCGCCAGCACCGGCCACTCTGGAGGATTTCATCATGAGAAGAGACTATACTGGAGCCAGAGCTTTTTTAGAGGTAGAAATATGAAATGTTGTCCTCGATGCGTGCACTTACACACCATATTTTACAGTATGCCAACGAGGAGGAAGAGGAGGGCCACGACTCACAGCAACGTCAAATCGATCAATGGATTGCTTATTGCAATTTCCATTTGGGTGACTATCAACAGGCCCTTAATCAATACAAAGCCATTCAGGAGAACGGAGAATCACAACTGGAACTTAATTTATCTGTATGCATGTTCTATTTGGGCTTATACGAGGAGGCTCAACAACTGATGGCCGTTGTAGAGAGTAACCCACTGAAGCAAAGACTTTTGTTTCATTTAGCCCACAAATTGGGCAACGAAGAGCAATGGGCCCACCTGCATGACGAGCTACAAAATTTGTCCAGCGTGGAGCAACAATTGAGTCTGGCCTCCATGCATTATATGCGTGCTCACTATCAGGAAGCCATCGATGTCTACAAGCGTGTTCTGGTGGATAACAAAGATTTCATGGCCATTAATGTTTATTTGGCTCTGTGCTTCTACAAGTTGGACTACTATGATATGTCCCAGGAGGTTCTGGACGTTTACATCAGTCAGCATGCTGACAGTACAATAGCCATTAATCTGAAGGCCTGCAATCGTTTTCGTTTATTTAATGGACGAGTTGCCGAACAGGAGATCAAGAATATAGCAGATAATGGAACTTTCGGAGCGGATTTGATACGACACAACTTGGTTGTGTTTCGCAACGGAGAGGGTGCTCTGAGGGTTCTGCCCGGCTTGTTGAATATTATACCAGAGGCACGTTTAAATTTGGCTATTTACTATCTCAAGCAAGGAGATGTCCAGGAAGCTCATGCTCTGATGAAGGAACTGCAGCCAACATCACCGCATGAGTATATACTAAAAGGGGTGGTACATGCCGCTCTGGGACAGCAATTGGGTTCGGTAAGCAATTGAATTGGTTAATTTTTGGGAGTCCGTGGAAATTTTTCTTTTATAGATATTTTCATAATTTTTCATAAATGTGCCTGAAAAGATCTCAGTGATAGATTAAAGTCAGGTTTAAGCACTCTCAGACATACTCGGTTATGTTGTCAACATTTAAATCGTATTTCTTGATTTCTGTTAGAGCAACGATAGGCATCCCCAAAATGTCGTTGTAGCACCCCTTCGTTAATGTATGCTAAACACCGTTGTAACGGAAAATAACCACAGACGCTGCTATACCTTGGTCTTTCTTAATCAATTTGAGCAATATTCCAAATTACTTCTCAGGTACAAAACACGTTACAAATGCTATATGTTCTCGACGGCAAGAATTTTTTTAATCGACATCGCTTATGAATTTATCCAAATATTCGTCTCATGCTGAATAAACATACAAAACATCTGCAAAAGTCGACAACATACAAACGTGCAGCTTTTTAAGGCAGTAAACAATGGTTGCATTCTATTCCAGAAGAATATCTTGCTAATGAAGGACTGGTAGTCCTTTTGGACAAATTGTGGGTCCCACATTATTTTTTTTTTCATCCGTAAAAGAAGGTGTCCGGTGAAATTCAGCACTCGCGCAGCTCATTTATTAATTTTAGACCCTGAATTTCTGAACTTATAAAATGTGCATCTAATTTAGTTTATTTGCAGTTTTTAGCCCAACAACGAGGTATCTATCTTATTGCCCTCTAAAGTCTTATTTCCTTTATGCAGCTAAAAAGTATTCGCGTTATTCCTTTCAAGATGGCTTGTTAATAAATTTTTTATTGCCGATTTAGGCACTTTTAACAACTTTGATAATTGATTTCTAAAAAAAATTTCACTTGCTATAGAAATGTGGAAAAAACTAACTTGTATTTAGCTTCCTTTGTCGAACGGTATCAATTTTATTCCCCAACCTGCAAGCACCAATATATGTGAAATAGGTATCAATTTTTCTTAAGAAAAAATTATTCTCTCCAATTTTACGGTCAAACTAATTGTTAAATACTTAATCAATGTAATATTCACGTTCCTTTTTCTTTCAGAAAGAGCATATCAAGACTGCCCAGCAGAGTCTACATCTTGTGGGCAGCTCAGCTACCGAATGTGACACCATTCCAGGAAGACAGAGTATGGCATCGGCGTTTTTTCTCTATGAACAATTCGAGGAAGTTCTCGTCTACATGAACTCCATACGCAGCTATTTTGTAAACGATGATGTTTTCAATTACAACTTTGCCCAGGCCAAGTGTGCCACAGGATATTACAAGGAGGCGGAAGAGTTGCTAATGCAAATAAGTGATATGGATATAAAGAATCAGCACACTTATTGCATGATTTTGGCCAAATGTCATATACACTGCGGCCATCCGGAATTGGCTTGGAATGTTTTTATAACAAGGGATACGAATGCAGAGGCATTTCTCTTGCTTCAACTTATTGCTAACGAGTGTTATAGATGCGAGGAGTTTTGGGTGGCTGCCAAGGCATTCGATATGCTCGAGAAGTGAGTAAGGGAAGGAAAGCTTTAATATAATACTCTGATTTATATATTTTGACAGACTCGATCCAAGTCCGGAAAATTGGGAAGGCAAACGTGGAGCTTGCGCTGGAGTTCTGTATGCCTTGGCCACTAAAGCGCATCGTGGTCGTCCAGGTGGTGGCATATCCGAAGTAATAGGGATATTACGCGACTCTTCGAATAGCCAAGCCGAGTCTATGATTAAAACAATTAGAAAGCATATAAGCAGCCTGAAATAAATCAATATTGTACAAGTACTTAAAATTTATTTCCCATTTCCCAAACCAATTATCTTCGATTACTAATTGATTTCACACGCACTTCCCCGAAATTCCTTAACTCTAAACAATTTGCTTAAGTACCATTTACTAATTAATTCAATACAAATTTATGAGCAAACTGAAACTGAACTGAACATTGAAAATTTGCCAAAAGTTGTCCACTTAATAAATCTCTGGGAATGATAATGATTTTCTCGAAAAAACTAATTGATAATTAATGAAACGAAATTTCATCTTTACTTCTACTCGGCTGTCTGTTCAATTTAATTCCCCCGAGAGGCAATTATGCTTCTCGTTCTTGGTCCTGGCCTGCAGTTTTCCTTTTGTTCAATTTGTTGCCCATTTTGCCTGCAGGACTCAAAAAGGCCCAGCAGCAAACTGAAAGTAACGCATAATTAATGCGATTAGCAAATGCGAAAGTGTGCCAGCAATAACAACAATAACAACAACAAATGGTCTTGATAAAACCAACAGACAGAGTGTGAAATGAATAACACCAACTGGCTGAGTACACTTTTAAAGTAAAAGGAATAATTCTATATTTGGCTAGTATTCGAAGACCGGGTATGGCCCAGCGGTTAGTGTGGGGCCGTGTGTTTGATTCCGCCTCGGAACATCAAATAAAACTAATTTTTTCTTTCTTTAGAAAATAGCTTTTACACATCCGGTCACCTTCACCAGCTATTTGCGCCAGCTGTGTGAAAAAGCTTCTCGAACTTAGCCGGTTTTTGGGTGCAGGAGCTGGTCCTCGAACCGAACCTCCACCGAAACTTTAGAGGCTTTGCAGCCTTCATAGTCAAACGACATTATTTCCATACCAGGTTCGGTTGACCTCGAGCCAGCTAAACTTGAGAATATTTTACCGGTTTGAAACCGGTAACCGAAATTTTTATTTAAAACCGAATCGCAACCGGAACGATATAAAAACAGATTGCCCTAACCAAACCCTTAACCGAATCAATTTGACTTAAATGGGCGAAACAGATATTTGTTTGGGTTTTAATCCCTGCTCCCACGGTAATCCAATTCTTCACATCTTATATGGTTTGTATTCGATCTTAAGCGAAATGCGGTTTTGATTTAGTCGTTTGTCCCGGGTCTTTGAAAGTATTGCGCCAAAAATGTGTTTCTATCGATTACTAATATCGCACTGAGATTATCTAGAGGTTCTATTTCGATTGATATGGTACGTATTTAATAAAAAAATGATTTGTTTGTTACCTGTGCTTTAGCGATGTATAAAAAAAATGCACTTAAAGTTGACTATGCCACTTGAAAACAGCCAACGAACACTTCCGTAGACCAGAACTTCCGATATTATTGGTTATTTGCACAAGAATATATTTTCTAAAATTACTGTCTGCGGCCACCTGCGACTTTACATGGTATTCCATTTGCTAGGCGCAATGTAAGCGTCAAAACATATGCTGATTTAAGTTTGTCTCAACGACGATATCCCCAAAACGAAGTTTTTGGCTTTGGGGAATTATTTTTGGATACCATTTTAAATAACAAGAAAAGAAATTTCGATGGCTTTCAAAGCACAAAATAATTTTTTTGAAATATTATTGCTCTTATTATTGTTCATTCAAACTACTTAAACGCTTTAAGCCGGGTATCCAGCACCGCGGAAACTAAACATTCCTGTCAAACTTCATGAACGTAGTCCACAGTTTCTTATCGATAGTTGGTTTATCGATAGCGTGTGTGGATGGAGAGAACAGCTGATACACAGCGCTGGAATATATTGCCAACAATTATTTTGGATGTGATTAACGAAAATTTTGGGGGGAATGTTTTTTTATTAATTGTTATGAGCTGTAATCTGTAGCGTGCAAAGATTGGTAGAGGGTGCCAAGGGCACTACTATGCCAAATTGACGAAACCGCCAAAGGGATACTTTCCATAGACACAAAGGTCAGAGAGATGTTGTCCATGAAGATGCCTTCTTAATCTGTGTGTCGCCAGATCATAGGCAAATTTATTAGAGTGGTGCACCAATTGGTCATGATACCTACTGGTGTGCTCAACGCGGTATATATGTACATATGAATGTAGTTGTGTGCCTCTCATACCAGGGGCACCACATAGATGACTCTAGTTTCTTGAAGGCAGTGGATTATGCGGTACCCCATAATGGGATCGCCCAGATCCACCGCTACGAGGCTTAAGAAGCCAATGAAGTTCCAATGCCATTAGCTGCACCCATAGCTACTGCCCGAGTCGCACGGACTTTCCTGGTCAAGACACGCCAAGGTATTTAGCCGCGTCATCCGAATAAGGAGATCTTAATCCCAGGAGTCGCACTCAAGCTACTTTTCCGGGTCTTATAGCAATCGTGTTGCCTCTTTGAACGATTAACGGTCCCATAGGTATACACCTATGTACAAGCAAAAATTTGTATCTATATCTCCTATAGTCTCTGAGATCGACGCGTTCAGACAGACGGACATGGCTTAATCGACTTGGCTGTATAAATACTTTATATATACTTTATAGGGTCGGAAATGCTTCCTTCTTCCTCTTACATACATTTGCACCAGTTCATGATCCCCTTTTACCCATTTTCAATGGGTACATGGTATAAAAAGTGTGAGCATAAAGCAATATGCTTAGTTTAAAAGCTTATTCTTTAAATCACAAGCTCTCTCAATGGTATTAAAATCGGCAAGGGCAATCTTTCGAAAGAAGAAAACTAACAGGAAATAGAAATACCAGCTGCAAGATCACTTGATGTATTGTTATTTTATTTTTTCAGAAGTCTATTTTATTGTGCTGATCCATAAATGATTATGTTTCACCCACCCAGGTACCACCATGGTCAGATCCCAAATCCCACCCAGATCCCACCCAGATCTCATCCAGATCCTACCCAAATCCCACCCTGATCACTTCCAAATGCCCGTCTTTAGCATCTTTCCTATATCTTTCCACAAAACAGCAACGCACTCTGAAATCAAATTTTACTCCAACTAAAATTTTCCCTACCGATAATCATGATATTTCACATGAAGAAAACATTTTTATAAAAAACTTTTAAAAGTTGTTTTTAGTTGATTTTAATTGTCAGGAGGTCAAGAAGGAAACTGAGTATATGTTACATAATAATGGTGTTATATAAACTGAGTTTTCTTCTTGACCTTCTGTCAATTGAAAACAACTTAACAACAACTTTATACTGAACATAAAAAACATATACTCAGATTTCTTCTTGACCTCGACCCGGGCAAGCATCTTATTTAAAGACTTTTTTAAATTGTATATTAATTATATACTTCCCACGCATATTACAAAAATAAATTCAGATTGCGACTATATTATTTACTTTGGAAGCCTTAATTCCGCTACCCAGCATAATCTTTGTTTTTTCGTATAACTCGACTATCGTTTATCCGATCTAAGATCGATAAATAATAATAATGCTGAGTGCAGCCAAAAATGCTTATTAAGGATAGCCATTTCGCCATAAAAAGATAAGATCGGACCGCACGTTTCAAAAATAATGAAAATCGGAACGTTGGTGTCAATAGAACAAAGTTAATAACGATAACTACCGACTTTGTTTGACCAAAATATAAGGATTGGACTTGTTGGACAATTGGACGCCTCACGGAACGCAAAACCAATTGAAAGCCAAGTTTGGTTAGCAATTAATCTCGCGTCTTGGACAAGTCCGTTGGCCGCCAAAATCATGTGATTAGACCCCACTATTAATGTTCTCCTTTACCGTAACAAGCCAGCCACATTTGCTGACCTCGAAGGCATTGCCATTGCTGAGAAATCGGCCGTAATGCTGTAATGAAGTAATCTTTTAAATGTAAATTAAATGTAAAAATATTAAAGCTGTCTCTTCAAACTAGGCGAAAATTTAATAATCATATTTTGTGATTAAACAAATTAATTTTATTCATTCGTATTTTTTTGATGTAGCCTCAAGGTCCTCCAAAAAGTGCAGGTGCTACCACACTGCAAGATCTTTACGTAAGGTGCCTTAAGATTACATTCGATATTAAATGAACATTTGACCCCCTAAAAGATTTGTTCGCGGTTTAAATGGACTCTCATTACCAAGCGTCCAACCTTTTTATCATACCCCACTTAGGGTTAAGTGTGTGCGCGCAGCGTATGTTTAAGCCTCTCAGCCTAAGAGTTCCCAACCAGCGGAAATGTGTCGCAGCCATTTTCTCTAATTGGCTATGGCTATACCAAGGGCAACTTATTTAAGATCGGGGAGAGGGACAGATAAACCGGAAATGTTGCAGCATTGTGCTAAATATGTTGGTTATCCCTTCTTCTGGCTCTTATTATTTTGGCAACACTTTGGCTAATTAGTTGAGCAAATATTTAAACAACAGTTGCACTAAAACTTAAAGACAGATGCGGCGGCCGCCATTGTTGTTAAGAAAACTTTGGCCCAGCAATAAATCAGCTGCCCCTCGACCCCTCTCTCTGCTCTTAACAATTCCATTACAAAATTAAAAGCAAATGCAAAAGAGAACTTTCGCAGCACACACAAGAAACAAAAAACGGAGAGAACGAAAGAAAATAGTTATTAAATATTTCTTTGGCTCAATTGCTGAGCAAACTTTTTGCCAGCACCTACAAAAAACAGCAAAGTATAAGAAAAAATTCAAACACAGACAAAAGTTTTTTGCTGCTGCATTCTGCTGCCAAAGTTTTGTATATTTTTGTAAGTCCTTGTGAAACTATTAATTTGCATGATTATCGTTTAAACATAAATTCATTTCAGAGGCATAGTCGTTAGCACACACACCCACACACATACACCCATCTTTACTCCGGGTAAACAAACTTTTAAATTCCATTAAGTGCAATAAATTTTGTAACTGATATCGCAAAGAGGCAAAAGTCTAGAAGACCAAATAGAGCCCTCTGGCGGTCGTCGGTGCAAACTTTAAGGCAACTTAAGGTGTGTGTAGGGCAAAGTTTAATTAGGCGCTGTAGCTAATTAGAGCTGGCTTCCTACTTACCTTGCTACCCTGAACTGCACTAATGCCAAGTGCGATTAAGACGCCAGTTGAGGATGTGAAACAGATATGAAAATAATTTCAAATTTTGCGAAATATTTTAAGGGCCATATATTTGGTGTCCTGGCTTAGCCTGATATTGAACCGAATTATGGTAGTGAAACAAATATTCAATTTTGTGGGCGAACGTGCGTCTGTCCGATAGCAGCCAAACATTTTATTGTACATATCTATTGGGACCAAAACGATAACTCTTCCTCCCGGGCAAGAGCAAAAATCAGAATCTCGTATATATAAATGTATCTTAAAACGAGAAAGGCAAGGCTAACTTCGTCCGTGCCGAAGTTTTTATACACTTGAAAACGCTTGTATTCTTCGCAGATCAGCTTAAAAACATTTAATATTACCCATGACCGTGATTGAGCGCGGTAATATTGAGGAAAAACCGGGTTTTCTCATTAAAACCCATTTTTCGACCGATAATTTGTATGGCAGCTACAAGATGCAGTCATCCGGTCGGTTCCGACGTATTAGCAGCGTGCAGACAAAAGAAGACTCTGTGCAAAATTTCAGCTCGATAGCTTCAAAACTGAGGGACTAGTTCGCGTAGAAACAGACAGACGGACAGACGGACGGACAAAGCTTAATCGACTCAGCTCGTCATGCTGTTCAAGAACATATATACTTTATGTGGTCGGAGATGATTCCTTCTATGCGTTGCAAACTTCTGGGCAAAATTATAATACACTTTTCAAGTGTATAAAAAACCCAAAAATCTTATAAAAAATGAGAAAAACTGGCTGTTTTGAAATGCTTCTTAACAAGTTTACGCTCAAAATATCCAACGTTAAGGGGATATTCTAAATGTGCACAATTTTTTAGCTTGGATATTTGAGAATATCGTCCCAAAAGGTTTTTTTGAAATTCTAAATACTTTAGAAGATATAGCCTTTTTAGTCGAACAATGTTTTCGCTAAAATGAGAAATTTTTGAGTAAATAAATTTCCAAAATTTTTGAGTAAATAAATTTCCAAAATTTTTATTTATCGGCTCTTAATCGATAATTATCGAAGGCTATCCTACGCAATGCTACTACCGCATCTAAAGAAGGCAGAATGGCACGCAAAGCAAAGAGAGCTGCTGCTGAACACAGCTTTTTTGAAGATGAGGAAGGTCCGCTGTATGCAGCTATCTGTAAGTATATAATATCTGTAATATTTTTGGTTACTTTCAAAGCAATTTTTTCGGACTGCCAAGGCACTTTTCTCCACTTCTACTAAACCGATTTTGATGAAATAATATGCAATCGACGCAGAATTGTCACCTTTCTGGAACTGCATTTTTAGATTTTAGATTTTTTTTTTGCCAAAAAAAGTTACTTCAAACTTTTTACGCGTTTATCTCGAAACCACGTTTTTCGAACTGGAAGCCATGAGCTAGCTATTTATTGTCTACGAAAACTTAAAGATAACACATGTTTATTATATCTAAGTTATGGTTCAGCCTTGGGACCCTACTCCACGACTAACTAAAATACTGAAAATTAATGTGGTCCAGGGCACTAAGTGCTTCATGAGGACTAAGGCAATAAGGGTGAATTAATAAGGATAGATCTAGGATTAAAAGAGGATTAATTTATGATTCTAAAAGAAAAGAAAATTTACATGTCAAATGTAACCATACGCTACAGAAAAACCCACAATCCGATTAAAAACCTGCATTACAATAAGGATTTTTGTTGTTTATAACTAAAACTATGAAAACAACCTACGAAAACTAATAACTGAAAAGAGACAGAGAGAAAAGAGCTGAAAATAGAAGAAGAGCTGAAAAGAAAAGAATATATGGGACGTATTTACAGGGGAAGGAAGAGACGGGGAAGTTGAGCCAATCTATGGGGTCAATATTTACTGATTTATATTAAAAAAAACTAGATCATTCGGATCTAGGGACAATCGTTTTCTATGGTAGAAAATGAGATTGCCCTCCGAATCGTGCATAATTCCTAATTCTTTCAAATATTCAATATATTGTTTATCGTCAGATGGTGGACAGAGTAGTTGGCCGGCAGCCTTCTCTGAGCCACAGCATCTGCGATCAATGGATTTGGGCTATTGCTGTTGCTACCTACGAACTTTTCTAATATTTGGTATATAAGTGTATCTACACGTTTGGTTTTCGTGTTTTCGTACAAATCTTTATTTGAGATATAATGGAGCGTGAGAGGGTCTCTAGCTCCTCTGCCCAGGGTTCGACGGATGATCCGTCTCTCAAAGAGACGTAGATCTTCCATCTGCCTGGATTTTATATTAAACCATGCTATGTGTCCATGAACTAGTATTGGTTGCGCTAGCTTTTTGTACACAAGGGAGCATGTCCTAATAAGTGCAGGCCTTGGGACGGTCGGACTCGCCGCCAAGGGACTGAATATATAGTAAATGTGGCTAAGTTGGATCTTAGCTCTTCTAAGGGTATGTTCTATATGACTCTTGAAGTTTAACTTCTGGTCATATATGACACCTAGATACTTTATTTCGGACTTTATTGCTATTGGGGTCCTAACATTTATATAAATTTTCGGATTAAAGGTACGAGCATTTCGATATGCAGCCTTCGCATTTATTTGCATTTAATTTCAGACGCCACTTAGCGAAGTATTCGCATAGGACGTCTAAATAATTATTTAGATCCGTTTCTGCACTGGCTATCCGTGCTCCGGACGCTAGGAGAAGGATATCATCTGCGTAAATCAACGGTTGGATTTTCGCAGTTGAGGAAGACCTTGGATCTCTTTCGAAGTCCGGAAGGTCGGCTAAATATATGTTATATAGGATAGGGGCTAGCAGTGATCCCTGAGGGACTCCTGCTGAGATTTCTCGCGTGAGCGAACGTTCTGAGCCATCGGGGCTGCAGACGTAGAAGGACCGCTGAGACAGATAATTTTGAATGATACGTGTAATATTGGGATTGAACCTAAACAGATTATTCATCTTATAGATGAGGCCGTTTGTCCACACAGTGTCAAAGGCATTTTCAAAATCTATGGCACAGGCGATAGTGGCGCGTTGCCGCGCCAAGTTGCCAAAGATGAAATTATTTGCCACAGTCAAAGAATGGCTGATGGACGTACGTTCCTTAAAACTAAATTGACAGGGCTTGAGGATTTCGCGTGTATCTAGGTGTTTCTTTATTTGCTCCATAATCATTTTCTCAAAGAGCTGAGAAGAAAGAGAGAGAATTGATATGGGCCTATAGCCTTGCAAGCTGTTTGAGCTAGCACTTGGCTTGGGTATAGGCATAACCCGACTACATTTCCAGCTTGTGGGAAAGTAGCCAGAGTTATAGCAGTGATTAAATATATTTGCTAGGTGCCTGAGGACTGGCAAATTTCATCTCTTAAGAAGGAAATTGCTAGATCCATCAGGCCCTAGCGTTTTCTTGCTATTCTTAAATCTGACCCACTCTAGGAGCTGTTCGGCATTTGTGAACCCAAGGTCCTCTGCCCCGCTCCATTCGCCATCAGCATTTCGATTAGAGTCGAAGTTAACTATGTATTGGGCAGAGGCCTGAGGCGTGCGAAACAAGTTAACTACTTCTCTGTCAACATGGTCGGCATGTGCCCTGAGTTCAGGACTAACCGACGACATGTTGTCATTTTGCTCTCCACCCTGGGAACCCTCTCAAACGACCAGGCAAGTGCATTGACTTTTTCCACCTGAGTCGTTATGAGAGGGGCCACTTCTAAATCTATATCACTATGTTCTACAGGAGAGAGTAAGATATCGGACTTGAGCTGAGAATCGCTTGAGACTGTTTGACGGAGAGTCTTCAAGCTAATTTTGCTTGGATTCAGATGTTTGATCTGATTCTCAATGTGTTTGAGGCGGCTAATCTCAATTTGTACATTAATTAGGACGGACAATTCTTGTATGAGGTACTTATAATATGCCTTCTCACTGTCGGAAAGTGTGAGTTGGCGCCTATATAGCAACCGTCTGAGGTTGCGCCTGTGCTTAATTTGCGCGAGGCAAGAAGGGCTCAGACGGACTGTTCTGTAAGGTTTGGACGGATCTACTTCTATTTTGGGAATGGCTTCTGGTGTTTCCAGCGCAATTCCAAGAGCTAAATTAAGGTTATCTACATGGACATCCATATCGGACGGACTTTGGTTCCTATCTATTGGTATCGATCTAATGTTTCTCAGCAATGTTGCATTCCACATTAGAGTATCGATTCTATTAAAATTGTGAATAATTTTGGGATCTTGATGCTCGAGGCGGAACCGCCCCAAGCGAATATCAAGTCTTACCCCAAAATGATCGGACGGAAAGTCTTTAAGGGTTTCACACCCAAGGCCTATATCTACAGGGAGTTCAATTGAGCCTATAAAATAATCAATAGACGTGTGTCTATTGGAGCGATTTGGGCGGCTTGGCTCCTTTGTCGGAAACAGAGCCAAGTTGGGTTGCGTCGATAGCCAATCGAAGAGCGTCCGCCCGTTAACATCGACGTGTTCGGGACTATGTATAGGCACATGCCAGCTGGGATGCTTGGCATTTAGGTCACAGCCTATAAATATTGGGGTATTGCTAGAGTTCTGTGTTAAACTCAGCATCAGGGAATTTAGATCGGCCACAAGGAGGGGGTCATTTGGCCGTTTGTAGAGCGAAACGGCTATACAGGAGTTTTGGGTCCTGCTAGCGTCCGTGTACGAAATTTCTATCGCTACGGCTTCTACGTAACGCAAGGGACTAATGTTAATGCGTTTGAACTTTATACCGTTCTTAACGCAAATTGCGACTGACGAGCCAGGATCGGAGACCTGGCGCTGCGCATGTCTTGTGTGAGCCATGATTTCTCTAGTTAAGCCCCATACGGACATGAGAAGTAGCGAGAAGTTTCATACAAAAATTGAGGGAAGAAGAAGCGGAAGTTACAACTTCGCCTCTTGAACTTTTTGCAAGTACGGAGGTGCGAAGTTGAAATTTACACTTAACAGACAATGTTGCACTTAGCAGCACATTTGTGGATACTATGTACAGTGGCTGTGGGCCCTGTTGTGCTTTGACCAGCTGAAGCAGCATTGAGAATGCACCATGTTAAGCCACTCTGACTCTACCTGCATCGATCAGCTGGAGTGCTTTTAGCTAGCTAAGTGATTTAAAAAGAAAATAAAAACCATTTGGACTTTAATTTTGTGAACAAGGCTTTGGGAGAAGTGGCCAAGCTTCTACAAAAAGTCAACTTGGCATCAAAACAAAATACAAATGATCGAGCAGTGTGACCCACCGCCAATTAAATTAAAAAATATCAAAAAAAATTTTTGGCGTAATTTTTCTTAAGTCTGGTTAATGCTACGCCACGGCGACGAAACATGAGGTGAAGTTAGCTAAATTACGTACTTCGGATGTCCGTATGGGCCTTTACACTGAAACGATTTTGATGATTGAAGCTGAAATCGACGCAGAATTGTCACCTATTTACTTTATTAATAATTTTACTATTTTTTCTACACTAAACTACAAAAAAGGGCCAAAACTCTATTTTTCATTTTTTAATGGTCGCCCATTTTTAAAAAAAAAATCACAAAATTTTTTTCGAGATTCAGAACAGAATTACATCTATTCTGATTATAACCCCGTTTTTACTTCTCATTTCGGACATCCTGGAGACCTGGAATCATGGCCAGCACTTAAACTTTTTTTTGGACACCCACTCTGACGGCCGAGAGCTTTTGGAACAGCCCTAGCATCGAAGCTGTAAAATTTTGTTTGTTTACATTAATCTTTTTGTAACATAATAAAATAAACAAAATTGGAAAAACTCTTTGCTTTGACAAATTAGATTTTTTTAAGAAAAAGGTCGAAAAAACAGCCTCGACATGGAGAATACCCCCTTAATATTTAAAATGTTGCTATGGTATTCCCCTTAAAGGATGTTAAAGGAAATAACGCTTAAAAATTTTATTTTTTAAATTTTCCAGATTAATATTTTCCATATATTTCAAATTTTCGATTTTGTGAACGAGAGGGGGGGTTCACTTTTTTGCTCATAACTTGAGAACCGTTCGTCCGATCTTTATCATTTCTTCGGCAAATCGATTGATTTTGCTAATTACTAACTATCTCTAGAAGGTACGAATCATCTATCTTCTGTAGTAGATATAACGTAGGAGATATAACGTTTTTTCCAAATTGCGGGGGCGGGAGGAGGCGTGGCCAAAATTTGAAACAAACTTGATCTGCGTGCAGATAAAAGAAGCATTTGTCCCATACATGTCAAACCTCTATCTCTTACCATCTCTGAGATCTAGGTGTTCATACAGACAGACGGACGGACGGGACAGACGGACATGTCTATATCGACTTGTCTGTTGATGCTGATCAAGAATATATATACTTTATATGGTCGGAAATGATTCCTTCTGCCTGTTACATACATTTGCACGACTTTAGTATACCCTTTTTACTCTACGAGTAACGGGCATAAAAATTGTATTGCTCTCTGAACACTGTATTTGTATATTATCTTATTGTTAAATAATATTAAATAATATCATTGGCTTCATTAGCTTAGTGTTTAGACAGTTTTGAATTTACGGTTGATTCAAATGAATCAATCTGGGAATAGATGATTAAGTAAGGCGCGGGAAAAGCAGTGACCTGTACACATATTAAATTCTATCCCGTCCCGTCGCACCGGACACAACCAAATTTTCATGTCGCGTGAAAATTCCTGAATTAAAAATTATTCCCTTCCTGTCTTGAATGCTGAACAGGCAAGGGACATTTTATTTATTAGTGCGCACCTATATACATTTGTTTTAAATTAGATCACCAGAATATTCTTTTCTGATCAATTTATGTAAATAAACGCTGTTTGATATATCTAACTATTTAAACATGTGTACCTATGTGTCTTTACTATGCGGCAACCAAAACAGGGAAAATTCATTTCTTAAAGGTAGAAAAAATTAGAAGCAAATTTAACTTTTCTTTTTTAAAAGCGGAAAAAATAAATTTATTTTTAATAAAGGTCACAGTTCCCGCTGGACAGACTGCTCACGTCATGTGTGCCATCACTTTTCCTGTAGAATTGTTGAAGTCACGTACCATCTCTAAAAAAAGACGGACGCTTATGTCTGTTTGTGCATATGAAAGCAAAAACACAAACACACATTTTTTCTTCTCAGCGAAACAACTTTTCCACAACATTGCCTGAGCGGAACAACCGATAGATGAAGTCCGATCGCTGGCAGACTTTTTCCTATAAGAGCCAGTACAGCCAAAACAAAAATTTCCACAGATAAATTACACACAAAACTTTTGACACCAAATGGCTTTGATTTGTTAGTTATTCTTTTATGGATTTTTTTGTTTTGGCAGTTGCAATTTCCCCCATTGATTTCAAAAATCGAAGGAAAACAATACATTTTCACAAAACAACAAATATAGTTGTGTAAATTCCCAAAGTTGACCTTTTCCAAAAGTGACCATTAAAATCAAACAAGATTTCTCAATTAAACTAGTTTTTCGATCGATTATTAGAATGGCAGCTACCCGCAATATACGAGACCCTAAGAATTTGTGAGATGGTTTTTAGGGGGTTTAGGGCGATTGAAATTTGCGGATAGCGAACGGTCTTCTTTTGGAGGTTAGCTTCGATTGAGTGGGTTTACAAAAACGGCAGCTAATCGGAACAAACCTATTCAAGGTATCAAAATTACTGTCAGCAGTTTCAGAATTTTTTGTTCTCGACGTGATCAACTCTTTAGTGTTCCACAGTATAACCCTTCTGCTTGTCTCTCACCCCTTCAGCCAAATTATGCACAGACAGCCTCAATGGCTAATGAATGCAAAAAAAACCGTCTAAACTCAAGGTTATCTGCATGATTAACGAGTAGCAAATTCTTTGGTCACAAAAACTTTTCAGACTGTGAGACTTAAACCTGGCCACAGGCCAGGCCAGACGAACAAACTCAAAGTCAACATCTACTCAAAACATAATTTCACCAGTTAAAACCGATTCGAGCTCAAATTCGTTACAAAAAGTTGTTGAATATAGAAAATATCCCTAGCTAAATTTGCAAATTTTATATATTTACGTAATTTAATAATTATGGTGGATGAGAATAACATGCAGAACGCGTACGAACAGCTGATCGAGGACAGCATTAAAGTGCAATTTGAAAAAAACGGCACACTGGCACAAATACGCAGCAATCTGCATGTGAAGGTGCTGCAAATGCTTCGAGGACAATTGGCCTTGCACCAAAATGACTTGCTCTGCGGTGAGGGGGGAGGTGAGGGCGATGCCGAGGGACACAATCGAGGTACAGTGGGTCTACTTAATCAGCTTATTATGGAGTATTTCAAATGGTATGGTTATAAACATACAATGGAAACTTTTAAAATGGAGTCGGGAACAAAGCTTCCTTTGCGAAAGGAGCTGGAAGAGAAGCTACTCAGTAAACTTAGTTTAATAGAATTGCCTATTTTAGTGAATCTGGTAATGCGAGAACAAAAACAGCATATTATCGAGAGCAAGACTCAGAAGAGCCTTCGGCCAACTGTAAACAGGAATCCTTTGCCAGAACGTTGCAGCAAGCTTAAAGATGAGCAAAACGCTTTCCATAAAGTAGATGAATCGACTATAGCAAGACGGCAATGTTTGGCAAAGAATTCTTTCAGGGTGAAGGCACAAGAGCATTTAAACGGGAAAAAAGGGATTGACAATCAAATGACATCCATTAGACTTCCAAATTCCATGCAATTCAAGAAAAAGTGCACCAAAAAACCAAATGAGGACTCCACATCAGATGAAACAGACACGACTGATTCTTCTTCTACCGATGATGATATGTTCTCCGATATTCCCGACAGGCATTACTATCGCGAAGAGGAACCACCCGAGCGTATGTATCCAGTGGGGTTCGGTGAGGAAGGACCCTACCATAAAAAACAAATGGCAGTAGAAAGCTTATATCAAAAATACCAGAAGCAACGCGAAAAGGTTGTAAAGCCTTTCCCAACAGAATCAACAAGAACAAAGAAATCAAACCTTCCCTTCAAAAGTAAAGCTATCGAAGAACCGCATCCTACTGGCGAGAAGGCGCACACGCCTATGAGTTCAAGTTCAGCTGCTTTAGTCCCTCAGTTCAATAAGGTCTTAAGAAAGACTAAGAACTCACCTCAGCTTGCTACATCAAGACGTAGCAAAATCTTGTGGAATAAACAGCGTACGAATGGAGAGAATTCAGAGATAGAACTTGATTTGGCTGTAAGAAAACCAAAATGTCCTGCCACCATGATCGATTGCATTCAGATGGACAGCGATGATGAGTAAAAAATTTCCGAAAAGATCAATTCTGCCATAACAAAATTATAGAAGGTTATCGAAGTTTTAGATTGATTTTATTATTGAAAAATTTATTGTCTGTAAATTAGTGCAAAATGTTGAAAATTTTTTTATTTAAACTAATTATTAAATTAATCTGAAATGCTACATCTGTTTCCAGTATTTCTTGAGCAGTGCATTAAGCAGGAATAAATTTTTTTTGGTCACAGCAGTTAAAATAATATTAGTTCTCTCACAGTAGGGCATCCAAGAAATTATTTGACGGACTTAATTTGCAAACGCCAATTGTACGAAAATGTGTAACAAAATGCTTTCAGAGGACGGTTTTTTAAAAATTTTAACATTTTTTGATGTGAATCATCTTTAATTTCGGTACGAAAGGTTTTAGTAGGAGTAAAATTCGATTTCAGCGTCATACGACGCTACAGCGCTGCGCTTACGTCATGCATATTTTGTGCTGATGTTTTAGCGGAGTGTCCTATGGGGAAAAAAGAGTGAAAGAGGGGTGATAGAGGTGGTGGAAAGAAGAGGGGAAAGTGGGTGGCAAGAGAGGGAAAAGTGGTGGGAATGTGGGGTGGGAGGGAGTTGATGACATGACATTAACTAAACAGTGACTTGACAGTGACTAAACTATGACTTAACGCTGACTGAACAGGGACTAAACAGTGACTAAACAGCGATTTGACAGTGACTTTACAGTGAATTGACAGTAAATTGATTTTGAGTATTCAGTGACTAAACACTGACTTGAAAGTGACTAACCTGTGACTTAAAAATGAATGCGAAAATTAAAAGAGTCTAAACAGTGACTTGACGTTTACTTAGCAGCATTACAGAAAAGAAGGAAAAACTCATCAGCGAGTGATCTTGTTGTTGCTATTTCAACTCCGTGTTTTCATCTTTGGAAAGATTTCCATTGCTGATTGATTCCATTGAAAGAGCTGGTGATTTCCAAATTAAGCCCTTAATATAGCCTCATGTTTTACTTTTTTTGCATACTTTTTTTACAATTCTTACAATTTGCTTGCAAAAGCAAACACGCAAACCAAATTGGTCGAAGGTGTTCCCGCTAGGAAAATATTTGCTTAAATTTAAAGGTGCACAAACATTGGCTAAGGCTGTTTCGCTAATACTTATTAAGAATTTTCTGGATTATTGAAGTTTTGAAACTGAAAATTCTTGATTTATGTACGAAAAGTCCTGATTTTTCTCTCAGTGTACGTATTTTCAGCACTTTGCCGAAATATGCTAAGTTCGCGAGAAATGGATTTGAAAATTTTGCTATTTAAATTTTTTTTATTATTTTTGTTTGAACAAGTCTTTTGGTATAAATATGCTGCACATTTGTCGGAACCGGCCGGATCGGATGACTATAGCATATAGCTGTCATAAGAACTACACAGAGAAAAAAAAAGATCAAATTCATGCCGATATTAACCAGATTAAAATGAACTTTACAAAATATCAATATTTTCATTTCATTTTGACAATAAAATAATATCTTTCTGATCCAAAATAATATCATTAACGTAAATTGATATTAAATAGTTTCAGAATGATACTAAAAATATTAATATGATATGTAAAAAAATAACGATTTGAAATTAGTAAAATATTAATTTGATATTTTATCATATCGGCCTAAAATTGATATGAAAAAATATCATTTTTTTTTTCTGTGTATCGGTCGAAAAAATTAGTTTTAGTGAAAAAACTTTTTTGTTTTTAGTGCTATCGCTCCCAACGCTCGTATTAATAAGTTTTCAATGATTTCACATAATTGAACCAGGGCTTGTCGAAATCGGACAACTATATAGTATAGCTGCCATACAAAAGTTAGGTCTGAATAAAAGTCTTAGTGAGAAAATTTACTCTATTAAGCTGTAAATGAGAAATCCAATAGTTCCAAAGTTTTTATTTTCACCAACAACTGGCTTAAGGCTATGGTGGGTTTCTCATGGAGAAAGAGAGAGAGAGAGTGAAGAGAGAGCGATCTTGTGTTGGCATAAACAATCAGATTAGGTATGTCTTAATTTTACGCCTTGTATAGTTTTGCATTTGAAGAACCGCGAAATGATTCCATCTCCTTGTTACATACTTTGCACAAATGTAATATACTCTGTGTATCTTTGGTACAGTGTATAGAATCGTCAATCACGTTATTTAGACCTTATATTATATATACACTAGATTGGACCTCCTGAGTATGAAACTTTTGAGATTCTGCTCTCACCCCCCTGTATGATGGTTTTTAGTGTTCTAGTTTAACGGGCTCGTATAGGCTTTAAAAATTTTGTGTATAATTAATACGCACACCGTGTTCATTTTCGGGGTGGAGAAAGGGAAAAGGGCGGGGGGGGGGGGGGGGGGGGGTGGGGGGGGGGGGGGGGGGGGGGGGGGGGGGGGGGGTGGGGTGGGGGGGGGGCGGGGGGGTGGGGGGTGGGTGGGGTTGTGGGGGGTGGGGGGGGCTATAATAATATATTTGTTTCATTACAAGTTATTTCAAATTTCCAAGACGAAAATGAAGAAAGTTAACATTGGCACTATAAAAGCTTATATACGCTTGCAGCTTTATAGAAATTAAGTTTTTAAATGGTTTTCGTCGAACAATCGTTGCTAAGCTATTTCCCAAACTCAGCAATAGATGGCGTCACTACTTAACCATTTGCATGCCTCTTTTTTATATGGCAGCTATATGATATATTCATCCTATTTTGACCAAACTACCCTAAGTTTGGTTAAAACCGATAATATACCTAATATTTATAACTGAAACGTTAAAAGACGCTTACATTGAGAATAAAAACATTTTCCTCACTGTAACTACTTTTTCGACCGATCGGCATTATTTGTATTTGATATGAGTTATTTTTTTAACTTTAAGGCACTTCAATAAAATGGTTTAATATTTACAATTATTAATTATACGATACGAAATGTTTTAGCTTTGGGAATGCTAAGACCAACTTTTTTTCATTTTGCCGTTTTGGAGTCCATCTAATATACATCACTTTTTATATTTTGCTATTGGTCTGGCTTAGGCACTTGAAAACGCAATTGCATTTGAATTTTAGGGGTAAGTCGCTCAAAAATTATATTTGTTTGTTTTTATTTGACATTTGACGAAAAGAATTTACTTATTTATAGTACAAATTACAAATTCTTTAAATTAATTTTAAAAGAAACCATGGATGACCGCTGTGTTTTTGCTGCATAATACTTCCACAGCCACTGCCTCTTCATTACTTGATGAAACTTTTATTTCATACTTACTCTACCCTTTTCATTAATTAACTCATCCCCATCCTACCGTTCAGTTATCTTTCCATTATCCTTTTCACCATCTGCATAAAATCAATCAAATTGTGTCGAGCTGCTTAAAAGCTGCCCAGACCCATAGGCCTAATTAATTGATTGAAGATGTCGTTTGGTCATGTCCTGCATTGTTGTTGTGGCGGCCTGTTTCCTGCTCCTTACGGCCAGCCTCCTTTTGTTGACCTCGTTGTTGCCACGGTCCCAGTTGCAACTGTCATAATATTGACTCATTGGTCATGTAATTAATGGTGTTAAGACTCGCACGCCATTTTAATGCAATTCAATTGACAGGCAGCATCCGTTTTGCGTTTGCAGCGTTTCCCCTGCTGCCTGCCAAGCATCTGGGATATTGATTTCAATTATAATGAGGCAGGTCGATGGGTGTAGTATTGTATGTCCCTCTTGCCCCATAGGCATAATCACTAATTGTTGGCCAGCTGGTTTGTGTTTCGAATATTAAATGACGAAAGAAAACACTTTGGTGTGAGAAGTTCTTCGAAATGGGATGTAAGTGTAGAAGCAGTGTGTGAGCAACTTATTAGCAGATAAAGCTCAGATTAAGTCTTTATATCATTTGTATTTTAATCAGAGCATTTCCTGGATGGAAATCAATTAAATACAGCAGAAGAGTCATCTCGGAATATTATTTTCTAACTTATTTAAATGTGAGGGGCGGGGACTGTCCATTTGGGACAGGGAAAATCAGGCAGAAGAATGTACAAGAGGTCGAAAAGATAATCATGAGGAGTCAAAAACGAACTGTTTTTTGTACATTTAATTGCAACAACATTTGATAAGGATGCACAGCTAAGCCCCAAAAAATCATGTTCAGTTTAAGATCCTGAAACAACTAAAGCCAAGTCGCACGAAACAACAACGGCTGGCTGGCAGCAGTTGCGATACTATCTATACATCGGAATAAGACATATTTAGCACCGTTGAGATCGTAGGTAGAGAACTGCCCTCTTAGCAAATCGAGAAAAGAAAATGATGCCCCTTGGTGGAATCCTACCTTGGAGAAACTCAAAAAGAAGACCCGAATTCTTTTTAATGAAGCCAAAAAGAGTGGGGACTGGCATAAGTACAAGCAAGCCCTGACTCTATACAATAATGAGATTAGGAAGGTCAAAAGAAAGAATTACAGGAAATTCTGCGAGTCCATTGAAGACACGAAACAAGGAGCGAGATTTCATAGAGTCCTGGCCAAGAAATGCCCGGGTGGCAACATCTCGCTTAAAAAGGGTAATGATGCCTATACAGTAAGCTGCGAGTAGAGAGTACGTCTCCTGTTAGACACCCACTTGCCGGGAAACATCCCCGTGGAAGAATGTGTCGACCAAGAGCACTGCTACCACCCTCGTAGCTCCGACTGGGCAGAAGCCAAGAAAGTTGTGTCCGCAGGCAGACTTGAGTGCGCAATTGGAACATTCCAGCCCTTCAAATCCCCCGGACCGGATAGCATATATCCAGCATTCTTGCAGGAAGGAAAGGACATACTCCTACCCATTCTCAGGAACATCATCACCAGCAGTCTGGGTGCCTGGCGCAGAGCAAGGGTAGGCTTCATCCCCAAGGCAGGGAAGAAGGTTATAACTAACCCCAAGTCCTTTAGATCCATTCCCTCCTACGATGCAGAGAAGCCTCTGCAGTGGCAGGAGAAGAAACCATCACAGTCACCACAACTATAGGAAGCCCTCAGGGGGAGTTCTCCCACTGTTGTGGAGCCTACTAGTGGATGAGCTCCTAGAAAACTGCCTTGGGCTAACACAGATACGTGAGACATTGTCACGTTGCGAGAGGAAAATACGGGAAACCCGTGACATAGTCCAGAGGGGACTGAAAGTCACGTCTAATTGGTGCAAGGAGGTTGGGCTCAACCAAACCCTGGAAAACCATATATACCGTTCACTAGGAAATACAAGCTAAAGAATGAGGCCAATACGCCATCCGGCTGCCATTACAAGAAGAGTCAAACCTGGGTTGTCTTGACAACAGCAGGTTTGACAAGCATTAGAGTATACATAGTAATGCACTAGAGCACTATTAAAGGAGCAAGCCGGAAAATCGGGGGCTGGCACCATTCAGGCTATACCTCATGGTTGTGAGACCAATGCTCACATGGAGCTGTCGTGTGGGGAGATGGAGCAACCTCTCGTGGAGGTTCTGGTGTGGATGTGGCGAGGTATGGAGTACACCACCCACCAACGCCGAAGAAAAAAGCAACATGCTAGATTAACAACGAAGTGGGTAGAAACCACAAGTAAGCCTCAGAGACTGAAGCTGGAAGGATCCCCTAATCCAACCCAGAGACGAAATGGTGGGAGTATCACTTGACAGAATTTCGTAACCAAAGTAAAGAGAGAATGGATCCACTTGAAGGAGAACAAAAAAGGTACAAACGGTCCAACACCCCAAGGAACGGACGGTAAGGCCAGAGAATATCGAACAATGGGAGAATTCACACATATCGAGTAGTCCACTGTTGTGCAGACGTAATATGGGGAAGAACACAAAGAGAAATAGTATCCTCCGATAGCAAAGCCAAACACTCAGAGCAAAAGTTCACAGTAGTCTTAGAGAAAGACAAATGGACCAACAGCAAGGAACAACCTGACCTACGTGATCCGGGAAAACAACACCCGGACGAATTGGCGACGAACAGGTGAACGTGGCCAGAACCACCGGCATAGGCCAAACCAAAGGACTTTTAAGAAAGGAAGAGAATACACTTAGAACAGCCCCTGGGTAACACCAGGGAATGAGACAAGCTAAAGCAAATAGGGAACCACGACCTCAAAGGTTTCAAAGTTAACCAACAAGGAAAGAATGCCCTCAGAATCCAGGGCCACGGGTATAGACGAGGAGCCACAGTACAAGTTGGGAATAACAAACACCCAGCTGGCGATACTGTGAAGAGAAGGAGGAGTCCTCTGGCATATACTAGCATCGATCCTAGCGGCGCAGACTCACAGTTGGGAAACACATCACACCCAAGCAATACGTAACTTAGAACCCACAAGAACCTGGCTTGTCGGAATTAGGGCTGCTAGGGAGTTGTAAATCAGTAGGGGGCACAATAGACCAAAATTGGTCGCGGTGCACCACTTCCCCAACAACAAATAATAACAGTAGGTAGAGTTGCTACATTAACACGCACCCGACTTTACGTTGGAATGGTTCCATTAACAGAGGTCAGATAATATCGAATTGCGTCTTTTCTAAATAT
Organism: Lordiphosa clarofinis; assembly: GCA_018904275.1. Taxonomy (NCBI): domain Eukaryota; kingdom Metazoa; phylum Arthropoda; class Insecta; order Diptera; family Drosophilidae; genus Lordiphosa; species Lordiphosa clarofinis. The sequence goes on along the minus strand of JAEIGQ010000156.1, from coordinate 227,848 downwards.
GATTTTGGGGACAACAAAAGTTTGGCCCTTACATTTCATACTTGCTCAAAAAACAAAACATTCAAAAAAAAAATTCCACCCAAAATAATTTTGATTTTCAACTCTTGAGAGGGGGCATCCCATCCCACCTAAACCCTTTTAAGAACTTTTCACTCATTTCAAACGAAGCTTTTATCTGACTTCCTCTCCCTCGTACAGACATGACAGTGATTGTTCGTGGAATCCTTTAAGAAATCACGTTTCTACCAGTTTTCACATGTCAGCGAGACGCGACCAATGCCACGCATGCCACTAATGAGGCTCGTTAGCGTGGTCATCCAGGGAGTAATCTCTCGCTCCCTCGTCCCTCTCATTCGATCTCTCGGTTTGGGCCTTAATGTATGCAACAAGCCAAATTGTACAAATTGTACCAGGCAAATCGATAAAGTAATTTGGCCATTGCAAAACAAACGACTGGCAAGTGGGGCTCAGCTGCTGTCCCAATCCCCAGTACTCGCTGGGTAGGTGGCGTCACCCGCGAACGTTGGCCACATAATTTTGTTTGGCAGAGCAGCACGTAGTCGATGACTGAGTGACTGGCTGACGGAGGAGTGCAGGGGCTGTTCCTCGCCTAATTGCAGCGCCATCTTGCGGTTATGCTTGCTACGTGCGTTTGTCGCACGTTCGGCTAATTAAAATTGCATTTTTCGTTTGTTGTTGGTTTGGGACGGAGGCGGCAGTGGGAGGTTATTGATATGGCGTGCATATACATACTTACGTACTTGTACATATATGTAGATTGTGATATCGTGCCACCAGTTGGTTAAGTGGCGTCAGCTTGGTTTGACAAAGTGGAAATACTTATGGGGTAATTGCACAGGGGGGAAAAGAGGAAATGTTTTATCAGGCTAAAGAACGATTTATCTTGCTTAAACACTATTTTAAGTTTAAGTTTCTCATATGAGTGAATCTGAAAAGCTCCAAAAATGTTCTGATAATAAGTCGGTTAGGTTTTTTACAGCCAACTCAAATGAGAGCTCAGCATAGTGAAATAACAGCTTAAGGACTTAACAACTTTTTTATTTTTTATTCTGTTATGTCAGGAGCAACATTCCGTAAGGTGATAGGTATGCCGTACGGCTTGCATTGTTGACATATCTACAGTTGCAGTTGCATTTGCTTTTTTATAACTTGCACAAGATTCATAAATATGCACAGATAGCCTCAAGAAATATGCGTGCGTCACTCCAAATGCCTGAGAGTGCAAATATGAAATGCTTTTAGAATTTCCATTGCTGACATGGCTTAATAGTGCTTGCAGATGATAGACATGTAGCTGAAGATGTGTGTTTTATTTCAAGTTTTTCTGTTATTGTTGTGAACTGAATATGTATTGAAATGCCGGTTGAACATCTTTGGGGAGTGTGAAGGAGACATCTTTTTCAAAGATGGCACCTGATTGTCAGTTATTTAAAATAAAATAATTTATTTTGGCTTACTTGCAAATAAACAAGGTCGATCCTCTTTTAAGGTATGCAAAAAGCTAATGAATCATCAAAACCCTGCAAACGGACTCCACCTAGGGACGCCGGAAATAAAATCGATAGTTCGACATACTTGTTAAAAAATTCCATGTTTAATCATGGAATATTTTTCGGGGGCGATATATCGGATACGAAATATTTTTTTATGATATTTCTCGTCGATATTTTATTTGGCCACAAAAATTCTGTTTTCTTGACGGCATTCTTTTGGATATTAGAGGCATTCCTGAAAGCGATTTTGTCCCAGGCAAAAGCTTCTCTCAATATCTTAGTGTGTGTGTTTATAATTTTTCAGACAAGAAATAGGGACCTACAGGTTAACACAGAGTCCGAACGGCAAAGTTTAAGATCCTTTTTCATGGCAAGTAGCCATTGGCTACACCCAACAAAAATTTGTCATTAAAATGACACCATTTAGACATCATTTTCAAATTCCCACCAAATCGTAATTTTCGGTTTTGCACTAAATTTTTTTTTTTTAACTATAAAGAATTTTAAAAAATTTCCAAAAACAAAAACATGCATAACAAGTTAGATCGTTGCAGTCGAGTGGCCAGATTTTAAAATACCCTGTACAATTGAGACACACATGCAACCACTCACAGATGCACACGCGCACACACCTCCATTACGAGGTGCTTCCGATGCCAAGAGTTTGGCCACCAAGCAAGAAACTGCAACAGTGAGGCGTATCGATCTAACCTGTGTCGACGCTGTAGGCAGAAAGATCACCTTGCAAGAGACTGTCAGGAGGAGCCTCTCTGCATGTTTTGCAAGGACAAAAAGACGGATGCTAAACATATTGCAGGAAGTGGCAGGTGCCCCCTCTTTAGGAGCGCACTGGCAAAACAATCATGATAGTCACCCAAACAAACATAAATCACTGTGAGGCTGCACAGGCTCTACTAATGCAGTCAGTCAGAGAGAGAATAACAGACGTGGTACTGATTAGTGAACCGTACAAACCGATACAAGGCAGCGGATGGGCAACTAGTAGTAATCGTAAGGCAACTATCTGGTCCCGTACATATCCCATGCGCGAAGTAAACTCTGAAAATGCGGGTTTTGTAAGAGCAAGGATAGAAGGCATTACCTTTTACAGCTGCTATGCGCCACCCAGCTGGACACTAACGGAGTTCCATATGATGTTGGCAGAAATATGTCATTGCAGGGGACTTCAACGCATGGGCAGTCGAGTGGGGAAGTCGAGTGACCAGCGCTCGTGGACACGGCCTCCTAGAGACCCTTCAGGTGTTAGAATTAAGCCTTGCAAATGATGGCAAGAAGCTTACTTTCCGTAAGGCGGGTAAAGGATCGATCATAGACCTCACCCTGATTAGCAACTCCCTATTCCACCAAGCTATTCACTTTGAATTTCTTAAGCGGAGCAAACAAAAAAGGCCAAAAACAACCGGGCCCAAATGGAGGGATAACTGCCTTGACGAGGATACTTCCAGGGATATTTTCAGTTACTTGGAACCAGGCGATGGATCTGTTGAAGAACTTTCAAACCATCTAAACTAGTAGAAGCGTGCGATGTGTCCATGCCAAGGCGTAAGCCCTGCAGACGTGGTGAGCCCTGCTACTGGTGGACTGAAGAAATTAGGCAGCTTAGAGTTAACTTTCTAAGTGCCAGAAGACGCTCGCAGAGAGCGCGGAACCACCCCGACTTTCAGGAGAAAATTGAGGATTTTCGTAGGGCAAAACGAAATCTTAAGCTATGCATTAGGAGAAGCAAGGCTGACTGCTTTAAGAAGATATGCGACGAAGCGGACGTAAATCCATGGGGCACTGCCTACAAAATGGTTACGAAAAAGCTTAGGAGCCAGTCAACATTAAGAGTCACCTGTCCTGTTACACTGCGGAGGATCGTAGAAACCCACACCCAGCGCGGAGGAGATACCCCCGGTGTTTTGCAGCAGCCAGTGGACGTATAGGGGACAAAAAGACCCCAGGACCAGACGGTATACCGAACAGAGCAATTAAACTCGCTATGGCAACGAAGCCAGAGGCATTTGCAGAAATTTTTAACCGATGTCTACAGGAAGGAGTTTTCCCCAGCCGGTGGAAGGTGCAGAGCTTGATTCTTATCCCAAAACTGGATAAACCCGTGGACGACCCGTCTGCGTACAGACCAATCTGTCTTCTGGTTACGGAAGGAAAAATTCTAGAAAGAATTATTTACTGCAGACTGATGGCAGCCATGGAAGACAAAGGGGCCCTTTCCGATTCACAATATGGTTTCCGAAAGGGCCGCTCGACAGTGGATGCAATATAGGCTGTGATCACTGATCAACATTGCAGAAAAAGCCATTGAAGACAAACGTTGGAAGTGGGGAGAAAAAGAGTACTGCGCTGTTGTAACCCTCGACGTCCGCAACGAATTAAACTCCGCGAGCTGGCCTCGCATTCATAAGGCTCTCGCTAATATCGGACTTACAACTTATATGCTGAAGATAATCTTGAGCTATCTTTCAGATAGAGTGCTAGTGTATGACACGGATGATGGCCCAAAGGGCTACACCGTTACAGCTGGTGTTCCACAGGGTTCTGTCCTGGGACCACTCCTTTGGAACGCAATGTATGATGAGGTCCTTAGACTCCATCTCCCGCAAAGATGCAGGCTGATAGGCTTTGCAGACGATCTCGCATGCAGAAAAACCGTAGAGTTTATGGAAATTTAAGTGGGGGATGTAACCATCTCAACCAAGCCGTCCATCAGATACCTAGCAGTCATGCTGGATAATAAATAGAACTTTCGGCCCCCCATTAAGTACGCCAGCCAAAAAGCGTCAAATATGCAGGCCACGCTGTCAAAAATGCACCCCAATATCGGGGGACCAAAAAGTGGGAGGCGACTGCTCCTAACAAGAGTTTTAGCTTCCATCCTGTTGTATGCGGCACCCGTATGTACAATAAGGATCTAAGGAGAAAACCATCGGCCCCCTACAGACTTAGTGCCCTCAGGGTGATCTCGGGACTTCGGACAGTTTCTGACGATGCGGCATTTGGTACTTGCAAATATGGTTCCAGTCGATACACTATAATGAGATATATAATGAGATGAAGTCAATCTATGAAAGGTGGAAGGAAACAGCAGCTACCACAAGAAAGTGATTCGGAAGGAAGAAAGGAAATCCTCAATTGTCATTTGGCAGGATAGGTGGAACGCATCGACTAAGGGTAGATGGACATACAGGATGATCTCAAGCATTGGCGAATGGATTGGGAGGCGCAACGGAGAAATGAACTGCCATCTTACTCAGTTCTTTACGGGACACCACTGTCCAAGATACAGAACGGCAGTAGGTGAAATCCCTGCGCCGGAGGAACTAGTCAAATTCATGACGGAGTGCGATGAAAGTTGGCAACATATTATATATGTCCAAAATGACCGGAGAAAGTTTGAAAGGCAAATTTGATTCGGTTATGGTTAAACAATCATTTTGATTTAGGGGACTTACCACCAAAGTTTCAAATTAAAATCGTTTTTGGAATAAAAATATTAAAACTATAATTTTATAAACTTACCAATCTTAAGGTACATTTTATTTAAATCTTTCTCAATGCACCAATTTAATGGGAAAATTTTACTGTCGCATTATTATGCATGCTTCAGTGGCATTCAACATTTGTGCGCCCAATTCGAAACCAATGTAAAGCTGCTTGCATCATCATCATCATCATCACCAATAAATCGCCATGATGTCCAGTTTTATTTATTTTCGCATTTCAAATGTTTAGTTTACGCTTGAGAAAATCGCCATTTTCTCAACTTCATTTTGGAGAACGACACAAAAAGAACATAAATATATATATATATTTTCATACATATATTTTCATGCAGCTGCAGGGAACATGTGACCAGGCCCAAAGAAGTCCAGGCCTTGGAGGAGTTGACTTGACAGGAAAGGCACTAAGTAAAAGCAAAATACGAACGAGCGAGCGAAAGCTCAACTCTGTCATTGCCATTTCAATTTCCGTTTGAATTTTGCACTTCATTTCGCAAGTTCGCAATTTTCTGGTGCAAAAAAAATGAAGAGCAAGAAAGTGGAGAGAAAACTACAACCAGTTTGCCAAAGTGCGAAGATGAAGGCAATGCAAATAGACGACAAAACAAAACAAGCGTGAAGACGAAGACGAAGCAGATGACAATAAATTGTCACTTGGCTGTAAAAATGTAAACACGAGGCGTCCATGATAATGATGAGGAAATCATGGCCCAAGCGAGACAATTGCACGTAGCTGTCCTACCCGCTACTCTCTCCGCTACACACTCGACCCTGCCTGCTGTTTATTTGTTTGACAAATAACGAGAAGGCAGCCCCATAATGAAGGAGGTGCAAATGATGTTGGCATTGTTTATTCGACTGCGAAATGTAATAGGCGCTCGAAGATGAAGGCAGCCGTTGTAAATGATGGGCGGGGTCACGATTTTCATTTTTTTTTTTGTATTTCTTCTTTTTTTTGGTTCTTCTTTTATGGCTGATTTGACAGGAAACGGAAACGCGAAATTGCAAAAGCGCAATAAAGTGTAGCATAAACAAAAGGCGCACACTGAATACACAACAAACAAGCCCAAAACGGAGGAGAACACAACTTGAAAATAAATTTGCTGCCACAATATGCTTATTTGTGTTGTTGTAGCTGACTTGTTGTCAATATTATACTTTAGCTGCGTTTTATTTCAGGCAGCGTACAGATTTGATTTCATTTTATCTAGATTTTTTATATTCAATTTCGCTTTGGCGACTGGGATTAGTGGTCTCATATTCGTGGCTTTGAAGAAACATTTTATTTGCTGTGTTTTTGAGATGGTTTTGGTGAGATTTATTTTTGATTGAGATTTTCCCTTATCAGACTAAGGGCCGACTTCTGTTCTCTCAGATAGCTGCACAGCTCCTTCAACCAAGGCCAAGACAAGCTTATCTCAATCTCATGGCGTGTGTGCTTTAAATTTTTCGCACAAGAGAAAGGGACCTTCAGAACTTGATATTTCCGCAGTAACACTGTACTATTGAAATAGAACCTCACCTCTCACGTAACAGTCGGACATATATTTTGTTAGTGTTTTTGGTTTTTTGGGTTATCAGTAAAATTTATCATTAAAAGATTTTACATTAACTTTGCGAATTTCAGTTGCCTCTTTTATATTAATCATGCACAGAATTCGAACTTAAGAATTACAAGTGTTCGTGCGTTCCCTAGGGGTGACCATCCGAAAAGTATGCAACATTTTTTTATTTTGCTCATAACTTGAAAACCGTTTATCCGATCTTTATCATTTCTTCGGCAAATCGATTAATTTTGCTAATTACAAACTATCTCTTAAAGGTACGAATCGTTTATGTTCAAAAATGTATGAGATATAACGTTTTTTCCAAATTGCGGGGGCGGGAGGGGGCAGGGCCAAAATTTGAAACAAATTTGATCTGCGTGCATATAAAAGAAGCATTTGTTCCATACATGTCAAACCTCTATTTCTTACCATCTCTGAGACCTATGTGTATAAGAGGTGGGCGCGGGCCGGGCTTTTTTTCGTGGCCCGCGGGCTTACACGGGAGCGGGCCCGGGCCTTAAAATTAAGATTCGTGCGGGCTTCGTGCGGTCCCGGGCCTTAGCAAAAGGCCCGGCCCGTAAAAGCCCGAAATTGGCCCGTAAAGCCCGAAATAGGCCCGAAAACAATTTTGATTTGTTCGCGCTATTTTTGTTTATGCTCGAATTAGAACCGCCATTTATCGCATTTTAATTGTTTATCGATCCTACTATCGATTTGCTTATACATATTTTACTTGTTTGCTCACCACTAATTCAAAATTGGCGTCCTATTGTGAAATTGATAAAACTTTGCAATATTTGCAAATATTTGCATTGTGGTCAGAAAAATTATGTAAACTTTGCAGAACTAGCACACTTGATTCCCAAATAATAACTGAGTTTAAAACAATGACCCTAAGCGCATTAGAAAAAAGGTTTCTTCCGGCAATCGCTCATTTGGTTGGGCTTTTCTTGAACCCTCCTTATAGAGAGATGAATTTCCTCTCAGAGGAAAAAAAAGATAATGTGTTAGCTACGGTAAAAGCAATGCTCTCCGAATTTATAGGGGATCATGAATATAGTAGCGTTGATGATATAACTAATAACATAAACCCAAATAATTCCGAAAATGGAATGTTTGCTGAATTTTTAGACTTAAGTTATATAAAAGTTGAGAAAAACGCTATCGACATAGAGCTTGACAAATATTTGGCCTATCCAGCAGCTCCTGCCACACATATTTTAGAATGGTGGAAAAATGCAAGGGACTTAAAATACCTTCCCAAACTAGCTCGGACCATTCTGGCTATTCCTGCCAGTCCGTCTACGAGCGAAAGGCTTTTTTCAACATCGGGCCATGTTTTAAATGTAAAACGCACTAGGCTAAAAAGCGCAAATTCAGAAAAAATTAAGTTTCGTGCCGGGCCGGGCCGGGCCCGGGCCTTGGTGAAAAAGTTTCGTGTTGGGCCGGGCCGGGCCTCTCAAAAAAGAGTTCGTGTTCGTGCGGGCCCGGGCCTCAAAATACAGGCCCGCGCCCAACTCTAGTTCATACAGACAGAGACCAGAAGAGCTTGAGTCACCTAACTTAACAAGTAGACTCAAATGTTTCAAATGTTTGCCACGCCCACCCCCGTCCCCACAATGAAAAATGTTGAATAACTCCCACATTTTATAAGATACTAGCAAAAAGCCCGTCGCGCTTCGCTGCGCCTTGAACAGTATAGAACCAATATCAGAATCAGTTTGAAGTCAATCGTGAGAGTCAAATATTTACCAAATTTGAAAACATTCTATAAATTTGTTTCCTCTGTAGAGCCCAGAAATCAAATCTTACATACAAAGGCTTGAAATCAACGTTTTACTACTTTGCTTTTTCTCCGTTACGACTTTGCTGCTGCGTTCTTACCACCCCCATCCCACCTACACCCCACCCACTCCCAATCTACTTCTTACACAACTTCCACCCGTTTCCCACCTACTTTCAACCCACTTCCCGCCTTCATCCCACCCACTTATCACCCAATTCCCGCCCAGATCCGCCACCCACTTTCCGCCCACCTACCACCCACCTCCCACCCACTTACCGCCCAAATCCCACCCACACCCCACCCACATCCCACCCACATCCCCCCCCACTTCCCATCCAGTTACCACCCAATTCCCGCCCAGATCCAACCCACTTCCCACCCACATCCCACCCACTTTCCGCCCACCTACCACCCACTTTCCACCCACCTACCACCCACTTACCGCGCAAATCCCACCCACCTCCCATCCACCTCCCACCCACCTACCACCCACATCCCACCCACATCCCTCCCACTTCCCTCCCACTTCCGATCCAGTTCCCACCCATCCACCACCCACATCCCACCCAATTAACGCCCACATCCCACCCACATCCCATTCACTTCCCGCCCACTTCGCGCTCACTTTCCACCTACATCCCACCCACATTCCACCCACTTCCCGTCACATTCCAACCACTTACTGTCACATTCCACCCACATCCCACTCACACCACCCACATCCCATTCACTTCCCAACCACTTCCCAATAGGCATCCCGGCGGTATTTCCTACATCGGAATGTAAAAACAAAAATGAATTCTCATTTTGACATTACAAACCGAGTTTCAAGCCAATCGGATGAAAAATAGTTTTTTGCATGCAGAATTTTCCGGCCATTTTCCTCGTGGGCGGATTTTCCGACATTGAAAAATCACATTTCAAATTATTTCGTATTCTATCCTCACAAACCGCGTTTCAAGCCAACAGGATGAAAAATAGTTTTTTACATGCGGAATTTTCCGGGAATTTTCTGACCGTCAGTGCAAATTTTTCAACTTCGGAATATAACATTTTAAACTATTTCGTATTCTATACTTACAAACCGAGTTTCAAGCCAATCGTATGATAAATACTTTTTTTGGATTCAGAATTTTCCGGCCATTTTCCTCGTGTGCGGATTTTCCAAAATCGGGAAAACACGTGTCAAATTATTTCACGTACAATGCTTACAACTTATGTTTTGTTATGTGTAATTTTGAAAATGAATTTGGCGCTAATCGTTGGCAACTAAAGTTTCGCCAATACAACCTTGTCCACCCACTTTCCACCCAGGGGGGTAAGTTTTCCGGAAGATTGGTATGCAGTTCTTGTTGAATTTTCATATAGAGCTTTGAAAATGAGTTTGAACTTGATCGGATGAAAAACAAAAAAGTTTCATACAAAAGTTTTTCGCGAATTTTCAACACTTCCCGGCAGAATTTTCTTAAATCCTTTCTTAGTACTCACTTTCAGCATAAAATAAAACTACTGTGAAAATCTCATCTTCCTATCTTTTATAGTTTAGGCTGTGCGACGGTCACCAGTCAGTCAGTCAATTAGTCAGGTTGAACTTTTTTATATATGGGCATTTCCACGAAAAGGTCAACCTTGGCCAAAAAGTTAAAAGCGGTTAAAAACACTATATTTAATCGAATTTTTATAGGGAAACAGCCAAATTAAACTAATGTAAGCTAATCTAACATTTACTAATAACCCAATTGGATATATTCGGTTTCACGGCCGGGCAAGCGCAATTTTTCTCATTTTGACATTAAATTTGCTTTACTTTTTGGAAAAAAATGACTTTAGATTACATGTATTTTCGCTATCTAAAATCTTTCTGATGGTACAAAGGGCTTTACAAGAATGCATAAGAAACCCTGAGAAACTATGCCAATGCAATAAACTGTAGGTTTTTGCTTCGCATCATAGCAGAAACCACATAAATATAATGATGGAAAAAACTGTCCCGTGCGACATGTCCCGTGCGAAAATGCTTAAACTTACATTTAAAAAAAAACTGTAAATTATTTTTGGGTAAAATAAAAACATTTTAAAGAGACATCAATGCCCTACATTCTAATATTTATCGCATTAATATATTGCCTCAGGATTTGCTGAATTCGGCGTTTGAATGGTTTCCCGCGAAAACCACTTCTATTTTTGTCCCGTGCGAATGTCATGTTTTTTTGCGATTATCTTGAAACCAAAAATTTTTCCAAAATCGATCTTTGCATCAATTGTAGGGCTATTAAAGAGCTATAGGTTAAGCCTATTGTGATAATAAAAATCCGTTTTATTCTGACTTGTTCGAATGTTAAAATGCGTACGATTGTCCCGTTCAACGTCATGGAAATGCCCATATATAGATGAAGTTCGAATTGATAACTTAAATTAATATTAGCAATAACTATAGTCCCTAATTTACATCAAGATCGAATAGTAAATAGCGAAAAAAAAATATGTTGCATACTTTTCGGATTTTCAACTTAAGACACTTGAAAGGTTATCAAGACATTATAATGAGGATCTAAGGTTATAGGATGCAACATTTCAAAGAGACGGTTTCGTGTTTTTCTATATGACAATACAAAAGATTTGCTGAACCAGACTGTTTTAAAGCATGCCACTTAACCAAATTACGTGAAAATTCCCAAAACTAAGTGCCCGAATTGCAGTCTAATTGTTGCTCAGAACCGAAAATGTACCGGTACAACGTTTAGACTATCTTCGGTTCCAAGAATATCGGCTTTCGGATACCCGTTTACCAAAATCTTAAAATATCGGTTCCGATTCTGGTTCTGAGATTTAATCGGTTCGTTTTGGTATTTATACGGTTCCGGTTCTGGTTCCGGCTTGCTTGTCCGCATATAACTCAAAACCGGTTTGCGGACCAAGGATCATTCTCAATATTGAAAAACTTTTGCAAATATGACTGATAACGTAACAATTGTCCTCACCGACTTCGGTTGGCCTGTTATTTAGAGAAAGAAATAAATATTAACTACAGACTAATTGCGTACTACCTTGCCTTTATAAAAAACTAACTTCTGTACCAGTACCAAATCTAAATTTCCAAATATTATTGTTTCTTCAATCGCAAACACTTGGAAAATATTTAAATATACTTTCATAAATCAAGAATTTTCTCACTCACATTATTCCGAAAAAGTAAGAAAAGCGCGTTCTTAGTTCAAGTAGAAAATATCTTAAATTGAGGACAAAATAAACTCCTAAAAGTGTGCAAAAGAAAATGTTCTTCCGTTTTGATGTTTGGTTACTTCATTTCCTTTGGATTTTTCCAGCCTTATTTGATTTAATACAGAGACATATGTTCAAGAAGAAATTTTCAAATGGCTTTAGAATTTGATGGGCTCAAACCATGAACATTTTGTACCTATTTTATTTTGTTTTGCTTCAAGAACGTATTGGGGTTGACTTTACAATTTATTAGACTTCAATAAAGAAGATATTATGCTTATTCTAAGAGTAAGTCAAATTCTACTAATGGTCTTATTTCAAACAACAACTAAGTATGATCATAAAGATTTTAAAATGTACTGCATAACGCTCACTTACTTCAAGTCTGGCATAAATCAAATAATACGGTTTTTGACTAAATGATGCAGAAATATTTGCTGTATTGTGTACTATTTTGTGTACAAATTGTCGTATCGATATCTCTTAAACTTTCCATGTGAGATGAGAATATGTCGCAATATTATTTTACAGGTTAATTTTCATGTTAATGCAAGAACGTCATATCTCATCTCTTTTTATTAGGTTAATAGGTCCATTGAGAACTTTAAACGCTTTTATTTTGAGCTATGCCAGTATTGAAGTGAGTGAGCGATATATTCCGAAACAGTTTTAAAGAATTAAGTATTTTCGTACTAAAGTGTGTAAATATGTAGGAACTAGATCAATCAAAAAGCCACTATTATAGAGAACAAATTTATTAAAAGCCAATATCAAAGTTAACTTTCCGAATCATTTATTCTTTAAATTCAGAACGATCAACCTTGAAAACGTTTTTATTTTGTATACCAAAAAACTACGTAAATTAAAACCAAAATTTCTGTACTTTCACTATTCAAAATACCGCTGGATGACCAAAATAAATTCGTTAGTGGTCGTTGACAGAGAGCAAGAGAGGAGGAGCAAACTGTTGTTTGCAATTACAAGCAAATAAACAAAATTTGTTTCGTGGTTGGGGGTTTGGGACAAACTCGCCATTTTAACATTTGGTTACAAGCACACACTCACAGCCAGACTTGGCAATTGCATTATTGGCGCAATGTTTTTCGTTGATTTTTCCGGTAGACCCGCTTGCTCCTCTAACATGTATATGCTGCACGATTTGGCGCATTTACATATTTTAATTAAAACATAAATTTGTGGGCTTAGGCCAACTTGCTGAAAATCGCATGCGTGTCAAAAGCCAGCGAGAAACAAAACTGTTCTCTATGTTAACCGTTGCTATCTCTGCGACGTCAGATGTAAATGCTGACCAGTGATGCAACAGTGATCAGTAGCAGCTACTGACGGTGGTTGTAAGTTGACATTTACATAAGCGTTTTAAACCACCAGACAAAATCTGATATTAAATATTATTGATAACAGAAAACCTTTAACTGTTATATATAGAACTAAACAATCGGACTCTGTACGACTTAGACCAACAATTTAAAACTACAGATTAGCGTTTTTAAAACAAAGGCCCTACAACGTAACTCACAGTTCTGCCAAAATAAACAAGTAAGTGTTTTGAGGTCGAGAGCCCCGACAGCAAAATACCCTGTCCCAAGTAATGTGGTTCCTATAGCTTTCCTTTCCATTTATTTTAAAGTTTATTTCAATAAATAGGCAGGCTCACTTGCATGTCTTCGGTGTTTTTGAGCGGATCTCATTGTGGTACACAGAACAGATAGATGTTGGGCCTAATTGAATATATATTAAGTCACTAGGTTCCAACTTAAAAATTGTAGCTCTGACAGTTTTTCGCGGTTAGAAGAAGATGGAGGAGGAATTCGCCAAACTTGGAGCAAACTTTATCTGAGTACATACATGCAAAAATTTGTGGCTCTACTTCTTATAGTCTGTGAGATCATCGCGTTTATACATAGAGAGTGACAGTTTTTCGCTGCTAAATGATGGAGGATGTGGAGTTTTCCAATTCAGAAACAAACTCGATGTGGGTACAGTATTCACCTACATACATGCCAAAACTTGTGGCTCCATGAATTACAGTCTCTGAGATCGACGCGTTCATACAGAAAGACAGACGGACAGACGGACAGACGGACATGGGAACAAGGTATAAAAATAGAGGCAAGCTAACTTCGGCTCGACCGAAGTTTATATACCCTTGGAGCATGATATATGCCTGCCAGTTTGATTATGGCAGCGATACAACATATATTCACAACTGAAAAATGTAATGTAATAAAGTTTTTCTTTTGTAATTTATCTGGCGACCTTTCTAATGTTTAATTAGTGAGTTTAGCAGGCTCTAGGTCCGAAAAAGTTGTGTTTGTTCACAACTAAGAACAACTTATGCATTATTGTACACCAAAAATGAGCTGGTTGCCTATACGGTACCGTTTCATCATTCTCCGAATGAATCTTCAGTAGGCTTCTCGCTGTCGAAACCATCGCTTCACCTGCCTTTCCATACAATCAATGTTTTAATCAGTTGGGAACCTCAAAAAACAATAAGAGTAAAAATAGGTCAGGCTAACAACTTTCAACCTTTTGGTGTACATAAGCTTAAGCTTAGGCTCAAAGTTCCAACCAAAAAGCTAAAGCAGCTTTTTGAGAAAGTTTAGAACTGGCCGTTACATTTTGAATGCAAGCATTCAAAAAAGCGTTTGCGTTGTTTCTTGAAACTTTTGTTAGTTTCGTTTACTCACTATAACTACTTTTTCGGACTTTCGTTCCTATGGCAGCTATATGCTATAGTAATCCGACTTGCATCAAACTTAGCAGAATTGTGTGGTATCATGTAACATTGATCAGTAACAAGTTTGGATGCGAAAGCATTGAAACCAAAAAGTTTTTCTCTCTAAAACTTTTTTTCAGAACTATTTTTTGTTTGAGAGCTATACTATATAGTTGTCCGATTTCGACAAATCTTGGTAAAATTATATATGCTATAGGCACCCGATCCCGAGGGTTCCGACAAATGTACAGCGTATTAGTACCAAAAGAATTCGTGCAAAGTTTGGGTAAGATAGCTTTAAACCTGAAGGAGGAGATAGCATAGAAACAGACGGACAGACGGACATGGCTATATCAACTCAGCTCGTCATGCTGATCAAGAATATATTTACTTTATGTGGTCGGAGATGCTACCTTCTGTGCGTTACAAACATCCGGACAATTTTAATATACTCTCTCCAAGGGTATAAAAACTTGTTTCACACAATACCAATATTAACGACTTCGATATACCCGTTCATGTGTTCATAAGGGGTGATCGCTGAAAAGTATGCTACATTTAAGGGATTAGACTTATGGAGTAAGTTTTAACATTGAACTCGATGTCTTATAAATTGTGGAAATTATTATCATATTTTTTATTGTGGGGTCGGAGGTGGGCGTGGAAAAAATTTTAAACAAACTTTATCTGCTTGCAGACAAAAGGAATCTACATTTCAAATTTATTTGCGCTAGCTCTGACGAGGACATGGCTATGTCGTCTCGGCTAAGCAAGACGGAGGTGGAAAGCCTGCCACAAACGACTAAGCGACTAGCTTAAAAGTTGCTAAGAACGAGGAAAGACGTGCGGAAATTCAGACTACTGTTAAACTCACCAATAATCTTTTCATTTATCTATCAAGAAACATAATCATTAACTATAAACATTTAGGGGCTGTTATTATTTGATTGGATATACAATTAAAACCTCAGTCTTATAATTATATATTTATATGGTCGGGAATGTGTCCTTTTTCCTGTACATGCACGAAATAAGCCCTTTTTACTGTACGACCAAAGGGTAAAAAGATGTTAAAGACATTCTCTATCTTATGACTTAAGTCATTAGCCCTCCAGCTTTTTAAAGTGCCTCAAGACTCTAATCATATTATTCCTTTAAAAAAAATAGGTTGGGTCTTAGATCATTTTTAAATTTTTGGCGTTTCCCTAAGATCATAACAACGCAACGTGCAAATGTATGTAACAGGCAGAAGGAATCATTTCCGACCATTTATTGTATATATATTCTTGATCAGCATCAACAGCCGAGTCGATATAGACTTGTCCGTCTGTCTGTATGAACACCTAGATCTCAGAGACTATAAGAGCTAGAGCTATCAAACATGACATGTAGTCTTCCTTTATCTGCACGCAGATCAAGTTTGTTTCAAATGTTGGCCACGCCCACAACCGCCCCCACAATAGAAAATGTTGAACACCTCCCACATTTTTGAAGATATCGGGTTCATATTTACAACTTAAATTTATATTAGCAATAACTATAATCCCCGAAACTTACAGCAAGATCAGATAATATATAGCCTAGTTTATAAAATGTTGCATACTTTTCGGATGTTTACCCTCAGGAACGCAGAAACACTGTTAAACATGTTTTTTCGTTAGTAACGGGTATATCGAAGTCGGTTAAAGCCGACTTTAACTTACGCTCTCGTTTTTACTAAAATAATGTGTGTGCTTTTCTTCAAATGAATAAAACAAAATGCATTGATTTAAACTTCGAACGTTCTCCCGTTCTTAGAATTCCCCTTTTTTTGGCAGCTTTACTAAAATCTCTGTTCGTTACATCAAAATCACTAACTGGTAAGCCAACTCTTTGAAGTATTCGTTGTTTTTTGCATACCTTTTGGTTATTTTAATAAATATTTCAACAGGCCACACGCACACACACACACACACACACGAATCACATAGTTCACTATCTACTAAATATTTCAGCGCAGCAGCAGCGTCAGATCGTAAAAGCAAAAATGTATGCAAAGTGCATGTCGAGCAGCAATCGAGGTAAGCTGTAAAAAAAAACAGGCAAAACGAACAAGAAAATAAATAAAAACAGACATCGAGGTAAGCAGGGAGCAACAGCCAAGAAAAACTGCTACAATATTGAATAAAGTTAGTACCTGTCGAGCTGTTCCGCCTCATCGCTTGCAGCATCCATATACATATATATGTAGTATTATTTTTCCTGTTTCTTTTTACTATTTTGTCGTGGCTTCAACGGAATTCGCAGAGCTGGGCCTCAGTCTTAGCTCTAATATAAACGCAAATACTACAAACATTGTGTGCTGAAAGCATTTTTGCCACGTCTGTTACATGCCAGGTAACTAAAAAAGTTCTATAAAAATACACAGATATCAAATCAAGTAAATAGATACAAAACTGTTCTAACATATCATGGGCATTTCACTAAAATGACCAACTGTTGTTATGCACAAAATTGGTAAATATTAGATGCAACATTCATTTTGATACCTGAGTGAAGTTTGGGTATTGGCATTTCCATGACGTCGAACGGGACAATCGAACGCACTTAAACTTTTAAAAATGGAGGCCAGCTAACTTCGGCTCGACCGAAGTTTATATACCCTTGGAGCTTGATATATGCCTGACAGTTTGTATGGCAGCTTTACTATATAGTTGTCCGATTTCGACAAGTCTTGGTGAAATTATGTAAAATCATTGAAAACTTATAAATACGAGCGTTGAAAGCGATAGCACTAAAAACAAATAAGTTTTTCTCACTTAAACTAGTTTTTCATCCGATCGTTCCTATGACTGCTATATGCTATAGTCATCCGATCCGGCCGGTTCCGACAAATGTGCAGCGTATTTGTACCAAAAGACTTTGTGCAAAGTTTGGTTAAGATAGCTTTAAAACTGACGGAGGAGATAGCATAGAAACAGACGGACGGACGGACAGACGGACATGGCTATATCAACTCAGCCCGTCATGCTGATCAAGAATATATATACTTTATGTGGTCGGAGATGCTTCCTTCTGTGCGTTACAAACATCCGGACAATTTCAATATACCCTCTCCAAGGGTATATAAACAAGTTTTTGGGAATTTTTCATTTCATATTGGAAAAAGAGAGTTTTTGACATTTCGAAAATTTGTGGGGTGTTGTGAGCCACCCATTTAAGAGCTTAAAGTATTCATTATTAAATGAAAACGAGAGCGTAAGTTAAAGTCGCCTCTAACCGACTTCGATATACCCGTTACTCATGAAAAAACATGTTTAAGAGTGTTCCTGCGTTCCTTAGGGTGAACATCTGAAAAGTTTGCAACACTTTTTAAACTCGCCTATTTTTCACATTTTTACCCATAACTTGAGAACCGCTCATCCGACCTCCCGCGGGGGCGGGAGGGGGCGTGGTCAAAATTTAAAACAATCTAGATCTGCGTGCAGATAAAAGAAGCATTTGCCACATACATGTCAAACCTCTATCTCTTACCATCTCTGAGATCTAGGTGTTCATACAGACAGGCGGACAGACGGACATGGCTAAATCGACTCGGCTGTTGATGCTGATCAAGAATATATACACTTTATAGGGTCGGAAATGCTTCCTTCTCCCTGTTACATACATTTGCACGACTTAAGTATACCCTTTTTACTCTACGAGTAACGGGTATAAAAATCAATTTTTCTCATATTTTAAATTAAAAAATTTCAATGAAAAGTGAAAATTAATTGACGGCAGCCGGCTCGTTTTCTTTTATATACGACCACTTTTTGCTGGTGGTTGTTATTTTGTTTGCTTTTTCTAATGTTTTTTTAGCTCATTGGAGCGATTTTCTTCTGCCTTATTGCTCATCATTGCAATATTCTCTCTGGAAGACAAACTGTTCACAGTTTTTTTACAGCTAATGCGAAATCGATTGGATTATTCCTATCCTCAATCTTCAAGGCAAATTCTTCCGCACGCTCTTGGCCCAAGTCCCATCAGTCTTTCGAATAGGAAGTTTGGTAACTTCTTGCTTTTTGTACCGCCTTGAAGGTGCCCAAAGGGGATAGTTCGTAATTTGTTATTACAAAGCGGTCAGTAGCTTCTTGTTGATCCATCTTCGATACATTGGTGTCAGCTGTGCCAAATTGGAAACAATCCTAAATTAAGTATTTTGGGATTGAAAAAAATCCCACTTAAGATAAGAATTTTGTACTTAAATCAAGTATTTTCGTATCTACCATACCTATCACACTATTGACACCTCATGTACTAGATTCAAGTGCAAGGTTTATGGTGTTTTTCCTCCGTGTAGTACAATGTACTCAATTCAAGAACAAATTTTCTTCGAGCGATTTGAACTTTCTTTTTTCCAAAACATGAGTATTGGACTCAAAACGAGAACAAACGTTACCAAAGTCAGTGCATGAACGGATTTTCTCATTTATAGTAAAATCTCACTTCAAGGACAATGTTTTGAGAACGCAGAAACTCAAATTGAGTTGATATTGTTCCGTTTTTAAGAACTTGTCTTAAAGTGATATAGCTCCGATTTCAAGAACATTTTAAACTCAATTGGGAATAAATTTGATTGATTTTGGACCTCACACATTGGAAAATACCTCCTGGCGTTGAAAGGGAAGGAAGGCAAGAGGCTCCTGGGTATACTCTGCTGCATCTCCCATCATTAATTCCGTAAGATCAGAGACACCGCTTGTATGTACAACAAACTTCAAACTTTAAGTTGTTCAGAAAAACAAAACAACTTACTTGGGCATTGAATCCGGTACCTTATGCACTTAACGTATGAAATGCCGCGCCAACACATTCAGCCGTTGTACACCTTTGCAGATTAACATCTAAAGCAAAGGTTGTGTGAATCGGTGAACTCTGCATTCCAAGTAAAACGTTTGGAGCCTGGGGAGAGCTTTCTTGTTCACCAACACAATCACACTATTCTTGATCTTGATCTTGAGGGCTACTTATGCTTGGTTGAGCCGACAAAAAAGAGATCAAAACGAGAGCCTACTCGTTTACACGCTGGAATATCTTTCTGTCTTTCTTTCTAAAGCAAATACTATCAGATTAATAATTATTATTTTTAAAATTAGTTATAATACATTATAAAATAAAGATATTATAATTAATTATAAGGGGGCAAGCGCTAGCGTCGAGGCCTTCGGCTCTGGTTTGTACAGTTTGGCTTTTTAGATATGTTCTAGTAAATTACAGTGTTTAAGGTATTTATAAATTTTGTCAATGTTTTCGTTAGAGTTTTTGGAAAGGTGTGATGAGGGTAGGGTCGCTGGGAAGTGGGACTTCCGAATCCTCTCTAGATTTGGGCATTTGTCTAATAGGTGTATTGTGGATATTTCCTGTCCACATAGGTGGCAAGGGGCTTTGGCTTCGCCAGTAAGTAGGTGTGAGTGGGTAATTGGGGTGTGCCCGATACGAAGGCGGACAAATATTCCACTTTTATTTCGATGACAGTTTGCAGGGTATCTGATTTTTTCCATGTTTGGGTTAAAAGCTTTATACCTATGTTGAAAAGTTGCCCAGTTGTCCGAAATCTGGGTGTGAAGGTGCTGTAGGGCGGCTTTTGTATGTCCCGGTCTATGCATGGAATGAATGTGAAGGTGGGGGACTTCGATGCTTCTTTTGCAGCAGCATCTGCTAGTTCGTTTCCGGGGATTCCTTTGTGGCTAGGTACCCAAAATAGTTGGAGTTTCATTGGGGATTTTATGAGGGCGTCCCGTATTTGACAGACAAGGGGATTTAGATTGCCGATGTTCCGTACTGCTTCAACTGTGGACAGGCTGTCAGTGCAGATTACGAATTTTCCAGTGTTTTCTTTTTGCGGTAGGCTATTGCTCTGTGGATGGCTACTGCTTCAGCAGAGAATATAGAGCAATATTCTGGAAGCCATCCGGATGCTAAAACTTTCCCTTCCTGGTTGGTACAAGCGAATGCTGTGATGTTTTGTGTTTTGGTTCCATCGGTATATAACCAGGACCGATTTATGAAGTTGGACTTTGCAGATTCTTCAGCGAAAAGTTGTCTGAAGGTTTCGCTGCTAGTATTGTTCTTTGGGAATTCAAGTAGGGTGGTGTTGATTGAGGATGTACGTAGTAGCCATGGTGGTGCTGCGGGCTTCCTGATACTTGGTGGTGCCAGGATGTTGAGATCCCTTGCAAGTGAGGCGCAACGGCGAAGAGTGGAGAGGTACCTGTAGCGTTTCTTTTGGGTTAAAGCTTTGCGCATATTATTTCGAAGGAGTTGGTTTGGTGTGCAAAACAATTTGGAGACTAGTTTGGCTGTCGACTCGGAGATTTTGTCTTCGATGGATGGTAACCCAGCTTCAGCCAGTATACATTTTATCGGTGATGTTGGAAAGGCATTAATGCTTCGACGTGCTGCGGTATGATAAGCTGGTTTAAATAGCCTGAGGTGCGATTTCGCGCACCATCCAAAAATTGGAAGTCCATACTCTATTTTGGAGAGTATTAGGGATCTAGTGACATTTATTAGACTATTTACGTTGATTAATGAGTGCCTTGAAGAAAGGTATTTGATTACATTTAGTTTTTTTTCAAGTGAGTCTCTTAGATATAAACAGTGATTTTTGTACGTCATTTTTTTATCAAAAATTATACCAAGTATTTTAAGAGCCTCGACGCATTCTACGTTACAGGTATTAAAGTTTAGGTTGGGATATGTACAGCGGATTTTTTACATATGTGAAGGATTTTACATTTGCTGGGAGAGAGGGTAGCTCCAGCCCCCAAACCCCAATTGTAAATATCATTGAGAATATTTTGGAAAATGTTGTTAAGCTTATTTAAGTCTTTAATTTTGCTAGCAACTATTGCATCATCTGCGTACATTATTAATTTTATATTTTTGTGTCTTAGGATAATCTTATTTATCTGTTCAAAAGCGATTATGAACAAAACCACTGACAGCGGTGATCCCTGCGGGATGCCATTGTGAAGTTTGTGGTAGTCAGAGTGCACATTGTTAATCTTAGCTCGAAATGAGCGCTGGGTCATAAAGGCCTTCACTAATGTGAAGATTTTCACACCCACCCCCATGTTACGAGCTGTTGAAGAACTGTATGAACACCCACGCGATCGAATGCTTTTTCAAAATCAGTTGCCAGCAAGGTAACATGATTTTTGCTCGAAAAGAGCATCCGACACGAAATGCTGGAGTTCCAGCAAGGAGTCCATAGTACTGTGCTTGGGCTTAAAGCCCACCTGATTTGGACTTAGAAAATTATTTTTTGTGATAAACCACATGAGCCTGCGGGAGACCATTTTTCTAGTGTTTTGCTTAAACAGGATAGAAGCGAGATTGGACGGAAACTGCTGATTTCGGACGCTGGTTTATTGGGTTTTGGAACCGGCACGACGATGGCTGATTTCCACACATGAGGATAATTTCCAGTCTGAAAGATGCAATTGTATATTTCGAGAAGTCTAGACTTTGCAGAGGGGGGCAGATGCTTCAGCATCGGGTATGATATGCGGTCATACCCTGGTGTTTTACCCTTTGCTGATTGCAGCGCTAGTGCAAGTTCAAGTTCTGTAAAGTCGTGTTCGAGTTGTCTGGCTGATAACGCGATTCTGTTAGGGTTATGTACGTAGTCGAGAAGTGATTGTTTGTTCTGCATGTATTGAATGTCGAAGTTGTTGTCTGCTGAATACTCGGACCATTTTTTTGCAAATTCGTTTGCAATTTCGGGAGCTGTGGTTATCAGATTATTTTGGGCTTTAATGCACTTTAGTCGGGGAGGAGGGAGCCCCACTAGTGCTTTTATATCGGACCAAATTTGTCTCGTTGGGGATTGTGGGGAAATATTTGAAGTGAATTCACTGAGGTTTTCACGCTTAGCAGCTTTGACCGACCGCTTGAAGCAGGCATTGGCTTTTTTGTAGGCTATAAGGTTGGTCTCGGTCATTTTATGCTTGTATGTCTGCCAGAGATTTTGCTTATTATCGCGTAGATTCTGAAGGTCCTTGTTCCACCAACAAATTTTTCGTTTAAACGAGTGTGGCTTAGTTTGTGGTATGGCGATGTTGGCAGCAATTCGAATTGCTTTGGTTATTTTGGCAACCTGAAGTTGAATGTTGGGATTTGGGCCCCAACGACAGTGCTCATCGCATATCGAAGAAAACAAATCCCAGTTTGCTAAGTCGGTTTTGTATTTTGGGGAAAACTGCGCTTTTTCAAAGTCGCACTGCTGATTTAGGATAGTTTCAATCGGGAAATGGTCGCTGCCGTATAGGTCGTTTAAAACTGACCATTTGCAAAGCGGGTATAAGGGTGGAGAAATAAAGGTGAGATCCACATGCGAAAAAGTTTTATGGGTTGAAAAATGTGTGGGGGAGCCATCGTTCAGGAGTGACAAGTTGGATAAAGCAACAGCTTCAGCTACTTTTTTACCTCTGGCGTTTGTGCTGCTAGAACCCCAGGCAAATCCCCAGGCGTTAAAATCCCCCATTAGCAACAATGGGGAGCTCATACTCGTAATTACAGCAAGAAGTTCGCTTACAGAAAAAGGGTGGTCTGGTGGAATATAGGAGTTGACGATTGTTAAATTTGTACTAAGGTTTAGCTGAATAGCCAGATGAAGAATGTTAGAGTTTGATTGGGTTTGGAGTAACGTGTGGGGTAGGTGTCTTTTAATTAGAATCCCTACACCTTGTTTGGCTGTTAAATTAAATGAAAGGTTGGTAAAATAACCAATATATTGCTTGGGACAAATAGTATTTTTGGCGTTGTATGGTAAGTGTGTTTCCTGAAGACATATAATTTCTGGACTTTTTTTCATTAATTAAAATTCTGAGTTCATCGTAATTATTTATGTAACCTTTTAAGTTCCATTGAATAATCTTAATAGTCATAATTAGGAGAGACAAATGTTATATGTCTACAGGGTTTGGGTTGTTTTTGTGTTTGTATTTTTTTAAATATGTTTTATTGTACCATTGACTCGTCGGAGTCAATGTCAAATTGGGGAGAGAGTTGTAGGATTTTGATTTAAGTTTGGATTTGTGTGCGTGTATGTTTTAGTAAGCGTATTTTCGTTTTTTTTTGTTCGATTATGTTTTCTGTTGTTTTATATGTTTGGTTTAGATTTTTGGTTGAGGTAAAGAAAGGGAGGAAGTCCCCGAGAAAGAGAATGGTTGGGCAGTAGAAGAGGAGGGGGAAGAGGATGATTGGGATGAAAGTGTGGAGATTGGTGAGTCGCCAGCCGCGAGACGGACGTCAGCAGAGCTAGCACTTGTAATTGCGTTATGCGAAGGTTTCTTATTTGTTTCTTTTGTGTCGTTTTCGTTGTTTTTGACTGCAGCGACTCCAGCGTAGCTGTTTGGATTATGGGGTTTGGGCAACGAGGTTTTGTAATAGTTTTGTGCTTCACGCATTGTGCATTTTTTGTTGTTTTTATTTTTAGAATTTCTTTTTGTTGTTTGAAAGCTTTGCATTGCTTATCAGAAGCTGCGTGGCTTTCTGTACAATTTATGCATTTTAGGGTACATGTACCGGAATGTGGGGTGAGACCACAGTTATCGCATGCTGGTTCGTTTTTACAATGTTTCTGTGTATGCCCGAGTTTCTGGCAGGATTTGCACCTCATAGGGTTCGGGATGTACTCTGATACCATAGCTGAGTGCCAGCAGACATCAATTTTGGGAGGTAGATTGTAGAGTTCAAATGTCAATAACATAACACCGCTGGGTTTTGAGACGCCGTCGGATTGTTTCATAAATTTATAAACTGAGGTAACCTTTTGGGGACTAAGCTCTTCAACAATCTCTTCTTCGGGGATATTTATTAAGTATGGAGCGTAGATGGTGCCTTTGACTGAATTAAGAGATTCATGGAGTTTGCACTCAATTTTGCATAGGCCAGGGAGATCAGTTGTCTTAATAAATTTATTTGCGTCATCACTTGATTTAACTAGCATTAACAAACTGCCGTCTTTAAGGTTGGAAATGGACACGATATTCTTATTAATCAGTTTGAGTGCTCTGTGAACAGCAAAGCAGGAATACTCTGAAATGGTTTTTTCACTATCCTTGGCAGAGATAATTATGTATTTGGGGTTTGGAGCGTTGGTCACTGGAAGATCAGGGAAGTCGGAGAAGTCGGAGAGCGTTTTTTGCGGCTGTCGCCGTTTTTTCAAATGGGGGACTTTCGGACAGAATACTGAACCGATTGCTCCCCAGGTTAGGTGGCCCCGGGGCATGGTTTCCAACTAAAGTTTGAACTTTAGTTGCTGAGAGTTTTGCCACGTGCGGAAAAATAAAAAAAAAAGTACCGGTTGTGTGTTTGGGTTGCGCACAAAGCGAACGAAGTATTATAAAGAGATGGAGAACTCGAATGCTTAGCTACTGACGTCTGCTCGCGATGAGTGTTAGTCGGCGACTGCAGATTAATAATAATTTTCCCCATTTTAGGAACATTTGACACATTTGTTCTCAAGAATTTTGAGACCAACATTTTATTTTCTTTAGTTGAAGGCAACTTGTTTTCTGAACAGGGTTTTTCCCTCTGCGACAACTAGTCGAGACTTGTGACTCGCGGACCACAGACAAAATGACAAACTACCTCCCGCCCAATTATTCGAGAGAAATAACTCATCCCTAAATCAAAATTTTTTCGTTATGCCAAAAGTAAGTACGAAAGAAATATCTTTGGTCAATTGCCTTTTTAATAGAAATATGAACTTTACAAAAATGGTCTTTTGGTTATGAGACGTCAACTAAAAAATAGTGAGATATTTTCGATTGCTTCGTTCTTTCGAGCGGTACTCGATTAGTAGGCTTTCAGTATATGACCAAGTTGTCCCATCGCTACTTTGCTATTCATATGGTCCAACATGCTGCTTTCAAGCGCTCTCAAAGTGCAGTAGCTTTGTTTTTTTTTTCCACTTAAACTTTTCAAATTAACGCTTATCGGCTGAGCAGTCTTCGAAACAAAGTACACATTGAAAGCCCAAGAACTCTGATAGTAAAATACATACATGTATTTATACAGCACATACTCGTTTACACACAGAGACAGGCACTCAAAATTGCTTAATTTCGGAAACAGTCTCCTCTCCGCTCAAACGCATCTGCAGCTGCGTTTGGTTGCCAGAAAAACAAATAAAAGCAGAACGCGCCAAAGCCGCAATGTGTCTGGTCCCCCGAACTCCCGCCTATTGCTCCGCCTTTCTGTGTATGAGTGCTGGCGTACATATGGCCAACATGTCTTGCACTATGTGCCACGCCCACACAATCAAGCGCCCATTTATGCACTAATTAAAATTTTATCGTTAAATCTTGTTTGCATGCATTGCTACAAGCGGCAAGCGACAAGGGAACAGGCGCCAAAACAGCATGGAATCGTTGCATGCCCCCTACGTGCACCCCACCCCCGAAAGTATGCAATGCGCATATTTTTCGTTGAAAACGTTTGGCAACAGTTATTTGCGCTTCCTGGTGTGCTCGCTGGCTCTTGGATTTTCATTGCAGTTAATGCGTTGGCACAACAACATTTTCGAGCAGTCGCCCTTGCGCCCACATCCTTCAAGTGCTGCCAGTCCCGTTGACCTTCGTTTGCAGCCAATTAAATATGAATTGCATTTTCTAGCCGGAGCTTAAAATCTGTGTCCGAAATTATTAAATTGCATTTCGCACACTCAAAAATTCAATTTCCCCCTAAACTGAAAACTAACTGACCGAAAGCCCCAAATCCAAAAGAAAGAAAAAACTAAAAAAAACTTTCGCGCATAGACAACTTTTTTAATTTAATATACGTATACAGTGCGTATACGTAATTTTTGCGGCTTGAAGCTACACACATGCATCTGTTTGTGTGTGTGAATGCGGTAAAAAATTTAATTAAAATGTTGAACAAAATAAATTCAAATTTGAAATTGCATACAAAATGAATAATTGAATGGACCAGTTGACTAGTTTTCACTGGTGTTTTAGTTAATTCTAGTCAACGCTGATTTTTGTCCCAGTTGATTTATTTGGAGGAGTGTGAACACTGGTGGCCACAAAAAGTTGGTGAACACAGAAAGAAAAGATCTATATATTTAGTATCATACTGGTATTTTGAGTATCGAATCGGCCAAATAAAAAAAATATATATATATGACATTATAGCGTCCATTTATAAGGGAATGCCTATAGATGCAGCTGTCGATATGCGCAAAGCGAACTGCTCCTGGAATCTCCCTTGAATTTTCCTCAAGACTTTGTTAGCCATTTAATGTTTGTTGCAAGCCCGGCCCTGGCGAGAATGTGCGCATCAAACTCGTATTTCCGATGGCCAAAACTTTATCCTTTGACGAAACATACATTTACCATTAAGAAGGGCTCCGGTTTTGATAGCTGTCAAGAGTTACGCTAGCAATTAGTTCATCCAGGGCCACACAAAGATGGGTCTGAAAATGTTAATAAAGTGGCAATGGGCTAAGAGAAGGACGAGGGAAGGACAATTCAATCACGATCCGCCACGATCCCGACCACGGCTGTCCCGTCACGTCCCGATGCGCAGGACATTATGAAAAAATCCTCGAATTTGTCCATTCTATGATTGCGCATAATGCCTGTTCCCCAGCACAATCTAACAAAAATAATCGATTTTTTTCATCGCTTTGTGCTGGTGAACACTCTCATAGCTAATTTTAAATTACTTTTGTCTTGTTTATACGTTGAAATTGGTAAAATTTACAAGAAAAACAAGTGAGAAAGTAGGTCAAGCCCGACTATAACATACTCTGTACCTGGAGTAGAAGCTGAATGCAATGCTGGTGCTGCGCTCATCTCTAATTCTCTCTCTCTCTTTTTAGGGGCGAAAGTGGGTGGGGGGAGTGTTGTTTACTTATTTGCTCATAACTTAAGAACCGCTCATCCGATCTTTATCATTTCTTGGGCAAATTTATACATTTTGCTAATTACTAACTATCTCCAGCAGGTACAAATCGTCTATCTTCGAAACTGCGGGAGGGGGCGTGTCAAAAATTGAAAATTAACTTTATCTGCGTGCAAAAAGAAGCATTTGTCCCATACATGTCAAACCTCTATCCCTTACCATCTCTGAGATCTAGGTGTTCATACAGACAGACGGACATGTCTATATCGACTTAAGTATACCCTTTTAACTCTACGAGTAACGGGTATAAAAATGCTGTTTATTGTAAGCCAAATCCTTTAATTGCTATAAATTAGTTTTACCTTTCTGATCCTTTGAGAAACTTTTGTTCCTTTTAGGTATTCTTCTTAAATTTTATTTGGGCGTTTTAATGTCCGCATTCACCTGTCCCCATATTTTATCCCCTGACTGTAAGCGTCGGCAACTGTTTGTATTCAGACGAAAATAAACAACACAACCTCAAAACAAATGACTAATTTAATTTTCATTGCATTCAGGTGTACATTAAAGGAAACAAAATATGAATTTAAATACGTTTGCAGCCCAAATGCTAATGCAATGTTGGTAGCAAATTTTCCACGGTTGTACTTGGAGTTTATGTGCTTAAGAGCTAAGCAGTGCCACGCCTCCCACACAGAGGCACCCTAAAAAACTTATTTATTACCTTTGCTTAGACTTTATATGACACGACACTCCTCTTGATGGCACTTGAGCAAATGGCATTAGCATTGTCCTGTCTCTCTGGGAATTGAGATTTGGCTTGGCTTATTATTGTTGTTGTTGTTGGTTTTTAGCTCAGAGTCTGGCGGGCAACTTTCTTATCGAGTCGAAATGTTTTGGTTGGTTTACTTTGCATTTTGCGCTGCGCCTGATTTGTTTTCTAAGTTGTGCGGGGAGTTGAGTGTGTGTGTGTGTGCGTTTGCCAGTGTCTTGTTTATGCGCCTTCGAGTGTAGTCGGAAAATGCTTGGGTTATTCGGCTGGGAAGTGCTTCTGCTGCTTGTTCATTATACGAGCACATGAAATGGCTGTAAAGGGCGCACTAACTTTGCCTTAAGAAATGGTTCATAATATTTCATAAATACTTGGTCGGAAAGGAATTATAAAACTGAATACTATGTATGTGCTTTTCTGTGTGAGAGTAAACATTCAAATCAAAACTAGAGTAATTGATTTTTTAATTTCATGTTGGAAATAGGGGGCGGAATATCTTTTATCGTAACATTATTTTTATACCCGTTACTCGTAGAGTAAAAAGGGTATACTAAAGTCGTGCAAATGTATGTAACAGGCAGAAGGAATCATTTCTGACCATATAAAGTATATATATTCTTGATCAGCATTAACAGCCGAGTCGATATAGCCATGTCCGTCCACCTAGATCTCAGAGATGGTAAGAGATAGAGGTTTGACATGTATGGAACAAATGCTTCTTATACTTGCAGGCAGCTCAAGTTTATTCCAAATTTTGGCCACGCCCCCTCCCGCCCCCGCAATTCGGAAAAAACGTTATATCTCCAACAGTTTTAAAGATTGACGATTCGTTCCTTCTAAAGATAGTTAGATAATTAGCAAAATGAATAAATTTGCCGAAGAAATGATAAGGATCGGATGAGCGGTTCTCAAGTTATGAGCAAAAATGTGAAAAATAACCGAGTTTAAAAAGTGTTGCATACTTTTCAGATTTTCACCCGTAGGAACGCAGGAACACTGTTAAACATGTTTTTTCATGAGTAACGGGTATATCGAAGTCGGTTAGAGCCGACTTTAACTTGCGCTCTCGTTTATTCTCATCCAAGACTATCATCGTTCATAAAATTTTTTTTAGCAACCCTGTAAATTTTAAACATTTTTACATATTTCCAAAATCTGTTGTCTAATTTAAAAAAAACTCATTTTCATCTGCAAAATGTGTGAAAAACCAAAAAATCTTGTTACGCACGATCTGGTGCATAATCCGCGTTGTGACAAGACGTTACCACCCTTGGTAAGTATAAATAAGTTGGTTACTTTCTGGCTAGCATTTTTGGTCGTATTCCGTACAGGAGGAAGATTTGAAACCAACCAAATTGTGGCCCGGAGCGCGATTTATGTGCGTTTGTGAGAACGGTGATCTCAATACAGCTGCATATTGTCTGGCGGAGTTTATGCAAAACCCCTTCCAGTCCTTTCCGATGGCCACTGTGGCTGTGCATCAGTCGGTGCGAAAGGAGTTTATTGCGCGATTGCGTAGTCGCTTTCGTCAATTGAAGCCGCAAGTGGCACTACATCCAAGCTATCAGAGAAGTTTACAACTGTTAAAGGACAGCCATATCAAATATGTACTGGCAGATGAAAAGGATGCCCCGCCATGCGCTAGTCCCATACTAATAACGGAGGGTGTAACACATTTCTTTTTTCCCAGTGGACCTTCAGGGGTGACTACGTTGCATACGTTTGAAAGGATGACAGATGCCGCAGAGATCTTCTGCAAAGAGACGCCACCATTTCAGGCTGTTTATCTATTTGATGAAAGCATTTCCAGTGTCTATCCGCTGGCTTCAAATATTAAATGTGTGCAGTTCTATGTGAATTGTATTGATGTGTGTTTGCAGCCCATTACGCCTCATTACGCCTTAAAGATGTCCTATGTTTTGTACAAGAACGGTTATCATTACGAAACAATTGAGCTGAATAGTGAGTGGAAGATCATTGTCTTTCCTTATAGCTCAATTATACTTCGTCCCTGCTGTTGTAAGCCGGGAAATTGCATCTGCTATATCACTCGTTCGGTTTGCTGTGAAGACAATTTGACTACTTAGCTGATTTAAATTTGACTAAAGAAATTTGTTGCCAAGAAATAAGTTTACTTCCTTCCAACTGCTGTGATGTCTGCGCATTTGTCTTCGGTTAGCCAGCAGGAGCGAAAAGCAACTCCACAATGTGACAAGTTGGGACCGGCAACATATGTGGGTCATAATTTTCGCGGTAGTTAAACAGTGGGTATTGCCTATGTGGGAGAAATAAATGAGTGATTTTAATGGAATTTATAAAAATTCTATGACATGGTCGATGATTTTCACAATTCGTAGTCTAACATACAAAGAGATATTTGTGATGTTATTAAAAACAGGCTGCAAGCCCAGTCATTTTGTTCGGAGCTTGGTTCGGCTTACGCTTTACCCAATGAAAATAAAAAACGAGAGCGTAAGTTAAAGCCGACTTCGATATACCCGTTACTCATGAAAAAACATGTTTAACAGTGTTCCTGCGTTCCTTAGGGTGACCATCCGAAAAGTATGCAACACTTTTATTAGGGTGGGAGGGGGTTAGCGGGGGGCTTGGTTCACTTTTTGCTCATAACTTGAGAACCGTTCATCCGATCTTTATCATTTCTTAGGCAAATCGATTTATTTTGCTAATTACTAACTATCTCTAGAAAGTACGAATCGTCTATCTTCAAAACTGTAGGAGATATTACGTTATGCATAATAATAAACATCTTGGTCTTTGGTTAATTCATTTCCTTTGGATTTTGATATTATATAGAGACCTTTATAGGCTTAGACCAAGAACACTTTGTAGTTATTTTTTGAAGTATTATTTTGCATCAAACATGCTTTGGGGTTGACTTTTGAATTATTAAACTTCGATGAAGAACATTTTTGCACTTATTTTGAGAGTAAATCGGACTGTACTTAGGACCAATTAATAATATGACCAAAAACTTATAATAATAGTTCGAAATGTACTTAAAATATCCCGAAACAGTCTTCAAACAAGTATTTTGGAATTGAAAAAATCGAACTTGAAATAAGGATTTTGTACTTGAATCAAGTATTTTCGTACTTACCGTACTATTGACACCGTTCGTACTTGATTCAAGTACAAAACTCTTGGTTTTTTTCTGAGTGCACAGAAAACTTTTTCAACTTGAGCCTTTAATAAGCTATTTTATTACCAATCCAACCTGTACTTTGCCATTTTGCCGCCATCGTCTTGTCGTATTTATCAACCCGTGTCTTTCACTCTTCCGCTTTGACAGTCGTCTGCACATATCCCCCACACTCTTGCCCAGCATATGTCTCCGACTGTTGGCTTTTAATAAAACTTCTCAGCGCCGCCAACTATTTGACTTGGCCTTGCCCACAAAAAAAAAGGAAATAATAACTTCAGAGTCTCTTGGGGTTTTCTTCTAAACACCAAAAATTCTGGCAGCCATTAAATGCGGCAGCTTGTCGCCAGACACCGCCAAGATTGTGGGCTTTTATGTGCCAACTTGTTAATGAGTTTGCCACAAAGTCCTGAAGCGAAGGGATCCCCACTATTTCATGACAGGCCTATTCAGCAGCTGAACCTTCAGACATTTGGCATTGAAAAGCAAAATGTTGTTGCAATCACTGACATCCGTCTGTCTGTTCTGTCATTTGTCACACACTCACTGCTGATTTGTCACTGCTGTCTGCATTTTGTGATTTTGTGTCTGACATATTTTGGCTGCACTTCAAATAGCATTTCCAGCGGAGAGTGCAAAAAAAATGTGCGATTCAATATGGTTCCACACTGGGTTTAAATCAATGTTTTTGGTGATTTTGGTTACAGCAATCCTCCAACTATATGAGTAGAAATCATTTCCCAAAACCTGCACCATTAAATATTTTACGACCTGTATAAAAAGAACCGAAAAGAATAAGTGCTTGGATGAGCTGCTCATTTGTTTGTCTGGTTGTCTGACTCCATTTTAGTCTCTCCATAAATTGTGATTTATGTCTGGCGGCGCCACGCCCACTTGTTGACCGGCGGATGTTTTCTTTTTTCGGCTATTGTGAAATTCACGACCATGTCTGAAACTGTCAATGGTGGTAAACATTTTTTTTGCAGTGTCTGGTCTGTCAGTTTTATGCTTTATGGTTCTAAGAACTATTTTGGACGATGAAAAACGTAAAAACTGGTTTTATTAAATATTTTTTTCTGATGTGAGCGGGATGAAGAAGACTATACATTATTTCCGCTCTTAATTTAATAATATATCGACAGGCATCGACTATCTTTATTCGAAGCACAACTGGTTTTGTTCTATAACTGTTTTTATACTCTGTACCGAAGGTACATAGAGTATATTAAGTTTGTGCAAAAGTATGAAACAGGGAGAAGGAATCATTTCCGACCATATAAAGTATATATATTCTTGATCAGCATCAACAGCCGAGTCGATATAGCCATGTCCGTCTGTCCGTCCGTATGAACAAACAGATCTCAGAGATGGTAAGAAATAGAGGTTTGACATGTGTGGGACACATGCTTATTATACTTGCAGGCAGATCAAGTTTATATTCAATTCTTGCCACGCCCCCTCCCGCCCCCGCAATTTGGAAAAAACGTTATATCTCCTACAGTTTTGAAGATAGACGACGTAGCTTTCTAGAGATAGTTAGTAATTAGCAAAACGTATCGATGCCGAAGAAAGGATAAAGATCGGATGAGCGGTTCTCAAGTTATGAGCAAAAAAGTACATCACCCTCCAGCCCACCCCCTCCCACCTTTTTACAACTAACACCGCACAATCTTAAAGAGAGAGAGAGAGTGAGAGTGAGAGAAAGAGAGAGAGACTTAGAGATGAGCGCAGCACCAGCATTGCATTCAGCTTCTACTCCAGGTACAGAGTATGTTATAGTCGGGCTTGTCCGACTTTCTTACTTGTTTTTTCTAAAATAAAGTAGAAACTTTGGTAGTGTAGAAAGCAAAAAATAGAGACAAGCTAACACTTTACACTTTTCATTTATGAATATATTTATGAATATATTGTATAGCTGGCATAAAACAAACTGGCAGGCACATATCAAGCTCCAAGGGTATATAAACTTCGGTCGAGCCAAAGTTAGCTTCCCTCTATTTTTATACCCGTTGCTCGTAGGGTAAAAAGGGTATACTAAAGTCGTGCAAATGTATGTAACAGGCAGAAGGAATCATTTCCGACCATATATTCTTGATCAGCATCAACAGCCGAGTCATTATAGACATGTCCGTCTGTCCGTCCGTCCGTCCGTCTGTATGAACACCTAAATCTGAGAGATGGTAAGAGATAGAGGTTTGACATTTATGGGACAAATGCTTCTTTTATCTGCATGCAGATCAAGTTTGTTTCAAATTTTGGCCACGCCCCCTTCCGCCACCGCAATTTGGAAAAAACGTTATATCTCCTGCAGTTTTGAAGCAGTAGTAGTAATTAGCAAAATAAAACGATTTGCCGAAGAAATGATAAAGATCGGATGAACGGTTCTCAAGTTATGAGCAAAAAAGTGAACCAAGCCCCCCCCCGCTGAAAAAAAAATGTTGCATACTTTTCAGATGTTCACCCTAAGGAACGCAGGAACACTGTTAAACATGTTTGTTTCATGAGTAACGGGTATAACTTGCGCTCTCGTTTGTATTTGTCTTTCAGCCTAATCGACTCTACTTTCTGCATTAAAAAATATCCACAATCAGCCAAGCTCAAACACCTTAAATAAAATCTAAACAAAAAGTATTTGACCACATGGTACAAGCTCTTGTACATACAAAAACAATCCCAAACAGAATGTCTCTCAAAATGACCGCAACAATTTGAAAAACATTACCCATACGCCACATATGACACAAAACGAGAGAGATGGGTGGTGGAAGGGAAACACACGAGACACGAACTAGCTCAACCATAGAAAGCGCAGTGTATTTTCAACACCTGCTGGTCAAACAAATCGTGTTCATTTCGGTACAAACACTAATTTCGACAAGGTGCAAACAAGCTGACGAGAATGGGGAGGAGGAAGGAGCAGGAGCACAAGTTTGGGGACCTGGCCCGAATAGGAACATGCTCGAAACACAAACACAATACCAACACACACACATATAGACACACCTATACTCAGTTATGTCACGTGCACTGACTGCCAGCCTGTGTCCTGGCCCTGGTTGTATTCCTGGAGCCTGGCGTCGACAGATAAAATGCTTTTTTGAAAAATGTAAAATTGCATTTGTAACCGCATTTCATTAGAGCAAGAAAGTCAACCGTCAGGTAGCAGACAACGCACGTTCCAAAAACGTGGTGTGGACGAGGACGGGGGCGAACCGCGCCAGCGAAACGAGCGTCACGGTCAGTGGTGAAAACAACGAGACAAACTTGGCCAACAGACATCGAGATAGAGCAAACTATTCTCTGAAATGGCTGCACCAGCAGCGGGGAACTGGGTTTGAGAGAGTTTGAGTTGGCGAAATCCCAGCCTGGTTGCAGTTTGCCATTTTTGTTGCTGGCTGGGACATAAACATGGTTTGTCTCTGTGCCTGTGTCTTTGTCTAGTTGTCATGCTTGTTTTAGGCCTTTAAATGAACTGAATGGAAAATGCTTGTGCTGTAAAATAGCAGAATGAAAGGGAATAAATTAAACATTGAAATAAAACATTCACTGAATATCATTTTTTACATAGCTCAAAGAACCGTAAGAGAGTCGAGTGACCCGTGTAAAAGTGTGCTTGAATATTTGAATATTTGCAGCACTTTTTTTGTAGAAGCCGACCACGAAATGATAGTTTACTTCCTTTTTCTGAAATTCCAATAAAAACTTTATTTATTACAATATCACGTCCCAATTTATAAATTTCTAAATAAAAATTTGAATTTTCACTAAAATTTTTCCTAAATTTTTCTCCTTGATTTAACTAACTGCCTTATAGATGTTATCAAAGATCATATCGGTATAGAACACGACCATATTCCACACAAGTTTCACAGATTCAGGTAAATCCGTAGTGCTGACCAAACGGTAGACCAGAATCAGCAACAGAACCATCAGCGAAGGAAAAACCAAAGCCAGCACAAGACGCGCCACGAAGACTATCATATAGCAGATCAGTATAAAGCTAAAAATCACTGCTAGTATGCGTCCCATATCCATGGGGGTTACATTATTCGACTTTGTCCACTCCTCGAGTCGAGCAGCAACCGGTAAGCGTTCTGCTGGAATGGCATCACCTTTACCTTCCATTTTATGCGACCTTAAATTAAGTACGGGAAAAAAAAACAAACAAAATATATCAGACTCGGAATTTGGATTTATATGAACAATCTGGTTGACAATGGGACTTACTATAATTTGCCAGGCCATCCTGATGAATCAACTATGAAAATCTAAATGGAGCACTTAATGCCAGCCACAGGCAGCTAAAGCATTGCCTAGCCGCCGTGTACTGACAACTTGACAAATGAATGATCGGGCCGCAGTCAAAGACCGCATAGCGGCCAACCTCAGACATCAGACAACAGCCATGATGGCCCTGACGCGGCGACAAACCGCAAAAAAAGCGTCCCAACAATTGACCAACAACAAAGGCAGCACCAACATGAAAAGTACCGAGTTGCGCGATTAACGATCGGGATGAGGGGACCGGCAACCGGTGGGTCTGGAGTGTAGTGGCTGGGCGTCTGGTTTCTGTGCATAAATTCCATCATATGATATCAATTAGTGATAGTGCGGTGCGACTGAAATGTCATTTGCAAAAATGGGCATATTTTAAGCGCTGACATTCGCCATGGCTGGACAATTTCTACCCATTCATGGATATCTCACAAACAGATAGAGACAGAGCAGTTTTTTGTGCCCTTTAATTGTACGGTTGATATCGTGAAATGATGGGGAATGTTGGTTTTTGGAAGAGCTTTGCACTTTTATTTTATATTAACTAAAGAGAAATATGAATTTCAAATATTCAGCCAAATTTCAGTTGGATTTGAAACTCCTTAATTTGGAACGACTTTGGCTTAATCTAGTGAAATGCAAAATTCTGCGAAATGGAACGGAATATTGTAAAGCTATTAATTTATAATAAAAGAGGATTAATGTAGCTTTCTATTGAGTGTTTACACAGAAAAATATCTCGATTGGTTTTTTTTAAATTGATTTAATTACCGGTCGCGAACGTACGGGTCGCGAACGTACGGTTAGAAAGAGCAAGATAAAAATTAACCGTTAATCGAACTTTTTTGGTCTCTATGCATTTTTATACTCTGTACCGAGAGAAGGAATCATTTCCGACCATATAAAGTATATATATTCTTGATCAGCATCAACAGCCGAGTCGATATAGCCATGTCCGTCTGTCCGTCTGTCCGATAGAGGTTTGACATGTATGGGACAAATGTTTCTTATAGCTGCAGGCAGATCAAGTTTATTTTAAATTTTGGCCACGCCCCCTCCCGCCCCCGCAATTTCGAAAAAAGTCATATCTTCCACAGTTTTGCAGATAGATGGATTGTACCTTCTAGAGATATTTAGTAATTGTCAAAATGTATCGATTTGTTGAAGAAATGATAAAGATCGGATGAACGGTTCTCAAGTTATAAGCAAAAAAAGTGATCCAAGCACCCCTTGCCACCCCCCTCCCACCCTTTCACAACCAACACCGCACAATCTTAGAGAGAGAGAGAGAGAGCGAGAGAGAATGAGATAGAGATAGAGAGAAACACAACAGCACCACTGCATTCAGCTCCTACTTCAGGTACAGAGTATGTTATAGTCGGGCTTGACCGACTTTCTCACTTGTTTTTCTTCTTAATTGATTGCAATGAAGAGATTTTGTAAACATAGCATACGTTTTGCATGTTAAATAAGTAAATATAAAATTGTCATTAAATTTTATTTTTCGGTCCAGGCTTACCATTTGGTGGAAATGCCCATATACTTTAAAGCAGGGCATAATACCGTAACGAATTTTAGTTCTGGTTCCAGTACCGGCACGTCCCGATATGAATGTTTCGGTTAAAGTTTCTATTTCTGTTTTCAATTAGATTCAGTTTCGATACGGTACCCGAATTTTCATTTCAGTATACCGGCACGTACCGTTACGTACCGATATCAGTACTCCTTACTCTAAATACTGAAAAAACATAAAGGAACTTATGATTACATTATAAGCTCATAAATATTATATTATGTATTATTTGCTTTCGAATTCTACTTCGTTTTTTATACGTCCACTTTATAGAATTCTTTTGATTTGCTTGTAGAAACATAATTGCGTTCAATGTGGTTGAGTCAAAGACATCAGAATATGAAGATGAGTAACGCCATCCGATTTATTGCACACGATTTTGTCAAGAGCTGGCTCCAGGTTTTTTCAAAATTTTGTTCAAAAGCCAGAGAGAGAGAGAGAGAGAGAGCGCTAGAGAGCAGAGCCGGCCACAATTCAGTCGTGTTTTACACTGTAAAATTTACAGCAAACGCGCTCTCTTGTTCACCAACACAAGTGCACTTTTTTGTCCTCTCCATTTGGCCGCCTCTGCTCTAGAGCCGGCCGCTCTCTTGTAAGCATACAGCGACAGCCGAGGACAGTATGTGTGCTTCACGTATTCGTTGCGTTTACTCACACAAGCATTATATTTTTAGATTTTTACGCTCTCAACTTTGAGCGAGCGGAAATAGCGCGATTTTCATCGCCACCAAAAAAGTAGCTGCATACTGCAAAACCTATGTATGGCCGTTCGCCATTTTAGAGATTATATTGGTCTTTGGTTGAGTCCATGCAACTTATTAGCAGATTTACCATAAATTTTATGACTGAGAAGAAATCTAATATAATTTTTGAACCACCAGTCAAGAACGTTTAAAATTTTTCAAATACGTTTAAGTGTGATTTTGTTAGAGAGGACGACTGCGCCTTTATATTAAATTGAAGATTTGCAAATGCACAAACCTACTAAATTTTCTGAGTACCTTCGTGCAAGGTATAAAAACAAATCAAAATTTGTACGGGATTTCCTAGAACCCAAAAAATTACCTGTGTAACCATTCTTAATAGATCGAAAATGATTCCTCTCTGTTACATACTTTTGCACAAGCCTAATTTAATTAGATGCAGCGTGTAAAAAAACCGAAACTGTACCGATACCTTTGTTTCGGTTTCGTTCCGATAATATCGATTCCAATAATAGAGGTAAACGATATTCGGTTTAAAAAAAAAAAATTATATCGGTTTCGGTTCCGGTACGCGATTTGAATCGGTTTATTTCGGTTAACGGTTCCGGTTCCGGTATTGAGCCCGGACATAGTTCCTTCTGGCTGTAAATTACAAAAACTGTGTACAAAGTTCAATGTGTCATTTAACCGATGCCGACTGGCATCTATTTTGTTGCTCCTTAAGATTTCGAACTTAAGATCGTGTTGTGTTCATATTTGTAGATATGACGACTTATAAAACTTGTTTCCAAATCGTTTTGTTGCGCATTATATTTTAAACATTTCAACCTGAGGCAAGATGCGCTATAAATTCACTTTTAAGGTCAACAAAAAGACACTCCAGAATGACAAACGTGCTATCAAATATTAGTTGACGATTCATTCCTAAAGAATTGCAACTTTACATTTTTAATTCAGCTTTTAAATTGTTAAGCAGATTTTAGAGCGGGACACTCAATCACACTGATTTGAGCCGCAAGTCACCTATGAAGGGTAGCACAAAACCTAATGTAAATATTGTGAAATAGCTATTATTTAATATCTAAAATAAACTAAATTGGACTATGCCCAATACATTTGGGATAAGATCCTCCATCCCTTTTTCTTAATAACAGAGATTTGCCGAATTCTTTTAGTCTAACTATTCCTCTTATAATTTTAACCCTGACTTTAACTATCCCTACGATTCCTGTGCGACCTTTCAACATATGGTTGTTTCAATGCTCACACAACATAAATTTTTGTAGTCTTCCAGCCAGAGATTAAAACCGTAACCGAAACCGTAACCCGTAACCGCTAAAAACACTTTAAAATGCGAAACCGAAACCGTAACCGTAACCGAAAAAAAAATTTTATTATAACCGTAACCGTATAACCTTTATTTACATAACCGGTTATCAGTACCGTAACCGAAACAAATATACGGGTTTATTTCGGTTTTTCCTCTACTGGTAAAAATTTCAATTAGATGTACATATGTATGTACAATGAACATTTTTCATACATATGAGTTTATTCACTTATATTGTCTGCTTATTATTATGCATATCCATTATACATCAGTATGTCATTGATTTATTAAGCTAGGCACACCGACGCGGACAATTTTGTCGGCGCGGAAACTGTTTGAAAATTTCCAGAGCCGTGGACAATATAGTGTGACCAGAAAATCGCCAAACGAGTCAGCTGTTGTTTGTTTACAAAAGAGGCAAAATAATATAGTTTAAAAAATTAATAATGAAAGTCACTAGGGAAAATTTAGAGCTCATAGGCAATGCCATGATCACTTTCATGGATGTATTTTTGTAGGGCTGGAGGTATACGCAGTGTCTTTTTATTTTGGCTTGCGTGAGCAGACCATGACCACTAAGACATACAGCTGAAACGACCATACAAATCCAGCCGAACTAGCCACAGCCAGATGCATAGACTAGAGCCGGATCATACTCGCCAGGCGTATTTGTTTAATACGGATTTAGAGGTAGCTGGTAGGTGAACGCATAGGTAGCAATGGGAGCAACTGAAGCTACCTTAGCAGTCCGGAGGACACACTATTATAATGAGCTGTGGAGACTGCAAAGGCTTAGGGCTGTTTGTCCGTGGGCTGTGGTGGCTATGGAGGTTTGGACTCGGGTGGTGTACAAGGGTATGCACATTACCAGCCATAACAACTGGAGAAGCATACCGAAAAGATCCTGAGCAATGTAATTAGATGGACTCTAACAAATTTGTCCGCGTCTGAGAAACTAGTATAATTATAAAAAACTACATATGTTAGCTATTTATATACAGCTTCTTTACAACCACTTCTAGCTATTTCTAGCTATTATTCAACGCCGATTTAGCCCGCAAAAAAGTTGTCAACACTGTTCACACTGTTCGTAGACAGAACAGATCATGTCATCCGCGTTTTGTTCATAAGTTTTGGTTGTGGACATTTTATGTTGTTTAACATTGTACACGATGCCAAGGGCTAAGTAATTTCTCAAAACAAACTTAAAACTATGTATGTATTTCTATGGTGTTAAACCTAGCGAAAAGGATAAATATTGGAGTGGCTGCTGCGCTGGACAAAAATAAGTGCATCATCTTTAACTCGCAACAAAAAAAAAGTTTTTTATTGTCGGCAAATCAAAGCCGCTATGCCTTTAACATACATATGTAAGAGCTGAATAGTTATTAAAATAAATGACATTCAATGTGGAAAAGACATTAAAGTAAGTGCAATAATTACACACATGCATACATACATGCAGAGCATGTAATATGGGTGTATGTGTGAAATATTACACGCTCGCAATGCGTTTTGAGCCAAAATTTGTGAGATGACGTGCTTTAAGTGGAATTGAACATTTTTTATTGGTATTGCGCAAGTTTTTCGAATTATACATATGTTTGTATGTATATGTTTTATGAATTATAAATATGTGCAGTAGACTCGTATATGATCACGGTATCACGTGCAAAAAAATATCAGAAAATGATACAGTTCTAGTTTACAAAAAAGATTGCTTAGCAAGGTAAAAATATGGGAATGGTGGAAAAGAAATTCAAATATATTTCCCGATCTTTTTGAATTATCAAAAGTTTTGCTACCAATACCACCAACACAAGTAAGGGTTGAGGTTTAATTTTCAGGAGAAAAATTTGTAATGGCGCTAACTTGGACAGTCAAACTCTAAATGATGTTATGCTACTTATGTAGATGTCATTACTTTCTCGTTTAAGATGTCAATTCTGATAATAACAATTTGTTACATTAAGGTGCATAACGACAAATGGTATATACGTTGACCCACGTACATATCTACTTTACTCAACTTTACACGATGCTTTTCTGAATGAAGTAGTTTATCTTTTAATTTAAATTTTAAAAAAGGCGACTATAAAGGTGGAAATTCTGTATAAGAATTTTGAACTTTGTAAATTTAATCAATAAAAGAGAATATAAATGGGGCTGCTTTTGTTTGCATTGTACATATGTATGTCAAAGTGATATTTTATACTTATAACCGTAACCGTAACCCAAACCCGAAACAGAATTAGGATAATAACCGTAACCAGTACCGTAACCCATATCCCAAAACCGTAATTTAACCGTAACCGGAAAAAATCGATCGACCAAAACAGTAACCGTAACCCAAACCGTTATTCGTTCGGGTTTTAATCTCTGCTTCCAGCTAATTTGTCTGCAGCGCATTTGTAAATCTAAGGCGCAAATCTTGGCCAAATTATTTGCCTGAGTAATTAAGCAACTAATTAGGGGAATTATTAAGCGCATCTGTCTCTTCGGCAATGTCTGCAATAATTTCTTAAGTACTAAACGGTTTTATTATCATTTAGAACCCAAACCTAAATTTTTTGCATCAGACCTTATAAGGCCACGCCTGGCCAGCAGGGGCCGAAAACATTTCGCTATTTACGCGGATATGAAACGAACGCTGGCCAAGGCTTGCCCCATGAGAGCAATCAGCTTTTCACAACCCTTCATCGTGCCTGCCCTTGTACGGTTCTTGGTGTGCACAGCTCTTTTATTAATATGCGAGTCTTAGCTCATTAACAAATATTTAGCCACTTACAGCCCATAGCAACTTACTATAGCTCAGTTTATCTTTATGCTAGACTAGCAAATATTTCGTCGCGCTTCGCTGCGCCTTCAATAGTATAGAACGAATATCAGAATCAGTCAAATCAGTTGAAGTCAATGATGAGAGTCAAATATTATTTGTTTTTCCGACTTGGGGATTTACCAAAATTAAAAATGTTTTTAAGTTTGTGTCCCCCGTAGATCCCAGAAATCCAACCTTACAAAGGCTTGAAATCAACGTTTTACTACTTTGCTTTTTTCGTTTCGACTTTACTGCTGGTTTTTCCCTTCAATTCCTATTACATTCCAACCAAATCCCTCCCACTTCCCGCCCAGATCCCACCCATCTCCAGCCCACATAACACGAACTTTCCATTCAAATCAAACCCAAATCCCACCCACATACCATCCGCTTCCCGCCCAACATCGGAAAATTAAATCACACATGAGTTCACATTATATTCTTACAAAACGAGTTTCAAGTCAAACGGATAAAAAATAGTTATTTTGCATATAGAGCTTTCCGGGAATTTTCACGTTTGGGGTCGGACTTTCCGACATTTAAAAATAACATTTCAAATTATTTCGTATTCTATTCATACAAACCGAGTTTTAAGCCAACTGGATGGAAAATAGTCTTTTGAGTTAAGAATTTTCTTTCCATTTTCCTCGTGGGCGGATTTTCCAAAATCGGGAAAACACGTGTCGAATTATTTCGTGTACTAAGCATAGTTTCATGTTTCAAGTCAATCGAAACAAAAAACTGTTATTTCCCATACAAACTTTTCCGACGCTATGCCGACTTTTCCTGTTGGCGTTTTTCAAAACCCCGTCTAAGTACTCACTTTCAGCGTTAGATAAAACTACTGTGAAGAACTGAGATTTCTATCTATCTATTCTCTATTCTAGCCATAATTTCAGATTTTGGGGTTGTTGGGAGACAACAAAGTAAAAGGAAATGCTATACTCGACTAGCCCAACAGTATGTGAAGAGAATGTGCAGATTTTTCTTGTAACACTGTGTTACCGTTGCCCGTTCAAAAAAGTAATTTACATTAGTTAAGTTCGTTAGCTTTATCTATATCGAACCTATGATTCCTATCTTAAGTTTCTTGAATCTTTTATTGGAGTTCGATTTTCCACTGTTAGAGCACCAAATAGTCGAATGGTTGCCCACAGCATATAGCTCACTTGATTTTTTTTATCCATTGAGCCCATAAAAACCAAACAGAAAATGGCCAAACGTTCCAAACCAGCCATGGTCAGCCACATAAAAATCAGCTCGCCCGCATCAACTATACATACAACAATGGTAGAGCAGCAGCCGCGTATGAATATGCAACGATGCCAACGATGATGACCACGATGTCGGCGAAGCTGCTGGGACCTGCAACGGATATGCAGGCAGGTGCAATCTCAAACAGAGACATGTCAACGTTAACCAGAAACGGATGGGCTGAGGCCAATAAAACTGCAGCCAAGTGCAGCTGGGGTATCCCAAACGACGATTTGGTGGCCACGGAAACTCGCACACAAATTACATTTGCAGTTTACTTTTTTTTTTGTCTTCCGCCTCCGGCTGCAGGGTGAAATTTAATTTCGTTTTTTCGTTCCCCTCTGTTCTTTTTTTGGCTGGAACAAATGCCAACGAGTGCATTATTGTTGGCTTATTGACACTCGCAAACCGGGAAAATTAATGCCAGCACAAAATGTGAAAATGTGAAAAGTTGCCAAATTGTTGTTGCCGTTTGACATTTTTGCGGTGCGGTTGTCTGCAGGAGGGCAATGAAAAGCCAAACAAAATTGTTTTAACCGGATTTTTGTGGCTCTTTTTCTGCTGTTGCTGGTAAATGCAAATTGATAATAATAGATCAAATAAATATGTGCAATGCACATTGTGCATGATGCTAATGCTTAAAGAGAAGACAATTAAAATAGAAATTAAGTAATTTTCTATTAGTTGGGGAATAAAGAATATTTATGCTTTAAAATAAATAAATGCATTAATTTCAAAACAGAAACTTGAGTCGGTGTCGTTTCGATATACAAAGACTAGCCCATAAATGTATGTTTAATAATGTAAAGCGACTTCTTGTATCAGGGAAGTTAGAGAGAGGATCCAGTGTTTCAACAACATGGGGTTTCAATTTTGGTGCAGACATAATAATACCAGTAAATTTAATAAAATATAAAAATTCGGCTCGAACGAATTTTGCATTCCCTTGGATGCCTGACAGTTTGTATGGCAGCTATACTATATAGTGGTCCGATTTCGACAAATCTTGTTGAAATAATTTCAAATCATTAAATCATTAAAAACTTATAAAAACGAGCGTTGGGAGCGATAGCCTTGAAAACAAAAAAGTTTTTCTCACTAAAACTAGTTTTTCAACCGATCGTTCCTATGGCAGCTATATGCTATGGTCATCCGATCCGGCCGGTTCCGACAAATGTGCAGCGTATTTGTACCAAAAGACTTCGTGCAAAGTTTGGTTAAGAAAGCTTTAAAACTGAGGGAGGAGATAGCATAGAAACAGACGGACGGACGGACAGACGGACAAACGGACAGAGGGACATGGCTGTGGGTGTCGTTTCCACTTAGAGTTTGCAAATTTTGGAGTTTTGCAAATTTAAATAAATTAAATCCAAGTTGCTGCCCTTTGATGCCAAAATGAAAGTTTTTGCGGTTATCTTTTCAAAGATTTATTCAACTCCTCTCTCTTGGAGTTGGGGTGCCAACTGAACTCGCTCGCTGCCCAAAGCTATGAGTTCGGTCCATGGGAACAGAATGGAACGAGATCACAAGCAATGAAGAAGGAGAGAGAGATTGGACCTGCTAATTTGTTTACATTGTTTACATACGTTTCTTACGTGATTTCAGTTACAATTTAAATTGACTGTTAAACTAGTATTAATTATAAGTGATGAATGATTGTTCTCCTCAACATCCTCCCCGCGTTAAAAGAATCTCCTTTTAAGCAAATAATATTAAGAAAGAGGAGTGCGAGTTTGTGGATCGGCCGCCTGAAAGTACCCTTTTGTTGTTTGAAGATCAGCCACGCGAACCTTCCCGTCGCTGCCTGGGATAGCAGACGTTATGCGACCCAATAGCCACTGGTTTGGAGGTGTGTTATCTTCATGAATAATGACGAGTTGCCCAATCTT
The DNA here is from genome assembly GCA_018904275.1 of Lordiphosa clarofinis. Lineage (NCBI taxonomy): Eukaryota > Metazoa > Arthropoda > Insecta > Diptera > Drosophilidae > Lordiphosa > Lordiphosa clarofinis. Next base: position 182,864 of record JAEIGQ010000156.1, on the reverse strand, counting down.
CAGATTGGGGTGTTCCTTTGTCCACTTAGCTCGTTGTTGCAGAGAGTGAATGTAGTCGCGTTGCCATAGCGACCAAAATTGTTGCTTCAGGTAGGTCACCCTTTGCCATCTGTCGAGATAGCGGATTTGCTTGTCGCTGTCCTTGACGAACAGAGTTTCCTCTGGGATTGAAGTGAGGGGTGATCCATTTAGAAGATGTGCCGGGTTATGGCACGTACATCATTAGGGTTCTCCGACATTGAAGTAAGTGGCCGAGAATTAAGGATCGCTTCGACTTCAACGAATACCGTTTGCAATCTGAATGTAAGGTTGGAATTGCTGATGTTCTTCAGGACCAGTGTCTTTGCGGATTTAACAGCAGCCTCCCAAAGCCCTCCGAAATGGGGGTGATCTAGGGGGAATAAAGCAGAATTGAAACCCTTTACAATTGCTGTATAAATTGATTTGATCAATGACGTTAGAGTTCATAAACTTTTCTTTGAACTCCGCTAACTTTGTCGCTGCGCCAACGAAGTTTGTTGCGTTGTCGCAATACAGTCGATTCGGAACGCCACGCCGTGAGATGAATCGTCGGAGACACAGTAGAAAGGCGTTTGTAGATAGTTCCGAGACCAGTTCTATGTGAATTGCTTTGAAGAAAAACATACGAATATGGAAGCATATGTTTTATAGGGTTGCTTTCCTCTCAATTTGTACGAAGTGTAGAAGGTCCACAGAAGTCAACACCACTCAATAGGAATGGCCGTTCTCCACCTTGCAAGCGATCGGCTGGAAGTTGACCCATTATTTGTTCTAAAAAGACGTGGCTTGTAGTGAAAACAGTGGATGCACTGACGCACTACAGCTCTGATAAGTGCTCTGGCGTTGACTACCCAAAGCCTTTCTCGAAGCATTCCTAGCAGCAACTTTGGTCCAACATGTAGATTGCTCCTGTGTAGAAATTCAACATACAATCTTGTAAAACGGTGATCCTTAGGCATCAACGCTTGATATTTCGAATCAAATGGTATGTCTGCATGTTTAAGCCTACCACCCACTCTCAACACACACACTTTGCTCCTTCCCAGTTGCATCTCGTGAAGAAAAGGTGTTAATCCTTGCAGGCTGGGTTGTAAATCATTATTTTTCTGTAGTGCAAGGATTTCCGAAGCATACGATGATTGTTGAATGTGTGCAACGATTTTCCAAAAATGTTGCATTGAGTTCTGGACTGGGTATATGTAGAACGTCTGCAGGTGTCAGCTTTCGATCTGCCATGGTTCCATTTGTGATGCGATATATGTATGACATGATCCTTAAGATTCGCAAATATGAAGAGCAAGTGTTGATAATGTTATTCAGTATCGACTCCTATGATTCCCTTTGACTGCAAATCATAACGAATTTGGATCGTTGTTCGATTGGAGGAGGAAGACTTTCTGGCATTTTTGGCCAGTTTTCATGGGGTTTCACCAGGAATTCAGGTCCTGTTAACCACATGTTTGTAAGCAGGTCAGATGATTTTACATCCACGCGACAAGATATCTGCTGGGTTGTGTGCAGGGGCACATGCCTCCAAATAATATCGGTATTATTCTGTTGTAATTCTGAACTCTGTTTGCCACAAAGCAGTTCAACTGGGATGCATCATTTGCATCCACTGCAAAACAATTTTGGAATCGGTCCAAAAATAAACTGCTTTGGTAAATGGAAAAAGTTTTTGTGCAACTTTTTGCCAAGTTCTACTGAGAAGAATTGCTGCGCATAGCTCTAGTTTGGGTATAGTCTGCACTTTAATTGGAGCAACTTTAGATTTGGCAATAAGCAAGTTGGTTTTGCATTGGTTTTCTATCTGTGTGCGAACGTAGATGCAGCATCCATAGGCTCTCTCAGAAGCATCTGCGAAGCCATGTATTTCGCAGGGGTTATCCTTGAATGTATGCACGAATCTGGGAAACTTCAGCTGTGCAATTCCTTGCAAGTCATTCGTTAGATCTATCCAAGTGGCCTTTAGGTTGCCTTCGAGTGGCGTATCCCATTCAAGTTTCTTTAGTGTCAGATCTTGTTGAAAGATTTTGCACCTAATAATGACTGGACTGATGAGACCTAATAGATCAAAAATTCTTGCAACGGCTGATAAAACTGATCGTCTTGTAATCGGTTCAACTGGTTTGAATTGGTTTCGAAAGACAAATATATCGAAGTTTGGTTGCCATGCGAGACCTAAAGCCTTTGTTGTTTCGTGGTCGTCAAGTTCAATAAATACCTCGTTCTGTGAGGTTGGCGTAACATGTGGAGAGTTGCTACTGAATTTCGTTAGCTGAAGACCACATTTCGACAGGAGATTAACGAGTTCATCCTTTTTGAGCTGAAGTTCTTCTACCTTGTCCGCTCCAGTGAGAACATCGTCTACGTAAAGATCGCTGCGTAGTGTAGCAGCTCCGATAGGAAACTCCTTTCCATGTAGATCGGCAATGTGTTGAAGGGCTCTAATTGCTAAAAACGGCGCAGCGGACATTCCATACGTTACCGTATTCAAGCAATATATTTCAATATCGCTGTTTGGGCGAGGTCTCCACAGAATTAATTGAAAACATCTATCCTGTTCGTCAACGATGAACTGACGATACATCTTAGCTATGTCTCCTGTTAATGCGAATCTATTAAGGCGGAATGACAATAGCGTGGTAATCAAATCTTGCTGGATTGTAGGTCCAACCATTAAAAGCTCATTTAGTGACTTTCCTGAGGTTGTTTTTCGCGGATGCGTCGAAAACAACTCTCAGTTGTGTTGTTAGACTTTGTGGACGCAATACACAATGGTGGGGAATGAAGTAGTGGGGCTGTTCTAAATCAATATGTGGAGCTAAAGACATGTGGTTCAAAGCTATATATTCATCCATGAACGCGCAGTATGCCCTTTTGAGCTCATCATCGCGATCGAGTTTTCGTTCAAGAAGTTTGTAGCGTTTCATTGCATTATTGAATGATGACCCCAATAAAGACTTCAACCCTTTAAATGGCAAACTAACTTGCACACGGCCATCATGTCGTAATGCGACTGTGTTACAGAAGTGCGCTTGACAGCGTGTTTCCTCATCAGTTAGAGTATTGGGCTTTGAATCGTACTCTTCTATGCTCCAGAATTTTTCCAAAAGTGATTCAAGTGGTTCTACTTCTTGTGTGAAATTGCAAATTTGTACAGAATTCATACTGGTTTGACCCATGTGTCCTCCAATAATCCAGCCATATGCCGTATTAAGAAGACATGGCAAGTTTTCACCCAAGCTGTATTTGCCGTCTCTTATTGCATCAAAGAAGCCTTCGGTATTGATTAGAACATCGATTTTGTTTGGTGATGCAAATTCTGGATCTGCTAAATCAATTCCGGGTGGCAAGCTCCAATTTGAAATGCTGATTCTCTCCTGAGGCTGGTTTGTGCAGATCTTCTTTATTACAGAGAATGTTGACGCCCATTCAAAATCAGAATAGCGAGACTTGAGCGTTGTGACTACCGTATAGTTGATCCTTTGTTTTCCATTAGATATTCCAGAAACTTCTTGATGTACGCGTTGTTTGTCTAGATGAAGACGCTTTACTGCTTCCTCAGTTATGAAGCTGACTTCCGAACAAGAATCTAACAGGGCACGAACAGAATGGAAATGACCAAGTTTGTCCTTTATTTGTATAACTGCAGTTGGCAATAAACCTCTTCTAGATGTGTGTGCAAGCAAAGTAACGTTTCCTTGTGGTTTTTGTGCTGATATTGGAATCACAGCTTGATTACTGGTCTTAAGTGAAGGTGAAGTTGATGGAATCGTAAATTGGTGTAAGATTGTATGATGTGTGGATTGACAAACCTTGCATCTGGACTTCGACTGACATTCCTTCACTCTATGATTTGTTCGCAGACAATTGTAGCAAATCCCGGTTTTCTTAACATGATCGATACGCTTTTGTACTGAAAGATCGGCAAACGATTTGCAGTTATACAAGTAGTGTTCAGTAGATTTGCAATACAAGCATGCGCAGCTTGTATTAACAAATGTCTTAGAAGTTGACGATTGCCTTGACCTATCCCTGTTAGGGTTGACTCGAGCTTCCCCTCTGTGTCTCAAGAAACTGACACCGTCTATTGAGGATATTACAAAACTCCTCCCATGAAGGTAGTTTTTCAAAATCTTGCTTCTCATCATATTTAGATTTGGTCTCAGAGTCTACTTTGGTAAGAAGAATGTGGATCATGATGCTATTCATTATATTTTCTGCCGATCCAAGAGTTAGAAGTCATTCCCGGATCGCGGATGCATTATCAACGAGTTTCTGTAGTGTTGTTGCCTCTGGTTTTGTGATTCCTGGCAGTAAAAATAAGCTTGAGATACAGTCGCGAAATATAAGCACATCATTATCGAACCTAGATGCCAATCGTGCCCATGCCTTTTCATAATTCTTTTCAGTTAATTGAAAGGATTGCACGACTTCAAGTGCAGATCCAGACAAGCAGTCAATTAAATAGTTGAACTTGTCCATGGTTGGAATGGACGAGTCATTATGCACCAAGTTTTCGAATGATAATTTAAAATTCTTGAAATTCGAATATTTGCCATCAAAACTAGGCAGTTTTAGCTTTGGCAACCTATTATGGTGTATGGTACCTGCCGAAATCGTGCTATTTAAAAGGCTGGCGTCTGCTGAATCTGTGGAACGCCGTTTCGCTTCGATCAGAGACATGATCTTTACCTTTGCAACGATGAACATTTCCTCTAACTCTGCGCGTGAAGTATCAATGGAATGCAAGTTTTCTATTTTCGTTTGGATATGAATCAGCTGATTGTAATATGACTGTAATATTTGCATTCTGCACTCAAGGGCACTGACCTCCTCTGTTTTACCGATAGCAATCACCTTCTCATGTAAATTTTTCATGTGTCGCTCAAACACAGTTCTCTGAGATCTTAGAGAAATCAGCTGGTTCTCCGTTTTGGCCTTTGCAGCAGCACTAGCATTAGTTCCAGCACCAGTAGCAGCATCTTCATAGTCGCTCATTGTTCACAAATAAATGAATTTAACAACCCTTATAAATTGAACCCAAAGAACAATTGTAATTTAATATGTGTATCAAATTAAATTGGATGTGTTGACAATAATGATGAGATGGTGCAGGTGGATAGGTGTAAACGAGTGCGTGTAAGAGCGTGTATGAGAATGTGTGGGTGTATGTGTGTGTGATCGAGTAAGGTAATGATGTATGTACATAGGTAATTTTCAATTGAGGTTATGTTTCCATATGATTATACTTGCGGTTAATGTATATGTGTGTGTGTGTGTGTGTGTTGTTGAGAGTGTGAGAGAAGTCAGCGATGATGTTGCGCACATGTGCTGATGTAAGTTATGTAATGCCCCTGATGATCGTTTCATATGCTCCCTTAGGTTGATGTCCCTGAGGGCCGTGGTGTATGTTGTATGTGTGTAGATTGAAGTGTGTGAATGTAAGCAAATCCAGCAATGTGAGTATGACTTTTGCTTGTCAAACTCTCTCTTCCTCACTCCTGATGCTCCCACTCGAACAGCGTGCCAGCAATCTATCAGCAACTAATACAATTAGATGAATTAATGAACTCCAAATTTTTGCAATTGGACGAAGACTTATCCTTTCAAAGCCTGTCCTGTCACGGTCGCCATTAATGTGGGGGTTGTTTCCCCTTAGTGTTTTTAAATTTTTGAGTTTTGCAAATTTAAATAAATTAAATCCAAGTTGCTGCCCTTTGATGCCAAAATGAAAGTTTTTGCGGTTATCTTTTCAAAGATTTATTCAACTCCTCTCTCTTGGAGTGTGCGCTGCCAACTGAACTCGCTCGCTGCCCAAAGCTATGAGTTCGGTCCATGGGAACAGAATGGAACGAGATCACAAGCAATGAAGAAGGAGAGAGAGAATTGGACCTGCTAATTTGTTTACATTGTTTACATACGTTTCATTACGTGATTTCAGTTACAATTTAAATTGACTGTTAAACTAGTATTAATTATAAGTGATGAATGATTGTTCTCCTCCAACAATGGCTATATCAACTCTGCTCGCCATGCTGATCAAGAATATATATACTTTATGTGGTCGGAGATGATTCTTTCTGTGCGTTACAAACATCCGGACAATTTCCTTTCTTCCTTCCTTCTGGCGACATGTCCTAGCCAGCGCAGCCGCTGCTGCTTTATGCGCTTGACATGACTGGTGTCCCCATAGAGCTCATACAGTTCATCGGTTTTTCGAATGCGAAAATCATCGCCGACTTTTAAAGGTCCATAAATCCTCCGAAGAATTTTTCGTTCAAACACGCCAATCGCCTTTTCATTCGCTGCTGTCTTTGTCCATGCTTCTGCACTCAGAGAAAAGATAGAGAATTTCACTTTTGAATCAAGAGCATTCGTTCTCAAAAGTAGGGTAAGAGTGAAAATTCTTGATCCAAGGGCCACATTCTTGATCCAAGAGTGAATTTTTGATTCCGACATCCTTGTTTCAAGAGTTTCAGTACTTGATCCAAGTACGAATAATTCTCAAAATAAAAGACTAAAAATAATAATTGAAGGGGGTGGGGGTTTGGGTGTGAAAGACATGACCGAGACCCCGGGACAACCCGTCCGACCGACGTGGTGTTGTTTGTTCCGTGCTGCTCGCCACTCACCATCAGCCACCCCATCCACTTTTTTCTAAGATGTGATTGATTTTGAGTTAGTCACATAACAGATAAAAATTTTTTATTTTACTTACTTTACTGGGACTTGAACTCGGTACCTCGAGTCCATAAACAGTTGGACGAGCATCTTTACCGACTCGACTATTCTCGATAAGCTACAAGCAGCGGCGAAAGCATATTTATGAACCAGCGCGGTTGGTATTTGGCGTAGCAGCATTTTTTTTTTTTTTTTTCCTTTTTTTTTATTTCAATTTTTATTTTATTTTTTAATGTGGTGTTTTAAACATTTTTATTATATTATACAGTAGACTGGCCCTTATATTAACTTTTTTTTTTTTGATTTCAAAATACCGGGCGGAAAAGGGTTCGTTTTGGTCCCAATAGATATGAAAAAAAGTTTGGCAGCGATCGGACTTCATTTAGTGGACGCGCGTTCGCCCTCAAAATCGAAAATTTGAAATGTATGGGAAATGAGGGGGATGAGATTCGAATTTAATTTCTAAAAATTCCAAAAAAAATTGTTATGTTTTAATTCTTTTTACATCCTTTTAGGGGAATATCATAGCAACATTTTAAATATAAATGTGTCTTATTTTGAGAGTCAGCCTGGCCAGAATCATATCAAAAGGGTCAATTTTTCAAATTTTTTTTTTGGTATTTTTTTCGAAGAATTTTTAATACATATGAGATTTAGATTTTTGCTTTTGCCCGGGCGGCAAAACTATCGTTTTGGTCCCAAAAGATATAATAAAAAGTTTGGCTGCGATCGGACTATATTTAGTGGACGCGCTCTCGCCTTAAAAACCAAAAATTTTAAATACGCTACCAATATATGGGATGAGATACGGATTAAATCTGCAAAATTTGAAAAAAAAAATTTTTGTGATTTTGCTCTTTAAATCCTTTAAGGGGAATACCATAGCAACATTTTACATATTTTTGTTGCATATTTCGAGCGTAAACTTGGTCAGAATCATATCAAATCCGCCAATTTAAAAAAAAAAAATTTTTTTCTGAGATTAATTTCGGATTTAATCTCTAAAATTTTCAAATTTTCCTAAAGTGTTAATTCTCTTTAAATACTTTTTGCGGAATATCATAGCAACATTTTAAATATTTTTGTTGGATTTTTCGAGAGAAAACTTGGTCAAAATCATATCAGAACTCCAATTTTTCTCATTTTTTTGGGGTTTTTTTTTTAATGATAAATTAATTCATGCGAGACTATGATTTTTGCTCTTGCCTGGGCGGAAGAAGTTTCGTTTTAATCCCAATAGATAAAATAAAAAGTTTGGCAGCGATCGGACTTCAGTTGTTGGAAGCGCACTCGCCCTCAAAATCGAATATTTGAAATATATGCGCAATATTTGGGGTGAGTTTTGGGGTTAATATCTAAAATTTTTAATGGAAAATGTTTATGTGTTATTTCTCTTTATATTCTTTTAGAAGAATATCATAGCAACATTTTAAATGTAAATGTCGGATATTTAGAGCACATCTCGGATATATTATTTTATTTAAAAAAAAAAACATAATAAAAATTATAAAAAAATGTGAATAATGTGCTTTTAAATATGATTCTTACCAAATTTATTCTCAAAATATCGAACATTAATATTCAAAATGTTGCTATGATATTTCGATTAAAGTATATAAAAAGAAATAACACTTAAAAAAAAATTTGAAAATTTTAGAGATTAAATCCGAAGTTAATCTCAGAAAAAAATTTTTTTTTTGAAAATTGACCGATTTGATATGACTCTGACCAAGTTTACGCTCGAAATATCCAACAAAAATATGTAAAATGTTGCTATGGTATTCCCCTTAAAGGATTTAAAGAGCAAAATCACAAAATTTTTTTTTTTCAAATTTTGCAGATTTAATCCGTATCTCATCCCATGTATTGGTAGCGTATTTAAAATTTTTGGTTTTTAAGGCGAGAGCGCGTCCACTAAATATAGTCCGATCGCAGCCAAACTTTTTATTATATCTTTTGGGACCAAAACGATAGTTTTGCCGCCCGGGCAAAAGCAAAAATCTAAATCTCATATGTATTAAAAATTCTTCGAAAAAAATACCAAAAAAAAATTTGAAAAATTGACCCTTTTGATATGATTCTGGCCAGGCTGACTCTCAAAATAAGACACATTTATATTTAAAATGTTGCTATGATATTCCCCTAAAAGGATGTAAAAAGAATTAACACATAAAATTTTTTTTGGAATTTTTAGAAATTAAATTCGAATCTCATCCCCCTCATTTCCCATACATTTCAAATTTTCGATTTTGAGGGCAAACGCGCGTCCACTAAATGAAGTCCGATCGCTGCCAAAGTTTTTTTCATATCTATTGGGACCAAAACGAACCCTTTTCCGCCCGGTATTTTGAAATCTATTTTTAAGGGCCAGTCTATTATACAGACGCTTAATCACTTACTTTTGCCCAATCTTAATGTTTAACTTTTACATAAATATCAGCGGGCCACGGTCAAATGACAATGACAAACTGCGCATGCGCTGTCTCTCTTTGAAAGAGCGCGGCCAACGTTATTCTCTCAAAGTTTGCGTTTCCTCACTCCCCTTGCCTATTGCACCACATTGAGAATGAATTTGTCTCGATTCCAAGAGCGAAATTCTTGAAAATTAAAGTGCGACTAGATTTTTTTTTCAAGAGCGTTCGTACTCAAATTATTCGTTCTAGATTTTTATGAGTGTGCGCCAAATTGCAGGACCGGGATGATAAGCGACTTTTAAAGGGCTATTTTTTTTCTACGCTTGAGGTCTTTGCTCTTGAACTCCCTACTTAACCCATAGTAGTATCGGTTCGCAAGAGGGACTCTTCGTCGGATTTCCAGACTGATGTTGTTCTTGCTGGTTATCGTCGATCCGAGGTAGACGAAATCCTCCACAAGGTTAAAGTTGTGCTCCTCCATTGTAACAGATTGTCCAAGTCGCAATGACTTTCTGTCCGCGGATACTAGGTACTTCGTCTTGTCCTCATTTACCGCTAAACCCATTAATTTAGACTCCTTCTCAATCTCTGAAAACGCCTTGATATAAGCGGATAACAGCTTCAAAAATCGCTCTGCTCTACAGCTATTGAACATTCAATGCGTTGCAAACATCTGGTTGAAAAGCATTATAATAAAAATTAGTCAATGCATTTAGAAATCAATAAAGTATACATAACAACTTTTGTATTTTCTTAATAATCATCCTAAGGTTTCCGTACCTCATTGATATCATTTTTTGTGAGGGGGGATTGAACAATCTACTTCTCATCTACTGTGGCAATTTCAGGGGCTAAGTGGGCTCTTCATTAGCCTTGTTGTTGACCTTCGGCCTTCAGCAAAATTTTGCACTTGATGTTCTCTCCGCTTTGCCGGGCAGGTTTGCATTTGTGCAAGTGACCTCTGAAATGAAAGCGGCACAAAAAAGTTTTGCTTCGTTAAACATTTTTTATTTCTGTTTTTTTTTTCTTTATGGTTATATGGAAGCCATATCTAGAAAGGTAGATGAGTGCTGGCAGAGGGCATGGCGAAACATTTTCATATTTTACTCTATGGCGCGAAAATTGAGTGGCTGTTTTTTTACGACTTGTATGCTCATGATAGTGATGGAAATGAAAAACTGGCTTACTAACAGTCGAGCAGATTCAACTTGAAATTTGAATTTAAATGATTTTAGAACTTAAATTCCTCAAGCATGAATTTTTTTAAATAAGATCATTCTGTTGGTTTGGTGCTCCTTATTTCCTCACAATAGAAAGAGACCTACAGTTTCAAATTCGAGTGAAGTTTTACAGTTAACTTGTATAAGATGATCTAAGTTTTAAGAAACAAATTTTTTATTAAATGATCCAAGGCGGGATCATTGAAATTTATCATATGGCCGGGCGCGTTAGTATAACTGACAAAAAGACCAGCAAATAGTGATAGGGGCTTTTCCGATGAATTTTTCCGAATTGTACTATTATTGTTATTTTATTACAACCACACAATACACTGAGTTTGTTATCGATATCGTCATCAACGCAATAACTCAGAATTGGTGTTTATACTGGCAGAAAGTTGTGTTATTGAGTTAAGAGTCAATGCAAGTTTGTTCCAAATAAAAATGAATACAACCAGCTTATTTGTATTATTACCGATGGAGCAATATGATGCTATGAGGATGCAAAGCATGAAATTTACAGGGATGTCTGAAGCAACGTTTGATTTTGCACACTTGTAAGAAGACGGTTGATTGTTCCCAAGAATTGTTACAAACGTATTATTATTATACCCTTGCAAAGGGTATTATAATTTTGCCCAGAAGCTTGCAACGCATAGAAATATTCATTTCCGACCCTATAAACTATATATATTCTTGATCAGGGCGACGAGCTGAGTCGATTGAGCTTTGTCCGTCCGTCTGTCTGTCTGTCTGTCTGTCTGTCTGTCCGTCCTTCTGTCTGTTTCTACGCAAACTAGTCTCTCAATTTTAAAGCTATCGAGCTGAAACTTTGCACAGAGTCTTCTTTTTACTGCACACTGATAATATGTCGGAACCGACCGGATCGGATGACTATATCTTATAGCTGCCATAGGAACTATCGGTCGAAAAGTGGGTCTTTGTGAGAAAAACTTTTTGTTTTTAATGTTAACGCCTCCCGCCTCAGCAATTATTAGTTTTATATGCTTTTACACAGATTTGGAAGTTTTGGTCAAAATCGGGTGACTATATCTTATAGCTGCCATAGGAACTATCGGTCGAAAAGTGGCTCTTTGTGAGAAAAACTTTTTGTTTTTAATGTAAACGCATCCCGCTTCAGCAATTATTAGTTTTATGCGCTTTTACACAGATTTGGAAGTTTTGGTCAAAATCGGATTACTATATCTTATAGCTGCCATAGGAACTATCGGTCGAAAAGTGGGTTTTATTTTGAAAATTTTTTTTTAATCTCTGATGTATAAAAACATTTGCAAGGGTATATAAACTTCGGCAAAGACGAAGTTAGCTTGGCCTCCTGTCCCCACCAGAAACTGTGGTTAAACTCGAGGCTTGGCCCATTTGAAGCTTAAGCCACTTCAGTCGCAGGCGCAGCCATAAAGACAGCCTGTGGCTAATCCTTAGGCCTTGGAACACTTGGAGTTAAAGCAATTTTCGCCAGATCTAGTGGATATAGCCCAAGGCCGAGGAACACTTGCAGCGGGAGCCACCTCAGCCGCAGGTACAGCCACCAGCACCATTAGCTGACACCGAAGCTAGGGAACACTTGAAGCTACTTGTGGATAAGGAAGAAATCCAAAAGATCGAAGTCCAAAACCTGTCCACATTGGTTCAAGAATTTCATGTAGAAACGACAGCTTAACCAGCTCCCAAGGCGCTTCAACTATCGCAACGGAAACGCCTTAGTCGTTCACGCGGTATCACCAAAATGATTGGTATTTGTACACCAAATTATCGATCTCCAGATCAGCAGCACGCTGCTTCAAAGAAATGCAATGCCGAAGGAGCCAAAACCATTAAAAAATTAAAAAAATAAACTTAAGCCTCCTATTTACCGATTTAGGGGCTGGGTTTTCTTGAATTAGAGCCTGTACTAAGAATTCTGAACACCCGACTGACATATTATCAACTCACATCAAAACCTGTTTATACAACAGATCTAAGATTTGGCCTTCGTTTAGTTATGCAAGCGCGCACTAAGAAAGAAAATTTGGCATTTTGTACGCGTAGTGGGTGAAAGGGTCAAAGAAAGGTTTGTACGGGCCACATAAATGTCTATGGCGCTCAGGCAATATTGTGGACAAAGTGGTATTCCTAAGGACGCGAGACACCATGAGAGAGAACGACTCACACTCACAGAAATTATGTATGTGTTGTATGTATATGATTGGCTCTCTCCCTGCAAGTGATAATATTGCTGCTGCTCTGCTTTTTGTTAAAATTTATATGTGAATAGCTAGTCAAACTCATATAATACTCAAGATAAAATGCAGGCCTATTAAGATCACAGTGTGAGGGCAGTCTTACACACATACAGAAATAGATTAAAATCATAAAAAATTTGAAGTTCGACCCCTGGGTGACACACAGCGTGACTTCTGCAAGACCAATTTCGCTCAACTTCTTCCATCTCTAGTGAATAAGGATTCCATTTTATTTTTGTGTAAAATCATAATTTGTATTTGCTGCTGACATTTGTATGGGTGGCTTTTCACTTTGCGCAAAGTGAGAAATTAATAAGCCACAAAAGCATTCTGGCCAATGCCAATGGCTTATTGGCGACATCAATATTTTTCACTCTCTTTTTCTACACGAATTAATCCAAGTGCCATAGCACAAAATTCCATTCAAATCTCAATCAATTGGCAATAAAATCGAAATTAACTTTGCACAAAGGCGTGATTATAAAAAAAATATAAACCTAGCTTCTGTTGCTGCTTCGGTTCGCTTTTGACACAAACTTAATTTGAAGCACAAAACGGAGAACAAAAATAAAAAAAATAAAAATTGTGGTTGATTGCTGCAAGGGGATGCAGGTAAAAGACTTTAAGCCACAGGTAGAAGCAAACAGTTGATGAAGTTTCTGCCAAAGAAGCAGCAAAAAAAAAGAAAACCGAACGGAAAACCTCACACACAAAACGAAATAAATTGAAAATCGAGTGAGCAACAAAACAGTTGGCTGGCTTGTCAACTGCATGAAAGAAAAAATTCACAAAAATGGTAAACTCAGCTGGAAGAAAGTGGGAGAAATCTAAGCTTTGGCATTCCTTTTGCTTAACAGCAAAAGTTTTTCCATTATTTGAAGATTATAGACTCTAAACATTCACCCAAGTTGACAAGATATGAGGGTGACCCCTGCCAGCCTGATGACGTAGCTGAAAATGCTGCACACTTTTTTTTTATGACAGGCGCTGATAAAAGACGATGGAGGAAGCAAAACGCAAAAAGAAATGTAAAACTTTTTTAGCCATGCATTGTTTTAGTCTTCCCATTCCCATCTGTTTCCCTGAGGACGAATTCCACAGACATTTCTCGTGCCAGTTGTTGCATATGACTGTTGTCTTTGTTTGCTGCTGTGAGATTATTCAATGAGCTTTTCATTCGACTGTTAAAAACTTCATCATTGGGCATTTCGAGCTGGGCAAACAATTGTGGCTTTTCGGTCAGATGAAGTTGCGGTGGTATATACAGGTGCAGAAATTACTATTGATTTCTGTTTGATTAGAGACGACTATTAAGGAACAATCTGGTTTTCCAATTAAAGAATATTAACCGAACTGCTCCGATAGGGCGGATTTTTTCTAATTAATGGTATGAAAACATTTTTTTCCACTTTGACTCTAATTGATATAGTTTTTTTGTTCCAATAGCAGCGAGAGAGAAAACCAAGTAGAAGAAATGTGAGCGTTTGAGAAGGGTTTTATGAGCTTAAATTTATAAAGAAACAATTTTAAAAAATTAAAAAACATTATGATGATGATAGAACCAAGGACCAAGGAAGTCAATCGTGTACAGAGAGTAAAAAAATGCATATGTACTGGACGTCAAAGCTTTAAAGCTAATTTTATCTCCCTCTCTTAGCTAAAAAATACCGTAGTAAATTTAGGTTAATACTTAAAAAATTTTTAAATCAGATTTTCGGAATGCGTAAAGGAATACAGACGCTTCTACTGCAGTAGGTTAAGTACTCTTTTTATTCCCTGTTCCCATTGCAACTTTAGAAGATATAGCCTTTTTTGTCTAACAATGTCTTCGCTAATACTAGTAATTTTCACATGACTTCAAACTTTAAACGCTTTTATCTCGAAACCAAGTTTTTTGAACTGGCGGCCATGCTATATCCAGTTTTACTGAACAGATTTTAATGACAAATTTTGTATAACTCGTTGTTCTTCAAAACTAAACTTGGTGGATGGGTCTTAGCAGTTCAAATCCATTGGGACTCTGCTGTGAATTCAAAACAAAATGATTCAACTTAGGTTGGTTGGCAAATTTTATTAAAAACGAAATCGTAAGTTAAGGTCGGCCCGTTACTTAGGGGAAGTAATGTTCAACAGCTTTACGGTGTTTCTGAGGGGGAAATGCTCCCTTTAAACACAAAACAAACAAATCATGTTTGATCGTGAAATCTTTAGTTAGGTTTGTGCATGTTAATCACATCTGTTTATACCCGTTACTCGTAGAGTAAAAAGGGTATACTAAAGTCGTGCAAATGTATGTAACAGGCAGAAGGAATCATTTCCGACCATATAAAGTATATATATTCTTGATCAGCATCAACAGCCGAGTCGATATAGACATGTCCGTCTGTCTGTCCGTCCGTCCGTCCGTCCGTCCGTCTGTATGAACACCTAGATCTCAGAGATGGTAAGAGATAGAGGTTTGACATGAATGGGACAAATGCTTCTTATACTTGCAGGCAGATCAAGTTTATTTCAAATTTTGGCCACACCCCCTACCGCCCCCGCAATTCGAAAAAAGCGTTATAACTCGTACAATTTTAAAGATAGACGATTCGTACTAGAGAGAGTTAGTAATTAGCAAAACGAATAAATTTGCCGAAGAAATAATAAGGATCGGATGAGCGGTTCTCAAGTTATGAGCAAAAATGTGAAAAATAGCCG
Organism: Lordiphosa clarofinis; assembly: GCA_018904275.1. NCBI lineage: Eukaryota > Metazoa > Arthropoda > Insecta > Diptera > Drosophilidae > Lordiphosa > Lordiphosa clarofinis. The sequence continues at coordinate 167,579 of JAEIGQ010000156.1, read as the reverse complement.
AGTTAAAATAGTGTTGCATACTTTTCAGATGAAGGGACGCAGGAACACTGTTAAGCATGTTATTTTCATGAGTAACGGGTTTATCGAAGTCGGTTAGAGCCGACTTTAACTTGCGCTCTCGTTTTGGTTTATTTTTATGCGTGCGCCTCTTGTAGTTAGGAACAATTATACCAATAATGACGTATAACATAAGTAATTCCAATTCGAACACTCATACAATGATCAGAGTTCTCAGTGCTCAAAAAAGAGGTTTGCAAATTTGTCACATTAATGTCCAAAGTCTGTCCAAAAAGATTGAAGTATTTAGATATTTGTTTGTAAACTCTAATGTCGATATTAATTGTGTTTCGGGAACATGGTTTATGTCAAGTTTATGTGACTCGTCTATTAATTGTGACGGACTTAATGTTTTTCGCGGGAGGGGTTGCAATTTTTTTACGTAAAACTCTTAAAACGAAAATTATTTGCAAGTAGCCGACAGGATGTCCAATTGAATACTTATTTTTATCAATTAACAAGAGACATCTTGATGAATCGAAACTACAGGTGCATTTACCGACCTCACCGAGATGCTGTCTATAGTGATCTAATTAATATTATTAGTGATATTAGCTTAGATTATGGTGACATTATTTTAACAGGAGGCTTTAACTCCAACGTGTTGTTGGAAAAACACCTGACGGATAACATTGAGACACTGGGTAAGGAATTAGTAAATAGTACCAAAGATTTATTTATATTATAGATGACGCATGTGAAACTAAAAACGAGTCTTTTTGGGAGCTGACATTGGATGCAAATTTTTGCATTTCGCTGCCTTTACGAGGGTGCGTATACTGAAAATTAGCTATACGTTTTCTAAATTAGCTATTCTGCTAAGAGCAAAAATTTATAGATAATTTAGATGACACATGTGACGCAAATAACGATTTTTATTGGGAGCTGACATTGGATCCCAAAAAAAAAATATTGTATGAGATGCGGTATCTATATATGTATTGTCTTTGATAGTACTCAAGCCACACACTTTACACGCTATAATAATACTCTACTTGACCTTTTCTTCGTTAGTGATTAGAGTAAAATTCTGTTTTATGACCAAATATCAGCGCCCGTATTTTCGAAACACGATCTGATATTTTTAACTTATGACATTTACATTAATAGACTTGACTCATTCATAGAATATAGTGACTTTAGAAGTATAAACTATTCGCTACTACAAAATGACCACTATAACTATGACTGGAATGCAATTTATAATTTGCCGACAGCAGACTCCCAAATCAGTATGCTACAAGATGGTATAAGTCAATTATTTCATAATTTTGTTCCAGTACGAAGAATCACCATTAAAGCATCTCAAAAGCCATGGTTCAACCGTGACATTAAGATAGCTATAAGTAAAAGAGACAAAGCGTACTGCAAATGGAAAAGGTATAAGACTGAGTTTCACTACAATAAATTTAGAACTTTAAGAAAAACAGTAGTCAGTCTGATTAATTCATCCAAAAGGGCTTATTACACTAATAAATTTCAAAGTGCAATATCTAGCAAACAGAAATGGACAGAAATTCGAAAACTAGGTATTGGAAAACAGAAGCAAGAAACTGATCCTGATGTCGATGTCAATAAACTCAACAAAGAGTTTGTTAAACTATCAGAAATCCCTGAAGTTTTCCATAATACGTACCTGGGTAGTGCACCATACAACGACTGTGATAATAGCTTAAACTTTAGGTGTGTAAGTCAATGTGATGTCCTTGAATGTATTCTTAGAATTAAATCTAGTTCAGTTGGACTTAACTTTAGATGTGTACCCAAAATTTATAAAAACTCTTCTCTCTAAAATCTTGCCCCACTTAACTCATGTGCTCAATACATCACTTACAACTTTTGTATTCCCCGCGATATGAAAATCTGCCAAAATAGTTCCTATCCTAAAGCCAGACAATAACTATCGACCGATAGCTATATTGCCATACCTATCAAAAGTCTTGGAACATCTTATGGTAGATCAAATTCGAATCCACATGTCTGACAATTCGCTGTTAAATGAAAAGCAATCCGGCTATAGGAAGAATAGAAGTAGCACATCAACTATCCTAAATGTGGTAGAAGCATTAAATCTTTTGAAATCTCATCTGTCCAATTGTAGCGTGTGGGTACTAAATATTTTGATATTTGAGATCTGCTCGCTTCCGCGCATTCGACCTGGCTATGGAGGACTCGGGGCGTGCACTTATAGCTCTGCTCTTGCTCAGCTCGTCGGATGGGGTGGGGTTCTTCCTCATCCTACCATAGCGGACACACCACAACAATACTAAGTGCACTGTCAGAAAATATTATGATGGGGAAAATCGACAAGGAGTACATACTAAATCTTAAAGACTCGGACAGACAAGGGACTAATAAAGATAGATAGGCATAGGGGAATTAGCTGGAATTTAACCCCGATCTCTACCCTCCCTACCATGGCAACACCTACAGAAGTTGGTTTTGGGTTGCCCCTACTGCTACTAATAGCTGATATTTAGGGTTGGTTTGGCATTGGCACTTGGTTCGGCGACGGATCCATCAAGAAGACTTAAGATTTCATTTCATAAAAATTATTGCGCATACTTTTATTCTTATCTTCTATTTTCGTATAAGTATCCATTTCTATTCAATTCATTCTTTTCTTTTCATTTAATGTTTCGTTCAACAAGTAGGTTTTGGGTAAATAAATGTAAATGTAAATAGGTAATGTAAATGTAAATGTAAATGTAAATGTAAGGATCGAACATAAATCGTTAATTGTAGGCAACCATGGTATGTATGTTGATTCAGAGATCATTTTTATAAAAGCAAACTTACCAGGCACTGCCGTCATTGAGCTCAAAGATGACTTGCTGCCAAAAATAAAGGGGATTAATATGACCTGTTATACGTACATGCATACTTGGCTTACTAAGGCTAGAATTTATGTTCGATCTTGAGGGCTGTTATCTCTATGCACTTTCGATTACTTACCAAAAATTATTTTATCTAAGTTTATATAACAATCTAGCCATAGTTAATTTAAGAACAAAAAACCTAAGTAATTCATTAAGCAACTAAGTTCGTTGTCTTTCTTTCTGGGTGTAGGAGGTAAATTCACAATCGATGTGGCTTCCACATTTTGGGGAGAAATCATTGACTTGGAGACTTTGAGGGTCGCAGCCTAATTATCCGATAGCCACTTATACACTTCTGGCCACTGTAGCCTCAAAAGGGAAACTTTAAAAGACGTTTGTATGCTTGCTTAAAAAAAAACACAATGGGTCACAGAGCAGCTCGTCATTTGATGGGCAATGCTGAATCCTAGGGTAGATAATCCTCTGGATCGTGCTGATCCAATCCGGCTCAAAATTATAGGGCCTCCAGTTGGCTTGAATTGCTCCAACAAATGCTACTCCACTAGTTCAACACTAGCATATTAATAGCAAGGCACCATCATTAAAGCCTGGCATAAGGAGGCACTGGCACAAGGCACTAAGAAAATAGAGAAATTCGATTTCTGCTAAAACGCTACACTTTTTCCGTACCTGGCCAAAATTAATAAAACACCATTTCACCAAACGCTTTCCGACTGGCACAGCGTATTGAGGAAGGCTCTATCCAATGTAGTGTTAATTCAACAAACCGATTTAGAGTTAAATGCAAATTTTTTGTTACCGCGTGGCCTTCTTGCATAACTTGCACATGGTCAATTTAGAGGAAAAATTAATATTATCTTGTTCAAATGAATTAGGCGTGTGTACTGCTCCAGAGACGCTCGCTCAATGATCACGTCTCCCGAAGCTAAGCTGCTTCCAGCCTATGCTGACTAGCAGGCCGATTTCCGAAATCAAACGAAGCAACGGATCAAGCGTAGGAGGCAACATGATAAGAAACGGTTTAGTCGTACGATATGTTTATCCAAGGTGACCGCCAAACTGTTCTATTTTTGTGTTGTTTCTCCTTTACCAACTCAACCTTTATATCGGCTGCCTAAGACAGCGCACTGCTTTGTTAAAAGAGTTTTTAAGCATATGCCGACGTTACAGTGCAGCGAATAAGTATTCGTCCCAAGCTGTTTGAACCTGGCCTCTACACCATAGGTGTCAAGCAGTTGTTATACAGAATGCCAAATTTGTGTTCATGCTGTACGGATTTGGAACCAGTTACCAAACTTCCTAATATGCATCAGCGGCGCGTTGCAATTTCAAAATGAACGCATAAGTTTGTAACACTTTTATTAAACCTAATACTTGATTTTACCCAAAGGGGAAGCTGTTATTTTCTAAATGGAACAAACTACATTTAAATTTGCAGGCAAGTACAAGCCATACCTAATCTATTTTCTCTCACTGTACGCCGATGGTATTCATAAACTGGACATGCCTCTTGATTCATATTTTTATCCATTTTCATATCCGAACTCGCAATCAATAAATTCATACAAATGCAGCAAAATAATTTGCAACACAAAAAACAAAACGAGAAAATACCAACAGAGAAGTGGAAAATACATTTACCTTAGGTAACTGCAACACCTTGCCATCCATGGCACGAGCATCAGTAGATTTAACTTTTTTGCGGTACATTTCAAACAATAGGAAACTGGAAACGACAATGACGACTGCCAAGTCAGTCAGTCAGTCAGAGAGACAGACAAAACTTTTTCTAACAGAACTCTACTAAAATATGTAAATTCAATGGCATTGCTTTACAGAAACTTTTTAGGGGAAATCAAGTGAGGCGAGGCGAGCCGAGGCGTGGCGAGACGGCACAGACAGGTGTCATTTCAATGTCGGTTGCCATGATTTTTGATTATTGTATTGTACATATACATGCATATATATTTATCATGCTTTATGGCTTAATACACGAATAGACCCTCACAATGGTCAGCATTTGTGTGTGCGAAAACACCTGAATACCAAAAAAGGGCAAAAGGAAAGGAAAATATGATAAAAGTTTTTCTCTTCAATTTTATTTTTATATTTTGCATATTATAAGAAAAGTTTTGAAGCACTTCCACATAATATTATACAAATTGATGGTCATTTTCATTTGTGAAATTCTCTTCAAAAAGAAAAAAAAAAAATTTATTGAGCACATCTGTGGAACTTGTTTTATTTTTTTGGTGTTCGGGTTGATATTTGAAAAGTTTTGGTAGTTAAATAGAAGTTGTGAAATTGTTGGACTGAGAGATTTAGTTTTTCCTCTTTTGGGAATTTGCTAATAGAAATAGTTAATTGGTGGACAATTTTGGGGGCATGCAGTAACGTCTAGTAAGATAAATTGATTTGGATAAGCTCTACTCTCGCCGAATAAAGACAGACACCTACTTTTGCTGGGCTTTCCAGGATGAACAGGTGTCTGGCCATTAAATAAATTAGCATATCTTTTGTCATTTTCCGAATGCCATTTGGAAATAATTTTGGGCCTGAGCCAAACACAGGGAAAAAAGAATGGAAGAAAATCGCAGGACAGCTTTCTCATGAATAACTACTCAGTTGAGATGCTCACAGCCTCCATTACCTCACAGGAATGCGAAGTTTATCAAAACTGAAATCTGGTTAAACCTTCTTTTTCGTCCGGGCCAGACAACATACCTGGTTGTGTCTTAGGGTTTTGCGCTAGTGGTTTATGTTCGTCTCTCAATAATTCGTTTCTACAAACTATATGGAAGGAATCTTTCGTTATACCCCTCCATAAAAAATGAATTCTTCTCTTGCATAAATTTTCATTATAGGTACTGTAACACTGTGATATTAACAAGCGGTTTTTTTCATTCAATAGGTTATCGGTTAAATTAAATTTGGAAATTCTTTTTTTTTGGGTTCTTGCAGTTGTTGTTGTATTCCTGTTCAAAGTTTACCCAACACTTAAAAAAAGGACCATGGTTGCAAAATTTTTTTAAGGACGGATTGTCAGAAAGTGAAAATGAAAAGGAGACTTTGTTAAGAAATGATGTAATTCTGGTGTGAACTAGGATATTTTGAATCGGTCAATAAGTAGCGGAGTTATGAGGTTTCAAAGTAAAAATTTCGAAAATCAACTTTTTTTTCCATTCTTTTGGTCCAAGCTCCGTAATTTTTTGACCGATCATAAATATCCTAGTTCACACCAGAATGGTGGGTATAAGAAGCAATTTAAAAAAAAAGGATTTTGAAAATCGGTCAATAGGTACTCTTTAATTCTTTGCAACCATTTTGGAAAAAGTGGTTCCGAGATAATCGCGCTTAAAGTTTCGACAATTCTTTTCGATGACATACAAACTATTTTTGATTCATTTTACTTGGTGCATTTGGGTGTTAGCTTTTACCGAAAAAAAATTATCAAAATCGGTTAAATTAAATAGTTCTCTAGAAATTTGATTCAAAGTGGGTCAAGACATAGTAAAAAAAATTTCCAAAAATTTTCAAGTAAATTTTTTTTTTCAAAGGAAGAGAACTATAGAACTAACTATAACTATTTTTGAAGATTTTCGACTAATTAATGAAAAAAAATGAATTTCTAAAATACGAGGGTCGATATAAAATTTTCTTCATATGAAAAGGTCGGGAAAAATAATTGTTTTTGTTTATTTCTGTAAAACAGAGTTTCGGATCTGCTTGAAAGTCTTACAGGATGTTTATAAGATATTAAAATAACGTTTAAGCAAATTAAAATAAAAATTTCTGAAGGTATACAGTACCCCTAATTGTTTCCCCTGAATTACTGCTCAAATAGATCTCTATGTATTTGTCGAATCGGTCCCAGCAAGTCTTATTTATTTCAACTCCATCAAAAGAAGTGAATATATTTTTTGGTGTCCCTCAGGAGAATCATCTTGGCCCAATGCTTTTTGTTCTGTTAAGAAATGACCTCCCCCAAGTAATCACCTCATTACACGTTTTGATATCTGCGGATGATGTACCAATTTCTTTATTCTTCAATGGTACTGACTCACAAAATCTTTTACAGAATGATATTGTCACCTACTCTTTAGAGCACAGCAATCCTAAACGCATCCAAACTATGACTGACCTAGGTTTGCTATTCAACCATAAACACTGCTTTATTGACCACATCGGCATAATAGTATATTCCGCTGGGCTCTTATTAAACGCTGGTCAAAGGAATTTGTAATCACAACATCACCAATATTCTGTTTACCTCTCTTGTTCGCCCGATCCTTGAATACTGCTCTTGCGTTTGGTCTCCTCAGTAAGATAAGTATCAAGACCTTATAGAAAGTGTTCAGAACAATTTTCTCTGTTTTGCATTGCGCAGCCTTAACTGAGGCCTCATCGCCCACTACCATCCTTTACTGATAGGCTACGTCTAATAAATGGTGTCATATTCGTACATAACCTGATTAATGGCGATATTGATTCGAGTTACCTTCTCAGCCTATTCCATTTGGTTGTGCCAACAAGAGTTACACGGTCGCATCAACCTATTGCACTTACCATGTGCAGGAAAAATTTCGCGTTGTATGTGCTTATTATAATATCTTTTACCATTTGTTGTCAACTGAATGTTCTCAATATATGAAATCGTATAGTATTATATTGATTTTATCCTCTCCACGCAGTTGAACCTGCCTTCTCCATCCACCGGATGTGAGCCGAGGCATATCAATAAAAAACTCCCCAATCTGCATGATGAAGCAGGTTTTATGCTATGTAACCCTTTAAATGTTGACAGAAAATTGTTAACTATTTCTTTACAATTACAAAACTTTCATTAATAAAAATAATTGTAATAAAGTTATAAAGCGTAAAACTTTTTTAGCAGGCTGAAGGTCATTAAGTTATGATTTTGTCAATATCTTTTCTAAACAAAAAACAATTGAAAATGTTCCCAAAAAATTTTTTGTGGATCGAATGGGCTACTGCCATGTCAGTCGAGGTGGTCATTGACCGAAATTTTGTTCATAAATGAATTACACAAATACAATGAGGGAAGGGGAAAATAAAAATTTTAAATTTATTTTTTTTTTTATATTTTTTTTCTGGGTGGTTTTTTTTTTTTTTGTAATTATTTCCAACCGATCGATCATTTGCTGCAATACAGTGACTTCATAAGCCATTATGACGATGTTATCTGCATACAATAGAAGGCGTACATTTTCTCTTCCCGCTGTTAAGCCGAAACCTTTGAAATTACGGAGATCGTCAAGAAATAGCGCAAACAATAGGGCCGAAAGGAGACAGCCCTGCCTCATTTCGATATTGGTCTCGAATGACTCTCATAGCTCCTTGCCTGTCCAGACTGCCACCTTCGTATTTGCATATATATGCTCCATCACGTTTAGAAATTTGGTCACGACTCTTCCCTGTATCCGTCCTGTGTCCAGGAAGTCATTGTTGACTTCAGCCAGTGAGTCGATAAAGTCCATTAAGGGAATTTATGTTAAATCCTGGTTATACGCGTTTCCAACAAATCACCTGTTGCAAAGTTTCTGATTAAGTAACTTAGTGGGCTTAGTAATGTAAAGACGAGAAAGGCAAGGCTAACTTCGTCTGTGCCGAAGTTTTGATACACTTGAAAACCCATGACAGTGATTGAGAGCGGTAATATTGAGAAAAAAACAGTTTTTCTCATTAAAACCCATTTTTCGACCGATCATTTGTATGGCAGCTACAAGAAGTAGTCATCCGATCCGGTCGGTTCCGACATATTAGCAGTGTGCAGGCAAAAGAAGACTCTGTGCAAAATTTCAGCTTGATAGCTTCAAAACTGAGGGACTAGTTGCGTAGAAGCAGACAGACGGACGGACGTACAGACGGACGGACAAAGCTTAATCGACTCAGGTCGTCATGCTGATCAAGAATATATATACTTTATGTGGTCGGAGATGATTCCTTCTATGCGTTGCAAACTTCTGGGCAAAATTATAATACACTTGTCGAGTGTATAAAAATCTAAAATTGGCTATACAGCTCCAAAGGCGCCAAGCCAAGCTTCTCTCTGGGCTTAGTATATAAAATATCTGTGGCGAATACATTTGTCAAAATTTTTAGAGGCTGAACTTTCATCAGCTGAAAACACGAACTAAATGCTTTAAAGACACTTCCTATTGTTTTTTTTTTTCAATTTTCCCTCGCATAACGCCTGCTCTAATACTGCTCTTAATTCAAGTTACTCAAATTTAAACTTGAATTGAGCCTTTTGAAAAAAAAAAAACGCAACTGTAAAATGTTTTCCCCTTTTGCCTTCGTTAAAAAGAATACTAATTTCCTTTGCACCAAAAAATTGATTTGATAATTTTGAAAACTTTTTTCCGACAAACAAATCTCACACATGAGCGCATTTTGATGCACAAAAAAATAACGCAATTCATTCACAGAGACCAAGAAACCGGTTTTGACATGCGGTTAAAAAGTGCAAATCGTCTGAAATGAATGCCTAAAAATGCATAACTCAATGCACAGAGAAAAACATAGCCAGATAACTGGTCTATATGGATTGCATCAACAAAGAGACGTAGTCTAAATTGCGATTTTACCAACATTTTGGCGTTGTCTAAAAAAAAAAACAAACGAAAAGGCAAATGTGTTCAAGTGAAATAAATTACTTTATGCGCTGCCAACAAAAACCCACAAAGCGAAATAACAAACAAAATGAAATAAGAAACAGAGCCACAGAAAAAAACAAACAACGCGCGTAAAATAAATAAATAAAAATGCAAACTGATTATGCATGGCGGAAAAATCCGATTTTTACAAAAGGCTGCAGCCGCATCAGACACGCCTCCCGCGCAGCTTCAGCTTCATGTATGCCACACCCACAACTAAACTGTGAAAACAGCAGCCCAACAATCCACAGCACAAATCACAACAAAAAGCGTAAAGTAACAAAATGGAAGGAACAAAAAATTTGCATTTTAATGCGCTTCACTTGTTTTGCGAACAAACGAACAGCCAAAGAGAAGTTTTCCTCACTTTTCTTTCTGTCAGTATGCTGAAACGGGGGTAGGTGGCAAATGGATAATGGGGGGTTGAGAGGTGCGGGAGGGTTGAAAAAGACAAATGCAGATACAAGAGACACATGTAGGCAATGCAGGAATTTTTCTAAATGTTTGCATAGAAGTGTTGAAATATTTTACTTACGCAGCTGAGCAACATCTGTTGCCCGGAAAAGTATGCTACAGAAATGCAAAAAAATTATTTCATCGACACAGTTCCCAGCAAACATTTTTTGTCGCAGAACATAAGAATGCGATTCTTTCTGTAAGCTTCGCTTTACTCTAGCGATATCGCACTAGTCTTATTTTAATTTCAAATATGGTTTATAACCCAACTACAGACAACATAAAGGGCCCATTCCTCTTTTTATACCCGTTACTCGTAGAGTAAAAAGGGTATACTAAAGTCGTGCAAATGTATGTAACCGGCAAAATGAATCATTTCCGACCATATAAAGTATATATATTCTTGATCAGCATCAACAGACAAGTCGATATAGACATGCCCGTCTGTCTGTCTGTCCGTCTGTCTGTATGAACACCTAGATCTCAGAGATGGTAAGAGATAGAGGCTTGACATGTATGGGACAAATGCTTCTTTTATCTGCACGCAAAAGAAAAAGATCGGTTGAACGGTTCTCAAGCTGTGAGCAAAAAATTGAACCAAGAGCGTAAGTTAAAGTCGGCTCTTACCGACTTCGATATACCCGTTACTCATATAAAAAAACATGTTTAACAGTGTTCCTGCGTTCCTTTGGGTGACCATCCGAAAAGGGTGCAAGTTTTAGGTATCCGTTTAAAATATGTTGAAAGTTCTTAATAAATTGACTTAGGATATTCTTTAAATCGATCCCTTCTACAAACATGATGGTCTGATTCAGTTCCGGTTCAGGCTAGAGAGGCTAAACACTTGGAGAGAGTCCAAACCGAACCTGCTCTATGTAGTCCCGATTAGTACCGGTTTGCAGCCTTGATTAAAACAGATACAAAAAGCTACACAGAGATTATTTCTGACCCTATGAATATTCTCAATCGGCATCAACAGACGAGTCGATATAACTAGAAATAGACAGACGGGGTAACGACATTGCTCCGAGGTCATATCTCCGCCGCGTTTCAAACGACATATCTCCGCGCGGAGATATGACGCTTTAAAACGACGTAACTCCGCTCGGAGATATGACGCTTCAAAATGACATAACTCCGCGCGGAGATATGTCGTTTGCAACATGGCGGAGATATGTCGTTTTGAAGCGTCATATCTCCGCGCGGAGATATGTCGTTTGTAACTCGGCGGAGTTATGTCGTTTAAAAGCGTCATATCTCCGCGCAGAGAAAAGTCGTTTGAAACAGATGTTGATGCCATCTGTTTAAAAGGATTAAAGTATAAAAAAAAAGTTAAAAGTTACAAATATTTAGTGGAAAATTTTGTTTTAGCAATAAAAAAAAATTTTTTTGTGGTTTTTGCGAATAAAATTTTTTTTTGACACATAGGAAGCTCATTAATTATGAAATTATTTTTTCGCAGTCGAAAGAGTATATCCTATAGTTTTCGTTTGAATAATCGGGTTAAATTTTCAAAACTTTTTAGATTTTAGAGATAATTATAAAGAAAACAACATAACCAATTTTGTTTACATTCAACAATTTTCGTTATTCCTTATCGCTACTTTCACTTGAATTAGAGTACTCCTCTTCAGCATCAGGTATAGTTTCTCAAAGATCTAAAGCTGATTTTGGCATTTCCTGTCTCTTAAAATGCCTCGATACTAGAGGATCCGAGGTAATGAACATTCTATTCAGAAAATCGAGGTTGCACTTGTTCCGACTGCATTTTCTCGAAAAATGTTTTTTGTAAAGCTTGAAATCTTTGTTTCGTCCTTCCTGGGCCTCCTCTGTTAATTGACCAATTGGGAGCAATGCATAATTAATTATTTCCGGGCCATGAATAAAAAATTTATGCAAACAGTACCAAGGGTACAAATTTACAAAATGCCTAACAGTCTCCAAGACTATATTAATATTATAGATGCATAAAACAACTATTAATATAAGGTGCATTCTTTTAAGCAAATCGATGTCTATCTTAGTTATCTCTGCAGTCAATTCTGCGTTTTGAAAAAATACCCTAGCAGTGTTACCATCGTTACTACTTACAAATCCAGGTTTTGGGATATCAATTAGTAAGCCTAGGTTTTCCTTGAATTCGTTCTGAATTTGATTTTTGTTTGGGCAACAATTTCTTTGTCCTCTACCGATCTGGCTAGCCACCTTCTTATAGGCACCATATTATAGGCAGGCAATAACATTACTAAATTAAACACTGCCTGCTTCATTTTCCATGGTTGTTTATAGAAAAGAATTTTTAAATTTAGTATACTCCCAAATATCAAGAAAGTAATCAAACCAAACAGATGCTAGAACAGCTGATTAATGGCAATTATACTTTATGTCCAACAATTAAAAAAAAAATGTAGTTTTTCGGACCTTTTTCCAAAAATTAAAAAAAATATTTTGTATGAAAATTTTATTTATACTAATGAACTAAGAATAGTCAAAAGTTATACTTCCAATCGCCACATATCCGCATAAAAGTTTCATATTCATGAAAAACGATTACGAACATACATTAAAGTGCCAATTTTATGAATTCCTTAAAATCGAGTTCGAAAGGAGAACTTTAAATGCGTGTTGTGGGAGAACCAAATATGCTAGACTAATTTTCTTTTTTGAAAAAAAACTGAATCATCTTTTAAGTTGCATTTAAACTTTTTTCCATATATATAAAAAAAAATAAATTAATTTTGGCGCGGAATTGGCTCTAGTCGCCCCAATGTGCGGCGGATATATGTCGTTTGTAACTCGGCGGAGATATGTCGTTTTGAGGCGTCATATCTCCGCGCGGAGTTATGTTGTTTTAAGGCGTCATATCTCCGCGCGGAGTTATGTCGTTTTAAAGCGTCATATCTCCGCGCGGAGATATGTCGTTTGTAACGCGGCGGAGTTATGTCGTTTCAAAACGACATACCTCCGCTCGGAGATATGTCGTTTTTAACACGGAGATATGTCTTTGACACGCGTGTCGATCGCCATTGATCACGGCGTCGGAGATATGTCGCTATGCCAGACAGACGAATATGAATGAACAAACCGATCTCAGAGAGGGTAAGTTCTAGGTAAGGGCAGATTACCTCCCACAATATTGTTGATAGATGGGTCATAGTACAACTTTGTACCTCCACTTGACATATTCAGTAATTTATTATAATTTATCAGCTCGCCATAAGATTGTTAAATATCGAACAAACAATAGTCTAGTTATGAGCACAGTAATAATCGGTGCCGCAGCGCAGCAGCAGCACTGCTTTCAGCTGCAACTGCGTATACAGAGTATATTATTGTCGGGCTTGTACAACTTTCTTACTTGTTTTTCTCTGCGTCTACATGGCTGACTTCTTTAGTTGGGAAACACACTTCCCACATTCGCCGGACTTGGCTCCGCGGGACTATTACCTAGCAAGCGCTACAAGAAGTTCGATTCTATTCAAAAGTCATTAACTTTCATTCCAAACGAATTTACGGTCTTAAGGCACTGGATCGAAATGCTTCTTGGTATTGGAAGACGTTGTACTGATTCACTTGGTATTTATTTTAAATAAAATTATGCCAATATATAATATAAATTTTACAGTCATTATTTAAAAAAACTACTGTTTTACTCTTAAGACCTGCGACTCAGACACACATTTTAGCGCATAAATAGACAGTCTCAAATATGCTGCCAAAACTATTGGCCTTCAGCCAAAGGTGGCGCTTTCTCGTGTCAGCCGAATCGTAAAATTACCATCAGCTAGGCGACTTAATATAATTGGGTCAATTCTATTTTTCGTCTTTTATTAAAGTATTTGCCAAAACGCTTATATGTACGTAAGTATTTACTTATGTCAGTGTGACAACCGCAAGGCGTACACAATTATTTTGCCAACAATTTTTGGAGTTAAACTTGCCAACAGCCACAGCAGACCAACAAAGCCCAAGTCGTTGGGCCAAAAAGTTTTTGCAGCCGTTTGCCTAGAACTTCTGTCGAAGGGTTTTCCATGCAGCTGAGGTCCTAGAATTCAGACATTCATAAGCCTTGGAGTTCGATAAGGCATTAGAAATCTATAAAGTTTATTTTGTCTTAAGGGAGTTGGCAAACGGACAGTCGACAGCTTGCCTCTAACTAGGCGTATACTCTCGCACTCTCAAGTGCAGGCAAAAGTTTTGGCTGCCGTTGACACCGACAGTAGACGGTAGACAGAATCAAACTATGAAGACGGAGAAGTCCCAGAGACATGTAGCTTGTTGCTTTACTGTTTGCTGATTAGTTTTGGGTTATGGCTTTTTGAGTTTGACGTTAATTGATAGTTGACAGCCAACCCTGGTTATTTTATGTTGGAGAATAATGAAAATTTTACTATTTGCATTTCTTAATTTGAACTCAAGACTTCATGTTGTCTTGCAATAAATTAGTATGATGCTGAAACATCGGCACAAACTTAATTGGACTGATTAAGAAGCGAATGCCTGAATAGTGCATAGTTTCCATCTCATTAATGTGCCCAGCGTATTTCTAAACTTAAATGAGCAAAAAAATAAAATAAAATTTTCAGAACTAGATAAAACTTTTTTACGCCTTTCGCTAAGATGAGGAGCAGCTTCTAGTGTACTTGCTTCATTTATGTTTTTGATTTGGTGAATTGGTTGAGATGCGAAAACCTTAATGTCTTCGATAGCTTTTTGCGCTGAGTTGTGAACTCGTGCCATCGATATTTGAAAAATATTTGCTGCAGAAGCACGAAGGGAATTAAAATAAAAGAAACGATGAGATAATCAGTAAGTAGCTTGATGTCGAGTTGGTAATAAGGAATAATGGAACATGAAAAAGCAAGTTAAAGGGAAATAAAGGATATCAAATTTATGATGAAAGGATAAATAAAAGTAATAGGGATTAAAAAAGAAAAGAAGAATGAAAACAAGCAAAAATTGATCAAGTTTTAAATAATAAATAAAAGGTAGATGAAAAAGAAAAAACAAAATTGAGGCAAGCTAACTTCGGCTCGACCGAAGTTTATATACCCTTGGAGCTTGATATATGCCTGACAGTTTTTATGGGAGCTATACTATATAGTGGTCCGATTTCGACAAATCTTGTTGAGATTATGTAAAGTCATCGAAAACTTATAAATACGAGCGTTGGGAGCGATAACATTGAAAGCATACAAGTTTTTCTCACTAAAACTAGTTTTTCAACCGATCGTTCCTATGGGAGCTATATGCTATAGTCATTCGATCCGGCCGGTTCCGTCAAATGTGCAGCGTATTTGTACCAAAAGACTTCGTGCAAAGTTTGGTTAAGATAGCTTTAAAACTGACGGAGGAGATAGCATAAAAACAGACGGACAGACGGACGGACGGACAGACGGACGGACAGACGGACATGGCTATATCAACTCAGATCGTCATGCTGATCAAGAATATATATACTTTATGTAGTCGGAGATGCTTCCTTCTCTGCGTTACAAATATCTGGACAATTTCAATATACCCTCTCCAGGGGTATAATAATATCTGATTATAGGAGAAATGTACTCGTGAATAGTGAGCTATATTTTGTATAGCCGGCTCGAGGTCAGTGGTTTGACGTGCTCAATTTGTATAAACAAACGCGAGTATTGGTACTTCAATATATTTCGGTGCTGTATGAATATAACGCAACAGAATAAACCATTTTACACTATCATGATTATATATATTATTATTATACCGCCCAGTTCCCTTTCAGATTCCATCCACATCCCACCCAGATCTTACCCAGATCCCACCCAGATCTCTTCTAGATCCCTTCCAAGATCCCACCCAGATACCGCCCAGATTCCCATCCAGATCCCACCCAGATCCCACGTAGATCCCACCCAGATCACACCCTTATCCTATACAGATCCCTCCCAGATCCCACCCTGAACTATGTCAGATCTCGGCCAGCTCCCACCCAGATCCTTTTCTAAATCCCACACAGATTCCACCCATATCGCTCCTAAATTCCACCCAGATCCCGCCCAGATAAAATTCCACCAAAATCCCTCCCACATACCACCAAATCCCACCAAGATCACACCCAGATCTTTCTCAGAACCCACCCAGTTGCTCCTCTTCAGCTTCTTTCCTACCTCTTCGCTTCCCCTCTCTGACCATCCTCTTGTGTGAGTGTTTGCCGAGAAACTCCACAAATCAAAACAACACAATATATGAATGACGTCAGCGTCGCGTGACGCTGAAATCAAATTTTACTCCTACTAAAATTGTCCGTACCGAAATTAAAGATGTTTCACATCAAAAAAGAACGAAAACCTAAACTTTATATATACAGACGAATCATAATCTAACGGAATTACAACCCTTGCCATTACAACCGAACAAGAACCCTTAAAGTCATGCTTTCTACCACACTACTCCTCTGTATTCCCCTCTGAAATCATCGCAATCGTCGAAGCATTGCAAATACTGAAAAACAATAGAGGGAAATATTGCATCTGCTCAGATTCACTCTCCGCTATAGACGCAATAAGCAACATCAACAACACCGAACATTAAACATCCCTAGCACGACACATTCTTACAAAATCGTTCCCAAAATTCCAACTTCTTACCTGGACATACAGGCATAAAAGAGAACGAGTTAGCTGATGCTACGGCAAAAAACCCAGCTAATCAACCTCTACCATAAGCGAAAACATAAGCATACAAGACATTAAAAAATACTTAAGAAACTTACACCTAACCAAAATTCAATCCAACTTAAACGAGACGTCCAACTGGTATCAGAACATAAATCCAAACGTACCCAACACCTACAACCATTTAAAACCAGTCAACAAAATCTCTCCCGAATGGACCAAATTAAAATAACACGCCTTCGACTTGGACACACAAATACAAATGTGGACACATCGGATGGACGCCGATAAAAAAGTTAACTGATACCATTTTAAACGATTACTTTTAGCATGTACATAATAAATTAAAAATTCTAAAAATGTTTGATCATGTTTTAACCTCTGCGAAAAGCCTTCAAAGTTTCCACAAATATTACGTGTACGACACGAAGAGCAAGAACGTGGCCCAACAAGGGCCTTGGCATGAACACACGGACATTCTAGTCAGATATTACCATGCAAACCATTTTGAGTGACCATTTGCACTACCATGAGTAATTCGCTAAACTCAAGAGACCGCTCCGTGTACACCGTTTTGAATCAGTGATAGAGAGCCTGAGTCCGGAACGAAGTAGGAATTGAAGACTATACAGGAAAAGAACTTTGGAGCATGATTTTAAAATTGGAAAAAGTTACCACACGTGTAATGCATTGGGTTGTCTTCCTCTGTGGGGAATAAAATGAATTTACAAGAATAAATAAAGATTTTTTTTAATTTATGAACAAATACCCGGAATTTTTTGCCCACAGTAATACGCATTCTTTTTTGATCCTCAAAGAATGGGAATTATCAAATGATAGTCTATTTATGTATAAGCAGCACAGTAAAAATAGAATATGCGCAGGATCGGCTGCAGCACTTCAGTTCCGTTCGTGTGGGCCTAACTTCAAAGATATCTTCATAGCCTCTTAGAGTACGGCTAAAACTTGTTTTTATCTAGAAGTGAACATCGCAGTATAGTTGAAATTTTGCCGTTATATACGATTTCCCATAAATATAATTTACATATTGTGTTGGTTATATAGAAAACAAATTTTTCAATGGTCGTGGAACCCTTTTGTGAAATGTTATGACATCAAACCAAATCTACGCCAACTATTTTAAAATTAAACATTTAGGCAAGGGCATCAGTACGTATGAGTGATAAACTTTGAATCCAAATCGCAGACCCTAAAACAAATTTTTTCTTCAAAAATTTTTTTGCTATGCCTTTTTTACATAAATATGCATCGTTTATGGGGGTATCAGAATGGTCTTACATTTTTCCATATATAAAATGTCCGACCTTACGGTCACGTAATGGCTCCAACTTATGGAACAACATATTCGAAATGTCCGCCTTGAGGCTTGCTAAAAAGGTCAAAGACTAACGCATTGTCATGCATCAACTAATTTGCATGCGTTGAATTGTCTTTGCTTAACGGGAATATAAGCTCACTTTTCTAATAAGCACAGAATTATTTTACCCATCTTTTACAGTAATCTAAGCAAATATCACAATCCTAAGACCCATTCTTCGTTTCGGCTTAGCCTTCAACTATTACAACATCGGAAAAATCTTTGCTCTACTCACTCGCTCACCCAGTCGCTCACTTGCTCACTCGCTCAGTCGCCGACTGCACAAGTAAAGTGTTTGTTAGCGCATTATGCTGACTTAGATGCTGGGATTCACACGCCAACCAACCACTTTTACTTACTGCTCCAGCTCCAGCTCCCTCTCCCCTTCTCAGCTTCTTTGTTTGCCAAGTGGCGTGCTGACAGCCAAAAAGGATTTTCGTTGGCCGTTGCCAAGGCTTAAGCCTTAAAGCCAAAAAGCTAATTTTACTTTAAGATTCTCCAAAGCCAAGACAAGGACGTTGGCCCAGTAACTGCTGCATTTCCATCTGGGGACGTTATCCGTTTGTGATTAGGTGCCATGACATGCAAATGTGAACTCGGCCAGCTCACTGGCCAAATTTATGCACCGACATTTTCCCGAAGAAAAAAAAATAACAAATGTGATCCTACCTGCTGTTTCCACCTGCTCGGTTTGGAGTTGTTGGAGTTGTAATGAAAACTTTGTCCCACAAAAAATGTTCTTGCTCAAAATAATAAGTATCATAATTTCCAAGGGTTGTCAAAAAACTCTTTTAATTTATGTTTGCCATTTCCGACCGAAGTCCAAGTCCAAGTCTGGCTAGAAAATCAACATAAATAAGCAAAAGTTGTTCAGGCTGGGAGTCTGAGACTGAATCAGGGTCTCAGAGTTGAGAACTGAAGGAAAAGGCAACCTCTTTTTGGCACTGGACCCGTCCAAAGGACCAAGTTTGTCTTTTGCTAGTATGTGTGTGTGTGTGTGTCATTTGTTTGCCTGGCGTTGTGTTTATGGCAAGTTGGCAACTCTGTTACAATTGCGCCTAATTTCATGCCTTACTTTGGCTGGCAAACAAATGTTGTTGCATACTTTCAGGTAAATAACTTTATTAAAATAATGACAAGCCAGAGCACAGACTGCGTGCCCGACTGCCTGGCTGGCACAGTCTGTTGCTTGCGGTGACATTGACTGCGGCAGTCAGGGGCGTAGTTAAAACCAACAGGAGGCTGACAATAGGATGAAGCTGTTCGGTAAACCAACACACGAGGTTGCGAGGACTAGTTAATAAAATGTAAACTTAAACTAATTCGAAATGCAAGCGTTATGCCCAAATCTCTAGACTTTTTGTTACCTGTATGCGAGGAAACATAAAGGATTTAAATGTACATAACGTCGGAATAAAAGGGCAAAATGAAAAAAACAGGTCTCAGCATTCCCAACGCTAATATTTGGTTTATAATTAATAAAGTAGCCGAAAATAAGTCCCCAAAAGATAAAATGAAAGGAGGCCCCAAATTTGAGGAGTTATTTCATAATGAAATAATATCCCAATTTGAAGTACGAAATAAGGCACCACTGCGATGAAATTGGGCTCTGAAAAATGATAAAAGGCCCCAATTTCATATGAAATAACAACCCAATTTCCAAAATGAAATAAGATTTTTTTTAATATTTATCAAGCTTATTAAAAATGCCAACATCAGTCAGATCGGATGTATATATCTTATGGCTGCCATAGGAATGCTGAATTTGGTTGCGGTATAATATACTTTGAAAACTCTGGTCACCCTAATCCAAAACACAATTCAATTAATTATTGCATTCGTACGGCAGCTATATAATATAGTCATCCGATCTGCGTGATGTTGACATATTTGAAAAGCTTGATAAATACGATGTACACGTGCCAAGTTTCAGCTAAATAGCGTTGAAATTGACTGCTTGGCAAAGCTTTCTTTAAGGGCATCTTTTTATTAGTTTATAACTTCATAAAATAATATCTTTTAAACTATAAAAGTCCCCATCTTTTTGAAAACACCATAGTTAAGGTAATGTTTAGGCCAATAAATTGTGCATCCTTAGAAGCTATGGTGGTTAACACTGAGAAAAAATGTTATATAAATTTTAGCCATAATTACTTGATATTTTTTAGTAATTTAAAAATGTATAAAATTATGATTTGAGTAGATACTGTAAAATA
This sequence comes from Lordiphosa clarofinis, assembly GCA_018904275.1. Lineage (NCBI taxonomy): Eukaryota > Metazoa > Arthropoda > Insecta > Diptera > Drosophilidae > Lordiphosa > Lordiphosa clarofinis. The sequence continues at coordinate 147,305 of JAEIGQ010000156.1, read as the reverse complement.
CATTTCACTTATATCAACTTGAGACCTGTCTGATAAACTAAACCTGAGAAATCCCGTTTTTAAAAAACCCATTTTTGAAATTGTTTAAAAAATTAACAAACATTAAGTGGATATTTAAAGGTATCGGAAAAGAACCTCAACAACACGAGCTAAATAGACAAAATCATATAAATCAGTGACATATATTCCCCAGTACTCTGAAACACTCGCCAAAGCTGACCTATACGACATGGATCAAATCCCAATAGCCCACAAGCCAACGTTCACCTTGGCTGCTCTGTTTAACAATATGAAGAGACAAAAATATTTTAATATACCATGCGCTGGAGATGGCACCAACGTATGTAACAAAATATATGTTGGAACGACAAAATCAAAGCATAAGACGAGAATATTTGGACACAAGAATGCGGCCCACTGTGCAGAGAGCGGACATTCTCCTGATTTTGATGCCACAAGTGTTCTACTGCAAGAGCGCAACTGCAATAAGAGATTTACTCTGGAGATGTTGTACATCATTAATACACCAACAAATACTACACCCAAAAAAATGTTCATCAATATCAACGTGTTTCAAACACGTGTCTCAAATTGAAACTGAAACTAGTATCATTTTTTTTGTATTAAAGTAAACCTAGAAAGTATTACCTTCAAACTTAGAATTTTAATTTGATGCGCAGAAGTATTATTTTAAAACTAATCAATTTTTTATTAGTTCGAAAATTCGAAGAATGTATGAATTGTAAAACTTAGCATGCCGCAGCTGGCTATGCTTGACATGTCACATTTTGTGATTTAATTTTTGTGCAAACAATTCTTTACTTAGCTAAAAGAAAAGGGTACGGAGGACCCTCTACCATACGACATGATGAAGATAAATAAATGGATTTCAACCATATTTACAAGGTGAGTATAAGCAGATGAGTATTAATGTTGTTGTCGTAGTTTTCAATCAAATGTAAATAACAAATGTAACTCTTTAGTCAGAATACATAACAAGCCACAATGCAGCTGTGGCTGTTTCAGCGCTTTAAAAGAAAACATATAACGCGAGAGGCTCTAAACCTTGAAACCTTCTCTGAAGACGTGGCAGGGTTCCCTTAGAAGAGAGCGCGTGTGACTTTGTCTCTCTCTAACAAACAGTAATGCATAACTTCGGCAAGCACTCGGTGTGAATTGGGAAGTATGTTCGTGTCCCAGAGACTATGGCTTGGGAACTCTGATGTGCGGGTTCCTTCAAGAGGCTCACCAATATAGTGAATTCTGATTAACCAACATTTGCTTGGGCACGAGGCATGCAGTGAGAGACCGTAGGCGAGTGACGAATTCAATTTATTATTGTAAATAAATTACATTTTAAAGAAGTTTGAAATAAAAAACAATTTTATAAATGTTATATTTTATTTTACTGGCTGTTTATAATGAACCGAATTTATACTTTAATATTGACAAGAAATAACATTAAATTTATTAAAGCTAGTGTCAAAATGAAACAAAAAGTTTGATAGTTGAATTATCGCATTAATAAGACCTAGTGTGAAATTGAAACAAAAATATTAATACAATAAAGTGTCTACCTGATACACGTTAGTATCAATTTAAAATCCTCGAACTATCATGTTAATACTTTCGAAGATATCAATTTGATACTTGGAGTACTAGAGAGAATTCGATACTCAATAGTTTAAAATTGATGTATAAATCGTGTCACTGTGATGACAACTTTTTTTTTGAGTGTAGACAAAAACGAGAGCGCAAGTTAAAGTCGGCTCTAACCGACTTCGATTGGCGGGAGGGGGCGTGGCCAAAATTTGAAACAAACTTGATCTGCGTGCAGATAAAAGAAGCATTTGCCCCATACATGCCAAACCTCTAACTCCTACCATCTCTGAGATCTGTTTGTTCATACGGACGGACGGACGGACAGACGGACGGACAGACGGACATGGCTATATCGACTCGGCTGTTAATGCTGATCAAAAATATATATACTATATATAAAAAGAAAGTAGGTTTTTTTTACACCACTTATAACTCAAGAACGGCAAAACAGATTTGGGTGAAAATTGGGAGGGAGGTAGCTTAGAGCCAGGAGACGGACATAAGATACTTTTTATCCCGTTCGACAGCGTTCCCATGTGGAACAATCGCGGTTTTTTGTTTCTCATCCGATCAAGCTCAAACTTATTTTCAAAGATCTATATGAAAATTCAACTACAACTGCATACCAATCTTCCGGAAAATTCACCCCCATTGGGTGGAAAGTGGGTGGTCAAGATTGTATGGGCGAAACTTAAGTTGCCAGCGACTAGCTCCAAACTCATTTTCAAATTTACATATAACAAAACATAAAAAAGTGACTTTCAAATTTTGGAAAATTTATCCCCAAAGTGGAAAAATTCGCGGAAAACTGTTGTATGAAACTTTTTTGTTTTTCATCCGATCAAGTTCAAACTTATTTTCAAAGATCTATATGAAAATTCGACCACAACTGCATACCAATCTTCCGGAAAATTGGGTGGAAAGTGGGTGGTCAAGGTTGTATGGGCGAAACTATAGTTGCCAGCGATTAGCGTCAAACTCATTTTCAAAATTACACATAACAAAACATAAGTTGTAAGCATAGTACGCGAAGTGGTCTGTGGGCAAGTGGGTGGGATGTGGGTGGAATGTGGCGGTATGTGGGATGGATGTGGGTGGGATGTGGGTGGCAAGTGGGTGGAATGTGGGTGGGATGTAGGTGGGAAGTGGGCGGAAAGTGGGTGGGATGTGGGCGGGAAGTGGGAGGGATGTGGGTGGGATGTGGGAGGGATGTGGGTGGAATGTAAAAGGGAAGTGGGTGGTTTTTGGGCGGGAAGTGGACGGGAAGAGGGTGGGAAATGTGTGGAATGTGGGTGGCATGTAGGTGCGAAGTGGGCGGAAAGTGGGTGGGATGTGGCGGTAAGTGGGAGGGATGTGGGTGGGATGTGGGCCTGAAGTGGGTGTGCGTTGGTTCTATACTGTTGAATGCGCGGCGAAGCGTGACGGGCTATTTACTAATGAAACAAAAGTATTCTTCCATGGTTGTCTATTAAAACTGACACGCGGACGAAGTCGCGGCGGGTTTTGCTAGTATATTATAAAGTCGGAAATGATTCCTTCTTCCTGTTACATACTTTTGCACAAACTTAATATACTCTATGTACCTTTGGTACAGAGTAAAAAATGTTGCATACTTTTCGGATGTTCACCCTAAGGAACGCAGGAACACTGTTGAACATGATTTTCATGAGAAACGGGTATATCGAAGTCGGTTAGAGCCGACTTTAACTCACGCTCTCGTTTATTGTGGAGCCTTTCTTTTTAGAGCAATTAATAATTGTGCAAATCTAAAAATTCTATTTTAATTTTAAATCGGCGCGACAAAGCCTTAAAGTTTTGACAACCGCGTTATCTGTAACGTGACGTGTTGTAGGACGAATTGGGGGTGAAACAAAATCGATTTTCGAAAAATAAAAAATTTTTGCACGAATTAGTCTAAATCGTAAACCGCAAAAATAAGTAGCAGGAGAACTTGTAATTGACAATAGCAAAGTTAAAGAGCAATGCAACTATAAAGATTGTTATGATAATGAAGGTTGCTCATGTAAGGTAAATAGCGAATCTCAAGGGGACCAAAAAAAATTACTTAATATTAGTAACTAGCAAAACCCGCCGCGACTTCGTCCGCGTGTCAGTTTTAATAGACAACCATGGAAGAATACTTTTGTTTCATTAGCAAATAGCCCGTCACGCTTCGCTGCGCCTTCAACAGTATAGAACCAACGCACACCCACTTCAGGCCCACATCCCACCCACATCCCTCCCACTTACCGCCACATCACACCCACTTTCCGCCCACTTCGCACTTACATGCCACCCACATTCCACACACTTCCCACCCTCTTCCCGTCCACTTCCCGCCCAAAACCACCCTCTTCCCTTTTACATTCCACCCACATCCCTCCCACATCCCACCCACATCCCTCCCACTTCCCACCCACATCCCACCCACTTTCCGCCCACTTCCCACCTACATCCCACCCACATTCCACCCACTTGCCACCCACATCCCACCCACATCCATCCCACATACCGCCACATTCCACCCACACTCCACCCACTTGCCCACAGACCACTTCGCGTACTATGCTTACAACTTATGTTTTGTTATGTGTAATTTTGAAAATGAGTTTGACGCTAATCGCTGGCAACTATAGTTTCGCCCATACAACCTTGACCACCCACTTTCCACCCAATTTTCCGGAAGATTGGTATGCAGTTGTGGTCGAATTTTCATATAGATCTTTGAAAATGAGTTTGAACTTTATCGGATAATAAGCAAAAAAGTTTCATACAACAGTTTTCCGCGGATTTTCCGACTTTGGGGATAAATTTTCCAAAATTTGAAAGTCACTTTTTTATGTTTTGTTATATGTAAATTTGAAAATGAGTTTGGAGCTAGTCGCTGGCAACTTAAGTTTCGCCCATACAACCTTGACCACCCACTTTCCACCCAATGGGGGTGAATTTTCCGGAAGATTGGTATGCAGTTGTTGTTGAATTTTCATATAGATCTTTGAAAATGAGTTTGAGCTTGATCGAATGAAAAACAAAAAACCGCGAATGTTCCACATGGGAACGCTGTCGAACGGGATAAAAAGTATCCTATGTCCGTCTCCTGGCTCTAAGCTACCTCCCTACCAATTTTCAGCCAAATCTGTTCTGCCGTTCTTGAGTTATAAGTGGTGTAACTAACACGACTTTCTTTTATATATATAGATATGGAGAAGAACAGGAACTTGGTAATAAAGAAGATGGACTGTAATTTTGTATGCAATTCAGTACATGGTAATACCCCCATAATCGTTTTCGATCTACTGCTCTGTGTATCAGCCCTAGTCGAACTTTATGTATTCTACTTGTATGTGGGGGGCACTCAACTTTTACTGAAGCTTTTGCTCCTGCTGCTCTTGTAGCTACTGCCATTTGGCATAATGCACAACGAGTTTTATGTCTGCAGCGAGCGCCCCGAAAATGTGACGCTTCTAATTATGAAACTAAGCAGCTTGTGATTTGTTCAAGCGTGAAAATGGCTGTCGACAACAGGCGGAACGGGCCAAGGCGGGGCGAGCACGCAAAATATTATGGCAACTTGTAAATAAGCCGCAGCTGCCGTCGCAGGTCAGGACCAAAAACAGCAGCAGCAGCAGCAGCGGCAAAGCCAAAAGCAAATTTTCCAAAAATTTATGCAAAATTATTTCGTAAAGTTTGCGTTGTTCCATCGCCCATTTTTTGGTGGCAAAAACTGCCACGGTTAGGGCAGCGGCAGCGGCAGCGGCAACGTCGACTGATGCTGCTTAAGCCTTTTGATGATGGCTCCAGCTTCTCGTCCTCTTGGTTGGTTGGCTGGTTGGCTCACTGGTCTCTGCTTGTTTTGAGTTCATCGCCATCGTCGTCGTTGACGTCGACAAAGTTTAGCATTTTGCGCGACAAAGTGGCAAACAGTTTAGCAGAGTTTACGACAACAGAGGCGCTTGTCGCTTTGCCGCTTGGCGTTGCGTATACGCCGCGTTGGCCCCGGCAGAGTTTATGTTTGCCTGAGTGTGGACTGTTTAATAGCAGCTGCCATGCGGCCATGATGCTAATTACACTTGCCATTTAAGTGGTTGCACCAAATGACGCTGCCAGAGCGTATTTTTAACATGGGGCGATGGTTGGGATGAAATGGGAAGAGATTGTAAAGGTGACAGGTTGGTCAACTTCAAGTGGGTTGCCTTTCGTTGGATAATGCCAGGCTTAAAGATATGACGCGTTAATGAGCAGCTCTCATCTGGATGGGAGTAACGTAGAAGCGAATAATCAGTTGCAATTATTTTAGTATAAACATTTATAAGCTTACATGAAACTAACACAAATTTATGAATTTAAGGAATGAATTTCTTCATATTTTCCCCTATACTTTTCTCGGCTTAGCTTAATTACTTCTCGAGCTAATTTATTTTTAATAATTGAAAAAAAGTTCCAGTAGAACCACGTAAGAGTGTTGCAGTCGAGTGCTTCTACTGCAAAATAGCCTGTACCAAATAATGTTATTCCTATGGCTTTCACAAAATTTTTTTGAAAACTCCACTTTATGTCCGATTTCTGTATTTGGGGGCTTATTTAAAAGTAACAATTTTGTTCAAAACTTGTCTAAAACAAGACACGCACAACACCACAAAGGAGGCTGGAGGCTATACTGTCGTATAGCGCTATTTCATGAATACCAATTCAATCTTCAGCTGTCTCTGCCTGTCCTTAGTGTGTTGGCAGAAGTTACCTCATGACAGAATTGCTAACATTTTGATACTTATCCCGTCGAACATTTCTTTCGCCTGCGCGACGCAGTTGTTACAAACTAAACCTAAAATAGTTTCAATAAAAAAAACAACATCCCCGTTTGATGCTTTGGGCAACTCAAACAATTGGCACCTGTGTTAGTTTAATGCGGGGAAAGAATTTCCCCCACAAGCAGCAGAAGGGCCGATACACGGGATACACACACACACACAAAGGCCTTTGTGTATTTGGCGTTTGTTGATGATTCCGGATTTTGCTACAAGCCTGCCTTTGGGATTCCCAAGCGGTTATAGCAACTCTGTCATGAGGTAACTTCTGCCAACACACTAAGAACAGGCAGAGACAGCTGAAGACTAAATTGGTATTCATGAAATAGCGCTATACTGTCAACCAGCCTCCTTTGTGGTGTTGTGCGTGTCTTGTTTTAGACAAGTTTTGGACAATATCCTAAGCTTAAATGACCTAGAGCCTGCGTAAAAAGTTCAATGATTTTCAATCAAAAAGGTCTCTAAAACAATCACTTTGTCATAACAATTTTGTATAATTATGAATCTACAAGCGTTTTAATTTCGATAAATTTTCAAATTTGGCAAAAAAAAAACATTTTTCTCTCCATTTGAGCCCATAGCGTTAAAAGCACTCGACCCAGCTCTTTTTTTGTCCGAAAACAAACTGTTTGGTCAAGTTTTGTCTTTTTAAATTTGTTTAGATTATTAACATCGTTCGAAAAACAAAAAAGTTATGAGAGTTCAAGTGGCGGTAACTTTTTGAAAAGTCGAAAAAACGGTTTATCGATAATATTTCGATAACGCGTCGATAGACATTGTTTTCATGGTGATTTTCGTGATCAGCAGGCCAATTTACTTTAGAAAAAGTTGGTTTGGCGCTTTGGGGAAAAATGCTGTCGAGCAGTGTAGGTGAATGCTTTCAGGCAAATTCAATACAAGTAACCCTTTAGTTGCCTGGCCTTAGCGCCACGGCAGCGCGCGCTGTCATCTAAGACGTCAGTCTCATCGAGTTCCAGTCCAAGGAACCGTGTCCGAATCCCCCCAGAGTAAGAAAAAGTTTTTCATGTTTTAAATATAAGTTTAATTCGTTGTTGGGCGAAAACCAAAGACGGAGATTGGTGAATTTGCCAATAATAAATGTTGCATTTACTAACTTTGTTTTTGTGTATTCGAGTATCGATCTTAATTTAATCGCACCAAGCCGACTTCGACATCAAATAAAGTACGAATATCTAGCTTAAATCAATATCGAACAATCTCGATTGGATCCGATTACGATCGAACAACAAAGTAAAACTGATCCCCTGAGAGGTAAATTTCAATTCAAGACTAGAATTCCGGGATTGAAAAATCCGTACTGAAATCAATCTCTCCCGAACGTGGCTTGAGAAAATCCGGGCTGTACCGACTTTTGACATTGATTTAAGCCCGGATATGTCGAATTTTTTTCTGTGTAGTTCCTCAGCTTTGACCTGCTGCCTGTAGTTTGGTGAGTATTTCGGAAAGTTTGTGAAAGCAGTCGAACTTTACCCATTTATGTAGTGTGCATCAACTAGCATAAGTTAGTATGACTCACGTGGATGATTTTTAAATTCCGCTGTATAGGGCAGACACTAATAAAATGTGTATTTTCCAGTGTCCAGTCGACGACTACTAGTGCTGTAAGTATTGTAAAGGCAAAAAGGCCTGATGTTCCGCTAGTTAAGTGTGAAATGAAGATGACATTGGAAAAAGCGAAACCTTTTAGTTGTGCGCCAAGACGACTTTCTTATACGGAGAAGGATAAGCTACAGAAAATATTAGATGAGTATTTGGAAAAGGAAATTATACGTCCGAGCGATTCGGAGTATGCTTCACAGGTAGTTTTGGTGAAGAAAAAGATAGATGAGCTGAGGGTATGTGTTGATTTTCGAAAAATGAATAAGTATTTATTGAAGGATAACTATCCGCTGCTGAATAAAACGGTATTTTCCAAGCTCGACCTGAAAAACGGATATTTCCACGTTTATATGAGTGAGGAGTCGATAAAGTTTACGTCGTTTGTCACACCGTTGGGTCAATTCGAGTTCCTCAGGATGCCGATGGGAATTAAAAATGCCCCGGCAGTGTTTCAAAGGTTCGTGAATAAAATTTTTTGCAGATCTGATCAGAGAGAACAAGGTCGTTGTTTATATGGATGACATTATGATTGCGAGTGTCGAAATGGAAGAGCATTTAGAAACTTTGAAAGAGGTCCTAACAAGACTGGTTCAAAAACAAGCTAGAGTTGCGAATGGACAAATGCGAGTTCATGCAATCGAGCATAAAGTATTTAGGATTTCGGGTATCAAGAGAGGGAATCACTGCTGATGACAAGGGCATTGAAGCGATTAAGAATTTTCCAGTCCCAAACAAGGCCCATGCAGTGTAAAGCTTTTTGGGATTGTGCTCGTATTTTAGAAGATTCATTAAGGATTTTTCGACAATAGCGAAGCCGCTGTACGATCTGCTAAGAAAAGACAGGGAATTCATATTTGGAGAAAATGAGTTAAGTTGTTTTTCAACGCTTAAAGAAAAGCTAATTCAATCGCCTGTTCTTTCGATCTATAATTATAAGGACGAGATAGAATTGCATTGCGATGCAAGTGCTTTAGGCTTTGGAGCTGTACTGATGCAAAGGAAAGAGGATGTAAAATTGCATCCAATATTTTATTTCTCTAAACGAACAACTGACGCCGAAGCTAAGTATCACAGTTTTGAACTGGAGACTTTAGCAATTGTGTATGCCTTGCGTAGATTTAGAATCTATCTTCAAGGAAAACGATTTAAGATAGTCACAGATTGCAACTCGTTAACGTTGACGCTAAGCAAAGTTGAGTTGAATCCGAGAATCGCCAGATGGGCGTTAGAATTGCAGAACTATGATTATGAGCTGGTGCATAGACCTGGAAGCAAAATGCAACATGTAGATGCATTAAGCAGGTGTACTAATATTTTGATAGTGGAAACAAATAGTTTTGAGGACAACTTGGTTATATGCCAAGCAAAAGACCCAAAGATCAAAAAAATTAGGAAACAGTTAGAGAAAACGGAACATAAGATGTTTGAAATGAGAAACGGGATTGTTTACAGAAAGGCAAAGGAAGACAGATTATTATTTTACGTACCTGAAGACATGGAAAGTCATGTGATGTACAAGTATCACAATGAGCTCGGGCATATTGGAAGGGACAAAATGATAGACACGATTTCGAAAAGTTATTGGTTTGAAAATGTCAAAGAAAAGTGTACTGGACACATAGAGAATTGTCTAAAATGTGTAGCATTTTCTCCAAAAACGGGAAAAACAGAGGGATATTTACATAGTATACCTAAGGGAGATAAGCCTTTTGAGTTGATACACATCGATCACTATGGACCAATAGCAGCGGGGAGATCGAACAAACATGTATTTGTAGTGGTGGATGGGTTTACGAAGTTTGTGAGGTTATACACAACCAAAACAACGAATACGAGAGAGGTCATTAAGGCGTTAAGAGACTATTTTGGAGCATACAGTAGGCCGAAGTGTATTGTATCGGACAGAGGTAGCTGTTTTACGTCTAGCGAATTTGAGGAGTTTATGAATGAGTGCAATATAAAACATTTGAAAATAGCAACCGGTTCTCCACAGGCTAATGGGCAAGTCGAGCGCATAAACAGAAGCCTAGGGCCGATGATCGCGAAGCTGGTAGAGCCAGAGAAAGGATTACACTGGGACTTAGTGGTTGAACAAGTAGAATACGCAATGAACAATACTATTCATCGCAGTATCAAACAGCTCCCAAGTAGAATGCTGTTTGGAATAGAGCAAAAAGGTGAAATTAGTGATGAAATGAAAGATAAACTAGACGAAGTAAATAAGCAAATAAAAGCAAGAGACTTAAAAGACATTAGGAAAGAAGCTGAAGAAAACCAAAAGCGAGCGCAGGAGTACAATAAAGCGTATTATGATAAAACTAAGAAAAAGGCAACAGGTTACGTGAAAGGAGATTATGTGATGGTAAAGAACTTCGATTGTACGATAGGAGCGTCTAGGAAGTTGATTCCAAAACACAAAGGACCATATGTGGTAGCAAAGGTGTTGAGAAATGACAGGTTTCTGTTAAAAGATGTCGAAGGATTTCAAGTTTCCCGCAATCCATATCAGGGTGTGTGGAGTGCTCAAAACATAAGGCATTGGATCGGGAAAGGGAAATGAGTAACATAATAGTGTACTAGTTATAAGTTAATTGTAAAGATCACTTGTAACTCTAATTGTAACTTTTATTATAACCCTGGATCAGGGGATCCAACATGTCAGGATGGCCGAGTTGTAGTAGGATATGGTCCATCTATACATGGCCACTCTGGCAGCATCTAGTGTATTCTATTATTATATTGTTATATCTATTCGTTTATTAGTTGTTGCTTTATCGATATACAATCTAGCCGATAAGTATTTAAGCACTCATTGTTATCGATAAGTTCTGGCGATGACCAATAAACTCAAGCGGGTCAGTCCTGATCGAGCATCGAAAGCGAATACAAGTGTGTGTTTTAAGTTATTCCCCAAGGGTCATTCGTCTCCCACAGTATTAAGTTCTGCCTCAAACTGCTTTGGAGTAAAACGTGCAAAAAAGCATTCGTAGCGTTTTACCTACTTTAGACCCGGACGAATAGAATTGTGAAATTAACAATTTAAAAGGAACTAGAACTTACCACACTGCTGTATAACTAGTTTAAAGACTCTTGAGGTGCTATCATCAGTCCACTTAGAAACCTTATTTTATTTCAGTTTTCTTTTATTTTAACTGAGCTGTCTCATCTAATCTCTAATCTTGAAATAAATGAATTTATTATTCGATTTTACCAACTTTCAAGTTTCTTAAAAAAAAACCCCCATTCCTGTTTAGAAACGTTTGCTCCACTCTGCAGTTCTTTGTCGTCACATAAGATCCAATCAAAGTCGAATGTTTATTGTTGCCTTTAATCGAAAGGGTGCCGCCAGTTGTCCAATATATCAAACATACCAAAGCATCGCATTTCGCATTGCCAAAATTGTGTTACAATTTTCTTTTAGCTCTTCTCTGCAAAGTTTTCATCGCATTCTTTTGCTCCGCTAAGTCGTAAGACTTGAACATGCTCAGTCCGTGTAATGCGCGTTTAAAAAGTTTACAAACTTTGCCAAGTTTTGTGGGTATTTGGCTGTTGTTGTTGTACTCTTGCCTGCTGCAAATTCATTTTTTCACACCGCCTGCAACTTTGTGGCAACCGAAATGTCAAAATGGGGCGGCCACGGGCACGCCCATTTCTGCAACACGCGCCTGTTTACACTTTTCGCCGCTTTGATGTTGATGTTGTTTTCTCCCTTTTTTGTTGCCTTTTGCCTGGCGCTTAAACTGGAAAACGTGACCATTTAAAAATGCGCCACGTTTGCCAAAAACTTTGCCAATGCCTCGAACTTTTGCCGCGCGAAAAAAAGTTCGTGACAAAGGTGAAAGGTGAGTTGGAACAGGGCGTGGCAGTCAAATGCAACTGCCGCAACAACTGTAAAATTTATGAAAATTGATTTTGCTAAAAGCCAAACTCGGCGACAGCTTAATGCGCAACTGGACGAAAAGGGAATGTGTGTGCAAGCTGAAGACCTCACCGAAATTGCTTTTAATGACATTTTGACTCGAGAACGTGCGAGACAGGCGAAGGAAGTTGTTATTGTTTTATTGGTTACGTGAGTGTCACGCACGCGTGTATCGCTCGGTTGATAGCTCGTGAAATGCTGGCAGAACTGAACGAAATTGAGTGTGGAAGAGTTCTTGAAAGCGAATTTGTTGTGCATTTCGGGAGAAATATCTTAATTTTATTCATTGATTCTAAAAAACCAAAGGACTTTTGGCCATTTTCCGGGACTGTTGCTTGCCGTGGCTCAAAGCAGGCTGCCGGCCAACTACTCTGTCCATCATCTGACTATAAACAATATAGAACAATTGAAAGAATTTGGAACTACTATTTATTATTATTATAATCTATCTATAATCCATCTATAAAATATATAAAACAATAAATTGGTTGTGTGTTCCCCCATTGAAAGTAACACACTGCAATTTTTTAAAGTTGTGGCCCTAGTGAAAAGCAAAAACTCATACAGACTGGCGAATTCTAGGAGAATTAACCACGATTTTTGGCTACAGAACAACCCAATTACTGTGACAATAAAACAGTTTGCATCAACTACGTGCCAAAAAATGATGGCTGTTTCCGCTTCGTTCGGCGTTTGGTCAAGTTAATTTTCTATAGCGCGTCTATTGCACGTTGTTGTCATTCAACGCTTTTATTGGACATTCCCGCCCGCATCTGCACCACCCGCCTTGCAGAGTGAGAGGGAGAGCTTTAATTGAAAGCAAAACATCAGAACGAAAGCGTTGAGGTGAGCGTTGGCTAATTCGGTAATTTGCACGCAATTGCATGAGTTGTTGACTGTATCTATAGAATGAGTGGGTGCTGGGTAAATATGTGCATATGGCTGTGTATGGGAGAGTGTAGCGCGGATGCTACATCGTTAGCTTTAGCCAATTGACTTAAATGACAGCCTTTGTTGAATTCTTGTATCATTGTACGTTCTACAACGTGGCGTATGCGTAATGTTCATTTGATGTGTGTGCTTCGACCAGTTGGCAAGCTGAGGGGATGTTTATTTAAGATACACATCAGTCTACCGTCATGGCCACTTTTATATGTTGCTGATTGATAAGGAGCCAAGCCGTGATGAATATACCTTTAAAACAGAGGAAAGGCAGCATCGGCTCGGCCGAGTTTTCTAAGACCCAGCAGCTCGTATAATTCATATAAAGAAAGGGATTGGAAGTAGTAGTAAGCAAAGGTTCTAAATGATTTTTATACAACTAATTGTCCCGGCCGGCCTTGCTACACCCTTAGTATTCTAAACACAAAACGAAGAAATAAAACTAACATTACAATTGCCATCTATAAAATATATTAACTCTATTTAAAATATAGCATATTTCGCGTCAATCATCACCATCCTCAATTCTCCAGTGTTCATTAAAAAGGAGTATGGTCCTACGAAAATTAAGAAATTTTAGCCATTTTTTTATAACTTTAGATTTTTACTGTCCGTATTTTGTAACCTATTTGAAAGCAACGCATTTTACTCGGCGAGCTGGCCTCGAGTTCATAAGGGTCTCGCTAATGTCGGACTTTAGCATATAAGTTAATGCTGAAGATAATCTCCAGCTATCTCAGATAGAGTGTTAGTGTATGGCCCAAAGCGCTACACCGTTACAGTAGATCTGTAACCCGCATTTCTCAGTGATCGCGGTAAATCACTATAACCTATATATATATTAGACTCTTCTCGTCGCTATTCCAATTGGCAAAGTTATATAAAATCAGATAGTCCATTCGCGAGTTATTTCAATTTAGGTGAGCAAAAAGATCAATAAACTGTTTTTGGGCCATAATTTTAGATTTTGGGGGTCCACGAGGAAAACCAAATATGAGGAAGTGCTATACGCGACCTTCTCTACAGCGCACGCTATGCCAATACCCAGGTTATTTCTCACTGTAACACTGCGTTATTTTCGTTGGTGACTGCGGCGATAAGTGCGATGAAAATTGGCAACGTATTTGGGCATTTCCACAGAAAGGTCCACCAAGACCTAATGTAAGGTACTCTTAAATTTATTCATAACCCATTTCGAAATATTCGGTTTTATGACCTCGCTACAGCAAGTTTTCTCATTTGGACATTAAAATTGCACTTTTTTTCATTAAAATGCTTTCGATTGCCTTTAATTTTGCTATCTTAAATCTTTCTAAAGCGTCAAAGGGTTAAAAAAACCATGACAAACTATGTGATTGTAATAAATGGTAAGTTCTGTTTCGCACTATAACAAAAACAACATAAATAAAATGATGGAAAAAAGTGTCCTATTATTATTATTACTATTTCACGAGGCATTAATGTGAAACATCATGCTAAGTTTAAGAGCTCTTTAGGAGTTATTGAAGTCACTGTTACCACAATTACCATTAAGTCACTGCCAAGTCACTGTTCAGTCACGGTTAAGTCTCTGCTTACTGTTTGTCTAATCACTATTAAGTCACTGTCCCGTCACTGATTTCCCAATGTCAAGACTCTGTTTAGTCAGCTTTTAGTCACTGTCAAATCACTATCAAGTCACTGATTACTCACTGTTAAGACACTGCAAATTCACTGTCAAGTCACTGTTAAGTCACTGTTTACTGTTTGTCAAGTCACTATACAATTACTATTAAGTCACTGATTAGTCCCTGTCAAGTCACTGCTTAGTCACCTTTTATTCACATCAAGTCACTGTTAAGTAACCTTCACTTTCCGCCCAGTTTCCCCTTCTCTTTCCACACACTTTGACTGCTTTCCCCCTGGGACGCGCCGCTAAAACAAAAACAGAAAATATGCATGAAGTCAGCGTCACGTGACGCTGAAAGCAAATATTACTTCTACTCAAATCTTCCTGAATGTTTCACATCAACAAAAATATTTTAATTTGACTTTAATTCCACTTTAATGCGTACGATGAGAAGGTGTGAAAGGGGGAGAACAGAAGAGCAAAGAGGCAGGACTTAAATGAAGGTGGAAATGCAACTGTGATGGAGCCTGAAAAGGCCACCCTACCCAGCGAGGTAATACCTAACGGTGATCCCGTGCGTGTGGCGGCGAGCAGTTGGGTGGCGATGTGTTTAGCACGTAGGCGTCGATGCTATCTACGAATCGTTCATGCTGATGGCCCGGGCTAGCAGAATCTTTCAAAAATTCACAATGCCATGAAAAAACGAGAGCGTAAGTTAAAGTCGGCTTTAACCGACATTGAAATACCCGTTACTGATAAAAAGAAATTTTTAACAGCGTTCTTGCGTTCCTGAGGGGGAACATTCGAAAAGTATGCAACATTTATTAACTCCGCATTTTATAATTCGATCTTAATGAAAATTTCAGGGATTGTTGTTATTGCTAATTTAAATTTAAGTTTTAAATTTGAACTCAATATATTAAATAATGTGGGAGTTTTTCAACATTTTTCATTGGCGGGGCATGGTTGTGAGTGGCAAAAATTTGAAACTAACTTGATATGCGTGCACACAAAAGGAGTGTACTTGTCAAATTTGGTTGCACTAGCTCTTTTAGTCTCTAAGATCGGCTATTGATGCTGATCAAGAATATATATACTTTATATGGTCGGAAATGATTTCTTCTGCCTGTTACACGACTTTAGTATACCCTTTTAACTCTACGAGTAAAGGGAATAAAAATACTTAAGTGCCAGAGTTGCAAAAATGGGACCAACGTTCGCCTGTGTCAGAAAAGTACCGCTTTCGGCCGAGAGGTACCGAAACAACCTTTAACTACTTTTACCTTCTTTTTCAAAAAACACACGCAACTCTCGAAGTGAGCGGACGCGTTTTCAAAGTGCTCCGATAAGTACGACAAAAAACTGCGTAAAGCACGTATCTTTAGTGACCAGTGACACAGTAGTGCTTCCTTGGCCCAAGAGGCAAACATTCAAGGGCAAAAAAAGCGCCCAGTGCAGCTGGAAATACCACAAAAGTTAAAATCTCAGTAAACAAATTTTCTGTGCGCGCTAAGTCGAGGGTCGTTTGTTTATGTTTTACAGCACACTTCCCGGCTACAACCGCAGTCTGGAATCTAATCTCCACCACGACTCTCTCAGAGCGTTGGAACGTCACCTTTTTTTTCCCTTTTGCGCGAGTGTGTGAATGTGTGAGAAGTGCGCTCAGCCGATAGTGCAGTGTGATAAAGCAGGCGAACGATCGGTAAAGCAGTGCTGACCGATAAGATAGAGCCGTCGAGCAAAGCAGTAACCGCGGCTCATATAAGCACTGCTACCAGCATCAGTCAACGGCTTAGTTGGCATAGGGGAAGTGTATGCAGACTCCGGCGCCGGCGTCTCGAGTTCGAATCCTGGGCATATTTTTTTTTATTTTTATTTTTTTATTATATTTATTTTAATAAAAAAAAAAAAAGAATAACCTCTCTACTAAATTGTGCGTGCGGCTCCTGGGAGCAATAGGGCAGAAGGTCAAGGAACCGACCAATCGCCAACCCGATCGCTTAGCGACGCCCAACATCTTTCAGGGCTCTGGTGACCGAGTCGGGGCGGTAAAACCTCCACCAGCCAAGCCGAGGGAAATCTCTGGCCATCGCGGGACTCCCATTGTGAGCTTAGAGACAGGCAGGGCTGGAACCCGGCCGTCTCGAAATAGTACGCAGAGCAGCAGTGGCATGGCAGATGGCAACTTTTCTGCAATAGTAGGCGAGGGGGATGCAGAACACGCGGAAGCCGAGCTGCTAGCAAGTTTCCAAGCACGCCCTAGGATCGCAAGATCTCCGCCGACAGCAGAGCCGTCCTCTGCACCGCCGATGATGAGTAAACAGGTATTCCAGTTCCATGCAACTGAAAATACAAACGCGGTCGACACCCCAAAGAGGAGCAGGGAAACTCCGAGTCCGAACTCCTCACAGGAAGTTTACAACAAAAAGCTAAGAGTGCATAAGAGCACCATATCGCTTTTAGAGGAATTGGGGCTCCTGATTGACGAGCTCACTCAAACCTTTGCCGAAAAAAGGCCAAAAACCGTCAGGCACATCACCCAGGCGAACTGGGACGCATTTGCTCATATGAAGGAACTGCACGCAGAGATCAGTTCCCGGCTAGTGGAGAAAAGCCATGAGAGCGTTACTCCCACTGAAGCGATCCAGAGCCGGAAATGCAACTGCACAGCAGCGCTCGGTGAGAGGAAGGAAAATGGGAACGGACCCAGCAGGATGACCCAGACCTCACCGCAGCAACCTCCCTCGTTACCGCCAGCATTAGAACTAACCAAAGAAGTTCGAAAACAATGTGCTACGCAGACGTCTCCCCCGGTAAATCGCCTAGATCGACCAGAGCCAGCAGAAAAAGCTGTGAGAAAACAGCATGGAAAAAGGACGTCTCAGCCACTGGCAGATGGAGACAGACCACTGCAGACAGGGAAGGAAATGCCTTCTTTTCCTCAATTGCCTACACAGCAAATCCAGCCAGGAGAAAAATCGGGCGTGGGGGAAAAGAGTTCCGGAAACTGGCAAAAGGTAAAGCCGAGAAACCGGCAACCACCGAAGAAGTGCAGCCGACCGGATGCGGTAATCGTCAAGTGCACTGATGCAGCTGCATACGCGGAGGTGCTAAAGGCAGTCCAGAATGACTGTGCTATCCAGGCGTACAAGGAGAGGGTGTGCGGCATAAGACGTACAGCAGACGGAGAGCTTCTCATGCAAATGAGCAAGACAGGCGATGAAGCCACCAACCAGCTTGTAAAAGCTGTGAAAACAGCGATGGGAGATAGGGCATCAGTAAAAGCGATCTCTGACAAGTTACTTGTAGAGGTCAGGGACATCTCTGAATGGTCTACAAGCGAAGAAGTGATCCATGCTGTATTCGCAAATGTTGAAGGAGATATCCCATCGGACGCAATACCGAAACTACGGAAGGCCTACAGAGGAACCCAGACGGCCAGCATGCTCCTCCCTAAGGAAATAGCTGACGATCTAATTGGCAAAGGAAATATCCGAATAGGATGGGCAGTGTGTCGCGTTCGCCAAAAAGTTGATCCAAGAAGGTGCTTCAAGTGCCTGGACTTTGGCCATATAGCCTCTAGGTGCAGAAGCGGGCATGACGCAACTAAGCAGTGTTTTAACTGCGGAAGTACAAGTCACACCTCCAAATGCTGCAAGAACAGTCCTGCGTGCATACTGTGTACGAGAAATGGAGTACAAAACGCGGCGCACAACACCCTTAGCAGGGCTTGCCCGCTGTTTGCGAAGGCAGCAAGAGGTAACGGTAAACATTAAGTTACTCCAACTTAACTTGAACCATTGCAGAGCGGCCCAAGATCTCGCCACGCAAACTGTTCGAGACTTAGGAATCGATGTGGCACTCTTCTGCGAACCATATAAAGCAATGCCGGACGGAGTCTGGGTTGAAAACCGGGGACATGGAATCCAAGGATATGGAGCGGCAATATGGAGCTGTGGAAACCCAGCTCAGCAACTTAGTGAGCGGAAGACAGCACAGGGCTATGTTAGAGCTAGATGTGGAGGCATATACTGGTACAGTTGCTATCTAGCCCCCAGCTTATCTGTCGATGAATTCGAACGTATAGTGGATGACATTGCAACGGATTCTCGCAGTCATGCGCCAACAGTAATTGCGGGGGATTTTAATGCATGGGCAATAGACTGGGGGAGCACCAGAACTAATGCTAGAGGGACAATCCTTCTTGATGCATTTGCATCACTGAACGTTACGCTGCTTAACCAAGGAAGAAAGCAAACTTACTCGAAGGCTGGACGAGGTTCAATAATAGACCTAACGTTTGCTAGCTCTCACCTAGTACGAAGCATGACATGGGAAGTCTCTGACTTATACACCCACAGCGACCATCAAGCCATAGTGGCAAACATTGGCGGACAGCAAAGGCAACGGATACACCAGCCTGTGCACCTAGGATGGAACGAGAAGGCTATGGATGCTGCATCTTTGCAGGCAATGCTAGAGGGAATCCACCTAAGTGGAAATGCCGAGAGACAAGCGAATGGGCTTGCAGAGGCTATGGAAAGAGCCTGCGACGCCGCGATGGTGCGCAAGAAGAGGGGCCCTGCTAGAAGGAAACCGGTTCACTGGTGGACCAGTGAAATTCATAATATTCGACAGGAGTGCAATCACTCAAGAAGGCAGTACCAACGCGTGATGAAGCGATCCCGGCAGAGGCCGCTAGACCAACAGTCCCAACTCCAAGTGGACATTCTGCAAGCTGCGTTCCAAACCCGCCGATCAGAACTTAAGAAGGCCATCAAACAAAGCAAGGCAAACTGCTGGAAAATATTGTGCGAAGAAGCGGATGGACAACCTTTTGGACAAGCTTACAAGGTCGTCATGGGAAAACTGGCAAGACGGCCATCTCCCACATGTCCTACGCAGCTGCAGGAAATTGTTCATACTCTGTTTCCGGTCCACCCAGAGACAACAGATCAGACCATAGATACTGAGTTACCGCAAGATTGTACAACAAACGCAGAGGAAGTATTAGCTGCGCTATCCCGCATTCGTGTTGACAAAGCGCCTGGGCCAGATGGGATCCCAACAAAAGCTGTGAAAATTATCGTGGGCGCACAGCCAGACGTTTTTGCTGACCTTTACAACCAGTGCATCAGGGAGGGAGTCTTCCCATTAAGATGGAAGATTCAACGATTGGTTCTGCTTCCAAAAGGGGACAAGAATATGGAGGACCCCTCTGCGTACAGACCACTGTGCATGTTAGATGTCGTCGGCAAACTATTTGAGCGCATCCTATGCAACCGCCTAGAGGCAGAACTGCAAGAACGGCACGGCCTTTCAAACCGACAGTTTGGGTTCAGGAAGCAGCGTAGTACAATAGACGCGATCTCAATGGTGGTGCACACAGCCCGCAGGGCCACAGCTGGTAGAAGATGGCGTGGTGGAAGTAAGGAGTATTGCTTGGTTACGACGCTCGACGTAAAGAACGCATTTAACTCCGCCCGCTGGGAAAAGATCCTTCAAGCACTCACTCGACTTGGTATATCCAATTATCTGGTAAAACTAATAGCCAGCTACTTCGAGAACCGTACCCTGCTTTACGACACATCGGAGGGTAGGAAAACATACGGAGTCACAGGCGGCGTGCCACAGGGCTCAGTCATAGGACCGATGTTGTGGAACGTGATGTATGATGGAGTTATTAGGCTAGCTACGCCGATAGGCGTCAGCATTGTTGGATTCGCAGATGACATAGCGATCGTCGCAGTAGCCAAAAAGTTGGAGGATGTGCAGTTTAAAACCAACGACGCCATAGTGCGAGTGACCGACTGGCTAGAGGACAACGGGCTGAGCTTGGCTCCCCACAAAACCGAAGCAGTTCTTATCAGCAGCAGGAAACGTGTGGAAACTGCCAACATCACAGTCGGAGACCAGCGTATAACATCGAAGGAGGCTATAAAGTACCTGGGGATTCTGCTGGACCACAGGCTAAGTTTTAAAAGCCACCTAGCGTACGTGGAGGAAAAGGCTATCAGAGCAACAAATGCCTTATCGGGAATTATGGCAAATATCGGTGGACCTCGACAGCGTAGCAGATGGCTGATCTGCAACGTAGTCAAATCTATTATAATGTACGCAGCACCGATATGGGCCCCTGCAATGACAGTGCCATCATACAGCCGGGGATGCAAAAGAGCGTACAGGAGGTGTGCTCTTCGAGTTACCTGCAGCTTCCGGACTGTGTCAGAGGACGCGGCGCTTGTTCTAGCCGGTATGGTACCGCTGGACCTGTTAGCGATGGAAAGCCGAGAAGCAGATGAGCATCGACGAGAGAGGACGATGACGCAATGGCAAGCGAGGTGGAGTGCTACCACCAACGGCAGCTGGACAAGAAGACTGATTGCGGACTTAGCGCCGTGGGTGGGTAGACAACACGGACAAACTGACTTTTACCTATCACAGTTACTGACCGGACATGGATGCTTCAAATCCTATCTATATAGATTTAAGCATGAGACTGATCCGTTTTGTACACACTGTACGCGGACCATAGAGGACGCAGAACATATATTCTTTGTCTGTCCGAGATTCGCTGCCGAACGGGAAGAGCTAAGCCTAGGTATTGGGAGGCCATTCACAGTCACTGACTTGATGGACATCCTACTTAGCTCGCAAAACAATTGGAATGCTATATGCACCATGGCTGCTGAGGTACTGAAATCCTTGCGTCGCGCTGAACGACAGCGCAATTCGACTTCAACCCCTAGATAGGAATCTAGTGGAGGCCTTCGTGCCATCTCCCCCTTGTGAAGTAATACTTAGCGGTAGTTCCGCAAGAGGGAAACGGAGAGTAGGGGTGGTTTTAGTGGGTGAGGAATTCCGAGTCCCACACTTTGGCTTTTAATGCTTTCCCCCCTATACAAAAAAAAAAAAAAAAAAAAAAAAACCTTCTTTTTCATCTTAGGTCTGTGTCGGACCTTTTGGCAAAAATCACTCATTTAAAAGCTCTTCTTCGTACATCGGTGTGTATGCTTACAGCCTACGATCGGCTAACAATATAAATGTATGGGGCGAACTATAAGCGCTCTCT
The DNA here is from genome assembly GCA_018904275.1 of Lordiphosa clarofinis. Lineage (NCBI taxonomy): Eukaryota > Metazoa > Arthropoda > Insecta > Diptera > Drosophilidae > Lordiphosa > Lordiphosa clarofinis. The sequence goes on along the minus strand of JAEIGQ010000156.1, from coordinate 125,736 downwards.
CGTTCTCTTTCACACTGACTCGCTCTCTGCCTCTGCTTGTGCTAAACTCTGCAGCTCTCTTGAGTCTGCAACCTTTTCAACTAACATTTTAACAGTTTAGTCTAAGAGAAGAACGCATTTGATTACCAATCGACTGATTTGGGCCTCAGTCCGATCAGTGCTCTGTGGTCAACCACCGCCGCTTAACAGTGAGAGCGATAACAGAACAAGTTCTGGTGAGACCGTTTTTTATTCGTTTTTTTTTTCGGTCAGAGCAGAGCGAACTGAAAATAGGGTTGAACGTTATTTACGAACTATGCTTGATAAACAATTTGTGTACCTTTTACCTTACCTCGGAATTTTCAGAATCGAGCACCTTTTACCTCAATATAGAATAATAGCTAATTTTCGAATGTGATTTTTTTTTGGCACCGATTACATTATAGCCGAATTCTTATTTTAATTTTTTGCCATATTGAGAAAAGAAAGGTTCAGGGGCCCCAACGGGACGTCCTGTAAGCATTCCCTGTTCGAAAATTCTACGATCCGTACTAAATAAGAGGAAGGCGGACTTTTGGCCGTGCTCCCATTTGCACATTTCCTTCTAAAAGCGGGTTTATATCGCAAACCTTTACACAAGTAAAAATGGAAGCACGTCTGTAAAGGAAATACAGTGTACTTTTCAACATACTCATTTTTAATGTGGCTCATTCTTTGTCAAATCGAATAGTCTCAAAGTTCAACATATTTGATTCCCAAAAAAAAATTTTTAATTAGATCTCGACACTCTCACCGGAACGTGGTTTGCGGTCTTGCAAAAACAATTTTGTTAAATTTATAAGCAATTTAAAAATTGAGAAAAAAAGGGTTTTTTTTAAAACGGGATTTCTATGGTTTGGTTTATCAGACAGGTCTCGGGTATCTACTCCAATCATAATTTTATACATTTTCAAAATATTAAATAATATTAAGAAATTGTTGTAAAAATTATATATAATTTTTTCTCAGTGTTAACTAAGAATATACAATTTATTGCCCCAAACACAATTCAAAGACTTGTATATTTTAAAAGATATTAATTTATAATTTAGTAAACAAATAAGTTACGCCCTGAAACAAACATTTCTCACGCAATTAGTTTTAAAGCTATGTAGCTTTAAATCAAGCTTTTCAAAAATACACGCAGATCGTAGTGTTATTTTCCATTTTCCCATATCAGCATAACAAATTCAATATGAAGTCAACTGTAATCAAAGTCAAATTTGATGAGCAAGCAACTTCAAAAAAAAGAAATAGTTAAACTTAAAGTTCGCTGTACTTTGGTTTCTAAAATCCCTACAAACTTTGAAATGCTCTGAAAAAAATAACAAGCAACTTTGGAGCTTATGTAGAGTAGAGAGTAGACACCGATGAGAGGGGGAAGGACGGGGTGCCCGCCTGTATGTGTGCGTGACACGCTGCGTTTAACACAAATGAATATGAATGCGACGGGCACAGGAGACAAGAGAGAGCGCTCAGTGAGGACTCGCAGAGTGCTAAATAAAATTTAATGTAGTGCGAAACGTTTATGAGCTGCAACCGCAGCTGAGATGAGAGCTGGGAGAGAGAAAGTGGGAGCCTGGAGCAACGAGGCGGAGCGGTAAATAAACAAGTGGCAAAGTGTGCAAAAAGTTGCTCCACCCCCTTCATCAGCATTTTCATTTGGCAATTGAAAAGTTGCAGAGTACTTAAAGTTTTTTTTCCAAAGCTCTTAAGCCATATTGCGTATACGCAATTTTCGGGCTTTGGGGAAAATGCATTTGGCAGGCTCCTAAAGCTTTTTACAGAAATTTATTCAATTCAATTGAGTATGTATGAAGGTACACACTTCTATTTTATAAATATAAATATACTAGTTTGCACTTCAGCCACAAAAAGGCAATTCACTTCTCGATGCTATCTGCATGCCAAACACTCATATTCTACAGCAGAAGCTGTGTTTGATTTCCAATTTAAATATATAAAACTGCATTCAAATGCTGTTTGCCACTGCCAGGGCATATAAATACGGAGCAACATGGCATGTAATTGACAGGCCTCATGACAGTTTAATTATTTTATAGAAATGAGTTTCGCGGTGAAACGAAACTAAATGGAAATGCAGATCTCGTTTTTGACATGGGCGTAAAGTTGTCAAAGAAATCACACGATTGGGTAAGTGAATGTTTGATTGAAAACGAGAATATTTCCAATATTTTTTCAAAATTCTAATTTCAATTAAGAGCTCAAACTCAAATTTTTAGCTAGTCTAGCTAGTTTTACTGAAATAAATAAATATAAGGTAATTCTCATGACTCGAGTGCTCAATGGATCTACAGTTCGAAGCTGAGTCGAAACGGGTGTCGAATTGGTCCTCACCAAAAGCCTTGAGTGATTTTATTTCAGCTTCGACTACTTAAGTTTGGTTCGGGCAACTGTGAGGTCATTTGTAGAGGCGCATCTTAAGACTTCACCAGTGTTGCCAATTTGACCTTTTTGCTTACAGATCTGACCTTTTTAAACTCTGTACCAAAGGTAGAGTATATTAAGTTTGTGCAAAAGTATGTAACAGGGAGAAAGAATCGTTTTCGACCATATAAAGTATATATATTCTTGATCAGCATCAACAGCCGAGTCGGTATAGCCATGTCCGTTTGTCCGTCTGTCCGTCCGTATGAACAAACAGATCTCAGAGATGCTTCTTATACTTGCAGGCAGATCAAGTTTATTTTCAATTTTTGCCACACCCCCTCCCGCCACCGCAATTTGGAAAAAACGTTATATCTTCTACAGTTTTGAAGATAGACAATTCGTACCTTCTTATTTATTTACAAACAGTTCCTATGCGCTGTGAAAACTACATACGAACTAAGATTAAGCAATGGCTAGGGCCTTAAGCTACATTGTACATTTTATATAGATGTATTTATAGATAGTTATTGTAGTGATTGTGCTTAATCTATATATATAAAACTGTTCAACCTGACTGACTGACTGACTGACTGGTGACCGTCGCACAGCCTAAACCATAAAAGATAGGAAGATGAGATTTTCACATTAGTTTTATCTTATGGTGAAAGTGAGTACTAAGAACGGATTTTGGAAAATTCTGTTGGCAAATGTGGAAAATTCGCGGAAAACGGTTGTATGAAACTTTTTTGTTTTTCATCCGATCAAGCTCAAACTCGTTTTCAAAGATCTATATGAAAATTCGACAACTGCATACCAATCTTCCGGAAAATTCACCCCGCTGGGTGGAAAGTGGGTGGTCAAGGTTGTATGGGCGAAACTTTAGTTGCCAGCGATAAGCGCCAAACTCATTTTTAAAATTACACATAACAAAACATAAGTTGTAAGCATAGTACGCGAAATAGAGATTTTGGAAAATCTGCACAAGAGGAAATTGGCCGGAAAAATCTGAATACAAAAAAATTTTTATCATGGATTGGCTTGAAACTCGGTTTGTAAGTATAAAATACGAAATAGTTTAAAATGTTATATTCCGAAGTTGGAAAATTTGACCTGACGGTCGAAAAATTCCCGGAAAACTCTGCATGAAAAAAACTATTTTTCATCCGATTGGCTTGAAACTCGGTTTGTAAAGACAAAATACGAAATAATTTGAAATGTGATTTTTCAATGTCGGAAAAGCCGCCCAAGAGGAAAATGGCCGGAATATTCTGCATGCAGAAACTATTTTTCATACGATTAGCTTGAAACTCGGATTGTAAGGTCAAAATGAGAATTTATTTTGTTTTTAATTTTCCGATGTTGGAACTATCGCCGGGATGCTCACTGTGAAGTGAATGGGATGTGGGTGGAAAGTTGTTTTGGAAGTGGGTGGTAAGTGGATGTAAAGTGGGTGAAATGTGGCAGGAAGTGGGAGGGATGTGGGTGGGATGAGGGTTGGATTTTAATGGGAAGTGGGCGGGAAGAGGACGGGAAGATGGCGGGAAGATGGCAGGAGGTGTGTGGTATGTGGGTGGCAAGTGGGTGGGATGTAGGTGGGAAGTGGGCGGGAAGTGGGATGTGGGTAAGTGGTGGGATGTACGGTGGGATGTAGGTGGGAAGTTGGTGGGTGGAATGTGGCGCTATGTGGGAGGAATGTTGGTGGCAAGTGGGTGGAATGTGGGTCGGATATGGGTGGGATGTGGGCTGATAGTAGGTGGGATGTGGGTGGGAAATGGGTGGGATGGAAATGGGAGGTTGATGGGATGTGGGTGGAATGTGGCGGTATGTGGGAGGGATGTGGGTGGGATGTAAATGGTAAGTGATCGGGATTTGGGCGGGAAGAGGGCGGGAAGTATGCGGTATGTTGGTGGTTAGTGGGTGGAATGTGGGTGGGATGTAGGTGCGAAGTGGGCGGGAAGTGGGTGGGATGTGGGGGGGGGAAGTGGGTGGGATGGAAATGGGAAGTGGATGGAATGTGGGTGGGAAGTGGGCGGAAAGTGGGTGGGATGTGGGCGGTATGTTGGTGGGAAGTGGGTGGGATGTAAATGTGAAGGGGGTGGGATTTGGGCGGGAAGAGGGCGGGAAGTGTGCGGAATAGTGGGCGGATAGTGGGTGGGATGTGGGCGGGAAGTGGGTGGGATGTAAATGTGAAGGGGGTGGGATTTGGGCGGGAAGAGGGCGGGAAGTGTGCGGAATAGTGGGCGGATAGTGGGTGGGATGTGGGTGGGAAGTGGGTTGGATGGAAATGGGAAGTGGATGGGATGTGGTTGGAATATGGGTGGGAAGTGGGCGGAAAGTGGGTGCGAAGTGGGAGGAAAGTGGGTGGGATATGGGCCTGAAGTGGGTGGTAAGTGGGTGTGCGTTGGTTATATACTGTTGAAGGCGCAGCGAAGCGTGACGGGCTATTTGCTAGTCTATATATATAAAACTGTTCGCACAGCCTAAACCATAAAAGATAGGAAGATGAGATTTTCACAGTAGTTTTATCTTATGCTAAAAGTGAGTACTAAGAACGGATTTTGGAAAATTCTGTCGGGAAATGTGGAAAATTCGCGGAAAACTGTTGTATGAAACTTTTTTTGTTTTTTATCCGATCAAGTTCAAACTTATTTTCAAAGTCAATAAAAATAATTTAACATTAACTGCATACCAATCTTCCGGAAAATAAACCACCTCTGGGTGGAAAGATGGTGGTCAAGGTTGCCAGCCATTTGCTCCCAGTTCATTTCGAAAGGCACACTTTGCTTTACAGTTGCATCTGAGAACAAAGAGCGCACGCAAAACCACAGCCCACAGAGCATACATCGAAGAGAAGCGATTTCAATGTGTGCGTGAGAGCATTTGAATTGAGTTACCGATCAGGAGCGTAAGAAAAGGAAATGAAGCAGTAAGTATGTGGGCGGCAAGTGGATGGGATGTGGGTGGGAGATGGGTGGGAACTGGATGGGAATTCGGAGGGATGTGGGTGGGATTTTGGCGGGCTGTGGGTGGGAGGTGGGTGGGATGGGGGGTGGGATGTGGGTGGTAGATGGGTGGGGACTGGATGGGAAGTGGGAGGAATGTGGGTGGGATTTGGGTGGGATTTGGATGGAAGTGGGTGGGAGGTGGGTGGGATGTGGTTGGGAAGTGGGTTGGATCTGGGCGGGAATTGGGTGATAAGTGGGTGGGATGGGTGGGGACTGGATGGGAAGTGGGAGGAATGTGGGTGGGATTTGGGTGGGATTTGGGTGGAAGTGGGTGGGAGGTGGGTGGGATGTGGTTGGGAAGTGGGTTGGATCTGGGCGGGAATTGGGTGATAAGTGGGTGGGATGTAGGCGGGAAGTGGGTGGAAAGTAAGTGGGAAACGGGTGGAAGTTGTGTAAGAATTAGATTGGGAGTGGGTGGGGTGTAGGTGGGATGGGGGTGGTAAGAACGCAGCAGCAAAGTAGTAACGGTGGAAAAGCAAGGTAGTAAAACGTTGATTTCAAGCCTATGCATGTATGATTCGATTTCTGGGATCTACAGAGGAAACAAATTTATAGGATGATTTCAAATTTGGTAAATATTTGACTCTCACGATTGACTTCAAACCGATTCTGATATGGGTTCTAAACTGTTCAAGGCGCAGCGAAGCGCGACGGGCTTTTTGCTAGTATATTATATACATTTTGTAAATTGGTTACTAGATATTGTGGTTGGACTTATATAGAAAGGTAAATATTGGTTTATTTTAAATATTTTGTGACAGAATGTAGATTTTCCTTAGTGGGATTGGATAATAGGAGAAATGGGTTTGAATTAGGGAAGTATTTGGATCGTGTGTTGAAAAAGTGAGTGCATTCTGTGAGGATGTGTTTTACGGAAAGTGTTGTGTGGGTGTTACAAAATGTGCAGGTAGGAGTGGGGGCTTTGTCAAATATATGCTTATGTGTGAGTTGTGTGTGTCCAAAGCGGAGTCGAAGGATTTTGGTTAGATCAAGGCGTGAAAGGGTATCGTCAAATTGAAATTGTGCGTAATTTGCGAGGCGTATTTTGTTTTGGTTGATTTCTTTATAGTGTGTGTTTGTGTTATTCCAGATGTTGTTTGAAATATTTTGGTAGTGACATTTAATATATTTATTTGTATCTGAGTAGTTGTGGTTAGGATGCAGAATGAGAGGTCGATTTATAGCTGTCTTAGCTGCTTCATCTGCGAATTCGTTGCCAGTTATTCCACAATGGCCTGGGACCCAGGCGATTATTAATTTATTTCTGTTAGAAGCGAGAATTTGTCGAATTGCCTGAGCGTAGTAAGATGAGTTTGCAGGATTGGACATGGCTTTTATTGCTGAGAGTTAGTCAGAAAATATGCAATAGTTCTGGTTGTATTTGGATATTAAAGTTAAGGCGTGGTGTATGGCTATTATTTCGGCAGAGAAGATGGATGAATACGGTTGAAGAATGGCCTGGTGTATTATTGTGTCCTCGGTTGTAATGCTAAATGATGTGCCAGACTCGGACTTAGAGCCGTCTGTATATATAAATTTAAAATTTTTGAGAGAGTTGGTCAGTGCTAGATGTTGTTGTTTATAGACTATTGCTGGGGTATTTTGCTTAGGGAGATTGTGTAGAGACGTGTTAAGTTGTTCCATGTTTATTTTCCAAGGTGGGTGTTGATCTTTAAGGGTCTTAATAGGTGTTATTGGTAGTCCCAGATTTTGGGTTGAACTGATTATGCGATGCAGGACTGATTGCTATTTGGGTGTTTTTTTGACTTCGCTATACTAGAGAGAAAGTTTTTGAGTGGGGAGTCTTGTGAGTTTAGAATTGATTTATTGAGTTTGGCTATTGAAAGGTCGTATCTAGTTTCTAACGGCATTATATTGGATTCAAAGAGAAGGTTGTTGGTTTGGCTTGTGCGAAATGCTCCAAGTGCAATACGAATGGCTGAGTGGTAGGTGGATTTGATTTTTTTCTGGTTGAGTTGGCGGCACTACCATAAAGGTATAAGCCGTAGTCAATTTTGACATTATAGTGGCTTTAATAATGTTAATTAGTGTTAAGTGATTGCACTGAAATTTGTGGCTGGATAAGCATTTGATAATGTTTAGTTTATTGGAGAGGGATTTTAAGAGGCTAAGAATTTGAGTATTCCAATTGTAACGCTTATTAAAAATAATGCCTAAGATTCTTAGGTTCGTTACATTTTCTATTGGGGAAAGTGCGGAGGTAACAGATACCGGACAACGGTGCTTCCTGCATATGTGCAGGTGTTTGCATTTTTGTATGGAGAGATTAGCTCAGAGTAGTTGCACCACTCCAGAATATCGGTTAGAAGGGGATCTATGTTCAGTGATGTGGATTTACCCATTTTCTTAAAAATGTGGTAGTCGTCGGCGTAGGCGTAGAATGAAAATTGTTTATGGACAGCGATAGTCCTATTTAATATGTTGTAGGCTATGAGGAAAAGAATGATCGACAAAGGTGAACCTTGTGGTATTCCATTATATGGTGGGAGAGTTTTTGAAAGGTTTTGACCTATGGAGACAGTGATTGTCCTGTTCGTCATAAAGTTTATTACATATTGAATTATTTTGTGTCCGATTTTCCAGCTTACAAGTTCATCAATCACAGCATGAATTCCGATTCTATCAAAAGCTTTTTTAAAATCAAGAGATATAACAGACGCATGGTTTTTTGTCGAGAGGGCGGACGATATCTGATAATCTAAGGACAATAGAGAGTCAGATATGGACTTGCCCTTCTTGAAGCCGGTTTGCCGACTGTCGATCGATTTGTTACGCATGACAAACCACCACAGTCGGTTGCGAATTATCTTGTCGAGAAGTTTAGCGAGGCATGAGTTAAGCGAAAGAGGTCGGTAGGAATTAATTTGGGTTTTGTCAGACTGTGGCTTTAATATGGGTACTATTTTGCTAATCTTAAATTGGTGAGGGATATATGAGTCGAATATGTTATTGTAGAGACCGAGGAGTCTTCGATGAACGGATGGGTGAAGGTGCTTTATCATAGGGTAGGATATCTGGTCAAGGCCTGGGCTTTTACCGGTTAGTCGGTGTAAGGCGATTTGCAGTTCTATTGGAGTGATAGGGTCTTCTAAGAACTTTGCTGAGTTACAGGGGCTATGTGAAAGTTGCATAGTTAATGTTGACTGTTTGTGGGATTGGAAGGTGGATGGGAAATTTGAGTTGTTAGATTCGTTTGACCAATTTGTGCAGAATGTGTCGCCCCCGGTTTCATCCTGGGGGCGAAAACATTTCGCGCTTCACACATACATGACCCTAACGCTTGCCGAAGCTGAGAACTGAAGAGCAAATAAGCGTCATTCGCTCGACAGAGTTCGAAGCGATTAGGTCGAAGCAAATTCACAGAGCTTTGTTTTCACACACTAATACACTCTCACTTTTTGGCCTCGCTCTCGCTGGTCTACGTCGTCTTTATGGTTTACAGCAGTGTCCGGCACCGTTCAATGTTCTGTGTATAGAAGTAGCGACGTCCATCCTCTGTAGCAGCGGCGTCGATACACAGACACTATACGAGCGTACACTGCTCTCTTTTGCACTAACAAACATGTGCTTACTGAGAGCGCTCTCGCGTGTCTGAACGCACACATTCAAAGGCAAAATAATCATGTGTGTTTTGCCGGACACTGGTTTACAGCGATAGCGATAGGGAGCACGAACTTACTTGCCGAATGCTTGCCGATGTCATACTTCATTGCGTGTTAGCGAGAGACAAAGTCATGTTTTAGCGCTCTCTTCTAGACTTTTCAGTGTTAGTCTTGCTCTTTCTCTCTCTCTCTCTCTTTTGTATGTCCAGCACTTAAACATTATCGAAATCAGCTGTGTGTCCAGATGTTGTCAAGTGTTGCGCAATCGCTGTGGTTGCGTTGTTGTTTTTCGCATCTCCTTTGTGTTCCGCTATTTTAGCGCTCGTTTTGTCGCAAGCCTCTCCTCTTTTCCCTTGCATGCTATTTCGTACACAACGTTCTGTTGTTCTTTCGTTATCCTATCCTTAGTGTTCGTAAACAATTTCCTTGTATTTGGGTGGGCTTTGTTTGCGAACGTTAGGCTGCCTTCACACTGTTCGACACATGACACATGATAATCTAGTAGTCCTGCTTTTTGTTCTATTTTAAATTTGAATTGCTTTTCAAATTCATAGAATTTCATGGGGAAACGCGGGCCTACTAGATGTCATTGGTCATGTGTCAAACAGTGTGAAGGCAGCCTTACATTTGAATATTGTCTAGGTATTTATTTCCCAATTGTCTGTTTACATGTTAATTTGTCCACATATGGTACACTAATGTATTACGTTTTCTCGCTCTTGTCTCTGCTGTCGGGTGCACTGGTCTTTGTTTGGGTGGAGTTTGTTATTAGCCGATTGAACGGCTGTTCCGGATAACTATTTTTCCTAAGCATTGTTTTGAGTTTAATGTATATTTGGCACTTCACATATAAACTTAAGCAATTTGAATTCTTAATCCAAAAGATAATTCGGAAATCGATGTCGATATGTGGAACACATCCTATTATGCAATAAACATTTCATTTTTAATAAATTTTGATAGATCTTTAAGACTGGTTCATTTCATGAAGACATTTTCATTTGAATAGTTTTATTATACTTGTATATGAGATTTTCAAAACAGGGGATAATATAGATTTTGAAAAACTTAAATTAACTGCAATATGATGGAATTTTAGTTAAGACTTAATAATAATATATCTCCTAGTATATTTTCATCGATATTGAAAGACTTAAGAGCGTCTGACAAAACAAACTTCAATGTGGAAAATGTTCATTCTACTGACATTAGTGTGGGTGGATCAGCTAAAACTATTCGAGCTATGCTTAAATTGCTTCTTCTGATAAATATTCGAACATTTAATAATCTTTAGGTAAACGCTTACAATCGATATTTTACTCTTGAACGGAATTGAATCCCTATTATTGAGTTGTTTGGCAAGCACTACCAACTCGTCTTTACTTATCGAGTTCAAAGAATTATATATTATGTTTTTAAAAATTCTTAGAAAATGTTTCGTAATTGATATTGCTTTTCTGTCTTTTGCTATGGATAATAGATAAATGGGCTTACATATTTGACCTGGACTGTTTTTCCATACGACGCCATCTACTTGATGATAAACGCATCTCCATGGGCAGGTTTTCCGACATGCAAAAAAAAACCTATTATACAGTTGAAACATATAGAAAAAATTTTTTTTAATATGTAATGATAGGGATTGGCAGCCCTCTGCCCTATTCTATTAATTTTATTAAATTCATATTAATTTCGAATTTGTGCATACATACGTCTTTGGCCAGGTACACGCTGTGCGTTTTCGCACCCGTCGGCGCTAATGAGTACATTTTAAGTAAGAAAAATTAGTTTCGGTTGTTCTTATGTGCGAACGCGCTAGCACCGTCTGCTCTCTGACACGATCTCTTCTGTACAACATTTCACACAGAAAAAAAAGCGTCGAGATATTTTCAATCTTTTAAATCTTGGAGTAAGCCCGGCACGAGCTTGAAAATTCTATCTCGATTTCCAGGATATTTTACACAATTCAATCTTTTAAGGATTGGTCCATTCCTTTCGAACTTGTATCATTCCAAATGCGATTACTACAATCCCTTTCGAGATCATATGTCCATAAATTTGAGAGCGAGAGCGAAGAAATATAAGAAGCCTTTCAGACACGCTGCAACAACCAATGGGTATGGTGATGTACAATAAGATGCCGTTCCATTCCTGTTCAGTACGAATCGTCATGTGTTCGAGTCCCAGTGCAGCCAAAAATTTTTATATTTATTTCTTTGTTTTCCAGAAGTCTTAAATTAACCAAAACAGGTTTGGATGGTCTTTAAAGTGTATAAGGAAGTCCTATGTCAAATGGCATGGCGGAGGAAAGGTCCCTGACAACCTCATGCTATGTAATGGTGCTGGACCTAACAAAACTTATGGTGGCTTGGAAAGAGTGCCCGAAATTTGTGGATCCGTCGAAATGCACGTTGATCACATAAGGTTTCGACGCTGCAATGGTCAATGCTTGAAAGCTCTTTTGCACTATTTGTAGTTACCAGCGCAAAAACGCAACGACATATTGGGATGGCTCCATAAAGGAATTCAAGAAGATGGGACAATTCGAATTCCCCAACATTGTGACTGATTTGTTGCTGCAAAGTGAGAAAGTGGCATATCACCGTGGTCCCAAAACTCAAGACACACCAGCTCAAAAACGTTTGAAACTGAATAATGTAGGGCACAACATTGAGAAGGGGACAAAATGAATTCGCTGTTGCCACTGTGCCTCGCACACAATCTACTGTTGTGCCAATTGCAAAGTGGCAGGGCATCCGAAATGTTTCTCAGAATACCATAAATAAATTTAACCTTATCTTCAACCTATTCCATGTATTTTCCTTAACAATTCAACTATTTCATAAAGAAATTTTCAGTAATAAAATTGTACTCACTAACGCCGACGGGTGCGAAAACGCACCACCTGCACGGACTATGGGTAGAAATGGGGGGCTGAATTTTTGTGAGCGGAATATGAGTGTCATTAAGGCATCCTCCAGTAAGTTTCAACCTTTTTCTTCCACTAACAAGGGAGCCGTCGTTAATGGGTTAAATGAGGTTTAGCTACCTTTTGTCCTTCTTCTGATAGCAAGTTTGATTCCTGGAATCTAAGAAATCGAGTTAAAAAACAGGCGGAGCTCTTTATAATATTTCAGTATCATTTAAATTTTATTTTAAATTTCCCTTTAATTTCACTTCAATCGCATTTCAATTTGATAAAAGCAACACCCATCCATCGACATCTGGGAGCATTTGAGCGTCAAGCGAAAAATAAAACTTAGAAAATGCGCTTAAATAAACACACATCCTCCTGCTTCCGCCCTCGGCCAATAACAAGAAGAAAATAAAAATAACCTATACTTTGTACAGACAACACTTAAACTGTCCAACTGTGAGACGCTAAGGGCCTACACCATTCCGTTTCCCTCAAGTGTTGCTGTGTTGGCATCAACATCAATATCGAAAAGCAACAAGAAATAAAATTCATCCTAACGAAAGTAAAACTTTCCTGCGCCCACAAAAGTGAAACGGATACAGAACGCACTTTGGCTCCCATAGACAATTTCCGTTTCCTGTTGTAAGATGAACAGCTGTAGGTTCTTGGTGTGGTTGTTAGGAAGGCGCCAAAGTAATAGAAACAATCAAAATTGCCGCCAATTGAGGATTCCCCCAAATGGGTTCCGCTCCAGTAAAAAGTAAAGATCTTCAACATTTACATTTACTTCCTTTACTTCTTTATAATTGGACTAAGTGGACAGTGATTCACCAAATAGTTCAATGTTACTCAAAATCAGTTTTCAATGCAATAAATCCCAAAGTACTCAAGACCTCACCTGATTGACATGCACCATCTGCATGGCCTCAAATAAAATCCCTTTGGCCTAAGCTCATATCATGGAGCAAAGCCAAAGCTAAGCAGCACATTAGTCAAGCACTTAGCCCACTCCCATTCCGACGCTGCCCCTAACCCTCATCTGGTTTGGTCAAACGGTTTGCTGCCTTTTAATGCGTTTAAGAGCATTTATTTTGCCCTGTGTAAGAGCAACTTACTTGAAATTCAGTTGAAAATTGTTGGCCAGCAGGAGCAGCTGTTGGGTGCTGGGCCACTTGTTGCTGTTATTTCAGCTGCTGCCGCCTTAAGCTCCCCGGCCACGCCCACACACATGCTGAGCTGATTATGTTAATGCGCGTAGTCACTGAATTGCGTTGCCCGAGTCAAATAGCATTTGCGGTGCCTGAAAATTGAATTAAAAAGTTCAGCGAAAAGTGACTCTGGCAATTAAATTAAAAGTTGGTCAATTTTATTACGATTTTATGACTTTCGAAAGGTAAAATTGCCTTTAGGTCAAATGGTGGAGTGTGAGTGTTCATTACAGGAATTTCTCTTTTGTTTTAAATGAAGTACGCTGTAGGTGAAAGGGAAATAACTATCGTTTCATAAAGTATGCCAAATAAAAAAACCTTTAAATTTTTGATTAATTTGAACCAAATGTTCATAATGTTTTTGTCTTGACCACGAATCAAAGCTTTGAATCTTTCCTGATCGACATAATTATACTGTTGAATTTATATAAAGATCAGTTTCGTCGATTGCTTACAACAAATTTCTGCTAAATTTTAATTATTAATTTTTAAGAGTACAAAATGTTCGTTCAACTCCAATACGAATTACCAACTCTCCTCTTTCATTTACCTTTTGTTTGCTTTAATTTCCATTTTTCGGCCTCTTATCGAAAATGAAAAGCTTCGCTAAAAAGTTGACCCGCATTTAAAGCTGCTTAAATGTTGGCTACCCTCATGCAGTGAATGTTTTCCTTGCAGGGGGCGCAGCGGTGTTATGGGGAGGGAGTAAACAAAAATTCATTAAAATTTTGCATATTTATAAAACTTGAGTGACCCGCGTTGGCGCCTTGGGGCACTTTTGTTTTTAAAGCCCCCCACCCACCCTCCTTGCCGTCGCATTCGCCTACCCGCTATTTACTCGGAAAATTCTCTTGTTTATGCTTCGTAATGTGGCAAGCTTAAGTTCGGCTGGCCGAAAAGTGTGCAGCAAAAAAACTCAAACCAAGTGTAAAATATCAACACAGCAAAGGCAGCTGAAAAACACAAGCGAGAAAAAAGTTTTTAATATGCGGATAGCTTTAATTAAATATGTTTTCCACTCGGCGAACCCAAACGAAAAGGAAAACAACAACAAGTATGTGTGTGTAAGTATTTGCTTTCTGGTTTAAGCATAAATGTTGGTCGGTGTGGCAGGCAAACAAGTTTTATCCTTCTTTCGTTTTTGTTTTGATATTTTTTAAGTAGAAGAAAAACATTTGGCCTGTGGCATTTTTGCTGCTTTCTTTTAAAACAATAGTTTGGCCTTTCGGGTTTTAAGCGCATTTAAAACGGAAGATCTTGTAAAACTTTCAAATTAACACTTTCAAGCTGAGTTTTCGTCTTTTGCTAACAATTACATTAACATATTTTAGTTTACTGAGGCTTTAAAATTATCGGAAAATGTGTACTTAAGGGGGTATTCTCCATGTCAAGGCAAAGAGTTTTTGAATTCACATTTTTTTATTATGTTACCAACAGAGGGCAGTTTAAAAAGTTCTCGGCCTTCAAAGGGGAGGGTCCAAAAAAAAGTTGTAGTGCTGGCTGCCACGATTGCTCATTTTCAGCTTGTGTGAAAAAAAAACTAAAAACGGGGTTAAAATCAGTATAGATATCATTCTGGTCTGACCCTCGAAAATTGAAAAATTAAAATTCGATTTTGAACCCTTTTGTAATTTAGTGTAAAAATAAAATACAAAATTTTATTTTAAAAATTATGATTGATCAGAATGGTAACCATTCTGCGTCGATTTCACTTTAAATCATCAAAATTCAGTGTAACTGCAGATGTTATGGCCGCCAGCTCGAAAAACGTGGTTTCGAGATAGATGCGTTTAATATTTGAAGTAATGTAAAAAAAGGCTATGTATTTGAAAGTAGTTCGAATTTCAAAAATTTCTTTTGTAGCGATATTTTTAAGTATCCGAGCTATAAACAAGTGAGAAAGTCGGTCAAGCCCGACTATAACATACACTGTACCTGAAGTAGGAGCTGAATGCAGTGCTGCTGCTGTGTCTCTCTCTCTCTCTCTCTCTCGTTCTCTCTTGTGAAAGGATGGGAGGGGGGTGGTGGGGGGTTCTTGGTTCACTTTTTTGCTTATAACTTAAGAACCGCTCATCCGATCTTTATCATTTCTTCAGCAATTCGATATTGACAATTACTAACTATCTCTTGAAGGTACAAACCATCTATCTACAAAACTGTGGAAGATATGACTTTTTTTCAAAATTTTGGGGGTGGGAGACGGCGTGGCAAAAATTGAAAATAAACTTGATCCGCCTGCAAGTATAAGAAGCATTTGTCCCATACATGTCAAACCTCTATCTCTTACCATCTCTGATAAAGATCGGATGAACGGTTCTGAAGTTATAAGCAAAAAAGTAAACCAAGCCCCCTCGCTACCCCCCTCCTACCCTAAGAAAAATGTTGCATACTTTTTGGATGGTCACCCTAAGGAACGCAGGAACACTGTTAAACATGTTTTTTCATGAGTAACGGGTATATCGAAGTCGGTTAGAGCTTTAACTTACGCTCTCGTTTTATTTATGAATCGTGTCTTTGATTTTTGTTAAACTCTTGGGTAATTTGATTTTTGACGGAATTTCAAGATTATGACATAAAAATAACCCAACATTGGGCCAGATCAGTTTGTTTTGAAGTTATCTATTCAATTATAATGAAAATTTCAAAATCTCAGACTTTTGGCCCGCACCCCTTTCTCTTTCGGTCTAGACCAGGGGCGCCCATGACACGCATGTGTTGTTGTTCTACGCAAAGGAATAGCCTGCGCGCATTCGATTTGCGCATGCCATAAGCCAGCAAAACACAAAAACAAATCTTATGCCTGCTATGTGTTTTGTTGTTGTCGCGCTCTGACCTGCAACAACAACATCATATGTGTCTCTCTTCTCTCTCTCCTATGTCTCTCGCAAACTCGAACCCAACAACAAATTGCTTATGCGTACGGCTGAACGCTTGTCGCGCTATCGAGTATGATTTGCGTAGCAACGACTACACATACACACAAACAAGAATCGGTTGTCTCTCTCTATCTCATTTTGTTTTTATTGCTTGAAATATATTTGGCGTATGTGTATTGTTCTGGCGCGCGGGTAAGCTCGTTCTGGGCACCCCTGGTCTAGACCCTTTCACTACTTTTAAATTGTTACGGAAAATTGGTTGACGACATTTTGATTAGGTAAACGTGTCGTACAGGGTATAATGAAAACTTTGAAGGCTTTTCGCAGAGGTTATATCTAAAATTTAAAATTTGCCTCCTAAAACAATCATTTATGATGGTAACAGTTGAGTTTTCGCATGGTACTTTATAGGCGTTCACCCTTTATTTTTACAGAATTTTTAATTAAAACTGAATCAACGGTCAAAATGTTAAAGTCAAAGTGTGAATATTGAAATTTGTTTCGTGAATAACTTTGGTGTTTTAGCTCAGATCTCGTTGTGCTTTTCAGAATAGATAGATTTAAGGCCTTTAATTTTTATATTAAGCAACGAGGTTGTGACTTTAAGATTTTGGCTCTGACAGTTTTATGCGGTTTAAGGGGGGTGTGGGGGAAATTTCGCAAATCTGAAACAAACTTAATCTGCGTACGGTATACAACAATGTACATGGCAAAATTGATATCTCAATCTCTCATAGTCTCTGAGATCGATGCGTTCATATAGACAGACGGACAGACAGACAGATCGGCTATGGCTGAATACCGGCTGTTGATGCTAATCAAGAATATATATGCTTTATACGGTCGGAAATGATTCCTTTTCCCTGTCACATTCTTTAGCACAACTTCATGATCCCCCTTTACCCATTTTCAATGAGTACAGGGTATAATGAATCTTTTTTCTGGGGTATAATAAATTCAATTTATTTTATTAACCTTCTGCTTTCTGTGAATAAATTTGGAGTACAAATTGATATAGGTGTAGGTGGTCTACACATTTCTCGTCTTTTATATAGATGCAATGTAAGAGATACATTGGTCCCATTCGGCAAATAATTTTGATTTGCGTTTTGTGATTTATGATTGCCGACTGTGTTGGCCAAATTTGACATTCATTATTGCGGAAAGCGAATCAAACAAAAAGTTTGATTGGTGACCGTGTATGGCCCAGGGATCTTTTTGGATAAAAAAAAAAACTAAAGCCACATAATATATTAAAGCTATCAATGTCATTCAGCGGAGACTCATCGGACTTATCTGCTGAATATGCCCATTAGGAATTTCTAAAGTTATTTGCCAGGTTACTATATCTTTGGACGACAGTTGCCGCCATACATCTGTGAACACCTGCAGTGGCATTGTGTCTGAACTCACCCTTAGTTTATGAAGAATGTGATACATCATCTTTACTTAAGGACGCTTGAAGCGATGTTTCTGATAAAGTTTAAATACATAATGGTAAGAAAGTCCTAATTAATCGAAATTTCCATAGATCTCAGTTCATTATAATAAGACCGTATTCTAAGGTCAGAGGCTACTTACTGTACCACTGTCATCTATACTAGAGATAGTGACGTCTATAAAAAAGCATTTGCTTGGTTTTATATTCGCTGCGGTGGCTCTTACTGTTCAGCCTGAAAGACAATTGCATTTACGCTTCTTTAATTTTATTTTTGTTCTTTCGGCTCTTTACAATGCATACCTATTCGATACTCCTCCACTTTTATCAACAGCCTGAAATCTTTATTTATTAATTTCATTATTAAATACATATTTCGTTGCATTCTTCTCGGCCTGCTCATTGTCTGTATCGAAAACCTTTCAGCGTTCATTCTGTGTTCAGCCATTGATAATAATTTATTATGAATTTCTTTATTATTATTTTTGGCTCTCATTCTTATCCCGCCCGGTTGGTTGGCCATTGTCGTTTGCCCTTCTGCGTGCTCCGACACTTCTGTTCATTTTGCGCCTACGAGGAAGTTTAAATAAACATAAAATGGCGACAGGCGCATGAATAAGGCAACAGTGAAATATAGTACATAAACTCGCTTACATATATACACTTTGCGCCCGTCCCCATATGAAAAACAAACAAATTGACATGTCGATGCCGAAAATGCAAACAAAAATGGGAAAAAAGGAAACAGAAAGGCGAGAAAAAGTCGGGAAAAATATTTGTTTCTGTTCTGTGGGTAAATGTTTTAAAAGTTGTTGTAAAATTCATCGGATATGAAAATCTAATGATTTGTAAAGGCGTCGATAAGCGTGCGAGATGAGGTCCTCGGGCGTACAGCAGCGGCAACACAACAAACGGACAACTTTTTGGGTTGTAGGCAGAAAAGGATTTTCCGCATTTATTGAAATATTAATATTTGCTTTTTATCAGCGTGCGTGTGTGGAAAATTGAAAACTTGCCTGGAAAGTTTTTAAAGCGAACCAATGTTTACCCAGAAGTTTGCCTGAAAATCAATTCAAAGTTTACTCTTGCCTTTTTTGTGGGTCATTTGACGAAACATCTGGGACTTCTCTATGTGAGCTTGTCTATGCCGCAGATTAAGAGCCATTACCGTTCTAGTAAATTATGGTCAAATCAACTGAGAAATCTGTAAATTGTATTTATTTTAGATTTATATATATTTGCTCTTGGCTTACACTCACTTTTCTTTCTGTTCTGCTGCACTTTTCCAAGCAACGCATTAAAAAATATTTAGTATGTCTAGACTACCAAGCGCATAAATCAAATACTCGTACATTGGGGCAAAAGAACCTGCTTGCAGCTTTCGGCACAGTAAAATATATTGCTGAGCTCTCGCGCAGTAACCTTTACAGTGTAGGTGCCGTGGGTGGCTCACTTAGACCAAACTTGTAACATTTATTAACCCTTAGATCACATTGTTGTTTAATTTGGCAAATAAAATAGGTATATTCACAAATACATATATAAAGCTTTAGTCTCCACGTCTGAAAGCACTGGGATCCAGTACGAATCGCATGCCGAAGGCAAAGCGATCTGTCGGCATGCTCATCACCACACTGAAGCCCATTTGCAGTGGCAAATGGACAAGATATCTGGACATAAGTAAAGTATTTTTATGTAGGTTAACTCTGAATGATTTCACACAAGTTTTGTGGCTTACTTCGTCCACATGAAGCCCACTGAGGCATCCGAGTCCAACATGCCATGCACTTCCGAATTCCAAAAATTCCATTGATAGCAGATGGTGGCAATCGTTTTGCGTGTACTACGATTCCACGCCAACAAATTGGCCATTTGGATTTGTGGATGTATGCGCTGCCAGTAGCTGACATCGAGACCTTGACGGGATGCGGTGGCCGCAAACGAATAATTGTGATGCGAGTAGCTGGGATTGTTGGGAAATAAAGTGGAATGGAGACAGAAAGGCAGTATAAATTAACATTTAACTTAAGTATTTGAGTTGTAAATTAAAAGCGACAAAAAAAAGAGCAACACTCTTAATTAATGCATTGGTTAGAGTTTAAGACTCTAGCAGGACAACCATATCTCTCAAAGGGCTCATTCTTATTCAAATCGATGATTTGCGGTTTTAAATTATTTTATAATATTATGTAATTGTTGCTAAAAGTTATATATAATTTTTTCTTAGTGTTAACCACCACAATGTTGAATTTGGAGACCGTTCGATTTGAAAAAGAATGACCCATAAGACTCTTTAAGTGACGCTGGGATACACCAAGCCATTTGGTGTATTTAAATCGTCAAGGGCCGGAATAAAGATTTGGAAAGCAGCTATGAACCAAAGTCTAAGGCTCGATAAGTTAAAACCCGACGCAGTGGCGTAGCGTGTGGTAATGCCGCCCGGGGCGGAAGTCGACTTTGCCGCCTCCCTCCCCCTTGAATCGTACAAAATTTTAAACTTCTCTGTAACATAAAGGGACGTTCGCAGGATTTTGATTAGGGATGACGAAGACCTAAATTCTTCGAGTAGTATTATTTTAGTAAAGTTGCTATCATTATTGGAAAAAAATTCTTTAATGGAAAGTATAAGAAAGATGCGATGCAGGCGAAAATTTTTTTCGCAAAAGCCGCGAAATCGTTTTTTACATACCTCCTTAACCAAAATTTTAAAAATTGACTTCGATGGGCCGAAACAAAAATTGTATCGAGGTCGAACATGGTTTTCTAGTTTGATGGCAAATGCGTTTTAAAAATAGTTTTTTAAGCACGGTACGGAGTACTCCAAACTGTTTGGGCGCACAAAAAAGACATTTATTGTTGCGTGTGGAACCTAAAAACAAATTAGTGTGCTAAGATAGCCAAAAAATGCAAAAAATGGGATTTATAAGTTAATCTAACACGGTTTTCAAATGCGATTTGCTTATGAAAATTGATGAGAGTTTAAAATTATCAATAACAAAATACAGATTATGAATTACGGATAGTTAAAAGGGTGTAGCCAGGGGGCACCTCTCCCGCACAAATCGTATAGGAAGAGAGATGTGGATAAGGATGCCAGAAGCATCCCTCAAGTTTTCAGTTGCCTCATTTGAGGACAGGGAGAAATATGGGAAGATTTGCCTCCGCTATGAGTATTCTGATATTGCGAAGACAGATTCTAAGATCTAATGTACTTCACACAGAATGAAATGAAATGAACGCAATGAAAAGTGCATACGAATCAATGAGCCTGGCTGGTGGCTCCCGACTAGCGCCCCCAGCAGACCAGAGTCTCCCAGATAGCCATTTCAAAAGCAAACAGTTGGACATGACAATTCCGGTTGATATAGACCTTCACATCGAGACTCAATTTAAAACTCAGCAAGTCCCAGGCTTGGTTCAGAGGGTAAGGACTGGGGTCAGCACAGTTGTCAGACGTCATCATGCCCCTTTCGGGACGTAA
Source organism: Lordiphosa clarofinis (assembly GCA_018904275.1). Classification (NCBI taxonomy): domain Eukaryota; kingdom Metazoa; phylum Arthropoda; class Insecta; order Diptera; family Drosophilidae; genus Lordiphosa; species Lordiphosa clarofinis. The sequence continues at coordinate 104,779 of JAEIGQ010000156.1, read as the reverse complement.
ACTCCCACAACAGTTCGAGACAAATCTTCCATATGAGCGCCAACTGTTTTATTTGCCTCTTCGCATTGCTGGAACAGCACTTGGTGCCAAAACGAAACATCCTCTCCAGCCGCAATACGAAGCTGGTGTCGTGCAATAAAAAAACAAAAAGGAAGCTAACTTGGTCTTTGCCGAAGTTGTTTGCGAGTTTACGAACGTCGCATTAAAACAAAAAATTTTCTAAATAAAACGCACTTCGACCGATAGTTTCTATGGCGCTATAAGATATAGCACCGACCGGTCGGTCCGACATATACAGTGTGCAGTAAAGAAGACTGCTGTGCAAAGTTTCAGCTCGATAGCTTTAAAATTGAGAGCTAGTAAAAAAAGACAGACGGACAGACAGACGACAGCGGCGGACGCTCAATCGCTCAGCTCGTCGCACTGATCAGAATATATAGTTTATGGGGTCGGAAAGAATATTTCTATGCGTGCAAATTCGGGCTAAATCGACTATAAAAACAGGTTGTTGTCAAAATATAAGAGGACGGACAGGGAGTGGCTAACGCGGCTGTTGATGCTGATCAAGAATATTTATAGCGTCGGAAATGCTTCCTTCTCCCTGTTACATACATTTGCACAACTTCATGATCCCCTTTTACCCATTTTTAATGGATTCAGGGTATAAAAATTTAAATGGTATCTTCAATTTAACAACAGTTTCGAAACAAATGGGATGATGTGATCAGACGGTGTTTCTCCCTTCCCTCGATCTAGTAGTGGAGCTGTAGCGAAATCATTCTGGTGCGTCCAGTTTTCAAGCTAGTAACTTTTCTATGCTTTCACAAAATTCTACCACGTCTTATAAAAATCGGACAACTATATAGTATAGCTGTCATACAAAAGATAGATCTGATCTGCTTCCACATAACTCTGTCAATTTCGGTCGATCGGTCGTAGTGAGATAACCTTTTTTGTTCTCAGTTATAATTATTATGTTTCCACACGATTTTAATCCAATTCGGATGAAAATATCAAATAGCTGGCCATGCGAAAGTGGCGCCATCTCTTTTTGAGCTAGGGAACTACACTAACATTGTTCAAAGCGAAAATGAAATTGTTCAATCCCTTTTTTTACTTTAGTCGAGCCGAAGTTAGCTTTCCTCTCTCTATTGCTCATCCTCAAAGATATTTTAATACCAAAGAGACCCACAAAATTTAGAAGCTACTTATGGTAGTTCAAAAACCCAGTCAGGGGTTAAACTGTTTGACTGGTTTATTTTGTGATAGACTACATATGTTTTCAGAAGCAATATGGGTTTTTATTTTCAAAGTGTTTTTTGACCAAGTTGATGATATCAATTTATTTCATCAATTTTGTAGCTCTTGTAAAACACTTTGTTGGACCAGCTTAAAAAATAACGTCTTCCTGCTCAAAAAAAAGTGTTACCTACGTATTGGGCTTAGAAAAACGGTCTGAGTACTATTGCAAGTCTAAGTCTAATTGTCTTCTCATTTACTAAAAAAGATTGGACACAAAAAATCCGAATAAAATTTTAATAGGCAGTCAAATGATGTTCCAAAAATTAATCTCTTTGCTAAATTATACGAATAAAGCGGATAAAGAGTTGTCGTTAATGCAGGAGTTTTCGTCAATAGCTTAAGAGTTCCATGTAATACGGCAAAGCAAAGATCTTCGCTGTTAGTCAGCCAATAATTAAGTTGCTGTTTAACAGCATCACAAGATATGCCTATTTGCTTTCAAGAACCGTTCATGTAATTTTTATGCCTGGGTTATTAATTATAAGGTCCTACTATTTGTTAAAAAAAAACCCCCTGAAGGAAAAAAACCTTTTCATAACCTTAAAATCAGTGTTCAACATTATAGAAACACTTAAGCGAACCAACAAAACTTACCGCGCTGCGAAAGCAATTTCTGCCTCTGCCTTTTTCGGCTCATTCCATTCGAGCAAGAGTTCAGCGCCAACTGCCCAATGCAGTGAGATCGATCGCATCACCGACAACGTGCAACGTCCATTCTCATTCCTCACATTATAAAAATCCGCGGACCATGTATCGCAGGGTCGAGTCCACTCAATGGTGTATTGAGTTTTCACCGGTGTCTGCTCATTGGCCTTTTGCATAACAGCCTCCATGCGCAAAGACTTAAACGGGTAATATAAAATGTTCAGGTTGGCGGCCATCGAAGAGGGATGTATGTCGCCAATAATGGTGGGAGTAAGCTGTAAAGATAGAATACTGAGGTCGTAACCAACCCACCCAACTCATCCACTCTCACCATTATGTCGTCTTTAACCCGAAAGGTATAGAGTCCACCGAAGCGAAATCCCGATGCTCTCACATGACTCAAAACCCACGCAGCTGTGATATATTTATTTGGCGCCAAGCGATGCAAATAATCCAGCTCGATGCCATCGAAAAACTTGGGCATTACCCGGTGTGCCAAAATGTGCAGACCCTGAATATTGCCCGGATTTTTTTTAGTACATATGCCACCATAACGTTCAAAGCAGCCGGGAAAGAAGATGCCATTGCTTTCAAATTCAGGACAGCTCTTGCAGGGCATATTCGCGATAGGAAACTGGTGCGCTGGATTAAATTTAATGCGTAAGCAAAATCTTGTCTGTTGAAGGAGTTGAAAACTGTAAATGTATTTTGTATTTTTTTTTATGTCTAACAACAAACGAACTGGTATATCGACCTAGGAGATGAGAAGTTTATACAAAGCAATTGAAAGCTCTTGAGATGGAAATAATTGGATTTTAAATGCATTTGCTTCTGAACCCCATACTTATTTGTCTTTGGGCATTGCTAGGAAAAGATTGAAGTGCATTTTTTAACTAACGAGACACTGGCAGATTTTTTAAAAAAGACACACACACTAAACTGCACATGTATCATCAGCTGTCAATTGTCATTTTATGCGCCATTTGACGAGCTTTTGGTCCCTTTTGGATCCCCACTTTGGCTTTGGCCACACCATTAGGCGCATTTCACACTTTTTACATTATTCATGGTCTGCCATTTTGTGTCTCTCTGTCTGTCTGTGTGTTTGTCGCTTTGCCTCTTTTGGTGTTGGTCCATCGCTAAAGCTGCTGCTCATGAAATATTTAGGACGTTCCACGATGAAGATGTATGGCGACTCACTTCACTTCAGGGCTGATGCTGAACTTGTAGCTTATTCTCATTTATTAATGCATTTATTTTAAATCATTTCTTTTTCACTTGGATTCGCGTAGGTCTCGAAACCCTTGATCGGCTCATTGTTTTGATAATTCTGTCCGCTAGAGCAGAGATTCGTATAGATCTTATCCCGCTGATGGCATAGGCTGCCTGGTTGACTGGACCATTTGTAGATGGGTTTATGAACCAGATTGTCTGTGGCGAAGGCACAACTGAATAAAAGATAATTGAATCCATCATAAAGGTAGACTAAAGCTGAGCAACCAAATTGTGAATTTCGCTCATTTATGAGCAACGTGGATCTGTACTTCTTACTGGAGAAGGGAAAAAATCACTTAATGCTGATGTCAGCTCACTGCACGTCTACTTACGGCTTGTCCATGCGGTAGGGCAGCTGTAGTGTTTCAGTTCTGGATATTCCCCGCACGTCTGAAGCCCATTTTTCGACACTCTTCCGCATCATCGCAAAGTGGCCTCTCGTTACGTCTTGCTCCAGGTACATATGTTGATCAACCAGGCGGCCAACATAGTAGAAGAAGGGCGAAGTCATGCAGGGTCTGGCGTTGAGCTGACAACGGCTCACATCCAATTGGGCAAACCACTCCAGTTCAGGGGACCAGATCATCTTACCCATTCGCGCAGCCATTTGCAAATTGCGGTAATTCCCTCCAGCCACCCGATTTCGCAGTGAGTTAAATAGATCCGCCAGAGGCGCTTGGTACTTGCGCATTTTGAGCACCTTCGCACTACGATGGCAAGCCACCGCTGTTAGATTCTAAACAGCGGGAATTTGGTGTAAATGAAATTACTCAAATGGTCCTTCACTAAGTTTACCCACTCCTTTGTTATTGCAGGCCAGATTCGTACTCTTACAGAGCGGCAATGCACAATAGCGCTTACTTCTGCCATTGGATGCCACCAGCACAGCCAGGACAATCATTAGCAAAAATTGCAACAGCCATTTCTTCAAGTGCATTGTGAGACTGGAATTGTGCAACTGAATTGCTGTTGACGTTTCGCACTTTGCTTTTATATGGTCATTATAAGGCAATTTATTGAATGGGTGAAAAACTGTTTTGGGTAGAATGGTGCAAAGCCAAAGCAGACGGCGGCGAAGTCGGTGACGACAACTGAAATCAATGTAAAGTCCAATGGAAAACAGAAGTTTAGTTGGGCAACATCGAAGCTAAAATACTTATCACATGCTTCTTCGAACAATGAAATTGCGAAATTGGCTAGTGTTTTAGTGGTTGTTAATGAACATAGTGAAATGTTACTGAACATGTTCACTTGTTCTTTTAATTTTTCAAAGTGAGTCAAGTATGTCAATATGCTCAATTGCTCATTTGTTCAGCTGTTTACTTGCCCGTTAACTAACACCGAGATATGGTGACGATTAGCGATAATTTGAACTAATTGTCTAGTCTGCTAGCTCCCACGTGCAGGTGCTGTCTTATACACAAAGCTTGTTATCCTTTGTTGGTTTATAAATCCAACTTGCACGACATTTACCTCAAAGTTCTTGTTAGTTTTGTTCGGTCGGAAAACTGGTTCCATTACAGCCGTGTGCTTGCTTGTGTAATAAGAGACTGAATATTTTAATGAGCAGTTCAAAGAGCAGCTCCCAGAACATCTTACTAAGTGAGAGCATTTTCATTCCCAATTTTATAAACTGCTTAATTATACGCATAAAAGGAAGCATCTCCGACCACATAAAGTATATAGATTCTTGATCAGCATGACGAGCTGAGTTGATATAGCCATGTCCGTCTGTCCGTCCGTCTGTCCGTCCGTCCGTCTGTCCGTCCGTCCGTCCGTCTGTGTCTATGCTATCTCTCCCTTGTCAGTTTTAAAGCTATCTTAACCAAACTTTGCACGAAGTCTTTTGGTATAAATACGCTGCACATTTGTCAGAACCAGCCGGATCGGATGACTATAGCATATAGCTGTCATAGGAACGATCGGTCGAAAAACTAGTTTTTGTGGGAAAAACTTTTTTGTTTTTAGTGCTGTAGCTCCCAACGCTCGTATTTATAAGTTTTTAATGATTTCACATAATTTCACCAAGGCTTGTCGAAATCGGCCAACTATATAGTATAGCTGCCATACAAAATTTAGGTCTGAAAAAAAGTCTTAGTGAGAAAAACTGTTTTGTTTTCAATACTATCGCTCCCAACGCTCGTATTCATAAGTTTTTAATGATTTCACATAATTTCACCAAAATTTTTCGAAATCGGACGACTATATAGTATAGCTGCCATACAAACTGTCAGGCACATATCAAGTTCCAAGGGTATATAAACTTCGGTCGAGCCGAAGTTAGCTTGCCTCTATTTTTTTGTTTTCGAAATGTTTGAAGAATAAAAATTTTTGTTTTTATTAATTTTCTTACGAAATTTGAGTTTTTTATTTAATAGTTAATAAATAGTAGGTGAGAATCGGGTGGTTCTAAGCCGCTGGGGGTTGTGAGCCACTCGAATATTGGCCACAAAAAAAATTAAGTTAAACTTTTTGGGTTCTCCCTTCTTATTACCTAACTTTTGGCTAGCAACCGATCAGTCAACACGTTTTTTAAGTTTGTGAACCAGAACTCGACCTTTTTTTCAATAAATAAAGTTTTTTCTTCATTTTTGACTTGTGAAGATTATACAAAATTTTTTTCGTAATGCCAAAAGTAAGAATGAGGGAAATATCTTTGGTCAACTGCCTTTTTGATAGAAATATGTTTTTTTTAAATAATTTTTTTTTTTGGTTATGTGACGTCACCAAAAAAAAAGTGAGATATGGGGGTTGTGAGCCACTTTGAAAAAAATCGGTTTTGACTTCCAAAGAGAATATTGCAATGATGCGACAATAAAACAAGAAAGGAAAAAAACTCTCCAAAGAAGTAAAAAAACAAGTGAGAAAGTCGGTCAAGCCCGACTATGTCATACTCTGTACCAAGAGCAGGAGCTGAATGCAACGTTTCTGCTGCGCTCATCTCTTAGTTTCTCTCTCCCTCCACTCTCTCTTTCACTCACACGTTGTTGAATAAAAATGCGGTGTTGGTTGTGAAAGCGCGTGGGAGGGGGTGGGGGAGGGTGACTAACATTTTTGGTCATAACTTACGAACCGCTCATCCGATCATTATCATTTCTTCGGCAAAATCGATACATTTTGCTAAATACTAACTATCTCTAAAAGGTTCGAATCGTCTATCTTCAAAACTGTAGGAGATATAACGTTTTTTCCAAATTGTGGGGGCGGGAGGGGCGTGGCCAAAATTGAAAATAAACTTGATCTGCCTGCAGCTATAAGAAACATTTGTCCCATACATGTCAAAGCTCTATCTCTTACCATCTCTGAGATCTGTTTGTTCATACGAACGGACGGACGGACGGACAGACGGACAGACGGACATGACTAGATCGACTCGGCTGTTGATGCCATCAAGGATATATCTACTTTATAGGGTCGGCAATGTTCCTGCTTCCTGTTACATACTTTGCACAAACTTAAATACCGTGTACCTTCGAGTAAAACATAGAAAAGCAAACAAAAGCAAAAAGTGATCATATAAAAAAAACAAGCCTGATGCCTTCAATCAATTTTCACTCTTCATTAATATTTCTAAATTCAGAATATGAGAAAAATTGTTATTTTGTTCATTTAATAAAGAATATTTGCTTAAAAACACGAATTCTGAATTTTTAGATGGGTGGCTCACAACCCCCCACAAATTTTTGAAATTTTAAAAAATCACTTTTTTTCGATATGAAATAAAATAAACCCAAAAATTTATTTTTATACCCGTTACTCGTAGAGTAAAAAGGGTATACTAAAGTCGTGCAAATGTATGTAACAGGCAGAAGGAATCATTTCCGACCATATAAAGTATATATATTCTTGATTAGTATCAACAGCCGAGTCGATATAGTCATGTCCGTCTGTATGAACACCTAGATCTCAGAGATGGTAAGAGATAGCGGTTTGACATGTATGGGACAAAGGCTTCTTTTATCTGCACGCAGATCAAGTTTATTTCAAATTTGGCCGCGCCCCCTCCCGCCCCCGCAATTTGGAAAAAACGTTATGTCTCGTACAGTTTTGAAGATAGACGATTTGTTCCTTCTAAAAATTACTAATTAGCAAAATAAATCGATTTGCTGAAGAAATGATAAAGATCGGTTGAACGGTTCTCAAGTTATGAGCAAAAAGAACCCCCCCCCCCAAAAAAATGTTGCATACTTTTCAGATGGTCACCCTAAGGAACGCAGGAATACTGTTAAACATGTTTTTTCATGAGTAACGGGTACATCGAAGTCGGTCAGAGCCGACTATAACTTGCGCTCTCGTTTAAAACTAGTGATGAGGAAAGTTTTGTGCATATTTTTCCTAAAATACAAAATTTACAGAACGAAAAAATATGGATTTTTGGCGAAGTTATGTTCGAAAAACAAAACTATGATCACAACCCCCCACTCTCCACTAAGATTTTCACGAAAAAATTGGAAACTTACTCAAGTTAATCCTTAATTAATCAGCATTCAAAGAGCTAAGACTCTAAAAAATTTTATTATTATAAGAGATAAAAATTTTCTTCCGCTGGATAAGCTATTTCAAATAAGTTTTTCTCAGAGGGACCTTATTTCTAACCGATGGTTTCTATGGCAGTAAAAAGATATAGTCATCCGATTTAGACCAAAATTTGCAAATCTGATTAAGAGCTTTTATTATTAATAATCGCTGAGTTTGTAAAAGTTTTCTCACTTAGACCCATTTTAAGACCCAGTTATAGTGGTCCGATCCTGTCGGTTCCGATTTATTAGCAGCGTGCACTAAAAAGAAAGCTCTGTGCAAAGTTTCAGCTCGATTTCTTGAAGACTGAGAAATTAGTTTTCGTAGAAAAAGACAGACAGAAAGACAGACGGACGGCCAAAGCTTTATCAACACTGCTCTTCGTCCTGATAAAAAATATATACCTACAGTATAAAAAATAAGTGAAACAATTTTGTCTAGTGTGAGAGTCAGATTTCTTCTTCTAGCTGAGTTTCTCTTGGTGTAATGGCTTTGTTATTGTGCAGAACTAATATACTCTTTACAAAGGGCATTAATGGCAATAACACTGACGTGTTCCCTGTAATGTTTAAGCCGATTTCCAGTTGAAGTTCATGAAAGCAAATGCAAAAGTTGTTTATTCAGCAGCTCAGTCGCGGCTTCTGCTTTGTGCTTTTTGTATGCCATCGGCTTCTGTTTTCCCCCCTATCTCCATTTGTCGGAGACATCCGCATCACTTATTTAGCAGCCAGGCACTTAAATTTATCACTCCAACCAGCAGCTGTGCTAGCTGGGTTCGACTCCACCTTCTGCTTCCTCTTCCGTTTGCTTTAATTTAATATGCTAAAATATAACGGGACCCGCATTCGCATTTTGCAAATCAAAGCTCAGCGACCACAAAACTTTTGGCCCAAACCGCAATAGCAGTTCCAACTGGGGAGAACCCAAAGGATGAGTATGAGACAGCCAACATTATAATCCAAAAGCAAATAAGATACAAATAGATACAGAAACTTTTAATTGAGGGAGTGGTAAATATTTCTTTTGGTGGAGATTAATTCAACTTCAAAACTAATTAATATGCAGCGAATTTGTGTACAACAAGACAATTTACATGTGCGAAAAGAACTGATAAACTGACCCAGTTCTACGCCATTAAAGTTGCGCTGAGTCAGAAAACGGTTTCCTATTACAAATATCAACCTTTAAATGCAAATTCAATTGGCAATCCCACCATTAACTTATTCGCTTTTTTCGTAGGGAAAGTCCTCTCGAAAAAATGCAACACAAATGAATATAAATTAAAACTGAAATATAAATGATAAAAAAAATGGGCTACATTTAAAATATTTACTGTGGTGTATTGTAAAATTGTTCACCCCACCCCTGCTCATCCACCAAACAATAAAAAAATATATTTCAATAAAAACCAAAATTCAATCGCATTGCCATGCACAAAAATTTATTTATTTATCTTCTTTTTTGCAAGCTTCTCGCTCTGCATTTTATACCCTTGCAGGAGGTATTTAATTTTGTCTTGACGTTTGTAAACTTAATCATAACACTATGCAACAATTTTTTGATCCCGGCTTCTAAATAGTTGATCCTTATGTAAAATTGCACGCTGAATTCAAATCTGCTCTCAGATATGTCAAAAGTAGAACGGTTCTTGAGATATCGCGAAATTTTCAATTTTAGTGTTTTGAAAAAAGGTAGGTCTACTAAAGTGCCATTTTCTCTGATTTTAGTCCACTGATATGTATAAACTGGAACCAAAATTAAAGATAATAAAATTATTTTTTAAAAAATCGACAGTTGTTGTAAATCCAACCATAAATGACGAAGTTATGGCACTTCAAAGTTGGATTTTTGAAAAATTTTTGATAATTTTTAATTTTTTGCTGCCTTTCATTAAGTTTTTTTCAATCTTACCATAAAAATTGCTCAGGTCTCAGATATTGACAGGATTGGGTAGTCTTTAACGAACATTTTTTGCCCTTGGTCATCGAAATCGGATGAAAAATAAACGCTATATTCACAATTAAGTAAACATACCTCTGTTTGATAGTATTTTTTGCTAGTTTTTTCAGTATAAAAATCACATCTTAGCAAGCCAAATAAGAATAAACGTTGAGCATTAGGAGTTTTTATTGCAGTTCAAGGTTGGATAAAAGTACTCAAATGATGTAGACCGCTTTTGTTTTTTGGGCAGACTGTGTGTTTCTCGCTACAAGAACCAGCAATAGTCTCCCATCATTGCCGGATCCCACTTGCCTTGGTAGCGAAACTCCATCTGCTGCATTTGCTGATGGAAGCGTTCGCCATGCTCGTCGCTTTCGTCGCCTAGGTTGTCCGGAAAAAATCCAAATGGTAGTGCAAAAAGTGAATTTTTATTAACACTTTTAAAAGAAAAAAAAATAAATTGGTAAATATAAAAACTCGATGAAAAACAGACTGAGATTATACCAATTTTTTTGTAGTTTTCCAATAAATCATCAACAATTTCTTTATAGTCCTCACTTCTTTTGCTTCCCAGAAAACTAGACACTACTGCGCAAAATGATTCCCATGCTTTTGCCTCGTCTGCTGATAGTGCCGAGTAAAATTCTCTGTCGCTCATTAGCTTTTTGATTTGCGGACCCACAAATACGCCTTCTTTGATTTTGGCGTCAGAAAGTTGTGCGAATCGTCGTTTTAAAAATTCAAATGCCGCAAAATTTTCATTTTTATGGAGAGCTTTAACGAAGTTTTTGAAGAGACCAAGATTAATATGCAACGGAGGAAGAATATTTTTGTCCTTTTGAACTAGGGGCGGAAATTTTACGTTATCTTCTCTGACTACAAAATTGGCCCTGACATCCCAGTCTTTACCCAAATAATGTTGGCTGCGATCTCGGCTGTCCCATCTGCACAAAAACAGCAATGCTTTGTCCATCCTTGTTGCAAGCCTGTTACCTTTGCTCAACTTTCAGATCGGCACAGATTTTCCACTGGTGAACTGCAATACAAACTCCTAATGCTCAACGTTTATTCTTATTGAAAAAACTAGCAAACAATACTCTCAAACAGAGGTATGTTTACTTAATTGTGAATATAGCGTTTATTTTCATCCGATTTCGATGACCAAGGGCAAAAAATGTTCGTTAAAAACTACCCAATCCTGTCAATATCTGAGACCTGAGCATTTTTTATGGTAAGATTGAAATAAACTTAATGAAAGGCAGCAAAAAATTAAAAATTATCAAAAATTTTTCAAAAATCCAACTTTTAAGTTCCATAACTTCGTCATTTATGGTTGGGTTTACAACAACTGTCGATTTTTTAAAAAATAATTTTATTATCTTTAATTTTGGTTCCAGTTTATACATATCGGTGGACTAAAATCAGAGAAAATGGCACTTTAGTAGACCTACCTTTTTTCAAAACACTATAAAACACTAAAACGCGATATCTCAAGAACCGTTCTACTTTTGACATATCTGGGAGCAGATTTGAATTCAGCGTGCAATTTTACATTAGAATCAATTGCTAAAAGTGCGGGATACAAAAACTTTTCAAATTTTGTGACATAGTGTAATCTTAGGTCCTTTATATGACTGGAAATAGGTCTTAAAATACGATTTACCTAGCCTTATCTGGATTAACATTCTAAGCTTTGACTTTAGCCTACTGTACTAAGTAGGAAAACCAATATCTTAACTGTTGCTTCTGATTTACCTATTTGGCCACGACTTGACGTTAATAGATTTTTGGCAAGGGTAACACCAACTTCGGTGCTGCATGAACACCTTTTGTTACTTATTTTGATACACAACGCGTGTAAAATGCTTACAAACGTGTTTATTTTTTTAATTGCTTATAGTTTTTTTATGGATTTGGCATATAATTTAATTTTATTTATTACGCCCAAACAAAATATAAAAAAGGCGACTTTGTGTAATAAATTTAAATATTTTATAGAGTTTTATTTTTAACCCACTCGCATTTGCAGCTATATATTGCACGAAGTCGTGTGTAAGTGTGGAGAGAGGGAGATTTGCAAATTTGTTGTCAATAAAAGTTATTTGTATTTATTTAAACTTGTTGGGCGCCTTCAGGGATATGAATTGGAATTGTTACATTTACGAAGAATTAGAGGTGTGCACAATTTCAAATCATGAAATGAGCTTGTATTATAGGAAATTTTAGTCATATATATATACTTAGTATACACTCATAGTGGTGGTTCAGAACTTCTATTCATAGATCTTCGGGATGGGGGCGTATAAAGTCAGGTAAGGCTGCTGATTGGTTCAACTTGGCGAACCCAGAGTGATTCTGACTCAAGTCGACTCACACCTACTCGTGGTGACCACCGGTAACAGAGCGATGCATCCGCAACACTGCTGGCTAAAGTGAGCGGCGATCCGCTCTTCCCTACAATATATAGGGCTAGTGCGTCGGGTTTGGTACCCACCCGCGTTTGGTACCCAACTGCGACAACAATGCCACGGATTCGGATTAGAGGATATCCACCTGGAACGTTCGCACCCTCAACATAGATATCGATTTGGTGAATGTGATCAATAAATATTCATCGGACGTTACCGCACTTCACAAAATGCGATGGATTGGACATGGGAGCAAGATAATAACACCACCAACAGAGGAAACAAAACAGGAAACACTCCCTGGGAGATCTAGACAGCGGACATGCTTCCAAGCACGAGTTTGGGTGCGGCTTTGTATTGAGTGATAGACTTCGCCGCTCTATAATCAGCTTCACACCAGTTAACGAGCGGCTAGCCGCGCTCAGACTTAAGGCAAAATATTCTAATATAGTCTTATCTGTGCTCACGCACCAAAGGAAGACAAGAAAGTCCCGATAAAAGATGAATTCTATGAACGCTTGGAACAACTATAAGAGCGCTGCCCCGATCACGACATAAAGATCCTGTAAGGCGACTTTAACGCGAAAATCGGCAGAAAAGGATATTTAGCTTCTACAGTCGGCCGATTTAGCCTTCATGAAATAAACTCCTTTAACGGAGAGAGGCTTATTGATTTCGGTGCGGGCAGAAACATGGTCATAAGTAGTGCCAGATTTGAACATAGAGACATCATAATAAGGTCCCTGATCAACAAACGCGAAAACAGATTGATCACGTTGAGATCGACGGAAGGCATTCATCGTGTGTACTAGACGTGCGCGCGATTCGAGGAGCCAATATAGACTCGGATCATTACCTTGTCGCAGTCATGGTACGCACGCGGCTCAGTGTGGCACATGCCTCACATTCTGGCACACGAAAGCTAAACGATAGACCCGCCGATCCATTAGGAAGTCTGTTCAGCCATACAGAACTGTTTAAGGCTGGAGGCGAAGAATTGATAAGGTACATGCACCAACTTCTTTGCCGTATATGGTCTTTAAAAGTTTGTCCGGCTCGACCGAAGTTTCTATACCCTTGGAGCATGATATAAGCCTGCAAGTTGGTTATTAGGGTTGTCGAATATTTCAAACATATCTATATCGATATTTTTAGCTATGTTGAAAAAGTATTATTTCGATATAAATATTTTGGTGTCAAAAACATCGATATTATCGAAAAATATTTTTGTTAAATTTATAAACAATTTCAAAAATCGTCTAAAACGAAAAAATTATAAAAATGGAAAAATACTTCCACAACTTTTAAAATTCTGAAAAATTAAAGAAATTGTATCTATCAATAACAATTGGACATGAAAAAAACGAAAGTGGAACCTCAACTAGAAGTCTTAAATAAATGGTGTTAAAAATTTCGCGGATTTTTGTAGGTCGCGGTTTTCAGTTCAAAAATCTGAAAAACTATCCTGGGGGAGGGTATACATGCCAACTTTGACCAGAAAAAAATTTGGAATTTTTTAATGGATAGATAGCTCGAGAAAGCCTTGTGGTTGAAATGGTACTAGAAGTTAAAAAAAAATCGCTAAATTACATTTGGTTGATGTACTTTAAAACTGCATACTCAAAAAATTAAAAGCATTGGGGGCCCCCCAAATCCGGCTATGCCCTTTGTCAACAAATCGGTTGCGGTGTCTAACTCGTCCGATTTCGATTACGGTTATATTTTATAGAAAACGGGAATGGGATGCCCCCCCCTGCGTACGCCACTGTACGAGGGTCAGAAAAAGATTTCCGTTCATATCTATAAATCATGTTGTCGGATCTGCTTGAAAGTTGTAGAGGACCGTAATAGAACGATTAAGCAAAGCAAGCAGTCCAAATGTAGGCCCTACCCTTTAGACCATACCAAACTAATAGTGTGACCAAAAAGATTTTACAATAGTTCAAAATAAACTTAAAATATTCCGAAACAGTGTTAAAACAAGTAACTCGGGATTCACTAAATCGTGCTTAAAATAAAACTTTTGTATGTACTTGAATCAAGTGTTTTCGTACTTACCGTACTATTGACACTCAATTCAAGTACAAAGCTCTAGGTTATTTTCTGATTGTAGATTTTGGTATCGATATATCGATACGTACCGGTAACATACAAATATATCTTGCCCTTGTCAATGGCATTTACACAATTGTGGAAACTTTGTGAACTTTTTATTTTATTATCGGAAGGAGTTGTCACCCGATACCCACAAAGTAAAAATGGTATACTAAAGTTGTGCAGTTGCACGAACACAAATTTAGAAAATAATTGATTAATCGATAATTCGGACATTTCGATAGTTAATATTTGGAAAAACTGTCAAAAGACCAAAATTTGATATACAAAACAAAACGAGAGCGCAAGTTAAAGTCGGCTCTAACCGACTTCGATATACCCGTTACTCATGAAAAAACATGTTTAACAGTGTTCCTGCGTTCCTTAGGGCGAACATCTGAAAAGTATGCAACACTTTTTTAACTCGGCCATTTTTCACATTTTTGCTCAGAACTTGAGAACCGCTCATCCGATCTTTATTATTTCTTCAGCAAATTTATTCGTTTTGCTAATTACTAACTATCTCTAGAAGGTACAAATCGTCTATCTTTAAAACTGTAGGATATATAACGTTTTTTCCGAATTGTTGGGGCGGGAGGGGGCGTGGCCAAAATTTGAAATAAACTTGATCTGCCTGCAAGTATAAGAAGCATTTGTTTCATACATGCCAAACCTCTAACTATTACCATCTCTGAGATCTAGGTGTTCATACAGACGGACGGACGGACGGACAGGACGGACGGACAGACGGACATGTCTATATTCGATTCCCATAAAAATCATTTTCAGTTTGATATGTAGGCACATAGTATAAGTTTCAAGGTGGTGTTGACAGTAACGAATCAAATAAATGCCTCCTGGCAAACGAAATGAAATGACATGACCAATAGTAGGTGTCGGGGTATCCTAAAAACATAAACAATTGCACTTTAAATCTCTTAAGAAAAAAAAAAAGAAATATTCAATCCTTTTTACATGCCCACATTCATTCCCATCCAGCACTTCACCTCCTTGCACTCACTTCTGCTCCATTAAATATTTACAATCACAAATCAAAGGACAACAAACAGAGGCCCGAAAGCACTTTTCCTGATTTTCACTTTTGACAATATTTGCATACCTCTTTGCCACCATCATCAACAACATGCCGAAGACTGACTTCACGTGAAAGAGTTCTCCTACTCAAGTCCCGCCACTTAGTCACGATTTGCATTACGCTTCGTGTTCCAGTTTCCCATTTCTTGAGGACAATTTCCCATTTTCATCCATTATTTTGTAATTATTTAAGTGCCCCCTACGGAGTGGGGGTGGGATCCGCTCTATCCCTTACTGCTGATGACAGGAGCCGCTGGACACGCCGACTGCTCCCACCTCCTGCTGGGTGGCAAAGGCAATAAGTGAAAAAATCAAAAAGCCATAAAAACTTTACACAATCGAAACGTGCAAAAGTTGAATTTTGCCAACGCCAGCAGCCATCCCCTCACCCGACGCCAATCATCCACAATAGCAACACCAACAACAAGAATCAGAGGAAATAAAAAAGGCAGACAACAAAATCAAAGTGCGGCCGGCATGTGAAAGTAAAGTTTTCTTTTCTTTTTTTCGTATTAAGAAGGCAGCTAATATGAGGGGGACAGAAAACCGGAGGACAGTGGAGAGCAAAATCGACCCATAAAAAAAGAAGCAAATAAAAAGCGCAAGAAAATTACTTTCCGCTCTACAAATTTTTTTTCGCAGGCAGTTTTCAAGAACGGTGGGATTTAGAGAGCTAAAAGTCAGGAAAAAACGTTGTATTAAGCTTGCTTAGTTCCATTGAAGACTTTAGATGTGAAGTGAAAATAAAGAGTTCTACACGCAATGTTCACAATAAATTCATGTTGATCAGGAAAGATTCATGGGCTATGTGACAAGTCTGTGTGCCCGTCCAAAATTACTTAAAAGCGGTTCAGAGCTTATAGAGCATAACTTTAAACTAGAAAGCTTCAACAGCTTGTATGATCCTTAAACTTGCAGTTTGGGTTAAAAATGAAATATATTTCCAGCTTAAGTGGCTCAGAGCCATTTCTTAGAAATTATTGATGGAAATCAATTGGAATTAGACGTTTTACTACTTCAAGACCAGTTCCTAGCCCGACTGAACTAGTTTAAAAGTGTTTTGGAGCCATATCTCAGAAATAGTTTAAGCTATAAATATAAGAAGGGGAACTAAGACTGGAAAAATTTTACTTGGTGTGGTATACTGGTGTAGTAGGTTGGTACCTACCAGAGAACGGCTTCATTCGATTGCAAATCGCTCACACATTAATCAACACCCGAATAAACTGGCGTTGCGATCAATGCTCCGAACTTGCATGCGCAACATGCTCGCCCTTCAGTTTCATTCAATTCAATTGTTGGCACTGTGATTAATAATCAGGTTCGCTTCATTCCATTCAGTTCGGGTGATTTGATCGCTTGCTCGACGACGATTATTCTGAGCGAACGAAAATCATCTCGTATGAATAAACTTATGCACATGCTGAAACACTGGCGCCCATGAACATTGCGCCAGCTGTGTTGTCTGACCCGCAATTTGGTTCGATCGAACACACAAACAAGTGTCGCATCAAAAAGTTCTAGTTCAACCGTTTGATGCGAATGCGGTATGAGTTGAATCTCTTTCATTGAAAATATTTGTTGCGTGAATAAATGTGATCAAAAATGTTGCATCAAAAAACTCTGGCACAACCGTTCGATGCCATTGCGGTTTGAATTGAGTTGAGTTGAGTCTAGAGTTTCGTGTCATGAATAAATGTGAGTAAGAATTTTTGTGCATGACACAATCAAGAAAAAAGCGATTTTTGCAGTTCTCTGATACCTAAAGATTTATTTAAAAAAAAAACAACCCCCCGCCCCTTCTGGGACTCGAACCCCAACCTTTTCGTTCCAATGAAACTTGTGTCATCTTGTTGGCATCCATTTAGCCCACTACAACAGATTTGGAGAGAAAATCGGCAACACTGCAGAGCAAGCGCGACAAAAGCCTTTCCAGTATATTCTGTGAATTGTGAAATACAAACCCTTTACATTTGCAAGAACTAAGAAGGCTCTTTTTACTGCACGATTAACGGTTATTAATATGTAATTATCTTTTATTTTCGGTACTGTTTTCCTACATCATCGAATTAGTGATAAGACATGGAGCTATTTTAGAAATTAATAAACTTTTGGCTGCTGAAAACTCTCAAAGCTTTACGGCACCGAGTTTTTCTATAAGCCATGAGCAAACAAAGCTGTCTTAAGGTCTGTCTTAAGCTGTCTTAAGGTTTTTTCACTAAAATATAAAATGCTTGTCCCACTGTGGCAGCGCTTACGTCCTAAGAGTCAAGCGTGTAAAGTAAGTAAAGTTGCAAGTAAAAACCTTTTCCGCCTTTTCGGCTCCAGCATTGGCTTTGCTATCGGCCTTTTGAGGCATTATGTACTGACAATTTTCATGATTATGCGCTTACGGTTTGTGAGTGTCCAGCCAGCACTTCCCCCTTCTTCACGCCTTGGTAAGCGCAGCTGTTAAGCCTTTTCCGTTTCCGCTGGCGTTCATTTTTTTCTCTTTTGCTGAAGCTCTACTTTACTGGACTTGGCGCCTAGAGAGCATTGATAGTATTGATAGCATTGACAGCAGTTGAAAGTCCATACAGGCCAAGGATACCAAGGCGGAAATGAACATGGGACTCCAGTCAATTCCTTTTTCATATACGTTTGAATTGTTGACGATGTGTGGCCATTGTACAGCATGCATAGTGTTTGATAGGCGGGGCGGGGTAGGAAGTTGTGAGGGTGATGTGTTGTGTTGTCAATTGTTGGGTGCTAGACATTTTACGGGTAATTATGGCTATGTGTCTGACAAGGCGATTAAATGATTCAATTGAGAATGAAACTTTAGATGAAAATATCAATGAGTGATTTGGAAATGCTTGTAATGGAAATAATAAGATTAAGTGCATGTCTGGCGTAGACCTGGCTCAATTGATTTCAACATTGTCTGTTCATAACATTCTCATTTAATTTTCCAAATTAAGCTAAGCAGAGACTTTTGCCAAGGCTTTGGCTAAGAATAATATAGAGCCAAGTAGTTTTATAATAAAACTTTAATTGCTTTAATCTTATTTATTACTTTGAACCGGTTTGATAGTCTTTCTTTTGGTTTTCTAAAAAGGGATTGATCAAAATTGTTTGTGTGGTAATTTTTGCTAAAGGAGGGAGGAATTGGAATATGGTTGGAAGAGGTTTCTGTGGCACCCGCGATAGATATCTTTTATGCTTTCCATGTGAAATGAGAAAACCGAACCAGTTCTGAATTTACAAGTCCTTGCCTGATTTGTGTAATGTTTTGCTAGACAAATGTGAAATGGTTTTAGTTCTGTTACACAGAGCGGGCTTAGGAAGTCCCTTAGGCTAGTTAAGACATCACCTCATTCTTACATATAAATGAATGAATATTAAAGATCTTGATTGATTGAAAATAATAAAACGCGTTTTTACCAAATGTTTTCAGGGCTTGTATCTTATGGCAAGATACTCCGTTTTAGCTAGCCCATTTCCCTCACACCCACCCAAAAATTGTAGGCATTCGCCTGTACATTTCATTAACATCTTCCAAATCACAAATGACGACTGCGCTCAAGCAGAAATCTGCTCCATAAAATTGTCATAACTGCAAACTTATTGCGACATTTCCAATAAACAGGAAAAATAAACGCCAGCTGTGACTTCGAGCACTTCCACGAGTATTTCTGGTTAATTTACTACAATGCGCCAAATATGCAACATAAATAATGTTGAGCATTTGACATAAATAACCAAGGATGGGCGAGAATTGGCGAACCAGGAGGCAGCTGTTGCAGTCAACTCCGGCTTTTGGCTTCGTCGGTAACTGTAACAATTAATTAGAAACTAACAAAGTTCCACTTGGCAGGCGCGCTCAACTTGTCCCAACAGGAGCAGGAGGAGTAGGAGGACACAAGCCGAATTGAAAGCGAAGTGGAAGTCGAAGTCGAAGACTGTCGCGCACATAAAGCGCTTTTAATTGATTTTCCTGTTACGTGCGATAGCGAATTGGCGACTCCGACCTGCAACTCCCACCCCGGCCGTAATCGCTCGTTCAGTCATTCATTCGAATTGTAGTTAATTAATAAATTATTCCATGCGATTGAACTAACAATGTGGCTCTGGAAACTTTCGCCTGGTAGTGTCCTGCCTGGTCAGGCTTTAATTACTTCTGGTCATCTCCATTTGTTTAGCACTCTGCTTAAATAAATTTAATTTTTTTCTTGTACTGCAATTAAACACGTTTTATTTGGAAATGTTTACGATGCTTACACGTTGCGTATACGCAACTTGACGACTTTTTAGAGATATGAACGGAAAGCATAAGCTGCTTTTGCCTTAACTTCAGCTTCAGCTGTGTGTGCGCTCTGCTGTGTTGTAATAAATTAAATTTCATTTCATTTCATGTTCAGTCGTTTCCGAGGGGCAGTTCCCTCTTGGCTCAGGTGTAGCAAACATATTGGAAATTTATTAAAAGCGCAAAATAACTTTCGCAAATTCTCGCATGAGGTTGATGGCTTTTATGTGAGTTGCTTTTGTGGTTAAGCTGAAATTACTTTGTGGTGGATCTGAAATGTTGCTTTTATTAAATCGTTAAACGTAAATATTTAAAGGAGAAAGTAGAGAATTTCGAGGGGAAGTTCACGTAGTTCTAAGTTTGGTAAGGGTTGGGGTAAATGTTTAGTATAGATCCATTTTGGCCTTAAAATTTGAAACAGAAACACGTCCCGCAAATTAACCTATCCTGACTCTCCAGGTGCTCGGGGACAACTGACCAGCCGCTTGTTCGTAAGCTTGGAACGCACTCTACCGAATTCAGTCGGTGTAGCCGAAGTACAGTCGCGGCGGAAGACACTTTCCGGACAAACCCTGCAAGGACTCAATTAACTACAAGCTCATTCTCATAAAACTTGAGCAAGAATACTTGCGCCCCGTAGAAACGTCTATTTTTTTTAGCAATCGTCTGCAGACTTTGACAGATTTGCACGATATTTATTTCAAATGAAAAACATTATTCTTAAAGCACATGCTATTACACATATTTTGTACTGGCTAAAATGCAAACTTCAAAATGCATTTAAAAAGAAACCACGGGTGACCGACAACTGTCTTCTACATGTAAATTCTTCATAGTTCGCGGTCCATCGAGGAGATGTACCACAATGGCTCCAGTCGTCGCACAGTGGTCCAAATGGCAAATAAAAAGAAATCGCGCTGAAACTTCAAAGTTAAGAAAGTCAAGGTTTCACAAGAATCGGGACATTGTATATTATGGATCCCATACAAACACCATATTTAATTTGTTAAAAATGTGCAAAATAAGTATATTTTATTTGAATAGTTGTAGTTTACATTTATTTACTTAAGGCCAAACAACAAGAAATAATTTTTAATATTCACGCTCGGAACCAATTGCTCCAAAACTTTTTTGTTCTTCAACATGCCTTCCATTTCTCAGCAAGCCTGCTAATAAAATTGAAAAAATTTCTATGGAACTCTGCTAATTCAACCGCAGTTAACTTTCTTTTTTTTTAAGACTGTACCGAAAAACTTTCGCCATCACCAGCATTCTTTTTTCTGCGGCGCTTTCGTTCTGCCAACTTAAAAACCTTACTGGTAACTCGCCTGAGAAGTCAAAAATCTTAGGGAATACTGTAGCATACAACGGATAGTTGTATCCTGTTCGAGCTGATGGAAGAAGTAGACCTGTGCGGAACCCGTGCTTGATCCGGCTATCTTCGTCGGCAATGTGGGGGAGGTTCAAAGTCTGTTACCGCCGGCTACTAGCTCGTGGAATAGGGCATACTTATTTAACTTTAATATTCACGGGTTGTTTTGATTCTATAGGGTATCGAAAGCCTATTATTTAGCCAAGGAGGAATGAAAGGGGTTAGAAGAGTAGTATAGAAGAGAAGAGAAAAAAAAGGAGACTCAGAAGGACCTAACATGTTCTGGCCACACTGAGGTGTTGTTCAGTGGCCACATTCCCCACCCTACCATGATCACCACTTGCAGGTATGGAACTATGTCCATTGGTGATTCCTAAAACAATGAAGCGTAGTTCACTTCATCCCATGGCGGCTCATTACGATTTCCGGACGAAAAGTTTCACTTATTCGGACTTCATTATAATTTTATTCATTGAATTCATGATTGAAAAGGGGTAGCATTGTAATCTAAAGTAAGAAAATAATAAGAAATAATTTTAAGGAACTATTTTTAGCATTAAAGGGTATCTGTTAGTCTAAGCATTATTTATAGGTATATTTACTTTATAGATTTAGGGACTAAATTTCATATTCAATTCATTCTTTGTTCGGTACTAACTTTAATGTCTATAAAAAAGGTTTAAACTGAGCGCAAGTGAAATAAAAACCAAAAGTTAGCTGTAAAGTAAATGTAAATTAATTATAAATGACAGTTCGCCATTGGGTATGTAGGCCAATTATGTATGTATATGTAATTATAGTATAAGTAAATGAATTAAATTTAATTTAAAAATATTTAAGTTTTCATTTCAACTCTTCGTGAGCTATTTGGTCTTCCTCAACGGGGTACCACTGTACGCAGCTAAACAGCTGAGTTGATCTAGGTCAGGGTTTTGGTTACAAGCTCCAAGTGGGAACAGAAAGATAAACCAAGATCTTCCGTTAGTTTTCGTTGTGTGCATTTGCTCTGTCTTATCAGCAGCGATTTAACGGCGATCCGTGCCGGCGCTCAAGTAAGAGTAGGATGGAGTAAAAATAAATTTAAGAGAGCACGGCTGGGATCAGTGGGACACTCCTTATGGTTTCTCTTATGGCTTCAATTTACTTTGCGGTTGGGATGTGTGCACATTTCTCTTTACTTTGTGTTTTTAAAATAAAAAAAAACCAACTGTTTGACAGAGTAAGAGCGGATGACAAAAGCTGCGCTTACTCTTTCAAATCAAACAAAATATGCATTAATTATGGCCTGAAGGGCTTCACTTACGGCTTGATGATCCAGCGGGGGGAAAGGCCTTTCTCCAGATGATCAGCTGTGGGGGTTGAATCTCGTTTTCGGATTAGGAATTCATATTAAGCTTGTTGTTGTTGGTGTGAGTTCAAGAGGAGCACAGTAGCCACATCAAAGCAGATTTAGCCAAGAGAAGGGTTTATATGATAGCAAAAAAACAAAATCTTTACAGAACTCTCACTTGCACTGGGAGAGCGTTTTGCCAAATGGGCCACAAATAACTATTTTTACTGGACACAAGAATTAACCACTACTTTAGCTCTTTTACTTTTAATTTCACTTGGCTTTCTTTGCTTTAGTCACTTTGGGGGAAGCTTTGGGCTTAGTTAAAGATTATTTTAAAGGGGAGAACACTAGCTGGATTAGGTTGCTGGCGGGAGCTGGTATCCACGGATTCCGTTGGTAGTGAGTAGCTAGGCCGAAGATTTGAAGATATATAATGCAGATTGTCGTTTCGGCGGGGAGCTGGAGCTCGAGGACTGGCAATCTGGGACAAGGGGCCAGACCTTTATATTGGAGCAAAAGGAGGTGCCACGTAAGGTATAATTAGAATAGGGCTGGTGAAAAGAAAAATGATCGTATATTTACCACGAGCTGGCTGGCCCCAAAGCTGTTATTTGCCGTTTGAGGTGCCTGTTTAGAGAGGCTCCGGGTTAGAGGTTAGGGATTCTGAAAAGATCCGATTTAACCTTTGCCTGGATTGGTTTGGTGGGTCTGCCGCAAAACAATAATTAGCTGACGCAATTGGACGAGGCAACGGCATAACTCACCAATTGTGGGCGGCTATTGGCGTGGAGCAATGCCAAAGAGAATTTGATCGGTAGCAGCGAAAAGTAAATCTTGGGATTTATTTCTTTTGACGGCAGATTTAATGATTATTAATTGCTGCTGCTTTTTGGTGGGCCGGGTGATTAAACTTTCCACTAAGGTGATCGGGAACAATTAGGTTAAGTCAAAAGCGGACTATTATAATTTTTCCGCTGACACGTCTGCGTAGCTCAAGAACTTTTTAGCGAAAAGAACGAGGTTGAAAGTTGGCGTGCTCAGCTAGAACGGAAATACGTGGCTGCGTTTTTCGATTGGTAATCGATATAGTGCCTTATCGCATAGATCGAATAAAGGGTGATTCGATAGTGCATCCAACAATCGGTATTAACAGAATATGCTATAGGCTATGAAAAATGTTAACCGATTTTACTTAATGGTGCACACAAATAGGTGCACTCGCTTTCTTGTAAAATTTCCTAAATGAAGTTTTGATGCTATGCTGAGGGACGGGATTTTTTTGTTGCCTACTTTTAGGCTTGGTGGAACTTATGAGACAAGCGCCACTACAAGTCCCCCGGCCAAAATCACACTTGGTGGGTAACACCAAGGGTGATCCGCGCTTGGAACGGATTCTAAAGAAAGGTTTTGATGTCTAAATCAATATCAGTCATAGGAGCTTGAGTCCCATTTGCGTCTAGTTCAGCTTTATATTTGTAGAATTCTGTTAGACTTGAATGAACTAGGCAACGTGGTGTGGCCTATGACTTCAACACGTTTTGAATAAATACCTCGCGAGTTCGCACTACATGTCTGAGTTCGGACATAGAATTAATTTTTGAATACAATAGCTCGTGTTGTATTTCCGGTAGTAAGTTTGATCGTACAGACTCCAAGAGGGACGACTCTGGCCACGCAACAGAAAGTTTTGCAGCTAAATGGACAATGGATTCATAAAATTCGTCAAAAGTTTCCCCTTCCCTTTGTTTACGTCTGTCTATTGCTGCTCTTATATTCACATCGGTTCTCTCGTCCTTAAACTGAGCTTTTAGCGCCTCACTCAAAGACTTCCATGTAATTAGGGGCACGCTTCTGTGGTACCGCCAGTACCAGTCGCTAGCGCTGCCTTCAGTATGTTGCTCAAATGACACACTAAAAGCTCCAAATTATTATCTAACGTTTGTTTAGCTAAGGCTTCGACACGATAAATAAAATCGTCGACACTCATGGCCGATTTTCCGGAAAACTTAATTTTCCAGTTGCTTATGATCTGGCTTATTCGATCAGGACGCAAGTCGGAGCTCATGGAGGAATGTGTCGGTGTCGAAGGAGTAGATCTCGACTCGGAGGAAGTTTGATTTTCCCTGTTTGAAATAGGGATTACTGGAGGATCGCTTGCTCTTTCTGGAGCCAAAGATTGTTCTGCGCGAGTTGTGATAGCAGACAAAAGGCCTTGAAAGCCTGCGTTCATAGCCTGACACAATATTTCGGTTTGTCGTACGGCAGCAGCTTCCATTGCATTAGCTATTACTTGCTGCATTTGATTGGCCGCGGAAGAAGGATCAGTGTTGACACTTGAATTCCCCGGCGCGGGCTGTTCGTTTGGCGGAGCGTTCTCCATGTTATCGAGATTGCTATTTTCTAATCTTTGCTGGCTTCTTGTGAGAGCTGGCATTGATGAAGCTGGCAGACTCTGGGTAGACTGGCTAAGTTCAGTATTTACTGTTAGGTTCAACAGGGATGTTTGCAACGGGGTTTTGCAAACAGGACAAAGTTCTCGGTTTGCTACCCTTGTGTTAAAGCAGACCCAATGAAATGTATGGTTGCAACTAGTAGACAATAATTGTGCAGAATATTCAATGTCTTTAAGGCAAATGTAGCACTGTATATCGCCAATTAAGTCTTCACAGCTGCGTGCTAAAAACATGACCACGTTGACCTGTTTCGAATTACTTTGAGGCCGTCAGCTATCAAAATTAGGAAAAATAAATGGGATGTATGTTTAAATATATGGGTAAATATTTCTATTTATTTTAGAAATAACTGCAAAAATATTTGTAAACAAAATTTCATAAAGTTTATCCGGAAATCATAATTTGCTTTCATGGTTAAAAATAGAACTGCGAAATGAGCTTCTGAGAATAGGTAAAAGATAGATTAAGATTTTAGCAGGTTGATTGACAAGGTTCAAAAGTTATGCAGACAAAGCAACATCAGCCGCATAGCAGAACGCAATATGCCTGACCGTCAGAATTGGCTAGCAAATTCTGGAACCTCTAACAGATTTGAGCTAAATATCAGCGGGGTATTTTCAATGAAAACAAGGCCGAAGAGGGTTGGCGATTGTTTTCTTATACGATTCCAGGAAGATAAATAGCGTAAGGGCATCAACGCAAGATGAGATTGTCTAATGTAAAACAAATAAAGCAACCAGCAGCCGTACAACAGAACGCAATGTACCTGCTCGTCAGGGTTATTCGCTTCAAATCGACACTCTAAGGACTATTAGAGAAATATATAAACAACAGGCAGTCGTACAGCAGAACGCAATGTACCGCCCATCAGAATTATATACGTCGATTAGTCTAGATGCTTTTAGCAAAATCAACGGTATACAACGAGATTGCAGAGCTCCAAACCCATACAAGTTTTATTTACGCACCAGCAAAAAATAATAAAACCAGCGTGGTTGGTCTGAATTCGTGTATTCAATCCAGGAAGACTTTGTTAATCGCGGAAAATGAAAAGATGAACGAAGTGAGCTAGCTTTTGAACGAAATGTTCAAGCCCACTTGCTCGAAAGAATATACAAAAGAGAAAGCTGGGAGAATGGGAGGGGATTTAGTTGTATAGGTAGTGAACTTATTCCGAACGTGTCACTTTTTCTTACCTAACAACTTAGGGTGTTCTACTTTATCTGCTTCTGTTTAGCGGTAGGCCACGGATCTGGTCCATGTAAACCTGCATCCAGCTAAAACTTCACAGCATCAATAGGAGCACAAGGAAAAAAATAAAACCAAAAACTTATAGAAAAAGCGGCGTTATCTCTAAGGAAAGAGAAAACTCATCCAGCTAATTTTAAGCAAATGGACGTACGATTAGAGATTTAGGCCAGACAATGGAGCTGTTCGGAAACTTCCATTTAATCCACGGCTCTAAAACTACTAACTCAGGACAAGGGGATGGAATAATCCAAGACTAAATAAGTTAAGTCAGATGTAAATGACTGAATATTTGGTATTGTTTGATTTGGTAGGGGCTTACCGGATCACTCGGGCCCCCTAAGTTGGGCGCCAAATAAAATTAAATAAATAATAATAAGAACTGTAGCATGTAACGGATAGTTGCATCCTGTCCGAGCTGATGGAAAAAGTAGACCCGTGCGGAACCCGTGCTTGATCCGGCTATCTTCGTCGGCAATGTGGGGGAGGTTCAAAGTCTGTTACCGCCGGCTACTAGCTCGTGGAATAGGGCATACTTATTTAACTTTAATATTCACGGGTTGTTTTGATTCTATAGGGTATCGAAAGCCTATTATTTAGCCAAGGAGGAATGAAAGGGGTTAGAAGAGTAGTATAGAAGAGAAGAAAAAAAAGGAGACTCAGAAGGACCTAACATGTTCTGGCCACACTGAGGTGTTGTTCAGTGGCCACATTCCCCACCCTACCATGATCACCACTTGCAGGTATGGAACTATGTCCATTGGTGATTCCTAAAACAATGAAGCGTAGTTCACTTCATCCCATGGCGGCTCATTACGATTTCCGGACGAAAAGTTTCACTTATTCGGACTTCATTATAATTTTATTCATTGAATTCATGATTGAAAAGGGGTAGCATTGTAATCTAAAGTAAGAAAATAATAAGAAATAATTTTAAGGAACTATTTTTAGCATTAAAGGGTATCTGTTAGTCTAAGCATTATTTATAGGTATATTTACTTTATAGATTTAGGGACTAAATTTCATATTCAATTCATTCTTTGTTCGGTACTAACTTTAATGTCTATAAAAAAGGTTTAAACTGAGCGCAAGTGAAATAAAAACCAAAAGTTAGCTGTAAAGTAAATGTAAATTAATTATAAATGACAGTTCGCCATTGGGTATGTAGGCCAATTATGTATGTATATGTAATTATAGTATAAGTAAATGAATTAAATTTAATTTAAAAATATTTAAGTTTTCATTTCAACTCTTCGTGAGCTATTTGGTCTTCCTCAACGAGGGTACCACTGTACGCAGCTAAACAGCTGAGTTGATCTAGGTCAGGGTTTTGGTTACAAGCTCCAAGTGGGAACAGAAAGATAAACCAAGATCTTCCGTTAGTTTTCGTTGTGTGCATTTGCTCTGTCTTATCAGCAGCGATTTAACGGCGATCCGTGCCGGCGCTCAAGTAAGAGTAGGATGGAGTAAAAATAAATTTAAGAGAGCACGGCTGGGATCAGTGGGACACTCCTTATGGTTTCTCTTATGGCTTCAATTTACTTTGCGGTTGGGATGTGTGCACATTTCTCTTTACTTTGTGTTTTTAAAATAAAAAAAACCAACTGTTTGACAGAGTAAGAGCGGATGACAAAAGCTGCGCTTACTCTTTCAAATCAAACAAAATATGCATTAATTATGGCCTGAAGGGCTTCACTTACAACTTGATGATCCAGCGGGGGAAAGGCCTTTCTCCAGATGATCAGCTGTGGGGGTTGAATCTCGTTTTCGGATTAGGAATTCATATTAAGCTTGTTGTTGTTGGTGTGAGTTCAAGAGGAGCACAGTAGCCACATCAAAGCAGATTTAGCCAAGAGAAGGGTTTATATGATAGCAAAAAAACAAAATCTTTACAGAACTCTCACTTGCACTGGGAGAGCGTTTTGCCAAATGGGCCACAAATAACTATTTTTACTGGACACAAGAATTAACCACTACTTTAGCTCTTTTACTTTTAATTTCACTTGGCTTTCTTTGCTTTAGTCACTTTGGGGGAAGCTTTGAGCTTAGTTAAAGATTATTTTAAAGGGGAGAACACTAGCTGGATTAGGTTGCTGGCGGGAGCTGGTATCCACGGATTCCGTTGGTAGTGAGTAGCTAGGCCGAAGATTTGAAGATATATAATGCAGATTGTCGTTTCGGCGGGGAGCTGGAGCTCGAGGACTGGCAATCTGGGACAAGGGGCCAGACCTTTATATTGGAGCAAAAGGAGGTGCCACGTAAGGTATAATTAGAATAGGGCTGGTGAAAAGAAAAATGATCGTATATTTACCACGAGCTGGCTGGCCCCAAAGCTGTTATTTGCCGTTTGAGGTGCCTGTTTAGCGAGGCTCCGGGTTAGAGGTTAGGGATTCTGAAAAGATCCGATTTAACCTTTGCCTGGATTGGTTTGGTGGGTCTGCCGCAAAACAATAATTAGCTGACGCAATTGGACGAGGCAACGGCATAACTCACCAATTGTGGGCGGCTATTGGCGTGGAGCAATGCCAAAGAGAATTTGATCGGTAGCAGCGAAAAGTAAATCTTGGGATTTATTTCTTTTGACGGCAGATTTAATGATTATTAATTGCTGCTGCTTTTTTGGTGGGCCGGGTGATTAAACTTTCCACTAAGGTGATCGGGAACAATTAGGTTAAGTCAAAAGCGGACTATTATAATTTTTCCGCTGACACGTCTGCGTAGCTCAAGAACTTTTTAGCGAAAAGAACGAGGTTGAAAGTTGGCGTGCTCAGCTAGAACGGAAATACGTGGCTGCGTTTTCGATTGGTAATCGATATAGTGCCTTATCGCATAGATCGAATAAAGGGTGATTCGATAGTGCATCCAACAATCGGTATTAACAGAATATGCTATAGGCTATGAAAAATGTTAACCGATTTTACTTAATGGTGCACACAAATAGGTGCACTCGCTTTCTTGTAAAATTTCCTAAATGAAGTTTTGATGCTATGCTGAGGGACGGGATTTTTTTGTTGCCTACTTTTAGGCTTGGTGGAACTTATGAGACAAGCGCCACTACAATACAAGGTCTCACACTTATGAATAAAAGCCAAACTGGCGTGTCCAAATCAAATAATTCAAAAATAGACTCTTTTATTTGATTGATTACTTCCAATTGACGATTCAGAATACGTGAAACTGTACTTACACTAATGCTGCTTGGATAACTGTGAGTTTTAGCTTGCAGACCATCAAAATAAGTATGAATATTATCGGGGGTGCCACAGAAACCTTTTCCAACCAAATTCCAACCGAATTCCAATTCTTAGGTGCCACAGAAATTTCATTTGGTTGGTTACAAACCTCCCTTGTTTTGTTAGGAGATTTGTCAGAACGCTTTTTTTGTGGCTCCACCTATCAATATTAAGCGCCATCTACTTGACAGTCAGCGGATTAAGGGCTGCAATTTATACCTCATGTTTGGCGCCAAGAAATTTTTAAATTTTGCATTATATTTAAGGAGAATATGAATTAAATTTGAATTATAATTTTAAAATGCAACATAATTCATATAACACAATCAAAAAATTTGAGTGAAACATAAAATTAAACCATAACTAAAAAGAGGGGAATTTTTTGTCGAGAAATTCAGCCCTGTTTTTAGAGATGGAACTTCAATTGGAGCATCGGCTGTTCTAACTAGATTTTCTAATAGGAAAATGAAATCTCTCAAAGTTCTGTGGCACCGACGAATTTTTCGAGAGATTTACAAATTTCTGTGGCACCCCCATATATGATATTTTGGAGTTAATAAAACGACGAATCAGTAAGTATTGGTTTAAAGTTAAATCGGCATCCATCATCATAAATGCCGCAAATGCATAACCATTTGCTTCAGCTAATACTTGATTTGCTTTAGAGAGACATTCTGTAAAGCGTTTGCAGCAGACTCATCTACCTTAGCTATTTTGGAAGTTCGTCGATTCTTTGTTCTTGATGAAGATTTGTTGAAGTCGGAATTGGGACGCCCACGACAGTCAGATTCATTCGACTTTTCAGATTTTTCTGTCACTGTGAAAGAGAGCTTCATATCAAGCCAATCCGAATGCTTCTGCAGAACAGTATAATTAATACGATTGCAGCTTTGCCACCGGATGTAAAGTCAAAATTCTGCAACTCTTCTGGATCAGCAATATATTGAATAGACGATTTGCAGACCCCTTAAAATCATAGTTAATACCCATTCGAATGATATCCAAAATTATTATTATAAAGTTATTGTAAACTTTATTTGTTCATTTTTTATACCCTTGGAGAGGGTATATTGAAATTATCCGGATGTTTGTAGCGCATAGAAGGAAGCATCTCTGACCACATGAAGTATATATATTCTTGATCAGCATAACGAGCTGAGTTGATATAGCCATGTCCGTCTGTCCGTTTGTTTCTAAGCTATCTCCTCCGTCAGTTTTAAAGCTATCTTAACCAAACTTTGCACGAAGTCTTTTGGTACAAGCACATTTGTCGGAACCGGCCGGATCGGATGACTATAGCATATAGCTTCCATAGGAACGATCGGTTGAAAAACTAGTTTTAGTCAGAAAAACTTTTTTGTTTTCAATGTTATCGCTCCCAACGCTCGTATTTATAAGTTTTCAATGATTTCACATAATTTCACCAAAACTTGTCGAAATCGGACCACTGTATAGTATAGTTGCCATACATACTGTCAGGCACATATCAAGCTCCAAGGGTATATAAACTTCGGTCGAGCCGAAGTTAGCTTGCCTCTATTTTTACAGTTAAATTAGTTTCAATCAAAAATTGTTGGCAACACACATGGTCACTTTAAAAGCTCACAGTGGATTAGTGTTGCATCTAAGAGCTTATGTAAGTGCTTTTTACGCTTTCTGAGAACTTTACATTAGACGGAACCAAACAATTAACTGAATTTTTAGAATTCAAATAGCGTAGCCATTTGGACTACTGTGCGCCGGTATCTAACTTATCTAACTGCTGCATTCCGGCAGCGAACTTGGTCGAAAAATAATCCTAATGCATAAATATGTACAATGTACATTAGACCGTACATGCCTTATATGAAAAGTAATTTTTTGTCTAGTTCTTAGCACAACATGGCTCAAAAAATTCTGTATGTTTTATAGAAAATATGTCTAAAATCCAAAATCAGATATATTGAGGTTTGATGGTCTCGAGAAGACTTTAAAGGTTCAAATTTCCCCTTAATTTTGTTTTTGAGCTCCTAGAAACGTCATAGTAGGCATACAAAATTTTTGTGAAAATTGTAAAATAAAATATTTCAACATGTACAATTGCTGCAGCAACACAACGGACGGCACCTAATCGATGATTATTGCTGATCACGGCATATCCTTATTGCCTTTAAACTACACACTATGAATTGTAAAAAAAAATATTCATGGCATATTCAACTATGCACTTGTAGATTATATAAACATTGTGTTTACTAAAAATTTAGTTTTTATAAAAAAAAAAGTTTAGGCTCTACCGAGAATTGAACTCGGTTCGCCGGATTCAAAGTCCAGAGTGCTTATCACAACACCACATAACTTGTAATTTAAATATTTACTTTATTTGTTCAACATTTTTGTAAAAGGTCTCTGTCTACATTGACAATTCAAAGATAAATTAAGGAGAAATTGGAACTTTTAAAGCCCTTTCGAGACCATGAAGCCTCAATATATCCGATTTTGGATTTTTGATCAATTTTCTATAAAATATACCGAATTTTTTGCACCATGTTGTGCAAAGATCGTCACATGTTGAAAATCGTATGGAGAAATGTCCGGTCTAATGTACATATGTAAAAGATTTGAGGTTATTTCTTCAAATTGCGGGAGCGTAGCATAAGTTGAAAAAAACCTTGATCTGCCTGTAAGTATTAGAAGAATACATGTAAATCTTAGCATATGCATGATAAGCTATTACTTACATTTGCTTAAATATTTATATGAACCCTGCGTGATTTTCATACAATTGAATACTTTGATGAACAATGCTTGTTGATAATGATGACATCCCAAGCTGCCCAATAGATAACACCTCTTACGGGTTAACTGGCCACACTATTCACTGCGGCTTCTGTTATTTGCAATACTGTCTGCCATTTCGTTTCCATCAATGCCCTGGCGGCTAGGAATTCAGTAAACTTGCTCCTTACTGGAGGTGTTGAGGGAATCCATTGCTTTTCTGGTTGCCAAAACATTTTTATTGCCGCTTGGCTGTCAACGTATATAAATATGCCAATTCCGCTGGTTTCCTTTAGCAAAGACTTCCGCCTGGAATATGGTGCAGTAGTTTGGCAGTTTGTAACAGAGCCTTAATTCCGGTAATATTGCGGCTGTGACTCCTGAGGCCGTGAAAAGGTGCGTTGCATCCTGAGCCAGTCCTGGATGCCAGTCTTCTGGTCCCAGTAATGCTAGTCTGGGTAACTGTTGATCTCTCTACCCACTAGGGAGAATATTCCGAAATCTCTTAATCTGCATTAAAGTGTTGGAGTTTCTGTCAAAATGCTCTCAATATTCTAACCATTAAGCTTATAAAATCTAAAGTAAACAAAATGTAAATAACTTTGGTATATGATAAGAAAATTCAAATGTACACATATCACATTTTGCACTTTGCCTCATGCCTGTCTCTTGTGCATATGGTGCACAAAATTGAATGAAACCTAACATTTCCCATGAAGAAAAATTTAATTGAATAAACAACCACACACAACACACTGAGTAAGTCAGAAGGAAAAGGCATTAGCAGCAGATTACTGTCAGAATGGACCGGACTCAGTCGATGCCTTCTGCATCTTGCACTCGACCAAATCCGATTCTCTGACTCTCGGGCCAAACAGTCATTAGCAATGTGACCCCGAAACTGGAACTAACCACATAAAATTTTATGCTGTTTGCCTTAATAAATTTAATTAAAAAATCAAAATGCCTGCACAGCTGAGCAAAAGTCAAAGCTGGCCCAGAGTAGAGCATTAGGCACAGGCCAAATCACAATTTGGGTCAACTGCAAGCATTTTGTTTTAATGGCCTACAGGCGGCACTGGAAGTTATCTGAGCTTATGAAATTTCAAAAGCAAGGAAACTAAGCAGACACCTTTCAATTAATTTCTCAGTGCGTCTCCTTCATAAAAATCAATTGCTGAGTACTCTCTTTTTTTTTATATTTCCTTGGATGATTTTTATGAGCAGGTTGGGTGCTTGCAGTTAATTAGAAAATGAGAGAAAAAGAAAAAGTGCGGCTAATCAACTGAAAGCTGTTGAAATACCAAATCCGAGGTGTTGTTGCCGCCTGTCAAGGAGTTGAAGCTGCCAGAGAAGCCGATAAGCCAAGCCATATTGAAGCGGAAATGAGAACAGAAATAGGAAAAAAAAAGAACTTAAGTGAAGGCAGCAAATCTTAAATTATTGGACAAGTGATGAAGAAGGTTTTTTTAAAGCGTTGGTAAAAGCTGTAAACTATCGTAAGTAAGGGGAATATATGTACTTTAATAGAACATATTTTATATCAACTTGGCATCTCTCAAATAGTAAAGTAAAGGTGAAGTAAATACAAATTGAATTGAACTAATTTCAATTTAAGAAAGGAGCTTTGCAGTTTGTGCTGTGGAATATAAACTCTTGCTTCCTAAGAAGCCTAAAAAAAGTGCGTGATGTGTTTATGTAGCTTTTTTAATTTCGCTTCTTTAGAGCATTATTATTTGCAGTTTAGCGCACCACCGACTTGAATGGTTCTGATTATGATCCGCTTTAAAATTTCAAAAATTGATTTATTTTGCTTAGTTAACCCTAGGAGGTTCAGGGATTTTTTGGCGCTAAATGGCACAACCAGGTCTGCGCAGACCTATATGGGATTTGTATGGAAATACATAGGCAGATATCCTAATAGTGTGTGTAAATGTGACTAATGCTGGGAAAAAAGACACGATAAACAATAAAAACATATTTCTACATTTAAGCTAACAATATATCCTATTTTTTGAAGGGTTTTTGCAAAACATGCAATTTAAATCAGAGCGAGCACGATGGTCGAGTAGTAGAGGAAGAGGAATGGCAGGTTGATCATCTATCGGTGGACCTCTAGCTACCTGCGAAAAAACGTTGATTTAAGGATTTGAATAGAATAACATCGAATAACGCTGTTGCCTGTTTGACTAGTTGAATACCTCTTACAGTAGGATTCGTTGCTTTCTGCTCCCTGTGAGAGAACACCAGCTGGTCTGCCAACTCAATAAGGAAGACACGTCTCCGGTCGTTTGTCTTGATATGCCCCAATTTGTTATGAATGACAAATGCAGCCGAACCCGCCACGTCCAACATGTTAAAAAACAGAGCTGGAGGCAATCGGTTTATGCCCCGTTTGCATGTATAGCCGCCATCCATCTGATCCATGGTGTCCACTCTGGACTTATACATATTGTAGTCCAGAATTTGAAATGGTTTCTTCGAAGACTTCGATAAGTCGACAGTGCTATTATAATGCTTCGTAGAGATGAGAACCACAGTTGTTTCTTTTTTGGCTCGTATATCTCGCATAGCGAGATATTATTATTGTGGTAATCGAATACAGTGCTAAATACATAGTATGCAGGTTTTGATTTTGCGCATGGTGCCTAGATATGGCAAACGTTTTGTCATCCAAACCGCGGCCAAGTCATAAGACTAAAGGAAAATTTCGGGATATACTGTTCGTCCAGAACTGGCGAATATTTCGATCAATTTCAAAACAATGTTCTCTTCTTGATTTACCAGATGTTTATTCCGCATTTTAAAGGTTTCGAGGATGTATACTGGGTAAAGCGCGTGCGGCCTAAGTACTGGAACGAATGCTCGTCAATAGTTATCTGAGCACCCGGAACATATAAACGCTACAAGTTCTTCATAATCATGTTCCAAACATAGTCGATGGCTTTTGACTGCTTATATTATTGCTATTATAATGTTGCTCTTTGCACTTCGGTGGCAGTTACAGCGACTTCATAGAAATCTTTAAAATTATCATCATCGTCATATGGATTTTCGGCTTCTATGACGATGTCTGTCTTAGCTTCGGAACCCGCATTTTCTAAAGGGGGCACATAATCTCTTCATCAGTACTGGCAAACCATTCGGCTTACCTTTCTCCCATTTCATTCCTCTCTTTTTCTCACAAATTTTGAGATATTCTGGTGCGATTCAGTACGTCGATTCAGTCGATTCAAACCACGACACTGTGAGTTTCAATCGCACGCCACACCATTCATTATTTCACATAGGTCTGCACAGACCTGCTTGTACCGTTTGTGACTTTTGCTTTGAAAGTTTAAATAAAACCGAATACAAACACAAAATCGGTTTGATTTCGAGCTCATTGTGTTCTCAATACCTGCTTCTAGGTAGTCATTGACGGATTTGTCTCTAACATCCAAAACCAAAAAGTTATACACACTTTTATATGAAAAAGGTCTGCACAGGCCTGGTCGAACCTCCTAGGGTTAACAAAATTTATTTTCAGGTTTTTCACGAATCATATTTAAAATTTGTCGTTTCAGTTTTTCCTTTTTTTCACATGTCCCTTCACTTCAAATCGTTCTTAAAGCAAAGTGCGCATCTTGTCCAAAAAGAGTTCAATATACTCACTCTCCTTGGAGTTTAATCGTTTAGCATTATAAATGCTCTCCTCAAAATTTCGCTCATCATTTAATCTTTTGTAGGCGCCACCACGATAAAGCCAGGCCCGCAGATATTTCCCGTCCAAGTTGTTTAGTATATAGTCACAGTCCATAATGGCGCGTGTATAACTGCGTAGTCTTAAGAAATTGGTGTAAATAAATTTCTTTCCTTAGCAAATGATAACTTACTTGATGTATGTAATGGCGCGATTGACATAGAGCACTGGAGTATCGTTAATATATGTCAGTCCTTTGGTATATAATGTAACCGCAATATCAAAATTACTCCTACGATATTCATGATTTCCCAAACGACGAAAGTTTTCGGCCACACGTTCTCTTTCTTTTCTGGCCAGGACTCTCTCCGGCATTGTCTGATCTATTTGACGCATGAAAGTCATTTGATTTGTATTTGCGACCGCTTTGGTTCTAGACTTGGACCTCTTCAAGGATATCCGATCGGTATACGGATTACGTTTTGTGACCAGAAAGTTAGTGTCGGTCACCGAGGCACTAATGTCAACCTCAACGGGTTTCTGTGTTTTGTCCTTCGAGGCAGTGCTGTTGTAATTTCAGTAAGAAGTGGAATTCAAATTGTATTTATAAACTTACTCCTCCATTTTATTGG
The DNA here is from genome assembly GCA_018904275.1 of Lordiphosa clarofinis. NCBI lineage: Eukaryota > Metazoa > Arthropoda > Insecta > Diptera > Drosophilidae > Lordiphosa > Lordiphosa clarofinis. Next base: position 68,506 of record JAEIGQ010000156.1, on the reverse strand, counting down.
CATTGGCCATAATATCCATAAATTGCAGAACATCGTTGACCTTGGATGGAGTCAACAGGAAATCCTCCTCAGATTGCGGATGCCTATCAAGGGGAATTCGAATTTCTTCAGTTTGGGGTAGCTTAATGAGTTTTGGTGTCTGATGTGTTTTAATTCTAGAGTGAGGCATTTTTTTGGGAGATTAATATGTATATCGTTGTGACTTTTTGAAATGTACTTTTAAAGTAAAGGCCTTATGAGTATTTTTCTTACAATACCATTGAATTTGAGAAATATGAAATGTCAATTTTATTTGACTTTTAACAAAATCTTTTGTGATAAAGTTTTATATAAGCAAACGAGTTTATATTTTTATAGCAGTGATGTGTAACCGTTTAATAGAGTGGGTAAAGCTCTGCAGAAGAGAAAGGAAATCGAAAAATCACACGTCTTGGTTACTCAAATTGATGTAACGGAAAATTTGGATATGAGTTTTTTTTGGATTCCGATAGCGACAAATGGTTTTTATTTTGAACAGTGATATAAAAAATCGCAAAGCCGTAAAAAATCAAAGCAGTAAGATTCTAATTGTACTTACTTTTCATCTGCAATGATTTTTGAGCAATAAATTCTTGTGCATCATCCTCAGTGGTAATGAATTTAGTTAAATTTTTTTCAAAACAACGCGGGCATTGAAGAGTTCTGTCTGAGTAAAAAACCAGGGATCGCAAAAAGGAGTTATGGAAAAAAAATGTTTGCGAAAAAAGCCACAAATTTCATACAGTAGTAAGCAAAATTTAATTTAAATACTATTTTCTGACTTTTATTTTCCAAAATAAAAACTATTTTGAAATATTTTTCAAAATAAAAAAAAAAGATTGTTCTCAAATATCTTTTAAAACAAGCGGCATAGGACTAAAATTTAATCACATACACGATCTAAGGCTCAATTCTTTTCATTGGTTTACCACATTTCTTAAAGAATCTATTTTAATGATCTAAAAAAATTTGCCCAAATGTGGGATTAATTTTATTCTTCTTTTTTAACCATTTAAGTCACTGGAGTTGTGACTTTCATGTGCCAAGTGCTACGCTTAAGTATCGAGTTTGTCAAGTTGCTCTATGAAGCAGACGTGATAGAGTCAGCGCTTGTTTATGAAGCACTGAGTTCCAGTCCCACTGGGGGAAGGTTAAACTACGTACTTTTTATACCCTTGGTCTTATAATTTTGCTCAGAAGTTTGCAACGCATAGAAATATTCATTCCCGACCCCATAAACTATATATATTCTTGATCAGGGCGACGAGCTGAGTCGATTGAGCTTGGTCCGTCCGACTGTTTCTACGCAAACTAGACTCTCAATTTTAAAGCTATTGAGCTGAAACCTTGCACAGAGTCTTCTTTTTACTGCACACTGCTAATATGTCGGAACCGACCGGATCGGATGACTATATCCTATAGCTGCCATAGGAACTATCGGTCGAAAAGTTGGTCTTTGTGAGAAAAACTTGTTTGTCTTTGATGCAGCAATTATTAGCAATTATTAGTTTTATGCTCTTTTACACAGATTTGGAAGTTTTGGTCAAAATCGAATGACTATATCTTATAGCTGCCATAGGAACTATCGGTCGAAAAGTGGGTTTTAATGCTGACGTTCGTAAATGATTTATTTAAACATTTGCAAGGGTAAAAAACTTCGGCAAAGACGAAGTTAGCTTGACCTTTCGTTTTGACTTTCTCGTTTCTCGTTGAAATACCTTGAGCTTGAAGTTGAGTTTGGGTTTCAATAATTGGGTTACGATGATCCGTAGTCTTTCGGTTTTCTTCCACACCAGACTAACCTTTTCGTGGATACTCAAGAATAGGGGCAATTGTAGATCCCAATAAAACGGTGAAATGGAAGTTTACAACTCGCTTGAGAGTTAAAATTAGACTAATTACCAAATGTTCAAGCTTTAAGAATTGAACCTCAGCAGAGGCTGCTGAAAGTTATGGAAAACTACTCCAAATGGAAGTTCTTCTGAGTTTCTCATTCGCAACGGGACCTAGCTTATAATATTTGTACCAATAACCAGCTTGTACTAGTTCTGCTATGCTTAAAACATAAAAATCATCTTACGAAAGCTTAATAAATGTGTAACAATACGAGAGCGTAAGTTAAAGTCGGCTCTAACCGACTTCGATATACCCGTTACTCATGAAAAAACATGTTTAACAGTGTTCCTGCGTTCCATTGGGTGAATATCTGAAAAGTATGCAACACTTTTTTAACTCGGCTATTTTTCACATTTTTGCTCATAACTTGAGAACAGTCCATCCGATCCTTATCATATCGGCAAATTTATTCGTTTTGCTAATTACTAACTATCTCTAGAAGGTACGAATCGTCTATCTTTTAAACTGTAAGAGATATAACGTTTTTTTTAGAATTGCGGGGGCGGGAGGGGGCGTGGCCAAAATTTGAAATAAACTTGATCTGCCTGCAAGTATAAGAAGCATTTGTCCCATACATGTCAAACCTCTATCTCTTACCATCTCGGTGTTCATACAGACGGACAGACGGAAAGACGGACAGACGGTCAGACGGACAGACGGACATGTCTATATCGACTCGACTGTTGATGCTGATCAAGAATAAATATACTTTATATGGTCGGAAATGATTCCTTCTGCCTGTTACATACATTTGCACGACTTTAGTATACCCTTTTTACTCTACGAGTAACGGGTATAAATATGGCATACTCGCGCGCTAACACCATGATAATTAACATGGAACATATTATAGAGCTGATAAGAATATGCCACTACTCCCAACCAAAAGAAATCAACGTCCTCATTGATTATAACAAAAATTTCCCAAAGAACTATTGAAAACCGTTTTGAGAGACCATTTGGACCTTAGAAAAGTGAAGTCTCGATTGGTGCCAAAAACGATCCATTTCACGAAATACAGTAATAGTGATTCGTGATCATTTCGAAAAAAAACGACTTCTACTTTTAGTGTGATAAATAAATTTACAAAAATAAATAAAGATTTCTGTTATTTATAAGCAAACTCCCGGATTTTTGCCCACAGTCGAAGCTACTGAGCATTTCCTTTTTAAGTCTTGGATGAAATCAAATTAGATTGGCTTAACGTGAAAAGATTTGGTTCCGGATTGGGACGGTACGAACTGATTTGCCAGAGCTCATCTTCAATTTAGATACTTTCATTTGTGATAACGTGGAAGATCGGGTTTCGAAAATAGAATTTTTCCAAAATTGTTAGAAATGTATAACAACAGTGCCCACACCTCGTATATGTACAATGTACACTTGGTTGTGGCGGGAAATGAAATTTTTAAGGTCATGGTCTCACCACCTCAGATAGGGTTGATGTATAATAATCATAAGAAATACGTAAAAAATTCGAGTTTTAACGGTATTCATATATTAATTCATTTATAAATAGTCGAAGTTGATTTTATTTAAAAACTCTTCTAATATTTAAGAACTATTCAAAAGATGACGGTAATGGAAATGAACAAATAATTTCGTTGTAAAAATTTGTGTTCAATGAATGTGTCGTATAAGTAAGTTTTTTGTAAACTTTAAGGCTCTGGCGTAGAGCTGGAGAATCATCGATGTCCACGTACATCGATATTTTCAATGTTTTAGCAGTAAAACATCGATGAAACATTGATGTTTATTTTAAATTTTGAGAGTCTAATGTACCTTCCTGAACCACTTTCTTGCTTGAATTTAAATTCAAAATAAATAAAGAATGTCTAAATTATAAATAAATTTGATTAAATATAAAACCAATGCTCTTTTATAGAGCCCTAATCCTAAATATTTCTTGTTGTCTTTTTCAAATTATTCAAATTCTTATAAAGAAACATGTAAGCTCTGAAATAGTGGCATGTTCTCTACCAGAAGCTGTGGATATTGCCGGAATACAGACAGCATGGACATCTTAACTTGATAATTTTTTTGTGTTTACTGCACCTCGAATATATGTGAAATAGTGGCATGTTCTCTACCGAAATTTGCCAAGGGGCATCTTAATATTATATGATATTTTTTTTTTTTGTTTTTTTTGGGGGGCTTTTGGAATTGCTTAAAGTTTGGAGTAAAATTGTGGATAAATGGACAGACAGAAGTAAAATTCGCTTTTCAAATTATTTCACCGAGTAGAGACTTCTCGAATAATGCCATACATTTTTTTGTTTGGACTGTTTTAGTCTCTTCATTGGTCACCCTACTTGATTTAAAAAGTCACAATTCGCTTACATTTTGAAAAGCGATTGTGTGTGTTCAAATCATGGAAAATTTGTGAGTTTTGATAAATCGCACGCTTTTTTTATTGTTGCGATGTTACCATCGATGTTTCTCCAGCTCTAATCTGGCGCATAGACTTTTTGATTTTAACAATTATTAATTATAAACCAAATATTAGCTTCGGGAATGCTGACACCTGTGTATTTTTTTTTTTAATTTTGCCCTTTAAATTTACTTTTCCAAAAGTTTCCATCTGCACTGACTTGTTCCCACATAATTTGGTCTTAAATTTGTCCCCTCCGAATACACATTTTTTTTTGTCTTTTCCCGATTTTTTTAATTCTTTCGATTTCTTCTTTCATTAGTTTTTGCATTAATTTTCCACAACGAACGATTTTTAATTTGAATTAAAAATGCATCATTGCGCTGATTTTAATGCACACACAATTAAAACTGTAAGTCAGGAAATTGCAAAATGCATTTTAAAAATCTGCGAGAAAATCCAAATGCGAAAATCAATGAACAATTCTGAATGCAAATTGAAATTGCCCAACAACAACGACATGGAACAGAGGGCGAGGGAGGGGGAGTGCAAAAAAACGAAAAATAAATTAAGTGAATGCAAATCAAGCTAATGTGTAGTTGTCAACATTCGCGCACACATGCCAACATTCCCTCCACATACCTCTCCCCCGTTGATGCTGATCGAAGCTACGCAAAGTTGAAAAGTTTCGCACGCTAATCGCTAATTGCTTTTAAAGACAGTGTTGAGGGTGGGGCTTACAGGGGAAAGTTGTAATTGTCGCGCTTTTAAATGCGCAATTTGCAATGCAAATGTACGCATTAGTTTAGCAAGCAAAGAGAAACGCCCGCCATCAACAGATGGCGCCACCAGCACGTCAAAATACTTTTATGGCCTTTTCGACGAGGGTGCGATGTGAGCCAAGCTGGCAATGTTCGGCAACAGCTTAGCGCACAATCAATTAAACAGTTTTACTGACACTTTTTCTTGATAGACACACATGCGCCCACTCGCACACTCACACGCGCACTTGACACTTAAAAGCGACTGAGATAAAGAAGAAAGTGAAATGGAACCAAGGAATCGACCTTTAAATACCTAATTTATAAAAATTTAACTTGGTTCTAGAATACTTTTTTATCGTACATGTATTTTAGAAATTGAATAAGTAATCAATCCAAATCGGTTCTGGTAAAAAGTTCTGTTTGGTTCTAACATTAGGTCGGTATTCGGTTCCGTATCGGTACCTGGATTTTTATTTCGGTATACTGGTACGTACCGGTACGATATAAGTACTGCTTATTAAACCCTGTTTCCATTGAATATGGGTAAAAGGGAATCATGGACTTGTGCAAATTTTTATACCCGTTACTCGTAGAGTAAAAAGGGTATACTAAAGTCGTGCAAATGTATGTAACATGCAGAAGGAAACATTTCCGACCATATAAAGTATTTATATTCTTGATCAGCATCAACAGCCGAGTCGATATAGACATGTCCGTCTGTCCGTCTGTATGAACACCTAGATCTCAGAGATGGTAAGAGAAAGAGGTTTGACAAGTATGAGACAAATGCTTCTTATACTTGCAGGCAGATCAAGTTTATTTCCAATTTCTGCCACGCCCCCTCCCGCCCCCGCAATTCGGAAAAAACGTTATATCTCCTACAGTTTTAAAGATTGAGGATTCGTACCTTCTAGAGATAGTTAGTAAATACTAAAACGAATAAATTTGAAGAAATGATAAGGATCGGATGAGCGGTTCTCAAGTTATGAGCAAAAATGTGAAAAATAGCCGAGATAAAAAAGTGTTGCCTACTTTTCAGATGTTCACCCTAAGGAACGCAGGCACACTGTTTAACATGTTTTTTCATGAGTAACGGGTATATCGAAGTCGGTTAGAGCCGACTTTAACTTGCGCTCTCGTACAAAGAGTATATATACTTGATCAGCATCAACACCCGATTCGCTCAATAGCTGCGTCGCGTAAATTTACACAATTACTTTTTTACGCGGGCTGTTGAACACCCTAAATATATAACTTCTAAAAACCTAATGATATGTTAATAAATAGTCTGAATACATGTATCAAAAATATAATTGTTTGGCTTGTTAGCGGATTGAGTCCCTGGTATATGGGCTGTAAATGGAGGGAGTAATGGGAGTAAGCCGGTTTGGTTACACTAAGAAAAAGACTCCAACAATAATAAAAGTTATATAAATGTGTTCAAAAATTTTTTACTACCTTTACTAATTAACTAATTTTCTCCGATAAGATCGAGTCTAATATACCCGTTCCGCCAATCTCCACCTATTTTTAGTGGTATAAAAAGTAAATGCTGCAATTAGTTGACTTAACTTCTACGACACACAATTGGCAATATATTAGGCAGCAACAAAAAGGCATCTCTCAAGCCTAAGGAAATTGAGTGTCCTTGCAGAAGGGATTTATTTATGGTTCATAGATTAAATACTAATTAACACCCCACACGCACACAGACGCGCGCACACACACACTTATGCAGGGAGAACAAACTGCTGGCACTTGATTTATGTTAAATGAAATGCCGGGAGTCTCGCACTCCCCGGCAGTGTATATGCGTATGTCCTGTAAGGATTAGATGAGAGACACACAAAAAAAAAGGAAAAACATTTGCCTGGGCCATTGACCACGCTCCTAGGTCCTCGACTCCTTTATGCGTATCTGTTTTGCTTAATGCCATAAATTCTGCTTAAATTATTGGGGTTGGTTAACACGCTTCGTATTCATTTTCGTATTTACTTTTGTGCTGTTCATTTGTTTTGCTTTAATGCATCCACTTGACCCTGCCAAAACTTTAAGGCGCCAAATTATAAGCAAATACTAGAGAAGAAACCCCAAAGAAAGAGTGAGGAGCAATCTCAGTCAGGACCAACATTGTTGCCGGTTCACACTGCGGCGCACTCCACCTCTGAGCTGCTCTGGAAGGGAGCTGGTAGCTGCTGTGAAATTTATGTGTCTGCATGTCGCGAATGCGTAAAAAACCTGCATAAGAATCAGATGCTGGTTGGGCATAATCAAGCGAGACAATGCACATAAAGTCTGCTCAATTCGGTGGGCTCGGGGGCTGAGTGGGTTGATTAACGGGTCCACAGGCAGATGTATGATTATGGGCATTTATTTATTTATCGGCCTATGCAAATGACTGTTGGAAAAAGACAATTTGCGCTGAACGCTTTTTTAAGCTTTGGCTTATTTTAATGCACTAATTAAATGTGCTTTAAAAATCAGTAAAATCAGCTCATTTGGAACTCTACGTGGTTTGATGTTGGGAAGCCTCATTATGCAACAAATCGTGCAAAATGGAAACTGAGAGGAGCCTGATTTTTCACATAATTTGGATATGTGGGGAATATCAAATTGAAATTATGAAAGGACAGAAAATGAAGGGTGAAATATTATTAGGGATGATAAACAAATCCTCTTATACGAGATCTTAGCACTAAGAAAATAAATTAACTCGTACCTGAAGTTTGGAGAAATTTGCTCTTGAAATCGTTCTTATTGTGGTCTTTTAGACGAGGGGTGTGAATATAAGCAAAGATTTATAGATATTAAAAGTTTATTATTATATATTTTGAAAATCTCCCTTCTATAAATCAACTCTTTTTTAAGTAGGATACCAGCCCCTCCCAATTCTTGTTATCTTTATCGTCAAGGATATCATGTAGCTCCTCCTTTGTAAGATATGTTTTCCCAGGGACGCTCATCTGTAATCCAAAAAAAAACCAAATTAAGGCAACGGACACTTTCTAGCCAAAGTATAAAGGGAGTTCAATTCCCGCAAATTTTAGTTTGATTATCAAAAAGAAATTTTTGTTTATTCTCGGTTCAGCTTGCGCCATGATTTCAACTATTACAGGTGAAGGTGCCGGGTTTCTATAGAGTTATTTTCTAAGAAGAAATATGGGGAAAAATGAACCAGCCTCAATCTTATCTGAGGACTCCAAATTTTCATTGTTCGTTCAGCTTGATCATTTGATTGAAAAGGTTGGGTGCGCACATATTTTTTTTGATTTGCCGACGGGATTTTTTTTTTTTTGGAGCTTGTAAAAATGACGAGCCAATACTGTTGCGTACGTCGATGTAAAGCAGTGCCGGCCCATAGCTACTAGGAATTGATGTCAGTTCTGGATTTATGCAAACGCGAGAAGAACTTTTGATTGTGTGAATCGGTGAACACTGAATTGCAAGTAAGACGCCTGTGGTCTGGAGCAGAGGCGGCCAAATGGAGAGGACAGAAAAGTGCGCTTGTGTTGGTGAACAAGAGAACTCCCTCCAGACTTCAGTAGTTTAACTTGCAATGAAATCTTCACCGATTCACACAACCCTAAGTTCGGCTCGCGTTTGCTTAAAAACACGACGAACCTGGGCTCGTGTGAGCTGTGGATCGCCGCCTATGGTTTGAAGAGAGCTCTCATCAGTAGCGGATCCAGGGGGGGGGGGGGCTATAGGGGCTGAAGCCCCCCCCTTAGAGCCCAAATATCTTAATTCACCAAATATATGCAAAGAGCAAAATAAGTAATTAAGAATTTTAGAAAAAGATGCAAATACTAAGATTGTTTTAAAAAGGCATAAGCAGTAGAGATTTTGAAATATCGATATCTAATACTTGTAGAATATATTTTTGGTGTGTATTTTTGTTAGTTTCGGCCACAAAAGGGAGGTTTTCTGAAGGCATTCTCTTGGATAGTTAAGTGGCGGTGTGTCGCCCAGCGGTTAGCGTGCTGGACTGCTGGGTGGGAGGTCGTGTGCTCGATGCCGCCGGAAGATCCAATAATAAAATTTTTTACTTTCTTTAGAAAAAAGCTTTTACACATCCGGTCACCTTCACCACCTATTGGCGCCAGCCAAACTAGCCATGAAAAAGCAAATTCTCAAACTTTGCCGTTCGGATTCGGCGTTAAACTGTGCATGTATTTCTTTCTCTTGTGCGAACAATTTAAAAGCACATACTCCAAAAAAATTGAGAGACGCTTGGGTTGGTCCCTTTGTAGCTGTATCCCTAATTTTACATTCTCTTGGAATATGGGTTGAAATATTACGACCGATCGATGGCAATTCGGTGGAATATTTAATAATTTGATTAACCACTGTTCCTTACATGGCAACAGTTTGCAAGAAGATTCATTCTAATCGATTCCTATCAGCTCATCACCTTGCGTCACTGAACGAACAGTTGTCGCACATTCGCCGAGTTGCTTTTTACATTATTGGAGAATTAGAAAAGTTTAAGAATGATAAAGACAGCGAGACATCATCAAAAGCGGCACATCTCATGAGTACGATTGGCAAAACGGAGTTTCTGAACTCTGCATGTTTTTACTGATTTTTGAAAAAAAGGCAAAAAAGTTGCAGACGAAATGTCACTTGAGTTGAAAATTCCTCGATTATATGGTCGTCAAAATAAGCAACAGCTTACGCTCGAGTATACGACGCTTTTTTACCCCCCATGTTAAATATTTTTATGCAAATACTAAGAATGAAGCATCTAAAAAGAAACCAGTAAATATTTAGTATACCACCGTTTTAAGCAACAATTTTGTAAAAAATGTCATCGATGGGCCGCGAACTATAAAGAATTTTTATACAACAAAGTCGAGTAGGTCATCCACGGGTTCCTTTTAATGAAGTTTTTAAATTTGCGGGTTTTGTACTAAGAACATGTGAACGTTAAAACTTAACCACGTAGCTTAATATATAGCATTTCCAAATTTATAAAACTAACCAAAATTATGTACAAACATGGTCTTAGTGACGTGTACGACGTTTTTATACCCGTTACTCGTAGAGTAAAAAGGGTATACTAAAGTCGTGCAAATGTATGTAACAGGAAGAAGGAATCATCTCCGACCATAAAAAGTATATATATTCTTGATCAGCATCAACAGCCGAGTCGATATAGACATGTCCGTCTGTCCGTCCGTCCGACTGTCCGTCTGTCTGTATGAACACCTAGATCTCAGAGATGGTAAGAGATAGAGGTTTGACATGTATAGGACAAATGCTTCTTTTATCTGCACGCAGATCAAGTTTATTTTAAATTTTGGCCACGCCCCCTCCCGCCCCCGCAATTTGAAAAAAACGTCATATCTCCTACAGTTTTGAAGATAGGCGATTCGTACCTTCTTAAGATAGTTAGTAATTAGTGAATGAATCGATTTGCCGAAGAAATGATCAAGATCGGATGGACAGTTCTCAAGTTATGAGCAAAAAAGTGATACAAGCCCCCCTGCTAACCCCCCTCCCACCATAAAAAAATGTTGCATACTTTTCGGATGGTCACCCTAAGGAACGCAGGAACACTGTTAAACATGTTTTTTCATGAGTAACGGGTATATCGAAGTCGGTTAGAGCCGGCTTTAACTTACGCTCTCGTTTGATTTAAAATAGGTTTTACTTAAAGGTTAAATTTTTAAAATATGCCCTACACATCCTGCGAAGTTTTTCAATGTTTATTGTTTGAGTAGTTGGTGGATACTCTCTTAAAAATCCTTCTTCACTCGCGACTTCTAAAAAAATCGCCTGCGGCGCTATTTATTTTTCTAGTTTTACCTTCAAACTAGGGATTGAAACCGAAACATATTTCGGTTTCGCTCAAGGCATATACATGTATTGGTCAAAAACTTTTTATACTCTGTGCCAATGGTACACAGAGTGAATGAGTGTGCAGTTGCACTCTAGAGGTAAGACAAAAATTGTTCAAAAAAAATGACCAAAAAACAAGTTCTTTATTTTTACCTTGGGAAACTTATTACCTTCAGAGCATATCGATTTTTTTGTATGAGATGACGTATCTATTCTGAGAAGCACAATAAGATCCGAACAATGTTGAGTGATTTTGAGTGCCCTTAGCCCCCCCCTTAGCTAATTCCTAGATCCGCCACTGGCTCTCATGGCCGGCAATGAAGTAAAACAGGGTGCCCCATGAAGAGAGCGTGAATTCGTGTCTGTGTCTTTCTCTAGCTCAGGGTTCCCCAAGCAGAGAGCGCTAAAACGTGACAGTGTCTCTCTCCAACACACAATGAAGTGTGAGTTAGGCAAACATTCGGGAAGTAAGTTCGTGCTCCCGGGGCTATCGCTGGGGAACTCTGCTCTAGCCGTATTGTTACGGCACTGCATTTTGGGCTGTCACCGGCTAGCAAGTCATTTCAGGGCGGGATCTTATCCCCAGACCGCATCGCGAATAATCACTAGAGCGCCATTAGCCGGCTAGAGTGTTCCTACCGTATGTTTGTAATTTTGAGGGTGCTTTGCTTTTTGTTTTATTCTCTCTCTCTCTCGATATAAGCAAAAGCTGTCAGTACTCGATAAACTCTGAATGCCATACCTTGTATAGTTAGTATCATGGCTTGCGCTGTCTGCTAACATAGTGTAAATATGTTAACATTAATGTTTATGCATTGTTAATTAACATAAGGGAAGACTATTAAACATTATTTTCCCTGAGTAGCGGGTATAACGATGTCTGTCAGGATAGACTTTAACCAAGGCTTTTGTTTTCTCTTGGTTCAAGCGTGCATTCTGAGTTTCAAGTAGATCAAATGAATCAAATATTGTTGCATGGCAGAATCAATTTTCTCTATAGTAAGATATGCGCCTGGTATGACCTTGGCTCAATGATGTTCAGAGTGTTTAGAAAATGGAAATAAAAACTCTTTCAATTTTTATAACAGTTGACCTTTCACTCGGTTGTTTAGTCTTAAATCATTAATAAAATAAGAAACTTGTTGATTAAATATAAAAATAATTCATAACTGTTTCTATAATACTCTTAAAATATTTGTCTTATTGTTTCAGTAATCAATTTATTTTTTTATATGCTTTAACCTCCAATCAAAGTTGTATTTTATTTTGTGGTGTACCTGAATGATTTGAGCATGGTTTAATTAAATGCATTGAAAAGCGGATTAACAATTTGTTTCTTTTTCTTTATTTTTTTATTTCATTTATTGTTACTGATTAAAAATATCCGTTGTTGATATTTCGTGTGCATTCTGCCGTTGCAAAACGCAACTTAATTGAATTAATTAAATTTTCATAACGATTTCATAAAAACCGAAATCGTAACCAAAACCAAAAAGGCCGAAACAATTTCGAGCTGAGCGCACAAAAGCCAACCGCATATCAAAAATGCGTCCAGTAGGTGCGTGCAGGACGTTTAATGGAAAATTATTTAAATTTCATTATAGAAAATAGTCAAAGTGCAGTCGGAGTTGTTGAGTGTTTTCACTTTGCGGCAATTAAATGCACGCACACGCTGACACATGTCCTATGTCTGAATGTGTGTCAGTGCGAGTGTGTTTCACCGTGTGTGTGTGAATGCAAATATCCGCAATTAAGCAATAATAATAAGCATCATTAATAAATCATGGCGAGTGAAACAAAAACCAAAAAAGTGTGTGTCCTGATACAAAGAGTATCAATATGGCTATGGACAAGATAAGGGGGAACGGGTATTCAGTGAATGGCTATTGAAAACTATTGACAGTTCGACGCATGTGTGTGTGTGCGTATATTTGTCTGGAAGTGTCATTGTACTCTGGGGCTGAGCACAGCAATTAACATTTCAAAAGTTGAAAACAAAGTTGTATTTAAATTTTTCCATATATTGAAAATGCAAATTGCAAAGGGTTTTTCATTTAAATACACCTACTAATTTACATACATGGAAAGGGAGAAGCATAAGTCAACTGTCAAATGACAGATTTTTCAGTCGTTTCAACTGTAATTAAACTTATTCTAAATACTTGTGCACATTAAACTTTACGCTTCGCATTGGCAAACATGGGATCGGTTGGCATGGAAACATAACCAATAAGTTTGAAAAATAGAGGCAAGCTAATTTCGGCTCGACCGAAGTTTATATACCCTTGGAGCTTGAGATATGCCTGCCAGTTTGTTATATGCCAGCTATACAATAAATTCATCAATAAATTCATAACCGAAAAGTGTAATGTGTTACAAAAAAAAAGGGTTTCTCACTAGAACTACTTTTTCGGCCTCTTTTTCTATGGCAGCTATATGCTATAGTCATCGGATTTCAATCAAACTTGGCAGAAATGTGTGGTAGCATGTAGCATTGATCAGTAACAAGTTTGGATGCGATAGCATTAAAAACAAAAAAGTTTTTCTCACAAAGATTTTTTATCAGACCTATATTTTTTTTGGTGCTATACTATATAGTTGTTCGATTTCGACAAGTCTTTGATGAAATTGAAATCATTGAAAACTTACAAATGCGAGCGATGGGAGCGATAGCACTGAAAACAAAAAAAAACCGATCGTTCCTAAGGCAGCTATATGCTACAGTCATCCAAACCGGCCGGTTCCGACAAATGTGCAGCGTATTTGTACCAAAAGACTTCGTGCAAAGTTTGGTTAATATGGATAGCTTTAAAACCGACGGAGGACATAGCATAGAAACAGACGGACTGACGGACTGACAGACGCACATGGCTATATCAATTCAGCTCGTCATGCTGATCAAGAAGTTCGCCTTCCCCCCGCTTACCGTCCATTTACCACATATTTTTTTTTTTTTTGTTTTTTGTTTTTTATTCTTATTTTATTTTTAATTTTTTCCCCTTTCGCTCCTACCCTCATTTCATTCTTTTTTTTTTTTTTTTTTTTATTATTTTATTTTTTTTTCCCCTTCGCCCAACCCAACACAATTACTTTTTTTCTTTTCATAAATGTTTATATTTTTTTTTTTTTTTTTTTTTCCCCTGATCCCCTTTTTTTTTTTTTCCCTTCATTGGTTTTAAAAAAGGTTCAACCGGTCCTGAACCGAACCCGTTCGTTTCCGACGAACCGGACCGTGAACCCCTAACATTTTTGACAGGTCGAACCTGAACCCGAACCGGACCACTTTTTCGAAAAATTAGGTTCGGTTCGCAAAATTAAGTAGATATTCCAGGGAAATAAAGAAAAATGGTTGGAGCTGGAGCACATTTAAATGATAACTGCAGAGCAGAAAAGGTTTGCAACTATGTATGAAGAATGAAATGTTGATGAAGGTTGCTCATGTGAATCAAAAGCATTTCTTGATTTGGACGTTTAGGTTTACTTTGACAGAGAACGCACACTTTGTAAAAAAACAGTGCTAGACTGTTGGACGCGATGGAACTCAGTCTACAAAATGTTCGAACGTTTACTAACTCTTAAAAAAGCTTCAGCTAAAAACATTTAAATGGAACGTAGTTCAAAATATCTGTTTAATTCTACAGCCAATTATAAAACTTTTGTAAAGCTGCAGGATTCACAATTACTACCAAGTGATTTTTATTACGCGTGTTTTTAATTTCGAGCAATTGTCTAAATGCCTCGATAAACGTTCTTATATTATCAGTATCAATGTTAACTGCAAAGCTTCCAGACCCAAGATTTCCAACTTAGGTAACTTCTGAGCAAACAAATAAGTTTTAAAGCAGCACATTACAGAATGCTGACGCTCCAGCAAGACATTCTTAATGAGAGTTGTCCAAATTTAACTTTAAATGACTCAACGTATGATTACGAAGAAGGGAAGTTTACTAAAGCCGTACGGGCCTGTTCTCAATTCCACTTCGGTTTTCGTATAAACGATTGTTCGTTGAACTCTAGTTCAATAAGGTTTACGGGAGTTGATACTCATATCAACAGTAAGTAGATTCGGTTTAAGTAAATTCGGAATTTCTTAAGCAGTTGAAACAGACAGTTCAATGCCAAGTGGATTCAATTCGTAGAAAAAGAAAGCCTTGATCTAGTAACCACAGATTTCTTGCCACCTTCCGCATAAATTTGTAAAAGTAAAACGGCCAATTCAAAAGTATATACGAAGACCGAAGTGGAATTGAGAACAGACCTTTTAATCACATAATAAATTTCAAATCTGTAGATAATAGAAAATTACCCCAGAGTATTTTACATGGATTTCATGTTTATTAAAATGTACAGACTCCCTGAAGAACGCAATATATTTGCCGAAACGCGATGGAGAGAACCTGATCCAAAAAGTGTTTTGACTGCAAGAAGGGAATGCGATCGAACAACAACCCCAATTGACACCACAATAATACATGAATAAATGATTTAAAATCTTGAAAAGGTCAAAATACGAGGACTTAAAAAATATGGCTCTGTCTATATTTGCTGTTTCAGCAATTCAGGTATCAGGGCCTATTCAACAGTTAAGTTCGATCTTCTTGATATAAGAGCTGGA
This sequence comes from Lordiphosa clarofinis, assembly GCA_018904275.1. NCBI lineage: Eukaryota > Metazoa > Arthropoda > Insecta > Diptera > Drosophilidae > Lordiphosa > Lordiphosa clarofinis. The sequence goes on along the minus strand of JAEIGQ010000156.1, from coordinate 53,001 downwards.
GTAGATAAACAGCTCCTAGTAGAAAGAATGCTTATTACCTTAAACTAAGCAGTTCTCAAAAGTTGAAAGTGTCAGCTAATAAATTTTATTACAAAAATTTCATTATTGAAATATAGAATATTATTTTAAAAATTAAGTATTAATAAATCGAAACTATTCATATATGTTCTAGCGAACCGAGGTTCGAACCAAAACCTTGGGTTCAGGGGTTCTGAGAACCGGTCCGCGAACCGAACCTTAGACTTTACAACGGGTTCGAACCCCTGAACCGAACCTTCTGCAAAATTTTAGAGGTTTGCAGCCTTGATTTACTAAAGTCGTGCAAATTTATGTAACAGGCAAAAGGAATCATTTCCGAACATAACAGCCGAGCGAAATAGACATGTCCGTCCGTCCGATCAATTTTTACGTGTTGCACAGTGTTATTAGTCTGTCACTTGTGTCGTTTGGGTTGTGCTTTTGTGGTTCTAGGTCATCGAAAATCGTGTTCATATTAATCGTGCCGCTGACACACATAAACACACAATAAGATGTTGCAGTACAGAAATGGCGCGTTGTATCAAATCGTACGTGTTTAGATCACAGTCCACTGAAAACTAAAATTTAAACTGTTCTGATGGCAACATTCGTACTAGTGCATTATCCAATAGTCCGCCAATGGATGCCATCTAAGTTTTTCCAGCGGATGTCTTTTATCCGGTTTAAAGAATCGCCACAACAATAATTTTCCAAGTGCAAGTTCTCCCTTCGGTATATTTGTACGGTATACGTTTCCGCTTTTCGAAATGCAATTTACTGTTCAATTCGAAAGTCATCGATCATAGGAGTTGACTTTAGTTTTAGTAGTTGCACTAACAAAAGCAATTAAGAGCGCTTCTCGTTCTTCCAACTCGGGGGTTACCCCACACACTTGACACAACAAGTAACGGTTTGCTCTTTTCTATCTCCCTCTTTCGCTCTCTCTCTCTCTCTGTCTATCTGTTTTCCTGTACATTCGTGTTAAAGTTTAGCGCATTCTTCTTGGACACTCTCGTAAATTTTAACATGGACGTTTTTATGTGTATGGCAGCGCGCACTTCAAATAATTTCAGAGCACAAAAATTTATTGCAATTTTGGTAATGAGTGTGCAGCAACAGCAGCAGCAGCAGCGGCAGTAGTTGGTGGGTGAAAGGGCCAGAGGAATGCCTGGCCTGCTTCTTAATGTTGTTAGTGTTTGCCTGGCGGTTTTCCTGTGTGTTCGTTGTTTGAACTTTGTGGCATTTCCGTTGCATTTCTTTTGTGTGTTTGCTGCGGAAACGGAAGTTTTTAATGTTGCCCATTGCCCGTAAGTTTCTACGCTGTGTGGATCTTATTCTGGCCATTCACGACCTGCATTGTTTTCGCGTAAAATTAAATGTTTTTCAGCTCAAAGAGAGGCAGAGAGGGAGAAGAAGGAGAAGCGAAACTGCTTAAATGCTTTAAAAGCTTTTGCAGTACAAAGCGCATTTGCGGTGTTTTTTTCTGTTCGTCGGCAGCCCGCATTTTTGTTGTTGCTCGCCGGGACAGAAAGGCCTACAAAAAAGGCGGGGCAAGATAAACACACACACAACAGTACATGGGGCAACACACAGACAGCGTCAAGTGCGTTTACGTTTTACCCCAAAATGCACGTCGCTCGTAAATCTCGAGCGTGAAAAACATCAGTTTTCAGCTGTTGGCCTGAAGTCTGGCCAGGGAATCGCGGTTCGTGGTCCCGTGTCTGCTTCCGCCACCTCCGTGAATCATAGCTTTAAATTCTTTTGCAAATCTAGGCACAAAAGAGCAAGCAAAAACCCAAAAGCCAAAATTGTTGTTACTGTATTTATGGAAATTATTAGGCCATCATATGTGCCTATGTAAGACCATTCTATCAGATATGTAAAGAATATTTTCAAACTATACTATACATATACATATTCATAAGGTCGGACAATTTATATATGAAAATATGTAAGACCATAGAAAGGCATAGCAAAAACAATTTTTAAGAAAAAATTAGCTTTAGGGTCTGCGATTTGCATTTAAAGTTTATCACTCATACGTACTGTTGCCCTTGCCCACATGTCTAATTTTTTAGTAGTTGGCGTAGACTTGGTTTGAAGTCATAACATTTGACAAAAAGGTACACTCAGAAAAAAGATTTTCCTTAAATTTTAGGAAAATGGATTTTATTACCTAAAATGTGATTTTTAGGTAATCATTTCCTAAAATATAGGGCATTTTACCTAAACAATCTGTATTTGGCTTATATTTTTTAGGAATCCTTTGCCTTAAAATTATGCCATTTTCCTTAACATTGCATTATTATTTTAAATATAAAAAAATGATAAATAAATATGTACAGAGCCTTTGTTTTCAGTTCAGAATGAATCTATTTTATCTATTCATGTATTAAAATTACATTTATTTTTTACCATAACATTCTAAATTATTTAATAATATTAAATAATTGTTGCTACTTTCAGAAAATTAGTTTTCTACATTTAAGAAAATCACCCTAGAATCGAAATCGCCCTAAAATTTAGAAAAATTTCTATCATTAAGTAAAATTTGTCTGAATTTTATAAGTTTTATAAGTTTATTTTAAAAGAAATTTTTTGAAAACAATTTTTTGAAATTTAGATATATTTATTTTCTAAATTTAAGGGTCAATTTGCTTTATTGCCTTTTCCAATTTTTAGGGTAATTTCGCCTTTGATTTAAAAAAAATATTTGTTACAAATTTAGGGTGCTTTGCCCTAAAATTAAGAAAATTAACCCTAATTTTAAGAAATTTTATCTAAGTCCTTCGACCTTTCTAAAAATGTTTGCGAAATGTTTGCATTGCGCTCTACTGCCGTTCGGTTTTAACTACGAAGCCGTCTATGTGATGGCATTTGTTTACACACACTAATGTCCATTCGCAATGCCTGAAGAATATAGACATAATGCACTGATGTATAGTGACCGAATATATATGCTAAAAAGAATATGAGTATATTCCCACAAAATATTCTAAAAAGCATATGAGTATATTCATTTTTTTCTCTTATATGTGACATTTTTCTATTAAGAATTAAAGGTGTCTTGGCGTAGATGTAAGGTGTTTGAATACGAATCTTACGTACCCAGGTTCGAGTCCCAGTAAGGATCAAAATTTTTTTTTTATTTTTATTTTATTAAATTCTTTTTTATACATTTTAGTTATGCATAGAAATGTGTTTTTTCTTTCGAGATACTCAAAACATGAAGATTTAAAAAAAAATGGTTCAATATACTGGATATACGGGAAATTGGCTTCACAAGAAGAAAATTATAAAAAAAAATCTTGGTTGAAAAGGGTAACTCACTTAAAACTGTTTTAAAAATATGATTTCTTTACATATAAATTCAACAATTGAAGTGTAACTTAGCAGAAAATTGGTTGGGCGAAAAAATAAATCAAAAATGGAGCTTTAAATTTTAAGTTAAATTATTTAAGTAAGTTTTCTATTTTTTTTTACAAAACTATGAAGAGTTGCAACGTATAACAATAATTATTTCAATATGTTTCTCTTCTGTCCCACAAAATATTTTTATAAATCTGTTTTTTTGTTGAAATGCCAATGACTTCAGTTTTTGTTTTTAAAAATAATTAAGATGTATAAAAACAAGTAATAAGTTTGGTTACTGAAACTAATTGCATATTAAATTATTGCTTGGCAGATTTCAGGCATGGATTAAACAAAATTTTTTAAAAATTCTTAATATTCCTACCAAGACTTAAACGCTAGATTCAAAGTCCAGAGGGCTATCCATTAGACCATAGAACCGTTTTTTTAAAGTTTTTTCTTCGTCACTTTTGTAGAAGGTCTCTGCCTACAATTACAGTTCAAAGATAAATTAAGGATAAATTGGAAACTTTGAAATCCCGCGCTGCTATTAAAACTAAAAAATTCTGATTTTCGTAAAGCTCTCTATAAAATATTCCGAATTTTTGAGTTAAAATTTGCTAAGAACTTTGCATGTTGAAAATCTCGCAAAGAAGTGCGGCTTGGTTTTGGCTTTGCGTATGTGTGTTCAGCCACGCGAGAGAGCACTCAGTTAGCACGTTTACTGTCGGTGTGTCGACGTTGCTGCCGCAGAGCGCTATAGATTAGCTAGCGACGCTCCAGACTCTGGAACAGAGTTATTCTGTCCAATAAATTATTCTTATAAGCATAAAAGTAGTAGATTGTTGTTGCTTGAACTGATTTTCCAATATTAAATGGCAATCAAAAGTGTTATCGTACAATTTTTTTAAACTTTTATATTTAGTTTTGTTTGCAAAAAATTAATATGTATAAAAAAAAAATTACACCCAGTCTAGTCTGGGAATCGAACCTGGGTATCTTAGACTCGTAGTCAAAAAGCTAACAGCTGCGCTACGGCACTTATTCTAAATATGCCAAATATGCTAAAGCATATATGTCCGGTCTCTACTGATGTAGTATTCGATTAAAGGATTGTATAAAATAAAAGCAATGCTAAAAACACTACAAATAAAAAAAAACAATAAGAAAAGAACCATTTAATGAGAAACAATTATGTTCCTTCTGGAATTGGCCATTTTCCACTCGACCACGACTCTTGCTTCTTATTGAGTGGCAAATGTGAGTACTTAAGCTCCAAATACGCCACACAAATTCTTAGGTATGATTTGTACTCAAGGTTTTGCTAAATAAAAAAAAAACATTAAAAACAAACATTAAAAAAAAAGGGTGTGTGTCATGGGACGCCCGGAACGAGCGAAGCGTTTTACGTCGATGAATCCGATTTAATTTATGACAAAAGACATTTGGATTCTGTATAAATAAGTGTTAAATTATCAAAAATTAAATCACTGTTCAGACAATGTAATTTTAATCCTCACCAGATCCCCACCACATTTCCACCTGATCCCCACCAGATCCCCACCTGGTTCCCATCAGATTCCCACCAGATCTCCACCAGATACCCACCAGATCCCTACCCAATCCCCACCAGATCCACACCAGATCCAAACCTGATCTCACCCGGATCTCCATCAGATCCCCACCACATCACCATCAGAACCCCAATAGATCTGCCCCAAATCCCCGCCAGATCCTCACCAAATCTTCACCTGAACCCCACCAGGTCTCTTCCAAATACCCATCACCTCCCCCCCAAATCCGCCTTACACTATCACACTCCACACACAACCCACCTGCTACTACGCGTAATGGTAAAAATGGCAGCTGATTTTGCAAATACAAAACACAAAATCAAAGACATACCCCAAAAGAATCTGTCGCAAAGGCAAAATTTTTCAAGATTTACCCCCAGTCTGACGTCCGTAAAAGAGCTTCGCTCTAAAAAATATAAATAAATGAGAAGAAAAAGTATGCTCCTACTGGGACTTGATTACAGGCCTCCACGTTTGCTTAGCAAATGTCATGTCAACTTGACCAACTGTGTATGTACATTATAAACTATGGTTTTGTCGCTAGGTTTTACTTAAGGTTAATAGTCGAGTGGGCTAAGGCGTTGTCCGAGTGTTCAGTATTTGAGAGAGGTCCCGAGTTCAAGTCCCAGTAAAGTAAGTAAAAAAAATTGTTTATGCGCTTATTTCTAAATTAAATATATATTTATAGAGTAGAAAAAAGTGGGTTGGTGTGGTGGTTGTAATGGGGGGAGCATGGTACAAACACAAAAAACCGAAGGGCTGGGGCGCGGGGTGGATCCAAAACCACAACCACACACGGGTTGGTCTGTGGTCGGTCCTACCCTACCTCCCCCTAAAACTTTTTTTTAAATCTTTACTGTCAGCTGCTTTTTCCTAATGCCAGCGCTGCCATAACCGCTTGGGAATTTTAAGTCGACCCAACTGCTAAAATTGTGTAAGTTTTTTTGAAAAATATTACCTAAAAAACTAATTTATTGACGAAAATTTAGGCCTTTCTATTACCTAAAAATATAATTTATGGCACTACATTGACTAAAATTTTTGGTCACATATTACCTAAAAATCAAATTTATTGCTTAGAAAACTTTAGGTAATAGAGACCTGAAATTAAGTCCATATATTCCTTGGTTGTCATTTTAGGTCATATGGACTTAATTTTCGGGTAATTTTCAACATTTTTAGGTAATATTTTTTTCTGAGTGTACCATGACTATTAAAAAAATGTTTTTTTTTATATAACCAACACAATATTCTCACTAAATATATATTTAGTAAAAATCGTACATTACGGCAAAATTTTTATGGACTATTTTGCGTTGGTCACTTCTAGATGAAAGCAAGTTTTAGCCGTACATTAAGAGGCTATCAGGATATCTTTGAAGTCAGGTCCACCACTGAACTGAAGTGCTGCGCATCACGGTTGCAGCCGTTCCTGCGAACAGTTTATTTTTACTGTGCTGCTTATAAATAGACTTCTTTAGGATCGAAAAATAATGCGGATTACTATACTACTATGGGCAAAAAATACAGGGAAATTGTTTATAAATCAAAAAATCTTTATTATTAAAAAATTCATTTTATTCCCTTGAAAGTAACCTCCTCCTACTGCATTATACTTGTGCCAACGTTTTTTACAATTTTTTTGTGTTTATGGGACAATTTTAAAAACATGCTGCAAAGTCTTCTTCTGGTATAGTCAAAAATTCCTTCTTTGACTCGAACTCTATCTCTTTTATCGATCAAAACGGTGTCCACGGAGCGGTCTCTTGAGTTGGTAGCCCAATTGGACACTCAAAATGGTTTCCACTGTGATGTCTGTAGAATCTGACTAGAAGGACAGTGCGTTCATGCGGACATGACCCTTGTTGAAACCCCGCACGTGGACCATGCTGACTCCAACTTGCGAGCCACACTAGTCACACTTTATGACAGTCTTTAATATTTAGTCCCCCATAAGAGCTTGGATAAATCGCATCTCTTCGTTGGAAATGGGCTTTGTCATCAAATAAAACCATTTTTACACCCTTGGAGAGGGTATATTAAAATTGTCCGATGTTTGTAACGAAGAAGAAAGAAGGAAACAACAAAAAGTATATATATTCTGATCAGCATGACGAGCTGAGTTGATATAGCCATGTCCGTCTGTCCGTCTGTCCGTCCGTCTGTCCGTCTGTCCGTCCGTCCGTCTGTTTCTATGCTATCTCCTCCTTCAGTTTTAAAGATATCGCAACCAAACTTTGCACGAAGTCTTTTGGTATAAATACGCTGCACATTTGTCGGAACCGGCCGGATCGGATGACTATAGCATATAGCTGCCATAGGAACGATCGGTTGAAAAACTATTTTTTGTGAGAAAAACTTTTTTGTTTTCAATGTTATCGCTCGCAACGCTCGTATTTATAAGTTTTCAATGATTTTACATAATTTCAACAAGATTTGTCGAAATCGGACAACTATATAGTATAGCTGCCATACAAAAGTTAGGTCTGAAAAAAAGTCTTTGTGAGAAAAACTTTTTTGTTTTCAATGTTATTGCTCCCAACGCTCGTATTTATAAGTTTTCCATTATTTTACATAATTTCACCAATATTTTTCGAAATCGGATTACTATATAGTATAGCTGCCATACAAAATTTAGGTCTGAAAAAAAGTCTTAGAGAGAAAAACTTTTTTGTTTTCAATACTATCGCTCCCAACGCTCGTATTTATAAGTTTTCAATGATTTCACATAATTTCACCAAAATTTTTTGAAATCGGACGACTATATAGTATAGCTGCCATACAAAATGTCAGTCACATCTCAAGTCCAAGGGTATATAAACTTCGGTCGAGCCGAAGTTAGCTGCTCTATTTTTATTTGTTGCTCGACAAAATTTAAATTTGACAACTTTTAAAATGATACGGAGAATTCGTCGACAAAATTTCGATTCGGTGAACGTGTCGTATACGTAATATTTCTGGAAACTTTGAAGACTTTTCGAAGAGGTTAAAACATGATCTAAATTTTTTTAATTTTTTAATTTATTATGGACACCCTACAAGAAATCGTTTAAGATGGTATCAGTTAACTGTTTTTATCGGCGTCCACCCTAATGTGTCGATAGTACCTAACTATAATTATTTCTGACTAACAGACTGATAAAATGTGCTGCCAGTGATATTATTGAACTCCATGACCTTTTTATCATCTGTCGATCTGCTAAATTGCTCAAACTGGTCGTTGCTTGCTTCACACAGAAGCGAGATTTTTACTAACAGGCGTCAAATAAAAGCAGGAAGTTTTTCAACTAAAACTATTTTAAACTAAAAATTCCAATTTTATTCAATTAAAAGATATCAAGTGTGATTTTTAAGATACTTTCTTTTTGAAAACGCTATTTTTGGCAAATCAGCTGTTTTCGTGTCACATGTTACTGTCAATCACGATGAGTTTGTTCCATAATTTTAGCATGAATCGACTGACAAGGTTAGGTTAGGTTGCGATGGCTGAGAGCGACAAGCCGCTCTCCCACTTTGGCCACTTTGGGCCCATTGCGATGCTATATTTATTCCCTATTAAGCCTTTTTATTACTGAGGTGGGTCCTCGTTACTGAACCATAGTGTGGACAGAATAAATTTGAGTAGAGCTGAGATCTCTAACCCGGATGTCACCAAAAGGTTGAGTAGCAGAGGTTGACCAAGTGTCTTGAGTCTCCTTCTACTCTCAAGGCGGGGCAATGGCACAAAAGGTGTTGTACCGATTCCTCCTCTTCTTCGTGTCCGCAACTTCTGCAAAAGTCACGGTAATTGACGCCTAGGCGTGCTGCGTGTCTGCCAATAAGACAGTGACCTGTGAGGGTCCCTACCAGAAGTGATATGTGGATCCTTCTGTGACGTAAAAGTGTGTTAGTACGTTTTTGGTCGAATGTTGACCACGTAAGCCTCGCTACTGCACAGGAGGAAAGGGTTTTCCACCGATTCGTAGCGAGACGAAGTGTTTCAGCTTTAGTGTGAAGATTATATGTCGCCATAGGAATCCCTATCGTGTTCTTTTTTGAAAGGAGCTCGATGGTGGTACCTATTCTGGCCAGTTTGTCCGCAGACTCATTTCCTTCTATCACTAAGCAAGAAATATATAGAGGCGTCAAACAGCAGAATAAGTGCTATCAACCAAACGGCTGAGCCTGGAACCCCAGAGCAGCCGAACGAAATGTCTAGCACCCCGAGAGCGCTCGGCTGTTTCGAGTTCGAAGCATTCGTTCGAAAGCCAGCACAACAAGAAACCGATTTTCAGTCGCAGATTAAATGCGGAACGATGAGGCACGGCCGCGGGTCTGCGCGCTGTGCTCTCGTTTCTCTGTATGTGTGTATATGTGTACAAGCGCTCGCACGTTTGCATGCGTGTGCAAAAGACACGGTTGCCGCTCTTCTTTGTTATGTTTTTGATCCTGGGTTGTCTGCGGCCACAGCAAGTGGCGCCGCGACGGCTCATTCGCTTATGACGTCACGACAATGTGAAAATTAGTTTTATTATCGACCATCACTTTTAAATGCCCTATGACCCAAACAAAAGTCAATTACATTAATAGACTTAATATATGTACATACTTGTGTATTTTTATTTACTTCAGTACATTTTGAGATCAAAATTAAATAATTTTTGAATCTTTAATAATATAATTATGATAATTTATTAAAAGTGCGTTTAAACTGTGAACAGCATGCGTGCACATTAGACTGGCCCTTATATTAACTTTTTTTTTTGATTTCAAAATACCGGGCGGAAAAGGGTTCGTTTTGTTCCCAATAGATATGAAAAAAAAGTTTGGCAGCGATCGGACTTCATTTAGTGGACGCGTTCGCCCTCAAAATCGAAAATTTTAAATGTATGGGAAATGAGGGGGGATGAGATTCGAATTTAATTTCTTAAAACTCCAAAAAAAATTTGTATGTGTTAATTCTTTTACATCCTTTAAGGGGAATATCATAGAAACATTTTAAATATAAATGTGTCTTATTTTGAGAGTCAGCCTGGCCAGAATCATATCAAAAGGGTCAATTTTTCAAATTTTTTTTGGTATTTTTTTTCCGAAAAATTTTTAATACATATAAGATTTTGATTTTTGCTTTTGCCCGGGCGGCAAAACTATCGTGTTGGTCCCAAAAGATATAATAAAAAGTTCGGCTGCGATCGGACTATATTTAGTGGACGCGCTCTCGCACTAAAAACTAAAAATTTTAAATAAGCTACCAATATATGGGATGAGATACGGAATAAATCTGCAAAAATTTGAAAAATTTTTATACCCTTGGAGAGGGTATATTAAAATTGTCCGGATGTTTGTAACGCATAGAAGGAAGCATCTCCGACCACATAAAGTATATATATTCTTGATCAGCATGACGAGCTGAGTTGATATAGCCATGTCCGTCTGTCCGTCTGTCCGTCCGTCTGTCCGTCTGTCCGTCCGTCCGTCTGTTTCTATGCTATCTCCTCCTTCAGTTTTAAAGATATCGCAACCAAACTTTGCACGAAGTCTTTTGGTATAAATACGCTGCACATTTGTCGGAACCGGCCGGATCGGATGACTATAGCATATAGCTGCCATAGGAACGATCGGTTGAAAAACTAGTTTTTGTGAGAAAAATTTTTTGTTTTCACGTTATCGCTCGCAACGCTCGTATTTATAAGTTTTCAATGATTTTACATAATTTCAACAAGATTTGTCGAAATCGGACAACTATATAGTATAGCTGCCATACAAAAGTTAGGTCTGAAAAAAAGTCTTTGTGAGAAAAACTTTTTTGTTTTCAATGTTATTGCTCCCAACGCTCGTATTTATAAGTTTTCCATTATTTTACATAATTTCACCAATATTTTTCGAAATCGGATTACTATATAGTATAGCTGCCATACAAAATTTAGGTCTGAAAAAAAGTCTTAGAGAGAAAAACTTTTTTGTTTTCAATACTATCGCTCCCAACGCTCGTATTTATAAGTTTTCAATGATTTCACATAATTTCACCAAAATTTTTTGAAATCGGACGACTATATAGTATAGCTGCCATACAAAATGTCGGTCACATATCAAGCTCCAGGGTATATAAACTTCGGTCGAGCCGAAGTTAGCTTGCCTCTATTTTTTATTGTTATTTTGCTCTTTAAATCCTTTAAGGGAAATACCATAGCAACATTTTACATATTTTTGTTGGATATTTCGAGCGTAAACTTGGTCAGAGTCATATCAAATCGGCCAATTTAAAAAAAAAATTTTTTCTGAGATTAATTTTGGATTTAAGCTTAGTACTCAGACAAACTAAATCGATTTAGCTGGGTGTCAACTCCATATAAAAAAAGGGTGTCGGAAAGCTTTCGTAAAATTCCGACAGGCCTCCTACGCTCGGTCGAACTCAGACAAACTAAAATTTCCGTTCATACCCATCGGAAAGCTCGAAGTGCTGCTATCTTGACACTCGCAAACAGCAGATTCAATACTGACGGGGTGGAAGTAGAAAGAATAGTTTGTAATTTTTCCGACACCGACCCGTCGAAATGTCTTTAAACTATTGTGGCGCAAAAAGACAAACTAAAATTTCCGTTCATACCCATCGGAAAGCTCGTAGAGCCGCTAAATTGAAGGCAGCTGACAGTTGATTTAATTCTGACGGGGTGGAAGCAGAAAAAATAGTTTGTATATTTTCCGACACCTACCCATCGAAATGTCTTCGAACAATTGTGGCGCAAAAAAACAAAAAAAGAACAGATTGGCGCAGTTCAACACGGATGAGAAAATTGCACTAATTTTGGCAGTCCATGTGCATCCTATCCTGTGGGATTTGACCCACAAAAAGCATTTCGATGCTATTTGTGCGAAATCAGCTTGGGAATCTGTGGCTGCTGAGGTCAAAAAAGAAGGTGAGTTGCAAGAATTGCTTTTTTATTTAATTTAATTAAATATTGTAAAATATAATAAATACATTTTACAGTGGAGGATTGTAAGAGTGCCTGGAAGTCCCGGGGGGGGACAGCTACCGCTACCACCAGAAGGCGTCTGCAAAGAAGCTGCCCAAGAGTGGAAGTGCCGGTGGAGTTCCATTGACGCAGCCAAAGGTGGGTGAAGGCGTCGTCTGGCAGTTTGCCCAGTACATGACCTTTTTGCCAGAGATGTCAACGCAACGTTAAGTATATTTATTAATTTGTATAATTCTATTCACACTTTTTAATTTTTTCAGCACATATAGTTCTGCTTTCGAGGACATGCCGTCGACGAGCCACAGTGCTTCAGATGCTTCGTCTGCATCTCTGGTCCAACCTGAGGACGAGTCAGCTTTGATGGAGTTCGCGATTGCTGATAATGTCGAGTTGGAGTTGATCGACTTTGAGCCAAGTGTATCTCTAGATACATCTTCCTACTCTTATGTAAGTACTTATATTGGTCAAGTCAAGTAAGAACCTCATGTGTCATCAATTCATTTAATTTCACAGCAGTCAAAATCGTCCAAGAAAGCGAAGACCAGCGACCAATCAAGTTCACAACAGATGGTTGGTATGCTGGACACATTTTTAAGCAAGCACGCTGAGCTCGTTGCGCGACCGCCTCCTGTAGCTGCTCCGCCTCCACTTGTCCGTCCGATCTTACACTATTGGGACGATTTATTAAACAAGATGCCCCCGGAAAAAGCAGAAGACGCCGAAAAGGCAATGAATGACGTGCTCTGGGCGCACTACAAGGCAGCCAAGTAGTTTTAAATATATATCATAAGTTTCTTTTATTTTTATATTTATAGTATTATATAATGAATATAAAAAAAATAATCACCAAAAAATTAAAATTATTGTTATTGTCTACGGACACCTGCAGATTCGTCTTGCCATGGCACGGACCCGGACTCGGAGTTAACATAATTTTTTATATTATTCCGGACAAATTTGGGGTAGTCCTGAGGTCGGCCACGGAAGGCTGAAAGAGGCACAAATGCTGCGCTTTCTGAAATATGTGAATTTTTAAAAGTGCCATATGAATCAGGATTTATGCGCATCAAGAAATTGTGGAGCAAACAACATGCTAATACAATTTGTTGTGCCCGGTCCGGGTGGCAAAACAAAGAGCGTTGGACAGCGATCCACCTAGCACAGAGAATCCCGAATGTATTCTCAATGCTACGACGAGCTCGACTCAACCTATAGTTAAAAATCCGCTCATCCACAGCAAGGTTTCGTGACCCAAACGGCTTCATTATGCGCTTGTGCAAGGGAAATGCATCATCAGCGACAATGAAATATGGAGTTGGTTCTCCACACAGCATTCGGTCGTCAGGAAACATCATACTTCCAGATAGTAGGGCTTGTCCGAGCTTACAGTGGGAGAACGCATTCATGTCTCCCTCGCTGCCATAAGCGCCAACATCGATATAGGTAAATCGGTTAGATGCGTCGCAGATCGCTAGGAGGACAATTGAATGAAAGCCCTAAGTATACAGAAAAGTATTATTCTTTTCAGTATTGTGGAATTCAATGAACAACATGCCTTATAGTTATAGAAAGCGCTGCCACTTTTGGGTGGTGCCTTAATCGCCACATGCTTTCCGTCAACAGCACCAATGCAGTTGGGAAAGTTCCATTGAGACTCGAAGTCTTCAGCCCATGCCTTCATGTTCTGAATGTTCCATTTTGGGAACTCTCCAGATAGCGAAGCACATATGGCACTACATACCTGGGATATTATAACACCCATATGTTGTTTGGATATCCGATAAGTGGAACCAATGTGCCGCTGTAAGTCTCCACATGCAAGGTACCTAATGAAAGAAACTATTAAAAATGGATGTTGGATTGCTAAGCTAACTGACTTACTCCAGGACAATAGCCAACTTGGCTTTGGGTGGTATCGCGTCTGGCCGGGTGTTTCGCCTTGGAACCAAGTGCTCCTCCAACATTCCAAAAAGGCAATTAAAGTTATTTTCCATCATATGGAAATTCTCAAAAAAAACTGCTGGGGTCTTAGTCATATTTTTAAACTATAAAATATGCAAAGGCATAAGTATGTGAATATATCATAATAAATACCAATACTTACATCGCTAGCAAATCTTCCTTTATTACCTCTGTCCGACAAATAGGGATTCACCCAAAATTTGCGGCGCTGGCGACCATCGGAATAAGTTGTCAATTTAGCTAGCAGACGATTTAGTTTGTCTGAGTACTAAGCTTTAATCTCTAAAATTTTCATATTTTCTTAAAGTGTTAATTCTCTTTAAATACTTTTTGCGGAATATCATAGCAACATTTTAAATATTTTTGTTGGATTTTTCGATCGAAAACTTGGTCAAAATCATATCAGAACTCCAATTTTTCTCATTTTTTGGGGGTTTTTTTATTTAATGATAAATTAATTTATGCGAGACTATGATTTTTGCTGTTGCCTGGGCGGAAAAAGTTTCGTTTTAATCCCAATAGATATAATAAAAAGTTTGGCAGCGATCGGACTTCAGTTGGTGGAAGCGCACTCGCCCTCAAAATCGAATATTTGAAGTATATGCGCAATATTTGGGGTGAGTTTTGGGCTTAATATCTAAAATTTTTAATAGAAAATGTTTATGTGTTATTTCTCTTTATATTTTTTTAGAAGAATATCATAGCAACATTTTAAATGTAAACGTCCGATATTTAGAGCATATCTAGTATATATTATTTTATCTTAAAAAAAACATAAATAAAATTATAATAAAATGTGAAAAATGTGCTTTTAAATATGATTCTTACCAAATTTATTCTCAAAATATCTAACATTTTAGTCAAAGTTTTTGTGCTTTTTACAGCGCTGGCTCAAGGTCAATGGTTGATAACAATTTAATGCAATCAACACAATTTAACAGAGATATCTAACATTAATATTCAAAATGTTGCTATGATATTTCGCTTAAAGTATATAAAAAGAAATAACACTTAAAAAAAAATTTAGAAATTTTATAGATTGAATCCAAAATTAATCTCAGAAAAAAAATTTTTTTTTTTAAAAATAGACCGATGTGATATTACTCTGACCAAGTTTACGCTCGAAATATCCAACAAAAATATGTAAAATGTTGCTATGGTATTCCCCTTAAAGGATTTAAAGAGCAAAATAACAAAAAAAAGATTTATTCCGTATCTCATCCCATATATTGGTAGCATATTTAAAATTTTTGGTTTTTAGTGCGAGAGCGCGTCCACTAAATATAGGCCGATCGCAGCCAAACTTTTTATTATATCTTTTGGGACCAAAACGATAGTTTTGCCGCCCGGGCAAAAGCAAAAATCAAAATCTTATATGTATTAAAAATTTTTCGAAAAAAATACCAAAAAAAAAATTTGAAAAATTGACTCTTTTGATATGATTCTGGCCAGGCTGACTCTCAAAATAAGACACATTTATATTTAAAATGTTTCTATGATATTCCCCTTAAAGGATGTAAAAAGAATTAACACATACAAATTTTTTTGGAATTTTAAGAAATTAAATTCGAATCTCATCCCCCTCATTTCCCATACATTTAAAATATTCGATTTTGAGGGCGAACGCGCGTCCACTAAATGAAGTCCGATCGCTGCCAACCTTTTTTTTATATCTATTGGGAACAAAACGAACCCTTTTCCGCCCGGTATTTTGAAATCAAAAAAAAAAAGTTAATATAAGGGCCAGTCTAATGTGCACGCATGCTGTTCACAGTTTAAACGCACTTTTAATAAATTATCATAATTATATTATTAAAGATTCAAAAATTATTTAATTTTGATCTCAAAATGTACTGAAGTAAATAAAAATACACAAGTATGTACATATATTAAGTCTATTAATGTAATTGACTTTTGTTTGGGTCATAGGGCATTTAAAAGTGATGGTCGATAATAAAACTAATTTTCACATTGTCGTGACGTCATAAGCGAATGAGCCGTCGCGGCGCCACTTGCTGTGGCCGCAGACAACCCAGGATCAAAAACATAACAAAGAAGAGCGGCAACCGTGTCTTTTGCACACGCATGCAAACGTGCGAGCGCTTGTACACATATACACACATACAGAGAAACGAGAGCACAGCGCGCAGACCCGCGGCCGTGCCTCATCGTTCCGCATTTGATCTGCGACTGAAAATCGGTTTCTTGTTGTGCTGGCTTTCGAACGAATGCTTCGAACTCGAAACAGCCGAGTGCGGGTTTTTTTTGGCTTACCATATAAGGTGTATACTGAAATGTCGTGCGATCTCATTCAGAGATGAGCGACATTCCGCAAGTGTTTTAGCATTGTTGGTGTGTGAGTCAAGTGCTTTAAGGGCGGCTTGACACTCTGAGTATATAAATACATTTCCTTCCTTGACCGTGAGTGTGCTAAGGTAGGTAGCAGCTTCCTGGATGGCTACCACCTCTGCTTGGTACACACTACAGTGGTCTGGGAGGCGGAACCCTACTTTGTCGTCGAGCTTAGAACCATCAGTGTTAATGTTAATGGCGTTAGCTCTGCTGTGGGGCAGGTTGTCCCAATCGTTTCGGCTTGGGATATAGACGTCGTAAAATTTGTCGAACGTCGTTTATGGTATACAGTAGTCTGTAATTAATGGTATACCCGTTTGGTCTTCGAGTATGGTGGTGTGACCCGAATTGCCTCTGTTCCAGGTATCGGATTCTTGTAGTCTTAAGGCTGTTGTGGTTGCCATTTGCTTAGCTACGAGGTCTAGTGGTAGAAGGTGAAGAATAGTATTTAACGCTTCCGTTGGTGTCGTTCGGAGAGCGCCGCTACATTGTTTCCGACTGACAAACAAACGAACGATTTTACAACAAATTTTGGCAACGATTGCGGTTTACTGGTATACAGTTATAAATTACATCGATGACATTTTTTTCAAAATTGTTGTTGAGAAGGGTCATATAAAAAGTTATTCAATGTGGGGATTCACTGTTACGGACTCATTTGTTGATATATCTTAACTGTTTAAAATGTATTAAAATGTTGCCCAGAAGTTTGAAACGCATAAATAGAAGAAATCATCTCCGACCACATCAAGTATGTATATATATTCTTGATCAGCATGACTAGCTGAGTCGATTAAGCTTTGTCCGTCTGTCAGTCCGTCTACGCAAACTAGTCCCTCAGTTTTAAAGCTAACCATCTTTCAAGTGTATTACAACTTCGGCACAGACGAAGTTAGCTTTGTTTTCTCGTTTTTAAATATATTATTAACCCAGCGGGCGAAACTTTTCTCAATCATTACGTTTTCCAGTTGGAAAAATGTTTGAAAGCAGATCCCAAATACGATTTATTACTTGCCCATCTTTGACCTATCAGATTTCAATGGTTTTCCCTTTTATTTACAAAAGATAACATTGATGTGCCTTAGCCGCGGTGCCCATTTCTCCGATATCCCCATCAAACACTTCTGGCATAATACTGTTTTTCTAATAAGACCAATTTCAGCTTAAAACTTTGTATTTTGGACAAAATATGTATTCTACTCAAATGAGCATCTTAAAAATCAAAAGTTACATTTGGCAATATTATCAACAGTTTCACTGTTTCTCGGTTTTCAAACTGTCTCGTAACTGTCATATACTTAACTCTTTAGACTTAAAAATCAGACCAGCTTAAAAATCAGACATTCTTAGCACCCTTCTCATACATATGTCGTTGTCCATTCATGAACCCTCCTCTGCCGGATATTGCTCAGACTACTGGCCTTTTGTCACGCCACTCGTCAGCTTTTGATGTTTTGCTGTTGCTGTTGCTGCTGCGGCTGCAGTTTGGTTTTTGGGTTTCATTTTAAATACTCGACGGGTAACCCTTGTGATGAAATTTTTGTCTCACACCTGTCCGCACTCCAGCTGGTTCTCTGATACCGAAATTAATTGCGTGGATCGAGTGGCCAACTGAGAGTGAGGGAAAGCGAGTGTTGACGCTCGCTAAGCCTGCTCTGCCCTGCTCCCCCTCTCAGCTAGAACCGCAGAGCCCCAAAAGTGACAAACGCAAACACATTTGCCGGGGCCATCCGCTGTGCAAATGTGCTGCGAGCACTTGACGAGATTTGTTTATTTGTCTATGCGAATGGCCCGTCTGTGGCTGTCTGTGTTTGGATTTGGTGTCTGGGCACATAAAAAAACACAAAAATTAAATGCGTATATATATCCGTGCATAGAAAGAGAAATCCGTAAAAATAACAGCAAAACAAATCTGTCAAATCTTTAGCATTGTTTGACACGGACCCGCATATGTATGGCATGAAACTGATTGCTGTAAAATTTAAAGCATACTTTTTGGGGCTAACGGTTGTCGTTTTGAGGAAGTCACTATTTGGTTCATAAATAGAATTTCCTGTCTCTCTATTCTGATGTCAATGTGTGAATAAGAGCATCTTCTGGCAGGAGGGCAACAAAAACTTTTCGTACAAGTGGCCTCTATTAGAGTCGCAGTTGTAGCTTTTCGGTTCTCGAGCCATTGAAGTACCCATTTACCATAAGTTAGGATGTTCTGTTTATGTTCTGTAAGTTATGTTTTTTGCTGTTCAAGATCAGCTCCGAGTCAGTCTGAAGCAGTTAAGAAGTTAAAATAAAATTAGATCTGAACTTCTTAATGTTCTCTTTTTTTAGAACAGAGAAATATATAAATATTCTTAAGGACCCGGACGTCAGCTTGTTATATACTAATATGTATAATTGGATTTGAATTGGTATTTTGGAAATTACCAAATTAATTGATTGGAGGCAAACAAACTTTAACTGTCTGAACGCCTCTTTCATCCGCTCTTTAAACCACGTGCAATTTCATTAAGTTTTTCGCAATTCCAGTTTTGTGATTGAATTTCCCAAGCCTACTAACCGTAGCGCGCTTTGATTGAGTGCGCAATTTGTTAATTCGATTTGCCCCGCCCTCTTTCCTGCCCCTCTATCTATCTCTGCGCAAGCAGGCAAACAATTTTTAATCTCATTTAATTATTTAATTTGATGCTTGTTTTATGCGATTTTGAACATGAAATGAGCCAAACGCCGCCCAATCGAACGTTATTAATTATGCCGGCGCGTCGCTTTTTTTCCATTCTGAATAAATGCATAAATTAATAAAAAATGCATTGTGTATAATTAATTATTAAACAGTAAATCTTTAGTGGGTAGTTTTAGTATTTTTTTTTTGAATTGTAAATATTTAATTTTGTTTGTTTTACGGTTTTAACGGGTTTTACACGTAAACCTTTAACAATATAAATTAATAAAAAGAAATTAGTAAAGATAATTGATAAATAATTAGAAATAATGTAACAAATAGTCCACATTGTTTAATAATGCTTTCAAATGACAGAAGGAGGCTGATAAAAAAGATATATATAGTAAATGACACCTTGGGTGGAGTGCTTAAGGGAGCTGTGGGCCAATATCTGGCCTTGGAAATGTCCCGTGGTAATTCGAGGGATAACAAGGCCGTCTCCCGTTATCTACCCTGGCTCAACAATGCTCCCTCCTCACTGCAACAGGGGTAAGTCGGGGTGTGTTGATGCGGAGTATCCTTGAATATAAGTTTTCCTTTAGTCCCAAGGAGTTCACCGAGTGTGCGGGTCATATGCGCTCTTTCACTCACATGGCATTGATTAAACGTCGTCAGGAACCTCACAGCATACCTAACACCTTGCCACCAATTCATCCTTCTGGCCAGGGTCAACAACCGACGGCCAGCGTGCATTATCAGCATCAAGGCGTCACCTAGTCTCAGCCGGTTCCCCATGAGGCCTCTTGCCACATAGCCGATCACATTCAAGTGATTTTCGCCGGATTCGCCAAGCAATCGAAAACCTCTGTCTTGCACATGTTCTCGCTGTTCCATGCCTTTACCTTGTGCCAGCTGTGGACCATCTATCTGGAACAAATGGCCCACAATACCAGCAGCAATGTGGCGGGCAGCACTTTGGGGGTACTGTTCGAGTTCTGGGCCAAGGTTACACCCTGTATTGTCCAGCTGGTCTCCCATGCCAAGCCAGCTGACAACAAGGATCCAGTGCATGGCCAGAAGTTAATGTGGATTTCTAGACTCATAGTTCGAAGTCTCTGGAAGCCTTCAAGGACACAAACTCACGTGTTGGGCAAACTGTTGCCCATTGGAGTCCCGTTCCTCACAAACTCAACTTTCCGACACCCTGCATGTACGGGAAGTATGCTCCAGACTATGAGGAACAGCAGGCCTTCAAATCGGAGGCCCTACTCAAATGGGTTCAACGTTTGCAATTCAAGATGGGACAGATCGAGGATGGGGAAATACTACGAATTTTACAAAAAAGTTTCAACGGATACCGTTTTTCGCCCTTTATACCGTCCCGATCTCGACCTTAAGTATACCCCTGCAGAGGGTATATTTATATTGTCTAGATGTTCGTAGCTCATCGAAAGAAGCATCTCCTGCAAATTAAATTATATATATTCTCAATCAGAATGACAAGCTTAGTTGATTTAAACCCAATTTCCACTGGCATCATTTCTTATCATTTTCATTTCTCAAAACTTTGCCGTTTCCATTGACAAATCGTCATCATTTTGACACTTTGACAAAAACAGATGCTTTGTTTGTTTTAAATAACAGGCGGCACTTTCAAACTTTCGTGGACTTTTTGGAATATGTAGCAAAAAAAAAAGACATACCCCTCAGGACATCAATTCCTCGTGGCGAACGCATTGCCATCGCCCTAAACCAGTGTCCGGCAAAACACACATGCTTATTTTGCCTTTGAATGTGTGCGTTCAGACACGCGAGAACGCTCTCAGTGAGCACATGTTTGTTAGTGCAAAAGAGAGCAGTGCACGCTCGTATAGTGTCTGTGTATCGACGCCGCTGCTACAGAGGATGGACTTCGCTACTTCTATACACAGAACATTGAACGGTGCCGGACACTGCCCTAAACTATCAGTAGAAAGCTAAATACACAATTTTTTTTTACCTATTTATATTTAAAGCAAAATTGCGCCTCCTTTTTACTTTTTTTTTGGGGCAATTGTCATCATTTTCGAGAAATGATAGAAATGAAAGGCAAAATGAAGTGACAATTTGTATGGAAGAAATGATATCATTTTCTTCAGTTCTTGTCATTTCATGAAATGAAGCTTCATTTGTTCAATGAAAATAGGCTATAAGAGGTTGTTTTAACAAAATAAAACATTTGTATACAACTTTTTTTTTTTTTACATTTTTCTTAGCTTAGGGATGAAACGTAAGATATACAGATTTTAGGTTGCCCTGGCCGTAGTCTTTTAGGTATGTTCGTTCGAGTCGTCTACTAATAAATAAAAAAAATTATGCAATAACAAATTATGTAAAAAATGACTCACGTCAGTGTTAATGAAGTAATTTTCCTTAAGCCGTCAGTGTCTCCATTGAAATTGTTGCATATTTTAGTTAAATTTCCGCCAATTCACCTCCAGACTTGCAAAAGTATCCGGCCTTCTTGTTTTAAATATCTTCCAGAAGTGTCTGAAAGAGTTTACCTTTACGCCTTTCTAAAGCAACCAAATATAAAATCTTCTTTGCCAGATTGTCTCGTCGCTATGTTCACTTGACAAGCAAGTAGGCATTGGAGAAAATGAGCTTGAGTCCTAAAAAAAAGAAATTTCGCAAAGAGTGCCCAAAAGTGCAGATTGAGATTGAGTAATGCAGAAGTGGAATTAATAGCTCTACAAGGCGCAAAAAGTCACATCGCTATGATCTCTAACGAAGTTATATTTTCTTCACAAACTTTTTGTAAGATGCATCACGAATACCCGCAATTGCAAGGACACCGTTATTATCAATGGATCAAAAGTATGCCTCTCAGTTCTGATAATTTGTAACAGAGCTTCCAAAACGAATGGCGGTTACAGTTAATGATATTCTTTTGGCCGATTTCTTTATTCCGTTTACTGTTACATTACGGTTGTGGGACTTGGGTTACGACCGGCAGAGTTCTAGATCGATCGAAATAGAATTTAAACAGTTTTGTACGTAAGAGGGGAATATTTGTTATAGCTTGGATATTTGAGGAGATCGCACTAGAAGGATTTTTTTAAATTATAAATACTTAAGAAGATATAGTCTTTTTTGTCAAACATTGCCTTCGCCAAATAGAGTCATTTTCAAACTACTTCAAATTTAAACGCATTTATCGCGAAACCACGCGTCCATGATATTCCCAGTTACACTGTTCCGATTGTGATGAATCAAATGAAATCGACGCGGAGTTGGGACCATTTGGGTCTGAACCTCAATCATAATTTTAAAAAAAATTTACAGTTTTTTTTTACATTAAGTTAAGCTGGAGAAGACCTATGAGAGAAACATCGAAAATCACCATCTTTTTATCGATTACAAAGCCACTTTCGACACGTCGTAAGGTCAAGGTTTTTCGAAGCCCTGTCTAATTTAGGTATCCAGGGTACGTTGAGAAGCACAAAGCTGTCAAAATAGGAACGAACTTCGTGACTTTTGTAGCGGGTGACACCTTATTTTAATCTGCTGATGGAGTATATACTGCGCCAGTGCCCAAATGCCAACAGATCGGGCACCATCTTTAATAAAGATGTAATGCTACTCGCATACGCCGATGATATTGACATTATCGGCAAAACCGAACGGGCAGTACGCAAGGCGTTTTCAGAGATTAAGAAGCAGTCTGAACTAATGGGTTTAGCGGTAAACGAGGACAAGACGAAGTACCTAGTGTCCTCGAAATAGAAGTCCACGCGCCTAGGGCAATCTGTTGCAATGGGAGAGTACAACTTTGAAGTTGTAGAGGACTTTGTCTACCTCGGAACGATGATAACCGGCGACAACAACATCAGCCTGGAAATCCGAAGAAGAATCACGCTCGCAAACCGATGCTATTACGGGCTAAGTAGGGAGCTTAAGAGCAGAAACCTCAAGCGAAGAACAAAAATAGCGCTATATAAGTCGCTTATTATCCCAGTCCTGCAATACGGCGCAGAAGCATGGCGGATGAGGCGCCGATTGGCGTTTTCGAGCGAAAGATTCTTCGCAGGATTTATGGACCTTTGAAAGTTGGCGAGGATTTTCGCATCCGAAGGAATGACGAATGACGTTGGATGAGCATCTATGGAAGGTGGGGGGCACCTCTAAGGTGGGATGACTAGTCTGGTCAAGCGCATTTAAGCCGAAGAGCAAAAGCGACTGGCGTGGTTGCGCGGCCGAGGTGGTTGTGATGAAGATAAGAAGAAGTTACAAAGAAAAGCAACCGGAATCGATTTTTAATTTTTCAATGGCCGCCATTTTGTCAAAAAAAAGTTTTAGACTTGTTGTGGAACAACTGATTGCACAACAAATAAGCAAATTTTGGGACAGATAACTCATTATTAGGAAACATAGAAGCTGCACCACATCAATATTGAACATTACGGAGGACATTAGAAAGCGACTTGATGATGGCAATAAGACCCCCGCGGAGCAGCTCTGAAAGCTTTATAGCGAGTGAGTGCTGAACAGTTTGATAAAATGGAATTAATTGGACTGTCACAAACTGATCTGAGAAAGTAAACAATATTAATGCTGTATAAAGGTAATCAAGTAAATGGTCAACCAAATGTAAAAAATTTAACATCTATGTAAGAGCACAGCCGACTCAGGGCACCAACGTATAATATAATTGGGTGCACCACTGTGGGTCGCATATATAGTCATATATATGCCAAGTAGCAGGTGAAGTGATTTGGGTATTCTGAGTTGCGTTGTTGGGTAGCTAAATATAAAAATAAAAATTCCAAATTTAATTTAGGTATTTCGAATTTTCGTTGGACTAACCATGTATATATCTCTCCATAATGTTGAATTATTTATCTATTAACATTTTACAGCACTTTCCCCCGCGCCAGTATCTCCTTTTTTTGCATACAATTTTAAGGCCATTGTTGTTATTATTATTTCTGGTTTCTGTGGTCTTGTATTTTGGAGTGCGTGCACAAAAACGATTAAAATTTTATATTTACACGCAATTGTGCAGTTTGATGGGGCTGATGTTGGGTAGGGGAGGGGGACTGACCATGCGGAAGTGGCGTTTATGATTTGGAACTAATTGCAGCATTGCACGACCAATAAAAATGGAGCAACCCATTCTGGGTGCGGAAGCCATTCTGGTAATTACAATTGCATTGCGGTTTAGGGGCAAGGCACACGCTAAATCACTCACCCAGCAGCGGTTATGCAGGGCGGAGGGGGAGTGCGTTTTGAATAATGCAACTGCAGAGCCCCAGGCGATGGCACTGGTGGCGGAGGCGGAATCTGCATCTGCAGGTAGCCAAGATGGCGTTGCATAAATCAATTAACACAAATAACCTGGCGGGCAACTGGCGTTTCCACATTTTGGCTTGGATACACTGGAAAATCCAAAGCCCGGCAGCTGCTACCTTCCCGCCGCATAAGGCAAAGGAACTGTGGACATTAGATGTAGGCTTTTGGGTCCCCCATGAGAGAAAGGAGAGAGCGCTCTCTCCCTCTGTGTTTGAGCATTATGGAAATGTTGTTGACTTCCACAAATGAGCAAATGCCCACAATGTCCGTTGACCAGAGCCAGACATATGCAATTTGTGTATAAATATTTACGCGGATTTGCGCAAATTAATGGCCACTTTTGGGTAGCAAAAGGGAATGCTTAGGAATAGTCAAGGGGTGGGAGGTGCCGTTGTGTGATCAATGATAGATAAATATTGCTTTTAGCTAAATAATTTATTTCTTATTTAATGCACTAGCAAATAAATATGTCTTCTTAGAAAGAAGTGTAGCACGAGAGAATCGATTCAAGTTGATTTTAAGCAACTTTTATATTCAGTGTAAAAATTGGGATTTTCGTGCAACAATGAAGAATTTTTAGGAAATTCTGCAAACGAAATCATGGCAGTCTCAATAGCATCTCTTACAAAATGGACCATACTTCAATGAAGAGCTCATGCAGTTTACCTGCAGTTTTTTGTTATATTCACGTATTACTTAATAATTGGCACTTTTGAGTACGAACGCGCTTGATAACAAATATTTTCGTTCTAGAACTTTCAAGAATTTCATTCTGAAAATCAAGTAAATATTAAGTTTGGTTTTATAGATAATTAACTAGAGTGAAGATAAGTATCGAAGCGTAGAGGGCAAGATAATTTTTGTTTTTCAAACAGTTTCTTTTTTCATGGGAGAGAGATGTGTGGACAAACTTCTGAGAGGAGATCGCAATCGGTTATTGAGAGCAGATCACTATCGTTATCAGATGTGAGCAGTCTGCCGTTTTTTTTTTATTTATTTATTTTTGATTTATTTATTTATTTTTTTATTAGAGGTAAGTTTAACAATGTTCAGTCAAACAATAAATATTAAGAGTAATTTACATAAGAATTAAACCAACTCACAGCATAAGTGGTCAGAGTACGTACTAACCATTACATGAGGGTATTAGTTGAGGAGTGACATCAAGGAGTTCTTTACGTCTAATAGAGAGCTATCTATAGAAAATATGTGATAGTACTCATTGTAAACAAGGCACAGGCAACGGAAGGGGTCTCGATGAGCATAGTTCGTTAGGCGGGGCGGTAGATAGATGGGTATACAGTGTCGAGTTGCTCTAAGTGGCACTGACAAATTAATTAGGCTTTGGAGAGCAATGGAGTCAATCTCACCGGCCAGTAGCTTCTGGATGAAAACTACAGCATGTCAGATTCTTCTGGATTAAGTGATAAGGCGTAATCTCTGTTCATAGGGAGGTAGGTGGATAGTGGTGTCCCAGTTTAGGCCTCGAAGGGCAAAAATCACTATCGGAAAGTGATAGTGGAACCGTTTTACGGACTGCTGAGCAAGATGGATCCAATGTAAAAACTAGATCCAGAACCAGTTTGGGACGGAATTTATCTGTTTAAGCGCTAATTCTGCCATGCAGTCCACGAATTAGTTATTTTCCAAAGGGTATAGAATAGTTGGATCATCGGAAAAGGTCCAAGAAATTTTCGGAAGATTAAAGTCTCCCAGCACCATCAAACGAACCCGGTCACGCAGAACGGAGATACGTGCTAAATATATATCGCGTGGAGCAGATTACCAGTCAGATTTTACAGCGATTAATACACCCCCACCACGACGGCCAAGGCGATCCTTTCTATAAATTGTGAAGATATCAGTGTGAATTTCACTATTGTGAATATAGGGGGTGAGCCAGGTCTCGCTAAATGCAATAATATCGCCATCACAAGAGACCAGCTTACTTCGAAGACCACGAACGTTCTGGTAGAGGAGGGAAAAGGTTGTACTTAGTTTTTTTGAAGCTGGTAAAATAGGCAAATTTTTAGAACGAGATCTACGTATTTACAGGCCAGAAAGATTGTTCAAGTACTCTATCAAAGTAAGCGTCAGGTACTAAAATTTTAAAATAAGAAATATCCCTTGTGGTTCGAGAATTGGTTTTCTTGACCACTAGGCCCGATAAGCCAATAATGTTGAACAAATATGGGTCATTACGAGATCTTCCGTAGCCGAAGGCACAAGGCGCGAGACAAAAATATATCTGCGCGGGCAAACAGCAGCTAGAGCAGTTGATCCAGATGGAGGTAATATTGTAGGCGCAGCTGCAAGCATATTATGCGTATGAGAGGTAGGCGCAGTAGTTGGGCGACCAATATTACGCACTTGAGGAGGAGGAGCTGGACGTATATCCGCAGTAACATTGGCAGTCGAGGTTGGAGCAGTGATGAGTGGTGTAGTAGGCAATACCGTGTTGGCCGAGGTTGCAGTGGAAGAAGCAGCAAACACCAGTTGGGGCATCAACGGCAGATGACAAGTCGTTAAGGGAGCATTTATCTGACTCTGAAGTTAAGAGCAAAGAATTGGAATTATGCACAGACGGACAGCACTCTTTGCTTGTTGGGGAATCATCCACAATTTCCTGGTTACGAAAATGCGATACCATTGTACAAAACTTAGTTTGAAGATCGTGGACTATACTGTAATACAGACAGACGGACGGACAAAGCTCAATCGACTCAGCTCGTCGCCCTGATCAAGAATATATATAGTTTATAGGGTTAGAAATGAATATTTCTATGCGTTGCAAACCCCCCCCCCCAAGTGCTTACATTCTTAACAACTTGTTACCAAAACTAAAATGGATTTCAGAAAAACAAGAAGAATACGAAGCAAGAACTGTGAAGAAATTGGATGCGAAAGTGGCAAGTTTTCAGTAGTTTTCTTTGTCTACTCATGATGCCGCCGCAAAAAAAAAACATTAAATTGAATACATGCCGAACCCATATGCTAAGGGTTTCTTGAGGCGCTAACAAATGCCTACAATAAAATGGCTAAAGAAGTCGAAGATCAAGCAGGTTCAGGAAAGGCTAGTCTACGGTGCACAAGGTGTACAAACTTGCAATATCCGTTCATCTAAAGCTGCAGGAAAAGAAAAAAGACAAAAAGGGGAAGAGGAAAGGATTTATGACCAAACAGATGGAGCAATATGGACAGGAGGGCAAGCTTCCAGCTTATTGCTTGGTGTAATAACAACGCGACACAAGTTTGAAAGCAATTAAGCTGAGAGATCTGCATGATTACACCCCTGGCCTATAAAAACAAAAAAAAGACAGTTTGAAGCTCTGGCTAAAGTAAAAAAATTTTAAAAGTTATTTCCAATCCATTTCACTTATTATATTAATATTCCCAAAAAGAAACGCAAATTCAATCCAAACTTAAACCACGAATGTTTGCGAATATATTTAAGTTCGGAAATTTAATTTTGCATGGCCACGTTTTCACCTGGCTGCTGCAGTCCTGCCAGTACGCCTACCATCGTCCATTCCTCTCACACCTCGTGTTCATATGGTTGGCATGCGTATTGCGTATCTGGAGTGTATCTGTGTATTTATAATTTATATGCATTGTCAGCGAGCGCAGGTTGCCTGTCCCCCAGGGAACCCCATGTCACTTCCCCCCACCCCCCGTCCAGTGCATTCAGTCGTTACAACCGATTGTTTTATGCGTTTGCACACCCGCAGAGCGGGACAGAAGGCCGAGGCAAGCGATATTGCATTGTTGCATATTTAGCAATAATAAAATATTTAGTGCCATTTCCATAAATTTATTATCGCCAAGCGAGCATATTCATTGAGTACACAAGCGAAAAGGTTTTTGTACCCTGATTGCAGGTTAAATATTATAAATGAGCCATAAAAATGCACTGGCAGTTGCACTTTTTGGGGCCATATGATAAATTTCCATACGCTGGCAGCTGGCTTAATCGTTGTATCCGAAAAATCTTGTCTTTGCTCCTTCTTCCTCCCTCTCAATGACAATCTGCATGCAAATGGCTTTGCTCACATGATAAATCACACACCTTGGCCCCGGAATGGTGATCGTGGGGAGGGGGGAGGTGCAATTTGTTGCATTCATGCATTGCGCAAATATTTCCCAGACATTTGAGGCATTTTCAGTTTTAGTTTAAGGGGACGGGGACTAAAACAAAAGGCCAGGCTTAGAGGAATTTATGGCCTTGCTCTTGGATTTAAGGGTGAGGGGCCCCAAAACAGTGAAGTCCATCATAAATAAATATAATAAATACATAATTCAATGGCTGGTGATTGTGCTACCCTGCTTTTAAAAGGTATAAGCGACAAGGAGAGAGGAAATATTCAGCAAATAAATAAGTGGAGCAGTACCTCTAAATACTTAAAAAAGGAATGATCAGAATTAGAAACCACAACTTTTGTTGAAGTAGGATTGAGAAGAAGTCAACGACAAATTCTAAGTATCAATATGTTTTAGTTGTCAGAACAAAACAAATCATAACAAGAAATTTGAAATAAAAGCTGATGCAACGAATTGCAGCAATCTTCATAAATACTTGGGAAGGTTCAATCCGGGAGGTTAACCCATTGAAAAATAAAGGTTCTGTTCTCAGACCGGTTCCTTTATTAATCGCAAATATGGTTTTCGATGTGGAAAAATTGCTGATGGGATTTATAAAGCGACTGCTTAGGCTTCCCATGAATACGTCAAACCAGAACAGGGAGAAGGAAACATTTCCGACCCTATAAAGTATATATATATATTCTTCATCAGCATCAACAGCCGAGTCGATTTAGCCAAGTCCGTCTGTCCGTCTGTCTGTATGAACGAGTCGATCTCAAAAACTATAAGAGATAGAGGCACAAGTTTTTTGCAAGTACATTGGTGTATACCGTACGCAGATCAAGTGATAAAGTGCGCGTGTATGTGTGTGTGTGTGTGTTTTTAATGTGAAACATCTTTAATTTTGGTACGGACGATTTAAGTAGGAGTAAAAGTTGATTTCAGCGTCACGTGACGCTAACGACATCATATTTTGTGTTGTTGTTTTATGGAGTTTCCGACAAACACACTCAGACATAAGAGGATGGGCAGATGGGTGAAGTGAAGAGGTAGGAAAGATGCTGAAAAGGGGAAACAAGGTAGGTTCTGGGACAGATCTGAGTGGGATCTGGATAGGATCTGGGCGGGATCTAAGTGGGATCGGCCCAGGTTCGGAGTAGAATCTAATTGGGATCTAACTTGATTAGCTTTGGGCTGGATTTGAGTGGGATCTGCTTGGGATCCGGTTGGGATCTAGAAGGGAGCTGGGCTGGATCTGGGTGGGATCTGAGCGGTATCTGGTTGAAATCTGGATGGGATCTAAAGGGGATCTGGATGGGATCTGTATGGGATCTGGAAGATATTTGGTGTATCTGGGTATGACCTTTGTGTGATTTAGATGGGTTCTGGAAGGGATCTGAGTAGGATCTGGGTGGAATCTGTGTGGGATCTAGTTGGGATTTGTGTGGTATCTGGAAACAATCTAGGTGGGATCTGGAAGGGGTATGAGTGGGATCTTGGATCTCACCTTGGTGGTATCTTGGAGGGTGAAACATCATAATTTATCTATGGATCAGCACAATAAACTTCCTGAAAAAACGATAAACACTACTGCCCGTTAATTATACCCGTTACTCGTAGAGTAAAAAGGGTATACTAAAGTCGTGCAAATGTATGTAACAGGCAGAAGGAATCATTTCCGACCAAATAAAGTATATATATTCTTGATCAGCATCAACAGCCGAGTCGATATAGACATGTCCGTCTGTCCGTCCGTCCGTCTGTATGAACACCTAGATCTCAGAGATGGTAAGAGATAGAGGTTTGACATGTATGGGACAAATGCTTCTTTTATCTGCACGCAGATCAAGTTTATTTCAAATTTTGGCCACGCCCCCTCCCGCCCCCGCAATTTCGAAAAAATGTCATATCTCCTACAGTTTTGAAGATAGATGATTCGTAGAGATAGTTAGTTATTAGGAAAATGAATCGATTTGCCGAAGAAATGATAAAGATCGGATGAACGGTTCTCAAGTTATGAGCAAAAAAGTGAACCAAGCCCCCCCGCTACCCACCCAAAAGAAATGTTGCATATTTTTTAGATGGTCACTCTAAGGAACGCAGGAACACTGTTAAACATGTTTTTTCAGGAGTAACGGGTATATCGAAGTCGGTTAGAGCCGACTTTAACTTACGCTCTCCTTTTTTTTGGATGGGGGGAAAACATTGAAATCCAAAAAGTGTGCGACTCGGAATTCCTCACCCACTTAAACCTTCCCTACTCTCCGTTTCCCTCTTGCGGAACTACCGCTAAGTACTACTTTATTAAGGGGAGATGGCACGAAGGCCTACACTAGACTCCTATCTGTCGTTTAGGGCGACGCAAGGATTTCAGTACTTCCGCTGCCGTGGTGCATATAGCATTCCAATTGTTTTGCGAGCTAAATAGGATGTCCATTAAGTCAGTGACTGTAAATGGCCTCCCAATAACTAGGACTTGCTCTTACCGTTCGGCTGCGAATCTCGGACAGACAAAGAATATATGTTCTGCGTCTTCTATGGTCCGCCTACAGTCTGTACAAAACTAATCTGCCTCATGCCTAAGTCTATAAAGATAAGATTTGAAGCATTCATGTCCGGTCAGTAACTGTGATAGGTAAAAGTCAATTTGTCCCTGCTGCCTACCCACCCACAGCTTTAAGTCCGCAATCAGGGTTCTTGTCCAGCTGCCGTTGGTGGAAGAACTTCACCTCGCCTGCCATTGCGTCAACGCCCTCTTTCGTCGATGCTCATCTGCGTCTCTGCTATCCATCGCTAACAGGTCCTGGGGTCCCATTCCAGATGGCAGATTCCACTCGTTTCCTGCTGCCGATAAGAGCTGCTTCGGTTTTATGGGGAGCCAGGCTCAGCCCGTTGTCCTCTAGCGTAGTTGGCTACTTTTTGGCTACTGATACGATCGCGATGTCATCTGCAAAGCCAACAATGCTGACGAGTATCGGCGTAGCTAGCCTAAGAACTCCATCATATATCACGTTCTACAGAATCGGTCCTAAACCTGTGACTCCGTAGGTTTTTCTCCCATCAGATGTGTCGTAAAGTAGGGTTGCTGCTCGCGAAGTAGCTGGCTATTAGTTTCAGCCGATACTTAGATGTACCGAGACGAGTGAATGCTTGTGGGATCTTTTCCCAGCGAGCGGAGTTAAATGGGTTGTTTACGTCAAGCGTCGTCCCCTTTTGGAAGCAGAACCAATCGTTCAAGCTTTCATCTTGATAGAAAGACTCCCTCCCTGATGCACTGTTTGTAAAGGTCTGCAAAAATGTCCAGCTGTGCTCCCGTCTGGATACTTCCTGTGCTTCTTCGCACAATATTTTCCAGCAGCTTGCAGAATGTCCACTTGGAGTTGGTCTAGCGTCCTCTGCCGAGAAAGCTTCATCACGCGTTGATACTGCCTTCTCGCGTGATTGCACTCCTGCCGAATATTTTGGATTTCACTGGTCCACCAATGCGCCGGTTTCATTTTGGCTGGACCCCTCTTCTTGCGCACCATCGCGGCATCGCAGGCTCTTTCCATAGCCTCAGCAAGCCCACTCGCTAGTCTCACGGCATTTCCAGCTAGCTGGATGCCCTCTAGCATTGCCTGCAAAGATGCGGCATCAATTGCCTTTTTGCTCCATCCGAAGTGCGCAGGCTGGTTTATCCGTTGCCTTTGCTGTAAGCAAATGCTTGCCACTATGGCTTGATTGTCGCTGTGGGTGTACAAGTCCGAAACTTCCCATGTCATGTATTGTACTAGGTGAGAGCTGGCAAACGTTAGATCTATTATTAAGCCTCGTCCTGCCTTCGAGTAGGTATGCTTTCCTCGTTGGTTCAGCAGCGTCACGTTCAGGGATGCAAATACATCAAGAAGGATTGTCCTTCGAGTATTAGTTCTGGTGCTCCCCCATGTGTATGTGTGTGTGTGTTTGCATGTGTGTCTTAATTGTACAGGGTATTTTGAAGTCGGCCCACTCGACTGCAACGCTAATTGGAAAAAAGATATTTTTATACTAGTAACAAAAATGATTATCTATTAACCAAAAATTTAATTTGTCGATTGGTATTTGATCCGACTCGTGAACCGAGTCAAAGCAAAATATTTTGCTTAATTTCTGTTCCCAAACCTAATATGGGTTTGTTAAATTTTAACTTACGCATCAATTCTTTCTTCAGACTCTGTAAAACAAGTTTGGACAGTCCTAGAGTAGCTTGTGGTCTATCAATCCGCTTTGCTATACTTTTCTACACTTTGACATTTGGTACATTTGTTCAGGGTATTTCTATGTCCATGATTTTCTTGCAAAAAGTTGTGAATTTTTTGTTCTTTGGTTATCGATAAACGACAGATAAAGTAAATACTCGATGATGTACCCGTAATATATACGAAAATAATAATGCATATATTTATTTATTTATTTCAGCTTCTTTTTTGATTCGATTTCACTTCTTTTTTTGTTGTCTGTTCTCCATAAATTGTAGCTAAATGATAATCATAAACAATTTTGTCGCTTTATGGCCGTAGAGGGGATGGATGAGGGGGCAGAGGCTATGTGGGATATTGAATGATTAATGTGCTGAGGGTCGCGCCGAGTGTCAATTGTGTTTGTGTGTGTGTTAATGCTGCACAGATTTTCCATATTTATGGTTAGTTCTGCACATTTACAGCTTATTTCAGAGAGTTTCATGCGGGGAGAGGGAGAGAAAGCTAAATCGAGGCAGATCGAGTTGTAAATTAAAACTTCAAATTATAATTTTGTTATTGTGCTTTCACAGATTTTCCGATTCCTCCTTAGTTTGAGTCAATAGCAAATGCTCTAGCATTTCTTTATCTTAGTCGAGGCTTTTAAACTTCTGAGTGCAAATTTTTACCTAACTGAAATTTAGCATTTTCGACTGAACACAAAAACTTCCACATTCTGGCAAAGGGCGTGGCCTTTGCTTGTCCTAGCTGGCCATATTATAACATTGGCCAAAAACTTTCAACAGCAATAATTCGGGCGTGCGAAGTTTTTAAAGTTTTCATTCTCATCAATTGCTGTACAGAAGGATGAAGAGGACTCTCTGGGTTGCCACCAAAGCAGCTCAAGTTTCATCCGGCCGTGTGAGGTAGTCAGAGAGGGGTTGTGCTCTTGGTCAGCTGCAGCATGCAGTTGCTTTTGTTAATGATACTCTTGCCAAACATCAGCCAAAGTCCCGGGCAGGAGCAGCGGCAGCATCATCATCATCAACAGAAGGACTGCCGCAACAGCAGCAGGAACGGGAGCCACAACGTTGGCCAACCATTTTGTGGATTTATTGACATTCTGTGATGTTATTAAAGTTGATTGCCAGAGACTGTGCACGTTTCTGGCTTAGACCAAGTGCCTCATATCTGGCTTGTGGCCATCTCCTCCTGGCCCTCCACCTCCTGCTGCTGCTGTTTGTTTCGTGGCATCAAAATGCAGCTCAGCTTGCACAAAATGAAACGGAACAGAGCTCGGTGCGGTCAATTCGAAAGAAACAATAGCCAGGACAACACGAATTTCCCCACTGAGAGGAGGGGGGAGGACAGGGACACGGGCACATCATTGTCATCATCATCATCAGGTCTAATATGCGCATTATTGGTTTTGTCCTGTTCTGCTCTGTGCTGCTCTCTGCAGTTATCCTTAATATGCCTTGCATGTTAATATGCTTATCCTGTTGTGTCCTTACACAAAGGCACTCAACAAACTCGTCATGCAAATATGAAATGCAAATTCTATGACAGAATATTAAAAACGAAATAAAATAAAATAATGCCCTTTCCTTCTCCGTTGTCTCCTCTCCCCTCCTTTCCGGCCTAAGTAAATGTAATAACAATTTCGCTCGGTCCCACACACACGAAATCCTTTTGATCCTTGGATTTTTAATTTACCATTTAATTTCGTTCCGACTTCTCTTTCATTTCTGCGTGCGTTTTTCAGGGCAACACATGGCGTATACTTAATATGCTAGTGAACGAAATTGAGTTTGGTGAAATTTATTAAAAAACATTTTGATTATTGTGTTCAGCAAATTTCATTAAATGTACGTATTAAACATATGAATATTAACAAACTTTTTGCCTTGAAAAAGAAATGTAAGGCTTTGCTTGGCTACGTTCGGGTAAACTGTGTATATGACCTCTTATTCTGTAATATTTTATTGTTTTACCAATATGATTCAACCTTAAAGTCAATGACTGTACATTTGAAGTGCAAGTCAATGTTCTGTTACAAGATTATGTGGTACGAATGAATTTTACTCCACTTTAAGGCAGAAATTAAAACTGAAACGATTAACTGTTGGAGTACTGTATTAAACGACCGCATTTTCCCGAATACGGTTGTAATCTTATTCTCTTTCGGGTTTCGGTTACGGTTACGGTCAAAATATCACTTTCACAAGTCAAGCAGGCAAACGCAGCCACATTCGGAATCTAATTTATTTAGTAAATGTTCTAAATCAAAATTTCGTCTACAGAAGTATAGCGCTGACGAATTTACCCGCAGTATTAATAAGCTGATTCATTTTCCTTCCACCATTTTAACAATATTGCGTCCGTTAATAGTGGGACAGGTGTATATGTCCCAGTCACAAATCGATTCAGAACTTGTATGATAACGTCTTTAAGATAGATGACCGTGTGATGCGAAAACATCTTCTAACAACATATTCTTACTATATCTTTAATTTCTGATTAACAGAAGGGTGAATGAAATCGATTCCCGGAAAATGTTTGTTCTTATCAAGGCATCGTGAACTTAAAAAATGTTAGGGTGACTGTAGTGTCCATGAGCACACCTATCAAGAATCAAAATCCGAATAAAAAATGCTCATTCTTCACTTCCACCAGAGTGGACCTCAATGGATTGCAATTATTAGCTAGTTGATTTGTCAACTAAAATTTTAGTTAATTAAATTCAACTTGACTAAAATCACTTTGACTAAATTTAGCTGTAACTCAGCTTGACAAAAATCAACTATGAATAATTTTAACTATAGTTAATATTATTTGATTGGTGGTGGTTGAAACCTTCTAGTCGTAGATCTTCTGGACCTAATGGGGGCGTATGTGGTCAGGTAAATCTGCTGATCGGTTCAACTTGGCAAACCCAGAGTCATCCTGGTTAACTGCGTCTCAAGTCGACGCACGCCTCCTCGTGGTGACCACTGGACAGTTTCAAAGCTATCGTAACCAAACTTTGCACGAAGTCTTTTGGTACAAATACGCTGCACATTTGTCGGAACCGGCCGGATCGGATGACTATAGCATATAGCTGCCATAGGAACGATCGGTTAAAAAACTAGTTTAAGTAAGAAAAACTTTTTTGTTTTCAAGACTTGCCGAAATTTCACTTGTCGAAATCGGACAACTATATAGTATAGCTGCCATACAAAAGATAGGTCTGAAAATAACTTTTATATCTCAAGCTCCAAGGGCTTGAGATCGGCTCGACCGAAGTTAGCTTGCCTCTATTTTTATACCCGTTACTCGTAGAATAAAAAGGGTACACTAAAGTCGTGCAAATGTATGTAACAGACAGAAGGATTCATTTCCGATCAGCATCAACATCTGAGTCGATATAGACTTGTCCGTCCGTCCGTCCGTCCGTCTGTCTGTATGAACACCTAGATCTCGGAGACTATAAGAGCTAGAGCTACCAAACTTGACATGTAGCTTCTTTTATCTGCACGCAGATCAAGTATATTTCAAATTCTGACCACGCAATATAACAAATATATGGAATGATGAGAAAGGTAAAGATTTTAGTTAGCTACTCTGTCTCTTGCGCATTCGCCCATTAGCAACAGTGTGACGCTTAAGAAATAAGCAGCCATTTTTAGTGAATAAATTCAGAAGTGTGTAAAATGTTCATGTTGAACATACATTTGACCGATACTTTTACTAGTAGAGACAAACCCTGTACTGCAAACTGGGTTTGTTAAAAAAGGTTATTGGGTTACGATTAAAAAAACATTTTGATTTCGGTTCCGGTTATAAATTTTAGTGATTTTTTTCAAATCTGGATTCTGTTATCTCAGTCCGTCCGTTGTCCGTCCGTTTGTCGGATAAGGACGAACTTCCCCTTATAAACAAACTGATTTCAGAGACGGTAACAGATAGAGGTTTGACATGTATGGAACAGAAACTTCTTTTACTTGCAGGCAGATAAGGTTTATGTTCCGTTCTATTCAATTGGGAAAAAAGACATATCTTTTACAGTTTTGTTGATCGATGGTTTATGCTTTTCAGAGATAGAGATAGATAGATAAATGATAAAGATCGGATTCTTAAGTTATGAACAAATAAAAAAAAGCTCTCTGTACTGATTTAATACTATTTACTTCTGGAAATGTACAGCAGTGTGCGTTCAGCAGCTACCTCTATTTTTATATTTCTACCCGCAAACACTGTAAATTTTCACAGATTTCCACTTTTCATATCGAGCTGAGCAGTTTGTCAACATGAAAAGGTTAACAAGGTAAATAAAAACCCACGCTAAAGGACAAGGTGACAGCACGAAAAGGAAGGGAGAAAATCAGAATAAAAGTATCAAGAATCAGCGAGACCGATACAAAAGCTCACAAACAATGTTGCAACAAAAGCGAGGAAAAGGACCAGGAAGAGGGAAATCTTGGCTAGAGGCTGGGTGTTGGAAGGCGCTGCTCTCTCTGTGTGAATAACAACATTTTAAACATGTTTACTTTTCGTTTTGTGTGCGCCTTCGTTTATGCAATTTATTTCTGCACGCTTTTGGCGTCTTTTCTCCATCTATCTCTTTCTCCGTTGTTATCTTCAGCTTGCTCTGAGCTTCAACCTTTGCCTGCTTTTTTTGACCTGCTATGTTACAAAGTATGCCTGGCGGCTGGGTAATGTATAATCTTTTGCTTGTCTTTCACTTCTAAGGCCGAGCCGCATGCTGGCTTGAAAACTGTGAAATGGTCATGTTTAGTAATATTTGGAATACCCTTTCATATTGTTCAGACTTTAAATTTTGAAATAAGAGGAGGTGGAAAAGGCCTTTAAATGTATCCCAAACGATGTCTAAAGTCCTTTAATCCAGGATTTTCTCAAATCAAGTACAAAAGGATTGACTTGAGTTAACGGATTTTTTAATCCCGGCTTACGCTTATTTCAACACCACTCGGGATTGATTTAATCTTGTTATTCGAGCTCGATTTGATCACTGAACCGGATCCAATCAAGAAGGTCAGACATTTAAACTTGAAATCGGCATGGTGCAAGAATATCCGAGACTGACTTGAGCATTCCATAAGATCTTCGTTCTACTTTTTGACGACCAATTTTATTTTCAAACTAGCAAGATTGCTTTGTGTTTGTTTCCAATAAAATCAAGTGCGACTCGTACTTGATACTTCAATCCGAAAGTCGAGACTAAATCAATTTTTTTAGACTGATTTTAGCTCACCCGTTTTTCCTGTTCACACACAAAGAACCACTTCGTGCCCATAATTGTTTTATATCCAAAGCATAAATAGTTAAATATATAGATGATGTACATATAGAGTATAATGTATATTCACCGTCATCCTTTGGCAAATGTCTTTTCCTCTTTACATTTCATTTCTGTAAAGAATTTTTCGGTGAAAAGGTGGAAAGTCGCACCGCTCGCGGCAATCAATGCTTTAACTTCCAGCAGTACTTTAGCATAGCAAAAAAAAAAAAAGAAAATCTGAGATACTTCCAAACAGTGGGCAAAGTTTAAACTAAAAACAATGGCAGCTTGATGCTAAGCCAGAAATAGTTGGCCATTCCCACACCCCTTACACCTTCTGTAACTTTCCCCCCGCCAGTCAAAGTCCTGCTTGCTTATGCAACTCAAGTCGCCACGCTTGACACATTTCTCTAGAGACTCCCGCACGTCCTTGTCAGCGTTCAACCGGAGGAGCAGGAGCAACTTGTCAACGCAGTCATCAATGTCGGCGTGACAGCATCAGCGCCTGTAAGTATGCCATGCTTTTGCAATGTTCGCACATTTACTTCCTACTCCACCACCGCCGACGTGTTGCATGCCTCTGACATTGGGTTTCTGTGCCAATGACCAGCACTGGCTAAAGGGGCTTGCAGCGACTGCTTACAAATATTAATGAGCAAATTCTGCGAGACGTGAGCAACATTTTGCGAAAATTGAAAATAATATGCGTCAATAACGCGATGCTCATAAAAAATGAGGGCAAAATGGAACAACTTTAACCTATCGATGATAAGATTTTCTGGGGCCAAGCGACGATTATGCGCATTTATGGGAGTTGCAAGTTGACAAGTTAAAGTGGGCGAAACTGAAGAGCTTGTTCAATTTAAGAGGGTTGTGAAATACGTTTACTCTGCAGCTTGAACTAACAAAAATGTAATTTTAATCCAAGTTACAAAAAAATTGTATACTTTGTATGAAAGGTACAAAGGGTATATAATGTACTAGAAGGTTCGAAATTTAATCATAAAACAAAGAAGTGACGCCGACATGTGAATTGCCATCAATTCAATCTTCATGATAATTTAAACTCATAAGAACTTTTTTAAAACTTCGCGAATTTTTGGTCCGTTTGATTTTCCCCTTCTACTTACCCGTCTTCATGCCAATCTTACTTTTTATAAAAATATTGCAAATCTTAGAGTTTCCTTAAACCGATTAAACAACGCCTCTTATTTACCCGTCTTTAATTGCCAACTATTAAATCTTCATGATAATGTGGTCATACAATGTTGTGTATTTCCGGATTCTTTGCTACGCTTGATATAGCCCCGTCAATTTACCCGTCAACTTTATAGCCGAACTCATACAAAAATTTTTAAAGCTGCGTGTCTACGATTGCCATGTATCAAATCTGAATAATAACCAAAACTCAAATTTCGCGAAAAATCTAGATCAAATGACAATTTTGGAAATTTTGCGATATTTTGTATCGTTCGATCTACATATATACACTTCCAATATTTATCCATCTCGTACTGCCGTCCATTAAGTCTTCATAAGAATCTTTGGTCATGTGGAAAATTTGCAAATTTCGTGTTTCTCTTAATAATAACAAATCTTATATAAATAACAATCTTTATAATAGTCTCAGGCAGGGAATTAACCCGGCACCGTATACCGGAAAGAACCGATTACAACTCAGAACCGAAACCGGAACCAGAGCCGCTATTCTTTTTGTGTTGGGACCTTAAAAAAAAGCTGAAACCCAAGTAGAGTAAAATAGTACTTTTTAAATAAGGAAGAGAAGCTTCGGAGTCGACTGCTCGGTAGAGTTTATTGTAATCAGCACAGAGGACACGAAAAGTTAGTAGATTCGGTGAAAAGGGATGAAGTTTCGAGTCAGTCGAATATGTAGGAATGTTAAGGTTGTTTGGGCCAATCAACTCAGTTAATTAGAGAGGAAAGATTACTGGAGTTCGAAATGTTCGATTGCTTTTGCACAGATTAAATTCTATTGTGCTAGATCGAATATTCCGGATGATGCATAATTAAGAAAAGTGCACAAAACTTCTTCGTGCGGGGATCGTTGAATTACCTTGACCAGCGCTTTGAAAATAAGTTTAATAGCTTCAAGCATTATCCATTTTCCAGATCTTAAAAAATAAAGAGGATGTACTTAAAGGGTGTACAGAAAACTAGACAAAGTTTCCACAATTGTATGTATGCTTTTGAGAAGGAACAGTAAGCGTACAACCAGGGTGTAATTATTATGTCTTCGCTAAGAAATCGGATGGATGCAAATAAAATCTCATATATATTTTTCCGGTCCGAAATAAAAATCCAGGTAACAATACAGAACCGAATACCCAAATAATATTAGAACCAAAACAGAACCTTTTACCGAAATATAAGTTTCGGTACGTAGAACCGGTAGAACCGAAACAAGCTTCCATTTGATTCCCAGATCTTAGGTCATAAGAAAAATAGGAAAATTTCGCAATATTTTGGAATGTTCAATCGACGCCTCTAATTTACCAACGCCCCGCGCTTTCTAATATATTCAAATAAAATTTGACAAATTTTGTAGTTTTGGTTCTTCACCACATTTATATACGCGTCTTTAATTACCATCTATCTTATATTCATTATTATCTTAGGTCCTTTAAACATTTCACTTTGGATTTGTACCACGCTGTGCCATGCACAACTAATGGCGAACGAAACACAGCTACACATGTTTGGGCAAAGGCACTACATATATAGATACCACAGCTCATACAAACTTTTTTTTTGGGATCCAATGTCAGATCCCAAGACAATAAGTGTTTGGCGTCACATGTGACATCTATATTCATATAGTGATAAGACATTTCATATGATCATCGATCTGCAGCCAAAACCATAATAGTTAGAAACTTCAAAATTTCACAATAACTTCCTATAGTGATCGGACATTGTACTAAGAAAGCATTTCCTCAACGCAGCTCCCATTGCTCTCCAAAACGAAAAAAACGTTTAAGTGCTGAAAATATTTACTAGAAGTGTGTTTTCTTGACATCGAAAAATAACAATAAATTATATTTGTTTAAAAATACAATTTGAAAACAAAAAAAAACAAAAAAAATCTTTGCTCGCGTCAGGCCATGATTCGAACCCACAGCTGCTGACATGGGCGGCTGACTCTCTACCCTCGCGCCACTTTGGCCTTTTTCAATTCGGTGGCAGACCACTTATAATTATGAAGCGCTCAGTCCGCAAGGCATATTTCTTTTGTAACCTATTATAAAGATAAAGATTCTCAAATAAATGCTTAATTGTTTGAATGGAATTTTAATATCCCTATTCTAGCGATACTTAGTCCTTGGTTCCTCCCAGGGGGGCGAAAACATTTCGTTATTCACACGTACACGACCCGAACGTTTGCCGAAGCTGAGACCAAAAGAGCTGAAAGCCGTCATTCGCTCGCAAGAGTTCGAAGCGACATCAATACTCTCTCACTTTTTGGCCTCGCTCTATATCTATAAAAAAAGAGAGTGTACTGACTGGCTGACTGACTGATTCACTGACTGATTCACTAACTCAATGGCAATCATCGCACAGCCTAAACGGTAAGAGATAAAGGGCTGTAATTTGGAGAGGAGTTCTGTTAGTGGAGAAGGTGCGTACTAAGACGGAGCCCACGAGGAAAATGGACGGAAAATTCTGCACTCAAAA
The DNA here is from genome assembly GCA_018904275.1 of Lordiphosa clarofinis. Classification (NCBI taxonomy): domain Eukaryota; kingdom Metazoa; phylum Arthropoda; class Insecta; order Diptera; family Drosophilidae; genus Lordiphosa; species Lordiphosa clarofinis. The sequence goes on along the minus strand of JAEIGQ010000156.1, from coordinate 11,551 downwards.
AACTATTCTGCTTCCGATTGGCTTCAACCTCGGTTTGTAAGGATGGAATACGAAATAGTTTGAATTGTGATTTTCTGATTTTGGAAAATTTTACCCAAAGGTCGGAAAAATCTGCATAATAAAGTATTTTCCATCCGATTGGCTTGAAACTCGGTTTGTAAGGACAGAATACGAAATGATTTAAAATGTGATTTTTCAATGTCGGAATATCCGCCCCAGGTTGGCTTAAAACTCGGTTTGTAGAGATATAATACGAATTAATTTACTAAGCGACTTTCTAAAGTCGGAAAATTTGACCCGACTGCCGGAAAATTTCCGGAAAAATTCGAGAAGAAAACTTTTTATCATCCGATTGGCTTGAAGCTCGGTTTCAATTGATGAAATAGAAAAATGTGATTTTCCAATGTCGGAAAATCTGATCCCGGCGAGTGAAATGCGTAGAAAATACTGCATGCAAGAAAACTTTTATTCATCCGATTGGCTTAAACGATAGAATACGAATTAATTTGAAGCATGATTTTCCAATGATGGAAATTCGGCCCCCAGGCGTGAAAATTCCAGGAATATTCTACATGGAAAATAACTATTTTTCATCCCTTGGTTTGTAGGGATAAAATGCAAAATAATTTGAAGTGTGATTGAATGTGATTTCCAATCCGAACCCGGGAGTAAAAACGCCCGAAAAATGTAATATGCAAAATAACTATTTTTTATCTGATGGACTTGAAACTCGGGACAGGGAAGAGGTTGGGAAGTGGATGGGATGTGGGTGGGACGTGGGTGGGACGTGGGTGGGCTTGCGGTGGGATGCGGGTGGCACGTTGTTCTGGAAGTGGGTGGTAATGGGAATAGGTAAATGGGAAGTTGGTGGGATGTGTGCGGGAAGTGGGAGGGATGAGGGCGGTAAGTGGGTGGGATTTGGGTGTTATGGGGGTGGTATGTGGGCTGATATTGGTTCTATACTGTTAAAGGCGCAGCGAAGCGCGACGGGTTATGTGCTAGTCTATAATATCTATAAATTTTTGCTCTCAGCTGTATAGCTAATTTAGTCCTAAATTAGTAGCTAAATTTCGATAAATGTATCTCCGTAAAGGCGGCGAGAACCAAAAATTGGAATCCAATGTCAACTTCCCTTACAAAATAATTTTGCAAATTTCGCTGTTTTTTGAACAACAGTTACATAGCTTATGTTTAAGCCCAGGTTATTAACTATCCGTTTGACGTCCTAACTTTTTCAGCCAACTGAGCGTGAAAGCGCTTCCATATTGCAATAAGCCATTTGTGCGTGATTAAGTAACAAACGTAAGATGTATGTAACAGGAAGAAAGAAACATCTCCGACCCTACTAAGTATGTATATTCTTGATCAGCATCGACAGAAGGGTTGATATAGCCATGTTCGTCGGACTGTCCGGACAAACGCAAAAACCTCAAGATTGTAAGCTTTAGAGTTTTGAAGTGTAATGAAAAATACTTCTTGTACTTGCAGCAGCGATGCTTTCTACAGCATACTGAGCAAATTCCTTCGCTGCTACAGAATATATTACAGTCGGGCTTGACCGACTTTATTATTGGTTCAAAACTAGAAATAATTAAAAAATATATATCTTTAGGATAAGAACATCTGAAAAGTTTCAAAACTAAAATATGCTTACAGTATTTTATGACGACTCCAATGCAAAAGCGTGATTCTTATGATTATTGTCATTTTGATTGCCCTGGTGTCATCCAGCCAACAAAAAAGTTTTTTCCTATTGCAGCACGTGCTGCCATAGGAGCCCCTTTTCCTCAGTCTTTGGCCCTGCAGCCAGTCCCCAAAAAAAAGTCACGTGCAAAAACTTTCTTAATTTAAAAGAAATTTTCAAACAAACTCAATTAAATAATTTCAGGCACAAATAAAGATGAAACTGTGCAGAGGTTGGGGAATGCGTTTTTATACAGTTTTTACACTCTATTCTTCCGGCACACATTCTTTTTCTTCCCCCTAGCCAAGACAATTTTAATGCCACAAAATTTTAATTGAGTTAATCCTAAAAACCACATGCTGGCTAACGAGCCAGATGTCAGTTCTTCCTTGTCCAACTAATTTGCTGCACAGCTGGGGGACTGTTGAGGGAACGGGTGGCGAATTGAATAGAACACACATGTTGCTTGTGGCAGAAATCTCCAGCTGAACATAATGATTATTACTTTTTATCAAGTTGGCTGAGAGTCAGCGGTTGAATGAGGCAGACAATTTCTACATAAAATGGCTGCCAATGAGGCATTTCAAGTGAGCGAACAAAGGTCTTGGATATTATTAAACTATTGAAAGACATGGCAGATGCCAATTAATTACAGTAAATTGAAGTGAAATTGTCTGTTAAGAAAGGAATACAAATTTGTGAATACGAATCAAGGGTCAATAATGCCACACACTCATATTGCAATCGTATGAGTAAGCAGACCGGAAGATTCCTGAAATTTTAGTGTAGTTTGGAATGGTGATCTCAAAAATTAATTTCAAAAATTTTTTCATGGCTCCGTTTTTGAAATAATATTTTTGTTATTTTTTTGGTAGGGGCACTTACATTTTAAGCCATATCTCACTTTAAAATTGTCAGATAGCAAGCAAGATAAGAATCGAAAGGTTATTGCGCTGCCAGTTATCGTGCAGAACATTCTTTTTAAATCGGTTTATTAGTTTGAGCACAATAACCAAAAATATTTCGAAAAAATCGATTTTTTGCTCAAAAATTCATTTTTGGTCGCCTGGAAAAAATATAAAAAAATCCAAAAAAAATAATTTTTATTTTTTCTACATAAGAACCGCACTTCTACCAAGAAAAACAGATATCGATGATTAAAATCTGTGAACAAACACAGGAGCTGTAAGCAATTTAGTGCAAAAAAATGTGATATTTTCCTGATTATTTTAAAATAAATTTTCGTTTGCTTCGACTTTTGTTAAGTTTTTAATTTTTATTTTTGTTCTGGCTTTTCGTTAACTTCATAAATTGACCAAAAAACGAAGACAAATACAATGTTAATTTTTGAAAACACACAAAATACTTAAATTTGACTGTTAGTTCTTCTACTCAATTTGATCCATCTACGATACGTGTTACACGATTTTCCTCACCAATACCTTATTTTCTTCGTAAAAGTGCGATTCGTAAATAGGAAGAATTAAAATAATTTTGTTGTATCTATATCAGAGGTGCCCAAGCCCCCGCCACATGTGGTTGGTAAAAACTCTGCCGGCTCTCTGCTGCTACACAGACAGTGTAAACGGTCGTGTGACGTCGGCAAGCGTCTTCGTGCGCGTGGTTTCGTTCGCTTCGTGGAATTCGACAACGAAGCGCAAACGAAAATCAAATCAGTTGCTGTTCAGCCGTCAACGGAGCAAGGTCTCGCTGCGCAACTTATTAAAAATACACTGACAATAAATATTAAATTTATTTAATTATTTGTTATTTAGTAATTTCTTAAGTTTTATGCTTGAAATTATTTTCTTATTTGTATAATTAGTTATTTAATAACTAATTATTTCAGCTCTAATATATTTAGCTCTAATATATTTAGCAAGAAGCAATTAATTTTATTAAGTTTGAAGTTTCCGTTTCTTTTGCGCAGTGCAAAGCATTAAAACGTCACGCGCGAAGCCAACTTCGTTTTTCTCTTACGCACACAAATGCAAGACACATGTCATTGTATTTGTGTGGGCACCACTGATCTATATATATAAAAAAGTTCAACCTGACTGACTGACTGACTGACTGACTGACTGACTGGTGACCGTCGCACAGCCTAAACCATAAAAGATAGGAAGATGAGACTTTCACAATAGTTTTATCTTATGCTGAAAATGAGTACTAAGAACGGATTTTGGAAAATTCTGTCGGCAAATGTGGAAAATTCGCGGAAAACGGTTGTATGAAACTGTTTTGTTTTTCATCCGATCAAGTTCAAACTCATTTTCAAAGATCTATATGAAAATTCGACAACTGCATAGCAATCTTCCGGAAAATTCACACCGCTGGGTGGAAAGTGGGTGGTCAAGGTTGTATGGGCGAAACTTTAGTTGCCAGCGATTGGCGCCAAGCTTATTTTCAAAATTACACATAACAAAACATAAGTTGTAAGCATAATACGCGAAATAGAGATTTTGGAAAATCCGCACAAGAGGAAATTGGCCGGAAAATTCTGAATCCAAAAAAGTTTTTATCATACGATTGGCTTGAAACTCGGTTTGTAAGTATAGAATACAAAATAGTTTAAAATGTTATATTCCGAAGTTGGAAAATTTGACCTGACGGTCGAAAAATTCCCGGAACTATTTTTCATACGATTAGCTTGAAACTCGGATTGTAAGGTCAAAATGAGAATTTATTTTGTTTTTAATTTTCCGATGTTGGAACTATCGCCGGGATGCTCACTGTGAAGTGAATGGGATGTGGGTGGGATGTGGGTGGAAAGTTGTTTTGGAAGTGGGTGGTAAGTGGATGTAAAGTGGGTGTTGCCACCCTGTTCTGGCAACCGAAGAATGTTCTGGCACGTCCAGATACCGATCAACACAAAAATAGAACTGCTCCAAACTTCACTTCAGATTAATGTAATGTTTATTTAACGTTTAATACAAAGGTTATAAGATGGGTTACAGTGAACGAAACGAGAGTGAGAGAGAAAGAGCAAGCGAGTTTATTTTAACGTGTTGATGCCGCGCGAACTTTGCGAATACTGATCAGTTAGCGGTGGAAGACGCTGTCCTTTTTGTATCGAAAGGGCAAAACCGACACCGTTATTTAGTATCGATATGGCACTGTATGAACATCGATATGACAGGGTTCCGGTTCGATAGGTGACTTGGCTGTTAAAAATTTTAAATTTGTTTGGCTCAGCAACATCCCGGCCCCCGTAAAACTACCCAGGAGTTTTACCTAACACATCTAATACTGCCAGCTTTGATACTGGCCGTCTCAGTATTCCAGTTGAGGCTTTTACCTCTGCAATTCTAATCTGACCATCTTTGGACGGTATAGTTTTAACGATGATTCCCTTTTTCCAGTTGCCTCTGGGTTGATTTTCCTCGCAGATGATAGCTACGTCGCCTATTTGGATTGGCTTAGTCGGAGCAAACCATTTAGTGCGGCGAGTAAGCGTTGGCAAATATTCTCTAATCCAACGACGCCAAAAGTTGTCCTTGAGCTGTTTAGCAATTCGATACTGCTTGTGATAATTGAAATTGCCACCATCTCCTGGAGTTTGAGTCGAATTTGTAGTTCCTAATAAAAAGTGATTAGGTGTCAAGGGTTCAGGATCATCTATGTTGACTGGTACATGCGTCAATGGCCTGCTATTGATTATATTTTCTGCTTCGATGAGCAGACTTCTAAGTGTCTCTACTTGGGGAGCCTGTTCCTTTAGCGTGACTGATAACACACGTTTCGTAGATCTGACTAAGCGTTCCCAGCAGCCGCCTGAACTAGGATTAGAAGGGCAATTAAATTCCCAGTTGATGCCTTTATTTGCCAGTTCCGCCTTAATACTGTCCCACTCAAATAAGTCCATTGTCTTTTTAATCTCGTTGTCAGTTCCAACGAAGTTTGTTCCCATATCTGATCGAATTTTGATTGGAACTCCTCTCCTGTTTACGAAATTACGTATACATAGAATGCATGCATCGGTCGACAAATCAGCAGCTAATTCCAAATGAATAGCCCTAACCGTCAAGCAAGTGAACAGAGCCACCCATCTCTTTTCGTGACGTCGCCCAATTGTCACCATGACCGGCCCAAAATAGTCAATACCCACATAAGAAAATGGTCGCTGGTATGGGGTAACTCGATCTTTTGGAAGTTGACCCATCAATACAGGCTTTGGGCTTGCAATCTTGTTCTTGCAATGTTGACAACTTGACTTTGCTCGTTTAACAGCTGCTCTCAAGTTTACAATCCAGAATTTTCGTCTTATCTCGATTACAATTAGTTCATCGTTCTGGTGATGATAAATCGTATGGTACCACTTGACAATCAATCTAGTCAAAATGTGTCCAGCAGGCATGATAATAGGTTGACGCGCTCTTTCGGGTATCGTTATAGCGTAATCGAGTCTTCCATTTACAACTAAAAGACCTTCTGCATCTAATTTTGGGCATAAAGAATATATTGAACTGCTCTTTGAAATTGTGTTCGTTTCCATCAAGCATCTTATCTCTTGCTCATAAAATTGACTCTGCGCTATTTTGCACAAAGCAGTCTCTGCTGCACGTAGTTCGTTTGATGTAAGTTCGCCATGAGCTTCAGGTTCATTCCGATGTCTGAGCCGCTGAACAAATCGCAATATCCAACCCATTGTTCGTTTTAAAATTGTGAATAACGGTTCATGTCAATGAATGGATCCGAATGCACCGTGAGCACTATCTTCTTTCGCTCGATTTCATCCTCAAAATTGTCTTCCAGCTCTGTTGGAGGCCAAAACTGTTTCTCCTTAAGAAGAAATTCGGGTCCTTTAGTCCATATGTTTCCTGCAATGTATTTCATACTCCTAGGGATCTTTGTGGCTTTATCAGCTGCGTTCAGATTAGTAGGAACCCATCGCCAATTACTTTCATTAGTCGTGTCTAAAATTTCGCTTACACGGTGGGCAACAAATTGCTTATATAGTCGATGATTCGACCGAATCCAAGAAATCACCGTTTTTGAATCTGACCATAACGTAGAGTTTTGTACCTTGATATCATGACATGCCAAAATTGTGTTTTTGAGTCGGGTGCCCAAAACTGCCGCTTGCAATTCAAGTCGTGGTATGGATAACATTTTTAAGGGTGCGCATTTGGTTTTACCCGCAACAAATCGAACTTCAGTTCGACCATAGCATTCAATGCGCCAATAAGCGACGGATGCGAACGCCAATTCGCTTGCATCCACAAATACATGCAACTCAATATTTACATTTGGATCAAAGAAATTCAGGGAGTAACATCTACTAATCCTGAAATGCTTAACGTTTTCCAACTGGGAAATCCATTGTTTAAATCTCACATATAGATTATCTGGTATTAAATCATTCCAGCTGATTCCTGCTCGCCAAACATCTTGAATTAGGACCTTTCCAGCTATCATTAAGTCTGCCAACATTCCAAAAGGATCATATACCGACATAACCAAACTAAGCAATTGTCGTTTTGTTGGGCACTTAAGACCTTTTACAATATCCTTATCCACGCGATTCCACTTCAAATCATAAACAAATTCGTCTTTTTGGCTATCCCAATACATTCCAAGTATTTTGTCAATCTTCTCGCTGTCCATTTGAACAGTTGAATTCGGATGTTCTCTTTCCGTTCCATTAAGTCTGTCTTGTACCTCTTTGGAATTGGACACAAATCCCCTTAGATCAAAATTTGCCTTCTTATGTACTTGCTTCACTTCGCTACTTATATCATGAGCTTGACTTTCAGATATAAAGCTCGCCACAAAATCGTCCACATAGTGCTTGAACTTAATGGCATTTTTGACTGCTTCATTATTTCCTGTGGCATTTTCGGCATTCAAGTTTTTAATGTATTGCGCACAACAAGGAGAACATGCTGCTCCGAAAATCATAACCCTCATTTTGAATGTTGATACTTCATTGTTTGGGTTGCCATGTCTCCATAAAAATCTGAGGGCTTGCTGATCAGCTTCTCTTACTCGTACCTGCAAAAACATTTCCCTAATGTCAGCACAAACCGCAATCTTTCCTTGACGAAATTGGAACAGTATTTTTATCAAAGGCGGATTTTCATCGGGTCCTTTCAGTAGCTTTGTATTTAAAGAAACTCCATCAATGGCTGCTGCTGCATCAAATACTAATCGCATCTTTTTGGGTTTATTAATATTGTGCACACCAAAGTGTGGCAGGTATCAGGTGCGACTATTAACGAATGAAGCTTCTTCCCTTGACAGCTTAACAGCGTATCCTTTGTTGACAAAATCCGTAACAGCTTGATCATACTCTTCCATTTTATTCTGACTTCGCATTTTATTTTCTACCCCATACATTCTCTTTAAAGCCATGTTGTAACTCTCAGGAAAGTGTATGTTGTCTTCAGCCCATAGAAGTCCCGTCTCATATTCACCTTTCAACCTTTTTGTAGTATCTTGCAGAATCTTTCTTGCTCTTATCACATCGGCTGATTCCAAATTATTTTCAGTCAATTTGACACCAAAGCTTTCAGTTGAAAAATAATCTGTCATCATCTTATGCATATCAATTTCTAGCTCAGATTCCGCGATGTGCGAGTGTAGCACAACTGAATGTACTGAAGGATGTACCGGTTCCTTTTGTGTCAAACCATAAACGTACCACCCTAAAGCCGACTTTGATGCTACTAAATTTGAGTCCAAAGCCACGCTTTTAATTGCAGATACCAAATGACAATTGTTGATGCCAATTAGCAACATTGGCTCAGCATCCGTATATCCCGTGATACGTACATTTTTTAGCTTCTTGAATTTCGATTTCAGTTCTTGAGCATCAACAGATTGCAATGGTAGCTGCAATTCTGGAACTGTGTTTCCATTTATACGAAGCCATTTTTTATTGCCATCTGGCGATCGGATTCTGAGATTACACTCCATAGACATTACATCCGTCGCATGTTTTCCGATCCAATTCAGAGTAAGCTTTGTTTTGTCCACATCCACACCCAGTTGGATTGCCAACTTCTCATTGATTAATGAAGCCGACGAGCCCTCATCTAGAAAGGCATATGTATGGATTACTTTATTATTTGGACCTGCTAGGTCCACAGGCACCACTTTAAAGAGTATTTTTGACATGCAAGACTTAACAGTATTTATCGTTGCTTCTGGTGATTCTATCTTTTCATTTCGAATAGAATCCTTAGACTGCTCCTTATGTAATGTTCTATGGTGATACTTTTTACACCCATTGAGCTTGCATTCTCGCTTAAACTTGCATAACATCATGCTATGTCCTCGATGCAAACAACCATAACATAAACGAAGTTCTTTGGCCAATGCCCATTTATCATTTACACTTGCTTTAGTGTAAGTATCGCATTTCGAAAATGGGTGATCGCCCTTACATTTATAACATACTGCCTTGATGTCCTTTTGCTCAAAATTTTCTTTAGAAGTTTGCATCACGGTTTTTTGAGGTGTGCGCTGCTCACCCTTTACTTGTTGTTTCGTTGCCATCAATGTAGCCTTTGCAACGGATTTGCCTATATCGCTAAGCCAAATGCTAAAATGACTTAGATTTGGATAGGGCTGAATATTTTTCGCAAGCTCATTCCATTGTATGCGTTTCGACAAAGGTAATTTTCCAATCAGTTGCTCTATCAATGTGGGGTTTTGCAGATATTGTACAGCCCCAGCTGACTGCAGATATATAACCAAGTTTTCAACTTTAGCTGCAAACGGTACTATCTTTTCTAAGTTATTTTCGGAAACATTTGATAACTCATTTACCATCTCCATCTGACTTTTTATCAATAACTCAGGTCTTCCGTATCTAAACTGCAGCCTATCCATAATATGGTTTACATTTGCAGGGTTAATTAACAAACCTTTAACCTCTTCCTTTGCGGCTCCCTTAAGACACTTTTGCAATCTCAATAAGTTTTCTAAGTTCGTGTACCCATAAGCTGCGGATGACTCTGAGAACATAGTAAAAAATACTGGCCAATCTTCTGCCTCACCGCTAAATCCAGGCAAATCTATCAATTTACGTGGTTGCATTGGAATATGACATGACGCATAGGGAACATTGTTTCTTTCTGCCTCTACATTCTCTAAAGGTCTCCTATCTCTGTTATGTACCGTGCCAATATCCACCGAACCACAACCCATATCATAATTCAGCTCATACGTACCTTTACCACCAGCAGATTTATTTCTCAAAGCATCTCCGTCAGTCAAGCTTCTGTTTACATTCATAGGTTGTATTTTGCCGCCAAGTCCATGTGCGCCCATTTCACCCTCTGTGGTGGTGTGAGTTGCTCCAGATACGCCATGTGGGTCACAGAACATGTTAGAGACGCCTTTGCCACTCTCCGTGGCTCCATTCTTTGCGCTTCCATATGCGCCGGGATTAAATATACCGCCAGGTACATTTTCATTTGCGAAACGCGAACCATATGCGTCGCCGTCAAAGCCCTTCTGTGTGGCTCCATTATTTGCGCTTCCATATGCGCCGAGGTTAGATGCACCGCCTGGTACACCTCCATGTGCAGAACGCGAACCATAAGTGTCGCCGTCAAAGCCCTTCTGTGTGGCTCCATTATTTGCGCTTCCATATGCGCCGAGGTTGGATGCACCGCCTGGTACACCTCCATGTGTAGAACGCGAACCATGAGCGTCGCCGTCAAAGCCCTTCTGTGTGGCTCCATTATTTGCGCTTCCATATGCGCCGAGGTTAGATGCACCGCCTGGTACACCTCCATGTGCAGAACGCGAACCATAAGTGTCGCCGTCAAAGCCCTTCTGTGTGGCTCCATTATTTGCGCTTCCGTATGCGCCGGGGTAAGATGCAAAACCTGTTACACCTCCAAGTGGGGGACGCGAAATTTCAGCGTCACCTCCATAGCCACCCTGTGTGACTCCATCGTTGGCGCCCATGTATGCGCCGGGGTAAGATGCAAAACCTGTTACACCTCCAAGTGGGGGACGCGAACCATCAGCGTCACCTCCATAGCCACCCTGTGTGACTTGATCGTTTGCGCCTCTGTATGCGCCGGGGTAAGATGCACAACCTGGTACACCTCCATTAGTGGGACGCCAACCATAAGCTGCCGATTGCTCCAGCTTACGAACACGATGACCAAGTTCCTGTGAACATTTTAACGTTTCCAGCGATTGAGTAGATAATGAGGAGATTTTGTCCATTATGAGCTCCAGCACACTAGCTTCTGTTTTTTCCACAACTGTGACATTGTTGTCTGGCTCCTTTCCAGGCTCCGACTCATTTTCTGACTCCAAATTGTCGTTCTTCACAGGAGTAGATGATCTAGACATCTTGTTATCCAAAAGCAGCTTTCTATTTCGCAATTCCATAAATGTATGGCACTTTTTCTTCTGCCTATTTCACCACCACAACTCCAATTTACAATGTCTTTTTCTGTCTCTATATGTGTGTGTGTGAAACTACGCAGTAATGTTCGCACGCAATGAAGTTAAAATAAAGAATGTTGCCACCCTGTTCTGGCAACCGAAGAATGTTCTGGCACGTCCAGATACCGATCAACACAAAAATAGAACTGCTCCAAACTTCACTTCAGATTAATGTAATGTTTATTTAACGTTTAATACAAAGGTTATAAGATGGGTTACAGTGAACGAAACGAGAGTGAGAGAGAAAGAGCAAGCGAGTTTATTTTAACGTGTTGATGCCGCGCGAACTTTGCGAATACTGATCAGTTAGACGCTGTCCTTTTTGTATCGAAAGGGCAAAACCGACACCGTTATTTAGTATCGATATGGCACTGTATGAACATCGATATGACAGGGTTCCGGTTCGATAGGTGACTTGGCTGTTAAAAATTTTAAATTTGTTTGGCTCAGCAA